>JAIFGZ020000241.1:1200000-2400000 GCA_019925245.2 Oryza australiensis
GCATATTAATCAAGTGAAAGTATTAAGGAAAAAATTTCCTTTAAAAATCATGGCTGGAAATTTTTTTTAAATATTCTCCATGCCCTAAAGTACTCTCTAAATTTTTTTGTGAAATTTTGGAGCTCCTGAAATAATTTTAATAATACAAAGAACATTTAAGTAATTATTTAAATAAATACATTAATCAAGTAAATAATCTGGTTAAATTTTTATTAAATACTTTGAGTGTTCATCTAATTTTAGGATTTTTCTTGGAATTATTTGAGCATTGGAAGTATAGATAAAAATACAAGGAAGTTTGGAAGGAAAAGTCTGCTTTGCTTCCCTCTCCTACACTGTCGTCTTCCTCCTCCAGCTGCCTGTGTACTGTTCATCCGAACAGCAATCTCTTTCCTCCCTTCGCAAATCCCATCGAATCACTTGCTCAAATCCAAAATTAATTGAGGGAAATTAATCCTCACCTCTTCCTCTCCACTTTCCCCATAATTCCCCACCCAATCCCGCAATAATTTGTGGTGGATTTTGATTTCGTTCTTCAATGGTTGAGCACCACCATGGCCGGCCAACCTCCTCCTCTTCCCGGCCGACCCCGCCTTTCCCTCTCCCCGGCGCCCTTCCCTCTCCCCGACCTATAAAAGGGGCCCTCAGCTCCCTCCTCTCTCCCCACACCTCGAGCTCCCTTGCTCTCCCACCATCTTCCCACTTGGCCTTCTCTCTCCATGACGTCGGCAAGCTTCGGCCGCCCCAACCCATCGACTGAAGCCACGCAAGACCCAGGCGCTGCAACCCTCATCATCGCAGCCATCTCCTCTTCCCCGGCCTCGCCTCCGTTTCGCCCGAGACCGCCGTGCCGCCTGCCCATCCACCTCACCGACGCAACTCCGGCCGGCCTTTCCTCCTCGCCTGTGCGCCGGCTGGCTGCGCCATTGCCACCTACGGCATTGCAGCATCGCCCTCCACCTCGGCTAAGGCCCGTTTTTGCCCGGAATACACCGAAACCCCACTGCCCGTGGTGCCTCTCCATCGGCCTCGCCGGTGCCACTCCGGCAGCCCCTGCCGCCTTGCCGGAGTTTTATCCGATGTCGTCATATCCCTCCCCGTTATCGTGACGTCGTCTCCTTTGCCGGCCTCCGCTTGGTTTGTTGTTTGTCATCAGCGTCCCGTGATCGTCCTCGTCGGTACCATCTTCGGCAAGCAATTCTTCCTTGCCGGCATGTCGCCCGTGGCCTCGTCATCTCCGTTAACGGCAGAGCGGCAGTGTGTGCCACACCGTCCTCACCACCGTGCGGCCGCCGCTGGCTGCCGTCGTCGTCCTCTCACTGTTCCCGGTTGTTCGTCCTCGTCCCTCGCGTCGGCACCCGTGCGCCGCCCTTCCATCCGCTCGCCGTCGTGCGCCCGCGCCGTCTCTTTCGCTGTTGAGCGCCTGGTGAGCCGCCCCTCTGCCATCCTTGCTAGCTATCGTCATCCTACTCTTTTCCTTCCAAAAATAATTAAAAATTGCCTAATAAATCAATTTAATTTCTAGAATCCATTTAAATGGTCCAAAACTTCTAAAATTCATATCTAATCCATACAAACTCCAAATTGGGCCATTCAAATTACAAAATTCATCTAAAATTGAGCTCTACATGTTTGTTTACTTTTATTGTATTGTTTATTTGGTTTTTATTAGGGTTTTTGCTTGTTTGGCGTGTCGCGTGTAGACTTCGTCGTTTCGGAGGTCGCGCTCGTGAGGAAAAGAGTCCAGAAGATTTGGTCGAAGGAGCAAGGCAAGTCATGTCATTTTGATCATATTGCTATACGAGTTTACAAAATTATGTTTATTGAAATTATTGCATTTCGCTTTATTAAATTTCTGCGTCTATCACTGTTTTATTTAGCCTTACCAATTCTTCTTGTTATAGCCCTATTACTTGTATTATTATGATCCTTGATAACCCTAGGAAAAATAAAACTAGTGAGCACTTTATGAATGTCGTACTCACTAGCAAACTTAGGAATATGCTTAGCCCTACTTGAATAGAAACAATTAGATGTTTTCGATAATTAGACTAAGGAATAACTTGTAAATGATGGAAATTTTGGCTGTATAGCCATGGCAGTAAATGTCCCCTTCAAAATTTCCCAAACATGTTTTCGGCTGGGCACGAGGTGCTTGGTTTTGCTAGTCGCACCTCGGCCGCCATAAGGACCGGTCTTCGGGCCTCTGTTGCAAAGCATTTCCATACTACCACCTGTCTAATGGGTAAGGCTTAACATGTCGACTAGTACGGTCAGAAACAAAAAAGACACGGATAGGGATGGATGAAGCCCTAGGAAGGGTTGAAGCCCATGGGCTGACGTCTCTGGCAAGTGAAGGCTCAGAACGAGTCGAGATGCTTGGGGGCATAGACTGTCTGCTCGACCCAGGGCACCTGGCGGGGGAAGTCTATGTCGGTCTTCTTTGTTTAGGGCAGTACTAAGCAATGAGTTATGTCATGGCTTCCATCCGTATGCCATGGTGGCATGTGGCACGTCGCAACACGTGAGGAAGACATGTCTAGTGAGTAAAGATGTACACCTCTGATCAGAGTAAATCTATTCGAATAGCCGCGCCCTCGGTTATGGGCAAGCTGAGCAATGTACCCAAGATAGAATTTATTTCTGTTTAAAACTAAAAGAATAGGAGTTAGCACATGTTGGCCTGAGTTAAGGCAAGATCGTGTTGGTGCGTGACTTGATAATAATTTGACTAGAGATAGGCTTGTGTTTATGAAATGCCTTACAATATTTAAATGCTTTGAAATGCTGGTTTTCTGCAAAACAACCCTATATATGAATCCTTTGTACCACCTTGCATTATATTTGCATTCTTCCGGCATGGCTTGTTGAGTACGGTGGTTGTACTCAGTCTTGCAATTCCTTCCCTCTTTCAGAAGTGTAGTGCCTCTGAGTCGAAGACGGTGTTAGAGGACCAAGGCTCAGACCCCAGTTGAGTTTGCCTGTGGAGTGGAGCTGAAGCCCCGCTAGGATTGTCCTTCTTTTCCGCTGCAGTTTTCTTCGAGTGTGGGGACTAAGTGCCCTTATGTAAGTATATTTATACGCTTTAATTTACGTTTGGATCTCGTGTATTGATTTGTCATTTTGTGTACCTTGGCTGGTCCTGGACAGGAATTAATACACAAAATAGTCTGGAAATTTAGGATAAATTTTCGGGCGTGACAAGTTGGTATCAGAGCCATCTCATCTGTAGGTTGAGCCAAATGGTCAAACCCTTAAGGACATGTTTTCTGAAAATCCTATTTGCAAAAAGTCTCTTCCCTCCCTCTGGAGCTCTTTGCAAAATAATTTGTCAAATATCTCTCTTTCCCCTCCATCTCTTTTAGATGTTGAACCTGGAGGACAAACCCAGTTGCTCGTCAACCGGTGGAAGTCAATTCAAGCCTCACGCTTCAAGCAAGAGGATCAAGCCAAGCAGCCCGTGTCAGCGCTTCTCGAGGATTAAGCGAAGTCTTTCGGGAGCCTACCTAAACCCAATCTTCCCTGGAAGTGTAGTATCGATAGTTCCTAGGTCGTGTGTTGTTTGCTGTGTGTAGGTGTATGATTCACATCAGTGGTGGGGATGTGACCATACTAGGTTGTTTGCCTGATCAACTTGAACCCTAAAAGCCTACTCACATCGATCAATATTAAATGGGTTAAGGTCTTATCTTTAGCAACCTCTCTTTTCCACCTCTTTCATCTCGGCAGCAGTTGGACAGTGCCAAAGAGAATGAGGACAACAATAAGAACAATAGTATCAGCAGCAAGAGATGCAAGCTCAAGATGCAAGTTCTGGGTCAATATCAAAATCAAGGCCAGTTTACCTCAATGCAAGCACCTATTACTCCCGCCAATGTACCGCCAAGTTTCCAGAAGATGATGGCACCAATCCCGCCATCATGCTGGAAGGAAATGCATACCACCAACTATGATTACACCGAGCAAGGTCGGGATGTAAGAAATAGTTCATGGGACATGAACGCTAGGATATCAGCCGAAGATGAGATGAAGTGCTCAAGAAGGAAGGAAGGTTCTGGTCAACTTATCATCAAGAGTTTTGGTATGCCTCAGCCAATCCGTAAGAGAAAGGCCTTGTCACCGTTAGGTCCGATGGGAAAGTCACCAAATAGCCGAATGGCAAGAGGAATTAGAGTGATCGTTACATGGAACTTTCCATCGTCAACTGGATGTGGTGTTCTAAACCTTCCCGAATCAGTATTTTATTTCTATGGACTGACAAAGAACCAAGTCTATAGATCAGAGTTCCAAAGAAAACAAAGAAGTTGATTATTCTCAAGGGTAGCAACCTCATTAGTCGCAGATAGGCGAAAGCTCCACTACCTTGGTAAGGTGAACTTGAAGAAAATTTGGTCTACCTCGAAAAGGTTCCGCATGGAGGCTCAACCAGGCAAGACGATTGGGCAGGACCCCAAGGAGTCACTGCTAGGTATTGGCAGGGTCACAACATCTCAAGCGGACACGTTAAGTTGTGAAGTACACCTGAACTACTAAGTCAACAATCCAGTCTAAGGAAGCAGCAACTAAAAACATCCATAGTCAAGACAAGAGGGAGATGAAACAGTTTCTTGGAGTTCTTGTCGTTCGGACTAGGAGCAGTTCCGAGAACATTACAAATCTATGGATTAACTAAAGTCAGTTAAAAGGTTTCAAGAAAACTCCATCAAGCTCCTATTCAACAGGATCAATTCTCAGAGTACCGAAGTTGCCAATGTTAATTGTGCAGTCCAAGGAAAGAAAGATGTTTCAAGTCCTGCAATCAGATCAGGGTCAGAGTGAATAGAATCAACCACTGTGAGTCAGAAAGAAACCGCAGAAGTCAGCAGACCAACCCAACCCCACTATACCTTCTTTCTTTCTAGCACCGAATCTCGGGACGAGATTCCTGTAAGGGGGGTAGGTTTGTCACGCCTCGATTTTCGTTCGGAATTAAAAATCATTAAATAATTCATTTTCTACAAAAAAAAATAAAATCAAAAGCATATTAATCAAGTGAAAGTATTAAGGAAAAAATTTCCTTTAAAAATCATGGCTGGAAATATTTTTTAAATATTCTTCATGCCCTAAAGTACTCTCTGAATTTTTTTTTGAAATTTTGGAGCTCCGTAAATAATTTTAATAATACAAAGAGCATTTAAATAATTATTTAAATAAATAAATTAATCAAGTAAATAATCTGGTTGAATTTTTATTAAATACTTTGAGTGTTCATCTAATTTCAGGATTTTTCTTGGAATTATTTGAGCATTGGAAGTATAGATAAAAATTCAAGGAAGTTTGGAAGGAAAAGTCTCGCCGTGCTTCCTCTCCTACAATGTCGTCTTCCTCCTCCAAATGCTCGTACGTTCATCCGAACAAGCAATCCCTTTCCTCCCTTCGCAAATCCCGTTGAATCACTTGCACAAATCCAAAATTAATTGAGGGAAATTAATCCTCACCTATTCCTCTCCACTTCCCCCATAATTCCCCACCCAATCCCACAATAATCTGTGGTGGATTTTGATTTTGTTCTTCAATGGTTGAGCACCACCATGGCCAGCCAACCTCCTCCTCTTCCCGGCCGACCCCGCCTTTCCCTCTCCCTGACGCCCTTCCCTCTCCCTCCCCCTAGCCTATAAAAGGGGCCCTCAGCTCCCTCCTCTCTCCCCACACCTCGAGCTCCCTTGCTCTCCCACCATCTTCCCACTTAGCCTTCTCTCTCCACGACGTCGGCAAGCTTCGGCTGCCCCAACCCATCGACCGAAGCCATGCAAGACCCCGGCGCTGCAACCCTCATCATCGCAGCCATCTCCTCTTCCATGGTCTCGCCTCCGTTTCGTCCGGAGACCGCCGTGCTGGCCTGCCCATCCACCTTACCGACGCAACTCCGGTTGGCCTTTCCTCCTCGCCCGTGCGCCGGTTGGCTGCGCCATCGCCACCTATGGCATTGCAGCATTGCCCTCCACCTCGGCTAAGGCCCTTTTTGCCCGAAATACACCGAAACCCCGCTGCCCGTGGTGCCTCTCCATCGGCCTCGCCGGCGCCACTCCGGCAGCCCCTGCCGTCTTGCCGGAGTGTTATCCGACGTCGTCATATCCTTCCCCGGTATCGTGACATCATCTCCTTTGCCGACCTCCGCTTGGTTTGTTGTTTGTCACCAGCGTCCCGTGATCGTCCTCGTCGGTACCATCTTCGGCAAGCAATTCTTCCTTGCTGGCACGTCGCCCCGTGGCCTCGTCGTCCCTGTTAACGGCAGCGCGGCAGTGTGTTCCACACCGTCCTCACCACCGTGCGGCCGCTGCCGGCTGCCGTCGTCGTCCTCTCACTGTTCCCGGTTGTTTTCGTCCTCGTCCCTCGCGTCAGCACCCGTGCGCCGGCCTTTCCACCGCTCGCCGTCGTGCGCCCGCGCCGCCTCTTCTCGCTATTGAGCGCCTGGTGAGCCGCGCCTCTGCCATCCTTGCTAGCTATCGTCATCCTACTCTTTTCCTTCCAAAAATAATTAAAAATTGCCTAATAAATCAATTTAATTTCCGAATCCATTTAAATGGTCCAAAACTTGTAAAATTCATATCTAATCCATACAAACTCCAAATTGGGCCATTCAAATTACAAAATTCATCTAAAATTGAGCTCTACATGTTTGTTTACTTTTCTTGTATTGTTTATTTGGTTTTTATTAGGTTTTTGCTTGTTTGGCGTGTCAGCGTGTAGACTTCATCGTTTCGAAGGTCGCGCTCGTGAGGAAAAGAGTCCAGAAGATTTGTTCGAAGGAGCAAGGCAAGTCATGTCATTTTGATCATATTGCTATACGAGTTTACAAAATTATGTTTATTGAAATTATTGCATTTCGCTTTATTAAAAATTTCCGCGTCTATCACTATTTTATTTAGCCTTACCAATTCTCCTTGTTATAGCCCTATTACTTGTATTATTATGATCCTTGATAACCATAGGAAAAATAAAACTAGTGAGCACTTTATGAATGTCGTACTCACTAGCAAACTTAGGAATATGCTTAGCCCTACTTGAATAGAAACAATTAGATGTTTTGAATAATTAGACTAAGGAATAACTTGTAAATGATGGGAATTTTGGCTGTTTAGCCGTGGCAGTAAATGTCCCCTTCAAAATTCTCCAAACATGTTTTCGGCTGGGCACGGGGTGCTTGGTTTTGCTAGTCGCACCTCGGCCGCCATAACGACCGGTCTTCGGGCCTCTCTTGCAAAGCATTTCCGTACTACCACCTTTCTAATGGGTAAGGCTTAACACGTCGACTAGTACGGTCAGAAACAAAAAAGACAGGGATAGGGATGGATGAAGCCCTAGGAAGGGTTGAAGCCCATGGGCTGACGTCTCTGGCAAGTGAATGCTCAGAACGAGTTGAGATACCTGGGGGCATAGACTGTCTGCTCGACCCAGGGCACCTGGCGGGGGAAGTCTATGTCGGTCTTCTTTGTTTAGGGCAGTACTAAGCGATGAGTTATGTCATGGCTTCCGTCCGTATGCCATGGTGGCATGTGGCACGTCGCAACATGTGAGGAAGACATGTCTGGTGGGTAAAGATGTACACCTCTGATCAGAGTAAATCTATTCGAATAGCCGCGCCCTCGGTTATGGGCAAGCCGAGCAATGTACCCAAGTTAGAATTTATTTCTGTTTAAAACTAAAAGAATAGGAGTTAGCACATGTTGGCCTGAGTTAAGGCAAGATCGCGCTGGTGCGCGACTTGATAATAATTTGACTAGAGATAGGCTTGTGTTTATGAAATGCCTTACAATATTTAAATGCTTTGAAATGCTGGTTTTCTGCAAAAGAACCCTATATATGAATCCTTTGTACCACCTTGCATTATATTTGCATTCTTCCGGCATGGCTTGTTGAGTACGGTGGTTGTACTCAGCCTTGCAATTCCTTCCCCCTTTCAGAAGTGTAGTGCCTCTGAGTCGAAGACGGTGTTAGAGGACCAAGGCTCAGACCCCAGTTGAGTTTGCCTGTGGAGTGGAGCTGAAGCCCTGCTAGGATCGTCCTTCTTTTCCGCTGCAGTTTTCTTCGAGTGTGGGGACTAAGTGCCTCTTATGTAAGTATATTTATATGCTTTAATTTACGTTTGGATCTGTGTATTGATTTGTCATTTTGTGTACCCTGGCTGGTCCTAGACAGGGAGTAAATACACAAAATAGTCTGGAAATTTGGAATAAATTTTCGGGCGTGACACCGTCCTCGTCACCACTCGGAAGCTGCGACATTATTTCCAAGTCCACAAAGTGGTGGTGGTGATGGGGTTTCCCCTCGGGGACATCATTCGGAATCACGAGGCTACTGGGCAGATAGTCAAGTGGGCCTTGGAAATGGGCAAATTCTCTATCGATTACAAGCCGCACAACGCCATCAAGTCGCAGGTCTTAGCCGACTTCGTGGCCGAATGGACAGAGATCCAGCTCCCGCCGACTTTCGAGTCACGCCCGACCTGGAACATGTATTTCAACGGCTTCCTTAGTATTGACAGAGCAGGGGGTGGCATGCTCTTTGTCTGCCTGAAGGGTGAGCATGTCAAGTACGCCCTCCAGTTGTTGTTCAAGGCATCCAATAATGCCGCCGAATACGAGGCTCTCCTCCATGGTCTCCGGATCGCCAAATCCATTGGCATTGAGCGCCTTATGGTTTATGGGGACTCGAAGCTAGTCATTAGCCAGGTCAACAAGGACTGGTCCTATTTGAGCGAGAAGACGGACGCCTATTGCACCGAGGTCCGCAAGCTCGAGGGCAAGTTTGCCAGCCTCGAGTTCCATTACGTCTCTCGGGACGCCAACTCAGCGACTGACCAGCTGGCCAAATTAGGGTCCTCTCGGGCGACGGTGCCACAATTGGTCTTCATCCACGAGCTGCACAAGCCGTCGATCAAGGAGCTGGATCCCCTAGAACCGGCCCTAGTGCAACTAGCTGAGTCAGTGCTCGCCATTACCGGCATCCCTGACGACTGGTGTCAAGAATTCATAGACTACATCACCACCAAGGCGCTCCTGCCCGACAAGACAAAAGCCGAGTGCGTCGCTTGACGCAGTAAGCAGTATGTCATTGTGGGTCATGAGCTGTTGAAACATGCGGCGTCCACCTGAGCACTCTTGCTGTGCGTCCCTCGGGACCGTGGGATCCAGATCCTCAATGAGATTCATTTGGGCATCTGCGGTAACCACGCGGGCACAAGGACACTGGTCGGCAAGGCTTTCCGGGTGGGATACTACTAGCCAACGGCCAACGAAGACGCAAAGGAACTAGTCTGGTGCTGTCAGGGATGTCAGTTTTTCGCCAAACAGCACCACCTCCCGGCACAAGCCCTTCAAACTATCTCATCATCGTGGCCCTTTGCGTGCTGGGGGCTCGACATGGTCGGCCTGTTCCCTAAGGCACCAGGGGGCTACACTCATGTTTTTGTCACGACCGACAAATTCACGAAGTGGATTGAAGTGCAACCACTGAGAGCTTGCACCGCCCAGAAAGCGGCCGAGTTCATCGAAGGCATCACCTTCCGCTTCGGTGTCCCGAGGGAGATCATCACCAACCTCGGGACATAGTTCACCGGGAACGTTTTTTGGGACTTCTGTGAAGAGAGGTGCATCGAGGTCAAGTATGCCTAAGTGGCACACCCTCGGGTGAACGGGTAGTGCGAGCGTGCGAATGGCATGATCCTGCAAGGCTTGAAGGCCCAGGTCTTTGACCCGCTTCGGAAACATGAAGGCCGCTAGTTGCAGGAGTTCTCGGCTATGCTCTGGGGGCTCCGCACTCAGCCCAGCTGAGCCACGGGACGGTCCCCGTTCCTAGTCTACGGCTCGAGGCAGTCGTCCCGATCGACATGCTTCATGAATCCCCAAGAGTTTGATTGTACGATGAAGGGATGGCTGAGTAGACATGGGCCGAGGACATCGACAGCATTGAAGAAGAGTGTATGGCCGCCGCAATCCAGATGGACCAGTACCAACAGGCGCTACACCGATACCACGACCGCAATGTCCAGGGGAGATCCTTCAAAGTCGGCGACCTAGTTCTTCGAAGAGTAGAGTCCACCACCGGCACGAACAAGCTCTCTCCCCCATTGGAAGGCCCCTTCGTCTCCTCCGTCACCCGTCCGGGCTCGTACAAGCTGATTCGCGAAGATGGACAGGAAGTGCCAAAATCCTGGAACATTGAGCACCTGCGCCGATTCTACGGTTGAACAGCTAAGTACCTAGACCCGATCCCTTCAATTCTGCAACTCTCAATTTTCTCTAAAACTTACCTACAGATTGTATACCCGACCCCGGACAAGGCTCGGGGGCTCGAAAGCCTTCCCGAGAAGTATCACCAGCCGCGTTGATCCCTTCTCACGCAGATACCCTCATGGCAAGGCCTGAGTGGAGCAGCCCTTAATTAAGGGTTTTAGAGAAGCTGTGCCGCCTGCTGTGCTTGAGCTGCTCGGGGGCTCATTCATTACCGGCTTCGACTGAACATGGTCGGCTTGGCCCCGAGTCCTCCGGGTAGTGACTTCATTCCTATCCGGGGCTGGCTGGGGTCGGGCTGGCCGTGTTTTGGTCAAGTGCTGACGAATGAGCTCGGGGCTCGAAACTGTCTAAATCCTTTGTATACAACTAAGACGCTAAGAGCTCAACTTGGGCAACCCGGACAATGTCTGTAGATGACCCGACTCGCTCTACTTCGAGGGTTAGACACATAGAGATCGGACGGACGTCGACGACCTCGCGTTCATCCGATGCGTACATAACTAAGTGACTTTGCTTGACCGAATGCTACGCCCTTGAAATGGCCATCGGGCATAGTCGGGATCCGTCCCGCCAGCTTCCGCCGCTTAGTCATGAGAGTTATATGCGCATCGAGTGATCGCCAATCCTCACCCGCCCCCCTATTTGTCCTGCACTCGGCTGAGTCAATCCGAGTAGACTGAGGCAGCCTTCGGATCCGTCTGTTAAGGCCCGAAGAACGCTCGGCATCGAAGGCCAGTCAGGAGACGAATAGAAGGTTGTCTCCTCGCATTCCAACCTACTATGAAGAAGGATCTGCTTGGAGTTTGATCGGTAGCCCTCCGGACTAGGTTCGTTGATGGCCGAGATCGCTCGGCAGGATCTACTCCCTCGCGCAGACGTCTAGAGTTTGATTGGAAGCCTTCCGGCCGAAAGTTCATAGACAGCCATGGTAACTCGATGTAAGCTACCCTAAGGTGGTAGCCCTTTCCATGTTTTGACCATTTCACCCTCCGAACTCAGACTGTTGAAGGACGAGGTCGCTCGGACGATCTGTCGCATAGCGGAGTGTTGGGTGTCCAAGAAAATATTAAAAAGCTACTCTAGACATATTGCGAGTCGAAGGCAGCATACAAAGAAAACTAACAAAAGTTTTCTTCATTACTAGCGAAGTGACGATCATACACAGGGCCCGAGGTCCCCCTAACATACAACAGCATTGACGCGGCGACCTCTTTTACTATCGGTTCTACAGATCGAGCCAAGGGTGTGCACATGCTGGACTGATTGGAACAACAAGGCCAAATGTTTTCCTAACCTATAGGACTATGTTGTTCACAATCTTATCCGCCACCGATTCTACGGAAGCGTACATGTCGTCGATGTCGCTCGACTCGATGCCGGCAGGCCACCCCTCGGCGATCGTGTCGATGTCCGCCCGAAGGTACAGCTTCTGTACAACGCCAAGGACGTGTGTCACCGCCATCTTGGCTACCCCCTGAGCGTAGCGCCGAAGACATTCCCGACCGCTCAGCAGACATGCCTGAAGCACGTCGTTGTTCGGGATGAGCGACGACGTGTCTGCATCGATCTCGACGAGGAGCGTTCGGGCCGCCTCCGAACAAATTTCCCATCGCCGGTCGATCGTCTTCAGGCTGTCCTCGAGTCGGCGAAGCCGTCGACCGGCTCCCGCCAGTTGACCTGGTCACAAAACAGGTTGATTAAGAGACACTCCCACTTCGACAGCAAAGAAATTGAAGAAGAGCAACATTTACGGACAGCCTTTGCCCGCGCGGCCTGGTCCTCGGCCTTTTTGGCCAAGGCTCCATCTCTAGCCGCCTCGACGGCTACCAGCTTCTCCTCCAGCTCAGCCGCTGCTGCCTCCGACACTGACGCTTTTGCCTCCGCGTCGTCGAGCGCCCCGGTCAAGTCTCAGATGAGGGCTTAGGTGTGCTGTGAAGTGCCCGCAGCCACTTCAGCTCCGACAGCAGATGCCGGCCTGACAAGGCAAGGGTCAGCCCCAGATGGCTTCCTACCAGCAATACCAGTTAGCAGGGGTAATGCCAGAAAAGAAAATGGAACCATGGTGCTCACCTGGGGGACACTGTGAACTTCACAGCACCACGGTGAGCAATATTGGGGGCAGGTCCTGATGCTTGCCCACCCGTCTCCTCATGGATGCTCGGCCCTGCCTCTGTAGAAGCAGTTAGCTTTCGTTTCCCTTTCGGCTCGGTCATTGTGGCGGGAAGGCGTATCTTTGCAATTTCTAGCATTGGAGTAACTCCAGATTCCTGCCAACGCATCGACACCTGGCAGGTGAAGTTCCACTAGAGGAATGGACGAACCGTCTAGGCAAGGAGGTGAGGCTAAGCCTACCTACCATTGCCGATTCTCAGGGCTCCCAATCAAGCTCCAACCTTCACTAGAACTCGGTGACGAGGCCATAAGCCAAAGACCGCTTGGAGGAATGAGAAGGTTGTAGAGTGGAGGCGGGAGAACTGAGAAATTTTCTCTTCCTCGAAGTGGAGAAGTAAGATGGCGTAAGGAGAAGAGCCTGCTGCAATGGGGTTTATATAGGAAAATGGGGGTAGGCTCGCTGGTGTGGTTTTCGAAAAAAGTGCAATATCATTCATGGCCAGCATGGAACATTCGAAACTCCTCTTACCCATCCATTTCCTTGGCTTGACACGTCAACTTTGGGTAAAATCTGGGTCATCGGATCTTCGGAAGGACGAACGGCGTCTCCACAACTTCCATCGTCCACTCCGAAAAGCTCGTCGAAACATCACTCCACCTTTCCCATCTCAACTATCAGCACTGCCTGAAACTTGGGAGAGGGAGGGTTACCAAAACATTTGATGTGATGCAGCCACGCTCCCAATCTTCGCGCCATATTCAAGAAGTAGCAGAAAATATCAGAAGGCTTTGCTTTGATACTAGCAAAATCCCATTTAGGTCGGGTTCATCTCGACTCAGGGCGGGTTTCCGAGGTGGCCCCCGGTCAAGGTCGGGACTACCGAGTGCTCTCGGGCAGTAGCCTCCGCCATAGCCACGTTCTTCGCCGCCCCAAGGGAGGTGACCTTGATGACTCGAGTGTGGGCTTCCGAGCTAGTCCAAAAGTGAGGTCGGGGCTACCTCGAGCCCTAGGGCCCATAGCCCCGCACACCTCACCCATCCTCACCGCCTTTGGGCCGTGAACTCTCCGACTCGGGGGCTGAAGACGAGTATCCTCCCTCTTGGTCGAAGCAGGGACTGCCAAATGCCTCCGGGCGGTAGACCTGTTCATCTCGGCTAACCCCTCTTTCTTGGTGGACCTTGAGCGTCGCTCAGATCATCGGGAGGTTGGCAAAATGCCCTCGATGATTTGACCCTAGACTCGGATGTACCATCCGACCCTAGGCTCGGGGGCTACACCTGCCAGGTGCACCTAGGCGGTGCACCGGCAGATCATCGGCTCACAAGAACTGCTAGGGATCGACACCTTGGAATAAAACTTGACCCTAAGGCCGAATGTCCCATTCACCCTTAAGCTCGGGGGCTACACCTGGCAAGTGCACCTCGGTGGTGCACCTACCAAAATCTTGGCCCGAAGCTCCAAGGATTATGAGAAGGCATTGCTTCGAAGGAACTCTGACCCTAAGGAAGGATGCTTCATCCCTCCTTAGGCTCAGGGGCTGCTGTGGGAGGTGTCCCCCGAGGTGCCTCAGAAACCCGGATTGAATCTCAACAGAAGTCAGACCGAGTGTCCTTGGGATGTGACTGAGAGCCCGACTCCCCCTGGGGGTCGGGCATGCTGGCCTTCCCCCGAGTCCGACGTTGGCCCCTTCTCTCGACTCTGACTCGACGCCCGACCTCGAGCACCCTCGGGAGGAAACATGGCAAGCAAGGAGGAAGAGGGAGGAGACAACCCGGCAGCGTCTGACACCACCTGGCGGCACAGGAGCAGAGACATAGGGCTGGCAGGAGCACAAGACACCTACGGTGTGCAGGATCTAGCAAACCAGCATGTACTTTATCAGATATTCTTTGTACCCCACTGTTTATCTCTCTTAGTCTTAGCTTTCTTGGCCCCCAAGTTCATCTGTTCTTGCCCCCATTGAAGTATAAAAGGGAGGGCAGAGGGAGCCAGGAAGGGGGCTTACCCAGATTCCTTCTCGTGCTTGTAACTGTTGTTCATCATCCACCCCAGAGAAAGAATACGTTAGGTCCGTGGCGTCGCGGTCACCGTCGCCATCGGCCCCTGGACCCGCCGCCGTCGTCATCGCCGTGTCCCCGCTACTCGGACCGAATCAGGCCAAGCCGCTCGACCGTCACCATCGCCACCTTACCTAGGCACCGCGACCCCAGCACATGGAGCTGTGAAGCCCAGAGGCGCCAGATCGATGTCTTCTTCCTCACCTTCGGTCGCCGGCCTCCCCTTTTGAACTCTGGCCGCTACGGTGAGTCCCCGGCCGATTCCTCGCACTTGTAGCATCTGTGGTACCTCCTTATGACGTGCCGCACCATTTCATGGCAAGCAGAAGGCCCGATGGAGCTGCCGTCGTTCAGATGGAAGCCGTCGCCAAGCCGATCCCGAAGCGACCGCCGGTGTCCAAGTGTCGCCAGGTGTTGATGAGAAATTTCTCTCACGCGCTGGCTTGGGAGATCTGCTTAACTCCAGTGCAGGTCTTTCTCGGCTACCTGTGCGGTACAGGGCGTGACAGTTGGTTTGATCTGTTAACCAACAAGAAAAATAAAGATATGCGTTAAGGGTTAAGTTAGATCCTACTGGATCGGCTGTAAGAGTCAATCTACATATATATGCTCTCCCGAAGTGCATTTAAACTAAGTGACTAGAATAGATCGGCTACGCCGAGATAGTATTAACCACTTAATCCAAATATACAATGGGATAATAAATATATGCTTTAACAGCCTAGCCGATAACGTAAGTCTAACTGTGAATCGGCTAATACTCTGACTCATCTTATGAAAAGATATTGATCTAAGCTAAATGCGCTAAACCTAGATTAGTCGGCTGTCGGCTGTGGCTAACAGGCTAATTCTTGCTTAGGGCATTTAACTAGAGTAAGATCTTAATATAAGAGGCAGTTTTAATAAACCTGATAATAAATATACCAAAAGAATATTAAAACAGATAAGACCGGCTGAAACCCTGGCACTGTCTCTAAACATATACATCTAGCCGAATAGATCATAAAAGCTCTAAAAACGATTTAATAGGTCAGATTGATACAACATTAAGTATAAAAAGAATAATCAGATCTACTATAACCGATGTAAATCCCTCGAGACGGTGGATATCGCATATAATCTGGGCCAACCATTAGATCTAACTCTATCGGCTGCTGATTCCTGATAGAAATAAGTCGATGTCAAGACAGATCTAAACATTATTCTAGATTATATGTGATATATGATAACTAGCGCAGCATAAATCATCGAATTTAGAGTATCGTAGCAATGGAAGCACTAAATTCGACGAGATACACCACTAATGACAAACATTTACCTTAAATCGAGGATCAAAATGATGCAGCCCGAAGCCAGATCAAGTGTTCATCTGAAGAAAATAGGAGGCGATGCGTTGAGAGTTGAATTGACTGTGTGTTTTTCTATGTTTACAGGAGTCTCGGGCCCTATTTATACCCAAGAATAACATTATCCGTATGGACCCTGGCTTCTATCTAATCTACTATGTAAAATACAACAACACCCCGGGACGTAGTCCCATGCTGCATTACAATAAGAATATCTAAACAAATCCCTAATTTACAGATACAATTGCCATTACAGGGCTCTATCCATAGATGACAATATCTTAACGAACATTTGGAAACCAAATCCAACTCCTTATCTTCACGCTTTCCATCGAGCTGGTCTCGCTTCACCCGACCGAATCGGCTATCGGCCGTCTTAATCCGATTCGCTCTCGCCCGACGGGCTTCATAGCCGATTCGGACTTAGCCGATTCGGACTTAGCCGATTCTGATTCCGTCTCTTCTCAGATCGCGCATCTTCTCCAATTCCGCTTCAATCTGCGCTTCAAACTCGGGAGTTATGTTACCAAATTTGGTCGTTAACACATTGCCCCCAAGTCCGCGATATGCAATGTTGCGGATTTTAGTCGATTCAAATCCTAGGCGCAATCCTAGCACGATTCTGTTTTGGCCGTTTGCAAAACTCTTTAAATACCGCCCCCGTGGCCGTCACACATGTCACGCCGCCACAAACACGCAGCCACCTCAGCAACCTTCGAGTTCTCCGGCGACCCATACAGCTCTCAAGATCCGCACCGGCGGTTCCTCTCCCCAGCGATCTCCGCTTACGCAATGGCCTCTTCCGCCGCCGCCGCTGCTGCATTGGCTGCCGCACCTGTCGAGTTCCCTGAGGTACGCCCTAATCGGCTCAAAACCCCTTCTTTTCTGCCTGAACTTGTAGATTTGCATTCTAGGGGTCTTGATTTATGAATCTATTCTTCTTTCCGATTGTAGCACTTATCCCATCAGATAGCCATCCCCAGCCTTACTCAGCAAAACAGATATTTCTTAGGGCCTATCGGCAACAAGGACCCCACTGAGATAATCATAGCCGAAACCAATAGGATGTCCTACAATATGAAAAAACTTTCTTTGAGCCACTGGTCTAGGACTCTTAAGTCTTGGCCATCCATGGACAAATCCTGGCCTAAATGGTATAAGAGGATGCAATCGGCCAAATAAACCCACTGGGAAGAAGTAGGAATAGCTCAATGTCTATCTCTGTCAGTAGCCAATATGCAAAAAGATGAACCAATGATGTTGGCTGCAGCCTACTTTTGGAATGACACCATCAATGCCCTCATGTTTCGACAAGGCCCAATGATAGTCACCCTGGCCGATGTAGTCATGACCACTGGGCTAGATATCCTATCGTCAGCCAACCCTAAAGAACTGTTTAGGAAAGGCCAACACCAATTCAAAACAAAGGCCATAGGAGGATGGAGCGGCTATGTGTCCATGAACATGAAGGAAGGACCAGTCGGCCGTAGGGAACACGCCGCATTTCTCATGATGTGGTTAGAAAAATTCTTGCTCTGCGGCTCGAGCTGTAGGCCGACTGCCAATTGGTAGATCGTAGCCGAGGCCTTGGTGGAGAAAAGAAAAATCCCTTTGGGCAAGTACCTCCTCGGCTACCTATACCAAACCCTCCATCAAGCAGTTGCTAAGATAGCCGCCAATGCCTCTGTCAACACCGGAGGCCCCTGGTGGTTCCTTCAGATATGGCTGGTCTTGATGACCCAAAAAATAGACGGTCGACCACCTTTGACCGAAGCACGCTTCCCACGTTTAGAGCTGATCGAAGATGATGAAGGAAATGAGGTCACCACCACCAGGTGCCTAAGTTATGGAGAAGCAGCAGCCATGCACACCGGGTCAAAGCGATCGGCCGAACTGCTAGCCGAGTGGTTTGTATCCTTCTATGATGGGTTTGCAAAGAACAACCGCATCTGGTACTTCTACATGGATCGGCCACTCTTCGAGCTCCCTATTGAATTCAACCTAGAAGAGATCAACTCGGACGACTACCCCAAGTGCAGGGATTTGTTCGCTACTGCTATCAGTACTTGCATCCTGTCGACTGGAATCCATCAGGGCCGATCAGTGATGCAAAGTTATGAGTTTTATTACCCTATGTCGACTGCCCGGTAGTTAGGACGTCGGCAACTGCCCATCAGCTGTTATTATGCCGATAAGATTGAGAAGAGGGGAATAGTGGACTAGACCCCAATCAGGAGCAAATTGATGAACATAGCCGGTCCCCCCCTTGGCAGTATTGGTGACATGGTGCTAGCATACAAGAAGAGCGCAGCTTATGACCGTTGGTGGGTCGAAATCAAACACCACATCTTTCACGAGAGGTCCTCCCACTTCATCACGCTACTGCTGTCGGATGAAATTTTTTCAGTAAGTCTCGCTCCTCAAGTTACTCTTCTTTTCAGATTATCAGCCGATTTAATTTGCTAACACTTGAAAAAATCCTCTTTTATTTCCTCGCAGATGACTGACACCAAACGGCCGACGGTGAGCAACTCAGGCATCCCCATCGAATACCGCCCAGGCGTTCTGCTAAACGGGTGCAGGTTAGCTCCATCAGCGATCGGCTGGGACGCGCCCAAGCTGAAAACCTTGCTGCACGGACAGACACGTCAGCCGCTAGCCCAGCAAAAAAGAGCTGCTCCAAGCACAAAGCCATCAGCTGCATCGGCCAAGAAGCAAAAGAAGAAGCAGCTGATCGTGTCATCCAACAGCCTCCCGTCAATAGACCCCAGCGTCGACCAAGTCCTGAATGAGGAGGTCGCAGATGAAGAGATGTCAGCGGCTATCGGAGAGGTAGCCGAATCGAGCAATTCGAGCCACAACTTGCTTAATCCTCTAGCCGACAACCTGCCAGCTCCAAGCCCTCCTGCGAAGAAACAGTCAGTAATCTTTTGTCTTGTTACATTTGGTTTTTAACGTAACCCTATCTTGTATTCAGCCAAATGTATCTTGCATAGGTCAAAAAGTTGGCTCGCCATCCTCCGCGCCGCGCCTCAACGGTAACCATCTCCCTCAGCTTACATTTTAACTTTCTGACCCCAGCCGACTTGACACCTAACACTTGTCTCTTGCAGCCTTCTCCACCTCCATCGACTGCCCCCCAGTCAGCTGCCCCCCAAGCGTCAAGCGAACACACGGCGTCGGCCGTAGATGGCCAAGAGGCTGGGGGCGTCACAGAGCCGACCGACGAACGAGCTAGTGCAGCAACTCCAATCGGCAGCCCTACTGAAGGAGACACCGCTCTCGTCAACCTGACCGAAGCTGAAAAAGAAGCTGACCCAATGCCTGCAACAAAAGTAAGTTGATCCTTATCTTTCTTCTCATAATACTTTGAACAATCAGCCATTTTAATCGTAGCTTAAACCTGTCGTTCCCTTTGTGTAGCCTTTGGCTGACCTGCTCTCCTTCGACATCAAGGAATTTCTTGGTGATGAGGAAGGGGAAGCCACCAGTCCAGACAAAGCCCCAGCCGACGAGCTCAAAGAGAAACTTCAAGACATACGCCGCCGGCTGGACATCGATGTGAACAGGCTGGTGGAGGAGTGCGGATCGGCCAAGTGTCGATTTTTTGAAATAGAGGGACAGCTCCCCGATGACCTAGCTGCCAAGGTTGCTGCTACTGTCTGCATCGATTTACATCGGCCAAGGCTTGGGCGTGCAATGCAACGAATGATCGAGAGGCTTGCTCAAGCCGATGTCATGACCAAGATCAATGACACGGTCAAGAGCGTGGAGGCCGAAAAAACGAAGCTGAACGAGTTGAAAGCCAACCCCGCTACGTCTCAGGCTCAGATCGCCAGTTTGAAGGCCAAAGAAGCCGATCTACTGAAGCAGCTAGAAGAATGCCGCACTGAAATCGTTGCTGAAGAGAAGGTGCTGGCTGATTTGCCGAAAGCCACTGAGGAGCAAACGAGCAAGTTGACGGCCACCATCAAGCATCTGAGAGAGCTCCACAAATCGGCCAAGGTGGTTCCTGGCTCCGACGCCGAAGACCAAGCGGTAATCGACGAAGCCAAGGCGATTCAAGCTATGTCCATATCGGCCATAGACGCATTCTTGGCCTTGTAATAGACTTAGGCTCAGTACTGAAAGAATTTTGTGTAATCGGCTTAAGCCGCCAGTCTGTAACTAACTGTATGTAATCGGCCCACACTTGCATCGTTTAATTTCATGATTGTCTTCAAAATGCGTTGAAAACTTGAAAAAATTTTGCTGACATCTGCCTTATTAATCATGATTGTTATATATATATGCCCTCCTAATTTCGTTGATGTCTTTGATGTCGATGAAATTATGAACTTAGCACACTTGCGTCCTGTTGTCGTAACTGTCGGCCACCACCAGCCGATTATGGAGAACTGGGGAAAAACTTGGCTTGAAAATTACCTAAAGGCGATGCCTGCTCAAGACAAGACATCGGCTAGCACGAATCGGCTGAAACAAACAGAGCCGAATCATGAGTTGATCCAAACGCTTGGGTAGTATTTTTTTCAAATATTTTCCGTTTAGAGCCCTTTCAAATACTTCTCCATCAAACCCTTCTAACATGTAGGCCCCTTTAGAGACGCATTTGTGGATCTTGAATGGCCCTTCCCAATTAGGTGACCATTTGCTGAATTTATTATCTCTTGATCCAATCGGCAATATCAATTTCCAAACGAGTTCGCCCTCTTCAAAAGACTTAGGCACAACTTTTTTGTTATAACGATGGGCTACTCATTCCTTATCCCTTGTTACCTTTTCCAAGGCCCTCATCTGTGACAAAACTAGGTCCTCTGATTCGTCGACCATCAGGTGATAGTAATCATCGGCTGTGAGCTGATCTTGTAGCTGAATCCGTCTTGAACCGATGACATTTTCCCATGGTAATACTGCTTCGTGCCCATAGACCCGTGGCATGCCATCCGATATGCCCAAAGTGATTCGGCTAATCGGCTATGCCATTGCTTTGGGTACTCAGAAATCTTCCTTTTAATCAGCTTGATCAGACTTTTATTTTGAAGCCTCTGCTTGCCCGTTGGCCTGTGCGTAGTACGGCGAAGTAATTTGATCCCCATGTTGTCGGCAAACTAAACAAACTCGTCCGATATGAATATAGATCCCTGGTCTGTTGTTATTGTTTGTGGGACGCCAAATCGGTAGATGATATGCTCTTTAACAAACTCGATTGCGTCCTTAGAATCAACCTTTTTCAAAGGAATTGCCTCTAGCCATTTTGTAAAATAATCTGTTGCCACTAGAATGAATTTATGTTCTTTGCTTGAGGGTGGATTAATCTGGCCGATCATGTCGATGCCCCATCCTCGGAACGGCCAAGGCTTTATGGTTGGGTTCATCACCGATGCAGGTGCTCTTTGTATGGCTCCGAATTTTTGACAATCCTGGCAACCTTTGTAATATATGAAACAGTCCTCCAACATCGTCGGCCAAAAATACCCTGCTCTCCGAAGCAACCACTTCATCTTGTGAGCCGATTGATGCGTGCCGCATATCCCTTCATGTACCTCTCCGATAGCCACCTTGCCTTGACCGGCGCTAAGACACCTGAGCAGCACACCATCAATCATCCGATATTAGAGATCTTCGTCGAGCAAAATATATCTTAAAGCCTTGTATCGCAATTTCCTTGAAGCCGATTGGGAGGGGTTCTGTAAATAGTTGTAGACCTCAAACCTCCAATCATCGGCTGTCATGACAGCGACCTCTATCTTGACCTCTTTTATCATCGGCCTGTAGCCTGATGCCCCTTGAGCTGAATCATTGGCTTCTGTATTATGCTCTCTAGGGATGTGTTTTAGTGTAACTAGCCGAAAGCTATCCATCAATTCTCGACATTGTTGATAGTAGACCATCAGTGCGTCATTCCTGCATTCATACTCCCCTAACAATTGGCTGATGACCAATAGTGAATCCCCCATTATCTCTATGGTGTCGGCCTCGACTTCTTTGAGAAGATGCAATCCCTTGAGCACTGCTTCGTATTCGGCTTGATTGTTTGTAGCATGGGGGTCGATAGAAAAAGCAAATTCAAAACTTGCCCCCTAGGCGAAATAATGACCAATCTGATACTGCAGCCATTGGTGCACACCGAGCCATCAAACGTCAATGTCCAAGGCATAATTTTGATCGAGCCGATTGAGTCATCTCTATGCTCCACGATAAAATCGGCTATAGCTTGTCCTTTAACCGCCCTGGATGCTTGGTACCTCAGATCAAATTCTGTAAAGGCAAAAATCCACTTTCCAATCCACCCTTTTAAAAACAGAGCCGATAGCATGTATTTGACGACATCGGCTTTACATATTATTATGCACTCATTGGATAGCAGATAATACCTTAACTTTGTACATGAAAAATATAGAACAGGCATAGCTTCTCCACTGGTAAATATCTTGTTTCTATGTCCAAGAGCCGTCGGCTGATATAGAAGATAGCCTTTTCTTTGCCCTCAATCTCTTGGATTAGGACTGAGCCGATTGACTTGTCATCGGCTGACAAGTAGAGCTTGAACAGTATTCCTTTTCGTGGAGACATTAAAACCGGAGGTGAGGTTAAATAATTCTTGATATTGTCCAAGGCCTTCTGCTGCTCTGCCCCCCATGTGAATGCTTGATCGGCTTTAAGCCGAAGCATTGGTATGAACGGCTCCATCTTCTCTGAAAGATTGGCTATGAATCGCCTGATGAAGTTGATTTTGCCAAACAATGATTGAAGCAGCTTCTTGTCCTTCGGTGGCTGTATTGTTTTGATAGCGTTGTTGCTCCTTGGTGTAACCTCAATTCCTCTTTCATGAACAAGAAACCCCAGAAATTGCCCGGCTGACACGCCTAACGCGCACTTCAACAGATTCATTTTTAGGCCATATTTTCGTGTCCGCTCCAAGACCTGCTTCAGATCGGCTGTGGTTTTCTATCTCCCTGGATTTGACAACAACATTGTCAATATAGATCTCTACCAGGGAGCCGATCATGTTGTGGAAGATATAATTCATGGTTCGTTGATATGTTGTCCCAGAATTTTTCAGCCCAAACGTCATAACGACCTATTCATATAAGCCGATTGCCCCAGGGCATCGAAAAGCAGTTTTGTGAATGTCCTCTTCGGCCATGAAGATTTGATTGTAACCTCCATTGCCATCCATAAAACTGATGATTTTGTGGCCTGATGTAGCGTCTACGAGCAAATCGGCTATAGGCATCGGGTATTCATCTTTGGGGGTAGCCTTGTTTAAGTCTCTGAAATCGATGCACACCCTGAGTTTGCCATTCTTTTTCAACACTGGGACGATGTTTGAGACCCACTCAGCGTATCGGCAAGGCCGAATGAATCCAGCATCATATAGCCGAGTTATTTCGGCTTTGATCACATCATAGATATCAGCTTCGAACCTCCTGGGAGGTTGTTTGACCGGCTGATAGCATGCCTTGATCGGCAGTTGATGAACAATGATAGATTGACTAAGACCAGGCATCTCGAAGTACTCCCAAGCAAAACAATCTTTATATTATTTTAAAATATTAATAAGCTGGGATCTACAATGAGAGGACAACTTTTTTCTGATATACGTCGGCCTAGGCCTGTCACCAGAGCCTATGTCTATTTCTTCTAATTCGTTGGTCGACGTAAAACCTTGCCCAAGCTTGCCATCGTCTTCGTCCGCGGTGTCCATGTCGTAGACGTTCGAGCCCTCCACGGCGTCTTGCTCAAAGCACCATCTGTGGCTCGTCGTCTCCAATCGGCTGTATGGTAGAATCGGATACTTTTAGAAAATCGGCTTGCCAGATTTTCCCGGACAAACAATCAATGCCATCGATTTCCCAGAGTGCCAAATCGGTATTGGCGACGCTTATTGACCTGTCGGCTGGTACAATCTCTATCTTGTCGCCGTCCCATTGAAGTAGACACTGCTGCATAGTGGAAGGGACACAACAGTTGGCATGTATCCAGTCCCTCCCGAGCAGCAGGCTGTAAGACCCCTTCCCATCGATGACAAAAAAGGTTGTGGGGCACGGTCTTGTTGCCGACGGTCAGCTCGACATTCAACACGCCCTTGGTCTCTGATGGGTTGCCACCGAAGTCCTTTAGTACCATGTTAGTCTTGATCAGGTCTTCGGTTCCCTTCCCCAATTTCCTGAATGTTGCATAGGGCATAAGGTTTACTGCAGCTCCCCCATCCACTAGCATCTTTGACATTGGCTTGCCGTTGAAGAAACCTTTTACATATAGCGGCTTGAGATGCCGATTTTCGGTCCTCTCTGGTTTGTCAAAAATTGCTTGATCCAGGGACAGTGCTAGTTTGACCAAGGCATCCTCGATATTGTCTGCATCGGCTTCAGGAGCACCGAATTCGGCTGGCAATATGAATACCATATTGACCGATGCAGACACTTTTCCTTTCCCTTTGGCTGCCCTCCTGACTTGATCGGTCGAGCTCTCCCTGGCTTGTTCCTCGTCGGCTGGCGTAGTTTTCTTTTTGGGGATCCATCGCCTTTTGATTTTACCCAGCCGACGGCTTTGTTCTTCGATCATCTACCGAACTTCTTCTTCCCTTCCTTCACGCTTTAGCCTTTGAATTCTTCGTTTCTGCGTTTTGGTGAAGAGGTCAGAGGGGCAACATTGGGGGTTGGCCGATTCTTCATCATCGGCCTCTCCTTTGTCGTAGTGGTCATTATTTTCGTCCTCGTCGAAGAAGTCTTGATGGATCGGCCCTAGCCGATTATGAACGGACTGCCGGTGCCAGTTGAGCTGCATGGCCCACAGGACGAACTGAGTTGGACTGGTGATTGGCTGGCTTTTGTGTTCGTCCTCGTGGTACTCGCTGCAGGCCGGGCAATTATCTAGCATCGACAATCTATCCCCGATTTCCCAGCAGTGCCTGAAAAATTTACAATGCCAATGAGGATCGGCACCGCTGTGATTCCCGTCATACCGGCAGCCTCGTGTTTCTGGCTCTTGCCGATAAAATCTTTCAAACCGAGCCTCTTCCCGCCAGGATTGCCGTTGGGAGCGGCGTCGACTGTTCGTGTTGATCGACCGTCGATCAGCCGATCGGACAACGGGGCGTACCATGTTGATTGGCGCGGCTTGGCTGACAGTCGGCTTATCCTCTGCCTTTACCCCTTTTAACATTTCAGCTAAGCTATACGTCATTCTGCGCTACCGATCAGCTTGCCTGGGGCCGGCTTGAACCATATTGACCGGGAAGGGGTTGCCGTCTACCTTCATCGGCCGAGTAGAATTGGCAAACTTGAGTTTCCCGGCTTCTATTGCAGACTGGATCTGCTGCCTGAAGACTTTACAGTCGTTAGTGGCATGGGATGTAGAGTTGTGCCACTTGTAGTACTTTTTCTTCTTTAGTTCATCAGCCGATGGGATAACATGGTTCTCGGGAAGCTGGATCTGCTTCTCCTTGAGTAATAGATCGAAGATCCTATCGCCCTTGGTGATGTCGAAATCAAATTTCTCCTCTTTGGCCGTCTTCACCAACCATTGACAGACGATGGCCTTTTTATTCTTGGCCCATTCGGCTGCCACCACCTCTGCGTCATCGTCGCTGGAATCAGACTCTGATTCAACGATGACTTGAGTTATGTTCTTGACGACCTTCCTGGTGTCTTGAAACCTCTGCTCATGGGCCATCACCTTCTGCGCCAGATGCGCCAGGCTGTCGAAGTCTTGAGCAGAGAAGCGCTCGCGGATCGGTGCGATCAGGCCGTGGAAGGCCAAATCGGCTAGCTGGGCGTCCGACAGCACCAGGCTATAGCATCGGTTCCTCATCTCTCTGAAGCGTTGAATGTAGTCTTTAACCAACTCGTTGTGCTTCTGCTTGATACTGGTGAGGTTCGACAACTTCATTTCATGGTTGCCAGTGTAGAAGTAGCTATGGAATTGTTTTTCGAGATCGGCCCAGCTCTGAATTGAGTTGTAGGGCAATGAAGAGAACCATGTGAAGGCCAATCCCGAAAGAGACAAGGGGAATAATCGAACTCTCAAGGCATCTGTAGCCGATGCTTCGCTGCACTGCGCCAAGAATCGGCTGACATGCTCATAGGTTGACACGTTGTCCTGCCCCGAGAATTTCGAAAAGTCTGGAATTTTGTATCGGTTGGGCAATGGAATCCGCTCAAAATGCTCCAGATAAGGATACCAATACATGTTTCCTGAGTCCTTTGGCTTGAGGCCGAATTGATCGCGCATGACGTCCGCAATCAAATCGGTCCATGTCCGGTTGTCCTGCTGTATCAGCTCATATCGATCATATGATGCGGGTGCTTGCCGATACAGCGGTGGCGGTGTCTGGGGCCTGTAGTGATGATCTTGATGGCCTCCTTGATACTGGTATTGAAGCGGATGGCCAGCGGGAGGCTGCCGATTTTCCGGTGGTGGCGTTGGTGGGCTCGGGAGTAGCTGTCGGCCACCGGCGTTGTACTGCCCTTCCAGGCCGATCTAGGCTACCGGCTCTAATTCCCGATTATCGTTGAACATGTTGGCGATCTGGTCCTGGGGAAGTGGTTGTTGTAGGTTCAGCATGGTGACCACTGGTCTCGCAGTCGATCTGGACGGATTCGGCTGGTTGAGGACCCCTCCTAGCGGCCCTTGTTGTGCTGGTAGTGGAATCGGCCGATTCTGGGTGGCTAACGTCCTGTAACCAGGAAACTGACCGTCTGTGAAGTATGTCGGCCCCCGCTGCAGTTGTTGGGTATCTTGGCGTCGACAACAATGGCAATCATATTGTTAAGAGTGTTGTCGAGAATGCCACTCTGGGTGACCAGCGCATGGTGCACGGCCGAATCAATTCGGTCCTGCAAAGTATGAAAACCCGAATCATCATGCTCTTGAGTCGGCTCCTCCGCCTTCTGTTTATCCTTTGGTCCGCTGGTGGAGGACACCTTGAGTTCGTCCATGCTGAATTTGTACTTCCGGTGCACAGTCCCAAACCTTGTCTGGGTGAACGACTGTAGGTAGTTGGCTTGGAGCTCTTCTACCATCCTTTTGTAGTCGGCTTGTTGTTCAGCCGACAGTTGTTCCATCTTCACAGGCATGATGTTGTCCTGAGAAACACTGGGGCTCTTAATGTCGACCATCTTATCAGCTGCGTCGATGCGCCCTAGTCGATTTGACAGACATAGTCCCACCGGGCGTGCCAAGAAGCGTGTTGATGAGAAATTTCTCTCACGCGCTGTCCTGGGAGATCTGCTTAGCACCAGTGGAGGTCCTTCTTGGCTACCTGTGCGGTACAGGCCGTGCCAGTTGGTTTGATCTGTTAACCAACAAGAAAAATAAAGATATATGTGTTAAGGGTTAAGTTAGATCCTACTGGATCGGCTGTAAGAGTCAATCTACATATATATGCTATCCCAAAGTGCATTTAATCTAAGTGACTAGAATAGATCGGCTGCCCCGAGACAGTATTAACCACTTAATCCAAATATACAATGGGATAATAAATATATGCTATAACAGCCTAGCCGATACCGTAAGTCTAACTGTGAATCGGCTAATACTCCGACTCATCTTATGAAAAGATATTGATCTAAGCTAAATGCGCTAAACCTAGATCAGTCGGCTGTCGGCTGTGGCTAACAGGCTGATTCTGGCTTAGGGCATTTAACTAGAGCAAGATCTTAATATAAGAGGCAGTTTTAATAAACCTGATAATAAATATACCAAAAGAATATTAAAACAGATAAGGCCGGCTGAAACCCGGCACTGTCTCTAAACATATACATCTAGCCGAATAGATCATAAAAGCTCTAAAACGACTTAATAGGTCAGATTGATGCAGCATTAAGTATAAAAAGAACAATCAGATCTACTATAACCGATGTAAATCCCTCGAGACGGTGGATATCACATATAATCTTGGCCAACCTTTAGATCTAACTCTATCGGCTGCTAATTCCTGATAGAAATAAGTCGATGTCAATATAGATCTAAACATTGTTCTAGATTATATGTGATATATGATAACTAGCGTAGTATAAATCATCGAATTTAGAGTATAATAGCGATGGAAGCACTAAATTCGATGAGATACACCACTAATGACATACATTTACCTTAAATCGGGGATCAAAACGATGCAGCCCGAAGTCGGATCAAGTGTTTGTCTGGAAAAAATAGGAGGCGATGCGCCGAAAGTTGAATTGATTGTGTGTTTTTTCTATGTTTACAGGAGTCTCGGGCCCTATTTATACCCAAGAATAACATTATCCGTATGGACCCTGGCTTCTATCTAATCTACTATGTAAAATACGACAACACCCCGGGACGTAGTCCCATGCTGCATTACAATAAGAATATCTAAACAAATCCCAAATTTACAGATACAATTGTCGTTACAGGGCTCTATCCATAGATGGCAATATCTTAACGAACATTTGGGAACCGAATCCAACTCCTTATCTTCATGCTTTCCATTGGGATTGGTCCCACTTCACCCTGACCCAGAATCGGCTATCGACTGTCTTAATCCGATTCGCTCTCAACCGACGGGCTTCGTAGCCGATTCTGATTCCGTCTCTTCTCAGATGGCGCTTCTTCTCCAATTCCGCTTCAATCTGCGCTTCAAACCCGGGAGTTAGGTTACCAAATTTGGTCGTTAACACTAGGCCACACGCTGCCACAAGTAAGCTTCTAGGGACCCCATATACCCTCATGTATGCACTAGTTTACACAAGCACAAGCCAAAACCCGATGTACACCTTCAAGCCGAGAGACCCCGCCATCGGTGCTTACCGCCAACGCCACCCCGGCAACCATCGGCCGTGAAACGACCACCGAAACACTCGCCATAACCGTGGGCAACTTTCCTCTTTCATGTGCTCCGGCTATCGCGCCGTCATTTGTTGCCAGTGAAGCCGGGAAGGGACCCTGGGCGCTGCTGCTCTGCTCTCCCTCGGCCACGCCCCTGACAGGTGGGCCATGGTAGTTAGGCGCCAACAAATCACAGTTAGGGTAGGCTTAAAACTTGTGAGGATCGTTTTGCAAAATGTCTCCTTATGACGTGTGGACCCGGGATCCACTTGTAAAATGTAAAAACGTCAAGGGATCTCAATAAAAATGAAACCTACACGTGTCATGGGTTGCGGGTTGATTTCTAAAACTCCAGGGGCCTATCTGCATTATGACCAAGGGCTGACCTGTGGACCCCATAATTTCATAATTTGAAAATACAAAAGGAGAATAACTTCAGCACTCCATTTCCAACAGAAAAACAAGTAGACTTGTAAAATCCAAGTAAAATCCAATTTAACTCCTTTTTGGATGAAACAAATTTCTGTAGACTCATAGCAAAGTGTACTATATTTTAGAAATATAAAACTTGGCACCCACTGTGCACATTTTGTCCCTAAAATTTAAATAATAAAATCACACTTAGGGCAGGCACAAAGTTATAAAATCCATAGAAAATTCAATTTAACTCATTTTTGAACAAACTCAATTTCTGTAGATTCCTCAACTCACACCCTCCACAAAGGAAAAATAAAAACATATAGTCAGTTAGTACCAAATACCCCTAAAACTATTAATAATAAAATGATGTGATTTAGGTAGGTTGGACTCTAGAGATTTATTTAAAATTCATTTTAACTCGTTTTTGAGAAAACCCAGGTTGTTTAGAACCAACAGAACATAAAATTTCAAAATATAAAATAAAAGTATATGCTTTCTGTATAGTAAAACCCCTTAAATATTTAATGAGGAATAAACAATTTAGAGCACACCTTAACTTGCAAAATTTGTACAAAAATTCATTTTTAATCCTTTTCGAGTGAACCAAGTTTCTATAAAACGAGCAACTAATGAACTTCAACTAGGTAAAATAAAATGTGGTCACTCATATGCCAAATATGTCAATGAAGATTTTACAAATAAAACCTAGGTACTAACAATAGTAGTTAAGTACTAAAGATATGTATGTGTAAACATATATATGCCCATTTGCTCCAAATAAATCTAATTAAAACTTGCTGGACCAGAGAGACACTAAGCTCCATCCTCACTCACTAAGATTTAGAGCACTTAGCCCATACAACAATACCTAGGTGAATACATATTGAGATAATGACATTGAACACCTCTAGTTGCAAAACATGAAGTAGAACAATAAAAGAATCTAAACTTGTAAACTTAAAATGGAATAAATAGAAAATGTATTCAGATTACCCAACTAAATCATGAGATAACATGTTCTAGACATAAAACACTAAAGCCGTATATATATAGGACACTATAGGCCAAGGACCCGTTGTAAATTTGTAAAAAGCCTAAGAAATTCATAATAGCTCAAACAATTATGAAACAAATTGTATTTTGGAGCCATATTAGTGAAAATCCAAATTTAGAAACACTGTCCAAACACCACCTGATCCTATGCCGATATGTTCTCATAAAACTTCTAGAAATCATAATCCTTAATTGGAATAAGATAAATTGAAACTTCTTTCATATAAATTTATTTTAGATCAGTACCTACTCAATGTGCAAAAATCATGCATTTTATAATATTTTGGATTTTCACCTATTTTCGGTGTTTAATCGCATACCGTGTGTTTTGTTTAGATGATTTCGTGAACGGAGGAATGGATGGTGTGCTAACATTTCTCCAGACCAAGGCAAGTTCTTGCCCCTCCTTTGAACACATTTAACTCATGTTTTCGGGCAATGTATCTTTATTTTTGTGATTCCCAAAAATGTTCTTGAAATAAAAATATTTTGTGCTGAATAAGATGTTGGTTTATGCGATGAACTTTAGCCTTACTCCCGACGTGGGTAAGATGACGAAATTTATCTAAGTATATGTATATATATATATATATATATATTTGATAAAGCCATGCCATGTCTAATAAAGTTTGGTGTTTGCTGAAATTGTTTTGTTAAAAACCATGTTGTAAAATACTTGAGAACCAAAACTAGCTTTATGCTGAAATTTAAACCATTAGCCATTCCTTTGATTTAGAGCTTCCATGTATGTAGGTTTGATTGTGCACTTGCCAGTATATTATTTCAAATAATGTACTGACACTTTCTACAGGAATATCCATTTTGTTGCAGGACTTAGTCCTAGTTTTGAGAGATGCGGGTGATCGACTGGTTTCTTCTAGGACTGAACTTAACGGGGTAAACCCCTCAGTGTGCTTGTGCAATGGGTAGTAAGCCACTGTTGTTCGTTGCACTCTGATTATATATTTATTTGGCCGGTCAGCCTATGTAATTATCTACTTGATGTAATCCTTTATGTTCTACTCAATTTAAGTGTATTCGCGATGTATAATCATCCTTGTGATGAAAGTGTGAATCTAGCGCACATCCTGGGAGTTAGATTCACACGAGTATGAGTTAGGAATAAATGAGACGTTGTAGATCTTTAGCCATTTTGTCAAGTCTCCTGATTGTGTAACACATCTGGTCGCCACCTTCGAGTGGTTTGATGGGCACAACTCAAGCTGAAGTTGACTGGCAGGCTAAAGGCCCAGCATTGTCTCACTTATCCCTCTCTCGGGACTTCGGATGTCACATTTTATTTGTCTTATGAGCTGAAGCATTTCAATTCATAATGCAAATATAACGGAGTGTCCGGGCGTCTCCGACAAGACATGGTATCAGAGCGAGTACTGACTATAGGAGCCCCTTAAGTTGGTCGTTTAGAATGAATTCTCAAAATTATTTTGAGGGCTTTGCTCTCAGCTATAAAATTATTTGTGAAAAACTCTATTCAATCTTATATCTCATCCCTCTCTAGAGAAAATTCTTCTTTAAGTCTCTATTTTAAGTTTTAAAAACTCTTATCTTGCTCGCAGACCGAAGCCTTTTGAAAGATTGTGTCTTTATGAAAAGAGTTTGAAAACACTTAATTAACCCCACAAATCAGTACCAACGAGTTTTGAAAAGTTTTGAAATTCCTTTGCGAACCATTCCTATGTACTAGTGCGATTTTGCAAATTATCGGGTTAGAAATAGCCCCTAGTGAATGGGTTTTAAAAAGGGTTGTTAAAAATTTAAAACTTGATAGAAAATATAAGAATTCCACTCCCTTATGTTATTTCTGCACCAAAGATGATTTGGGGTGGTTTTGAGCTTCTCATTCTCACCTATTCAAAAATTTCACCGAGTAAACCTGGAGTAAGTAGTTCGATGTAGACTAGAATTTGTTGTGCTAAAGCCTTAGTTTGTTTGCTTAGATGGACCACCCAGAAATCATATAGTTTCTGGAACACTCTAACATAATATATTTAAAAGATGGTAAATTTAGCTAACCGAAAACTGAATAAAGATTTGATTTGTGTCGGATGTTTGTATTTTGAGATTTGGAGTCGGTCTGTTTGGAAAATTTGCGTAAGCTAAACCCTATATGGTAAAACTAGGAAATTTTACAAACAACATGAAGACTAACCCAGTAGGCTCCATGAATTTTTTCCAAATTTTTAGATCCCTTCATCCAAGTGAAATAGGTTGGTTAGTTAGCCTGACCATGTTCTGAAAACAATAAGCAGCCGCATTCATCTTTTTATACAGGCCAAATCGAAGGTTTTGAACTTGAGAAATTTCTCTGGAACAACATAGACTAATCCAAAAGTCCTCATGAATTTTTGGCAAAATTTTAGAACCATTCCAACAATAACAAAGTACCTTAGTTACTAACCTAACCCGGTTCTGGAGATCTGCAGACAGCAGATTTCATGTTTTTGTGTAGGCCAAACCATACCAGAAAAAATGTTCAAATTTTACCAGTCGCTCGCTGGAATGCCCAGGAAGCCCCACGAATTTCATTAGAATTTTGGAGCCCCTGCAACATGTCCTAAAAATTCGTATAGTTCGGAAGAACAGGAATCCGAGAACCGGTATACCGTAGGTTGTTGAATTTGTCCAAACAGAACCGTAGGTGATAAAATTCTAATTTTCCTAAGGTAGATCACAAACTTACTGATCTGCCACCATGAGTTTTGGCCCAAATTTTATACCCTTGGGAACTAGCCTAAATAGACCGATAAAGTCAGCAAACCCACATTTTCCCGACACTTGACCAAACTATTTCCATCAGGGCAGCCCGAACAACTAAAAATCACAAAAGCATTTTCCAGCCCAGGGAAAATTGTTAGGATGCCAAGAATGGATGCCAATTAATCTTGCAGCCTTTCTAGATTGACCATCAAGTCATGTTCTTACCATATCGACATATAGGTGTACCTAAGACGATCACGGCGAACTTGATCCATATTCTCCAAGTTCTCCCAACCAACAGTCCTTTTATTTTAAGGGGATAGGTTATCATGGCCCTATGAACCCAGAGATAAATAGTAACCCTTTGAAGCCCCACAAGCCTAAACGGAAAAGTTATATTAGGAAACAAGTCGTAACTGAACTATGTAATTTATGTTGAGATGGCTCAATGCGCAAATTTTGTGCTTTTTTCGGATGGATGCAGAAATTTGTAAATTGCAGCAACTCACAAACATGGTTTGGAGATTTGACTTGTAGCCCTGATAAAACCTCCCAATACATGAATAAATACAACCTTGTTTGTTCTGTGGCATGAAGACAATACAAAAATATTTACATGAGCATTGAATCAGTTCATACATTCATCGCATCATTCATACATCATAGTATCATCGCACTCATGTATGTCTTTTTCGCATAAATAAAAAGATATTGCCACACATGCCATATAACGATTATTTTTCTACTATAACCCCAATATATAAATTTAAACCCATGAGTAGTCGTAACCATTTTCCCATGCCTCTGAGAATTTCAATTAGAAATCGATGGAATTACAAAACCTTCTTTTGTAAAGGCTGTCCTTGAGCTGGATACCGCCACGACCTGTTACCCAGTTAGACACTATGCCCTAGTTCTCCGTAGAACAAGGTGTAGATAAACCCGGGACTATCAAACCAGCTCATTTTCCATTTCGTGAATTCTCCTAGCCATGAATTTTCCAAACTTTAAGGGGGATAGCATAGCTTGTTAACCTCAGGCACTCGAGACAACACCTCCGTTGCCATTACTCGCCTTCGCTGTGAACTGCCCAAGCGAGGAGAAGTTCTACGTTATTTCACATTTTAGATTAGCGGACCATGATGGAAAGAAAGTAATAATGACCTGCGTTTATCTCCAATTCCATATCTTACGTGCCTGCCATTTCGAAATTTAAACCCCATAGGTATAAGCTTGACCAAAACTACGATTTGACCCCCAGATTTTTCGTCGGCATACCCATATGAAAACCTAACGCCACCAAATCTTATGTACTGTTTCTTCATTTGCCCTCCAGGATACGAGCAACCATCATGCTTGACAAGAACTCTCCCCTCACCTCCTCAGTAAAGGGTTTTCCCAACCTTAGTTAAGCAAGTCTATTATACAACTTAAGAAGAGTTTAGAAATAAGCATATTAAATCTTGTATGTTTGAAAAGGTTTTCAAACCACAAGAGGTTGATAGAAACCCTGCTATCTGAAAACCCCATGCCCGCTACCGTAGCACCCTTCCCATACCAAATCCAGGATATCCCGTTATAGCCTTCGAACAAAAACTAGTGGGTTTACTACCCCAGCCAGTGAGGCACGAATAGCCGAACCGACGTACCGCACCTTTACCCACACTAGACGCCAAGCGGCAACCCCTTTTGCAAGAATGTAGTCCCATGACCAAAGTGCCTCGACACCACTATTTTCCAAGTGTCGTCACAAACGATGAAACTATCTGTTTCCCATGAGTCGATAAGGAAACTACCTTTTTCCTCCTAGATCCTGCAACCGCAAACCCAAATCGTCAATGAAGTCCGCATTATCCTAAGCAAGAGTCCTACCCATCAGTATGATAGGATAAGGTTCGAGATATGACAAACCTAGTTAAATCGACAAACACAAAACAATACACCAACACAAATCTCAGGGACGAGATTTTCTTTAAGGGGGATAGAGCTATCATATACCCAAATTATAGGGTCAACGAAATTTTGCCCAAATAGAATAAAAGAAAAGTTTTTCAATTTTGCGAACCAAAAATTTTCTTTTACTAACTTAGGCTAAAGGAATTAAACCTAGGCCTTTGCCCGATAGACCAACGTTTTGAGGGCAAATAGAAACCTTTTCGCTTATAACCTAGGACCAACAATGCAATCTCATATAAGGAGCATGCATACTAACATAAAACCCGCTTCGACCTAGGTCATATGCGTATACTCGGATTTTCGGAAATGCATATCATTATAGGCCATATAAGCATATCCTAACAATTAAATTTACAAAGCAAGCCTACACTAGCCCTGGATAAAAATAGGAAAGAATGGAAACTTAATTCAAGGTTCATTTCCTCAGCCCAAGACAAAATTCAAATAAACCTCTACGATCATTTTAGGTGAAACCGCAGAGCGAGAGCAACTACATATAGGAGAGATACCCTAATTTTCCAGGTCAAACCAAATAAGATAAATTCATGGAAAAATTCATGTAGGTGCTAAGCATTATGTACAGCTTAACCTAATTTTTTTGCAATTTAATAACTAGGTTTAATGCCCCAAACAAATTAAACAAAACAGTGCTATAATAGGCTAATTAGTAACTTTAATCGGCTAAAATGATGACTTGCCTAAAATGGAATTTAGGTGCACATAAGTGTACATAGGAAATAACTTATTCAAATACTAGGATATAAACCATGAATAAATATAATTTTTCTAGAATTTTTCTCCTGTGTCTTGGCCCTCTAAAAATTCAAATAAATTACGAAATACCCTATCTTCATTAAATTACTGGGAGCAAACCACAAGTAATTTTTGAGTAAAACCAAAGAAAATGGAACCTAGGGATCATTAACTAACCCCAGTAAAAATTTCATGAATTTAACATGACCACAGGTTAAACTATAGGTATGTAAAGTTAGGAGAGGAAAATAATTTGGAATTTGACCTAAATTCACTATGCACTCTTTCCTGTACCCATCCCTCTCTCCTGTGCCTTGCTCTACCCTCTTTGGCCCCACATGGCAGCCGCACAAACTTGCTTCCCTCAGGTGCAGCGTGTTCCACTGCTTAGAGCCGACCAGAAAGGGAAGGAAACAACGAGGACGTGTCGGCGCCGACGCTAGCCACCTCGCTGCACCGCGCCGACTCAACTCGCGCCCATTTGAAAAACCATTTCGCCACCGAGCTCGGCATCACTCCCACATTGTGTTCCACAAAAAACCCAAGAGAACACACCCCAGAATCGCCGAGAACATCCACGTCTTGCTTCTCACCGGGGAGTGTTCGATCCATCGGCAAGCTTCACCGGTGAGCCTCGCCTCGAACCAAACCCGGGAACGTAACCTTCACACAGTGCCTAACACCTCTACACCCCCCTTTTGTTCTTGTCGCACAGGTTAGGTCCGTGGCGTCGCGGTCACCGTCTCCATCGGCCCTTGGACCCGCCGCCATCGGCATCGCCGTGTCCCCGCTACTCGGACCGAATCAGGCCAAGCCGCTCGGCCGTCACCATCGCCACCTTACCCAGGCACCGCGACCCCAGCACGTGGAGCTGTGAAGCCTGGAGGCGTCAAATTGATGTCTTCTTCCTTGCCTCCGGTCGCCGACCTCCCCTTTTGAACTTCGGCCGCTACGGTGAGTCCTTGGCCGATTCCTCGCACATGTAGCATCTGCGGTACCTCCTTATGACGTGCCACACCATTTCATGGCAAGCACAAGGCCCGATGGAGCTGCCGTCATTTGGGTGGAAGCCGTCGCCGTCGCAAGCCGATCCCGAAACGACTGCCGGTGTCCAAGCGTCACCAGGCCACACGCGGCCACAAGTAAGCTTCTAGGGACCCCATATACCCTCATGTATGCACTAGTTTACACAAGCACGAGCCAAAACCCGATGTACACCTTCAAGCCGAGAGACCCCGTCGTCGGTGCTCGACGCCAACGCCACCCCGGCCACCATCGGCCGCGAAACGACCAACGGAACACTCGCCATAACCATGGGTAACTTTCCTCTTTCATGTGCTCCGGCTATCGCGCCATCATTCGCCGCCGGATATGTATGTGTAAACATATATATGCCCATTTGCTCCAATTAAATCTAATTAAAACTTGTTGGACCAGAGAGACACTAAGCTCCATCCTCACTCACTAAGATTTAGAGCACTTAGCTCATACAACAATACCTAGGTGAATACATATTGAGATAATGACATTGAACACCTCTAATTGCAAAACATGAAGTAGAACAATAAAAGAATCTAAACATGTAAACTTAAAATGGAATAAATAGCAAATGTATTCAGATTACCCAACTAAATCATGAGATAACATGTTCTGGACCTAAAACACTAAAGCCGTATATATATAGGACACTATAGGCCTAGGAACTGTCGTAAATTTTTAAAAAGCCTAAGAAATTCATAATAGCTCAAACAATTATGAAACAAATTGTATTGTGGAGCCAAATTAGTGAAAATTCAAACAACACTATAGGCCGTGTGTTTTGTTTAAATGATTGAGTGAACGGAGGAATGGATGGTGTGCTAACATTTCTCCAGACCAAGACAAGTTCTTGCCCCTCCTTTGAACACATTGAACCCATGTTTTCGGGCAATGTATTTGTTTGTGAAATATTGCATGCGTAATTTATCGTATCATTGCTTTTAAAATAAGTTTGGTAGATAAATCCTGAAAATTTGCATGTACCCTTTTAAAAATACTCCCGTGCTATTTTGAACCCTAGGAAATAAATTGAAGTACTTATGTGAAAACTTGCTATGCTTTATGAAAATGATGTGCTTAGCCTTGCTTAGTATCATTCGAAAAATAGGCATGGATTGTTTTCTAAACCGTTTGGAAAGAACTTTTGTGTGTTCTGAACTAAATGGGGAGAAACCCCAATTATTTACGAAACAAAGTCAAAACTTTATTTTCAGACTTGGGCGGCAAGTGGTATGCAATTGATGTATTCGTATACCGATAGGGAGAGTGTTTGCCTGAGTCGATTAAGGACTGAACTACATGTCATTCATTATGTATACCGTACATCCACATGTACTAGTATGGGATAGCCTTAGCCGAGTAATATATTTAGCACCTAGCATTGCATTATGGTAGGCCGAAGTGTATGGGTTCGGATAACCCAGAGGAACTTCCTATTTACCCCGTCGTGGTAGTTTAGGTGACTAAGTCTGTCCAATACAACGATATCGTGCCACGTGGGGTGGGTTCCCGTCGTGTCCGCCACCACGGCGTTAAGTTAAGGCATGGGCCCACCACTTAACGGTTCTAGGTCTTATTCCAGTATGACCTAGGATGGAGGAAACACGTATCGTGCTGGTGCAAGGCTAGGGACTAAGTAGTTTAAAGGCTACGTTATGACATCTAGATTGCACTCAACATGAAGAGTGCGGTAGAGTCTTGCAAACTCAAAACAAACTAGAGTGTTCATATCATGTGGGTAAAGCTGTACAAACTCTGCAGAGTTAATAAAACTAATCGATTAGCCGTGCTCATGGTCATGAGCGACATAATGAAATGCTATGAGTATAAATCTTTATTTTTGTGATTCCCAAAAATGTTCTTGAAATAAAAATGTTTTGTGCTAAATAAGATGTTGGTTTATGCGATGAACTTTAGCCTTACTCCCGACGTGGGTAAGATGATGAAATTTATCTAAGTATATGTATATATATATATTTGATAAAGTCATGCCATGTCTAATAAAGTTTGGTGTTTGCTGAAATTGTTTTGTTAAAAACCACGTTGTAGAATACTTGAGAACCAAAACTAGCTTTATGCTGAAATTTAAACCACAATGTAGCCATTCCTTTGATTTAGAGCTTCCATGTATGTAGGTTTGATTGTGCGCTTGCCAGTATATTATTTCAAATAATGTACTGACACTTGCTACTGGAATATCCATTTTGTTGCAGGACTTAGTCCTAGTTTTGAGAGATGGGTGTGATCTACTCGTTTCTTCTAGGACTGAACTTAACGGGGTAAACCCCTCAGTGTGCTTGTGGAATGGGTAGTAAGCCACTGCTATTCGTTGCACTCTGATTATATATTAATTTGGCTGGTCAGCCTATGTAATTATCTACTTGATGTAATCCTTTATGTTCTACTCAATTTATGTGTATTCGCGATGTATAATCATGCTTGTGATGAAAGTGTGAATCTAGCGCACATCCTGGGAGTTAGATTCACACGAGTATGAGTTAGGAATAAATGAGACATTGTAGATCTTTAGCCATTTTGTCAAGTCTCCTGATTGTGTAACACATCTGGTCGCCACCTTCGAGTGGTTTGACGGGCACAACTCAGGCTAAAGTTGACTGGCAGGCTAAAGGCCCAGCAATGTCTCACTTATCCCTCTCTCGGGACTTCGGATGTCACGTTTTATTTGTCTTATGAGCTGAAGCGTTTCAATTCATAATGCAAATATAACGGAGTGTCCGGGCGTCTCCGACACATCTGTACGTACATTACATCAAAAAACATTAAACGCGACCGAGGGGAAGACGGATTAGTTCATAACACTACGGCTCGACTTACTGCTTGCTCGATAGGGATGTAGTCGATGTCATCTTCAACCGGTGGTGCTGGCGTAATTTCTATCTCTACAGGATCGCTTGGTGTCTGCCATGTGCCTTCGCTAGACGCCTCTTGCGTTGGTTCGACATTGGGTGCCTCGGAGGGAGCTTTCTCGTTCGACATTATGTGCCTAAAATACTTCCTCTATAAAAAAAGGTACAAGTACATAGCTAAAAAGAGGGTTTAGGGTTTAATTGAGTAAAAAGACTATCTTCCGGTGCAGGTGGTTTAAACGGCCCGCACGGAAAGACGATTTTTCCATGTGAGCGCTTAAGCCGCCCGCACGCGATAATCACCGCCCTTATATTTAAACTATAAAAATAAAAAAATATCAATGCACATAAAATATCAATGCACATAAAATCTCAGTGCACATAAAATATCAATCGGTTTCGATCAAGTCACAATATATCAATTGATCACATATTAATTAATTAATATATTAATCATCCACACAAATACCAAAAGTTTGATACAGAACCACATATTCACTCGTAACGCCATAAGTTTGATACATTCGTTCGCAAAAACATATTGTACACAAAGACAAACTAACGTTTCACAATTTTTGGATTAACATCCTTCCGCACGGATGACAACTTTGATTCCGAGGACGCTCTCAATGTGATTGATCCACGTAGGAAGATCTGTGAATAATGAAATGGTGTCATATTGATTATAATCAGACGTGTCTTCAATGTTGTCAATACCAATGATGTGTTTCTTGTCCAACACAATAATGTCCATCTTTTCACCCGAAGGGTCCTTCACATAAAAAACTTGTGCAACACGTTTGACAAGGACCCATGGATCATCCTTGTGTCCAATTTTACTCTGTTCAACACACGTTGTCACAGACCCAAATCCTAGGGTCCAAATCCTAGGGTTATGTAAAATACTGAAAAGACAAAACCAGGAATAGGGATACCCAATTTCCTCACCCTGAAAATTTCATTCCTAACTTTGGTGGAGTATTTTTAAAAAAACTAGGGCATGACTAGAGCATTGGGATTTAGACATAAAACCTCTCAACTTTTGCACATTGTTCCTTTAAGGCGTGAGAGCATGAATATGCATAACACATATTTGGTAAAAGGATTTTCTATACACTTTGAAAATTTGGAACTCTCGTCTCATTACAAATTCATGCCTAGAGCTCAAGGAAAATAAAATGTAGACACTATAACAAAATTCGACGCATTGGCATAAAGGGTAATCCTTAAAGAAGGAAGGGCTAATCTGAATTCTCTGAGCTAAACCACACAGGCTAAAATTATGAAAAATATTTCCTGTGGATGCCCTACCTCTATTCACCCCACTGTAATTTTTACACAATTTAACAAAAGACATTGGTACCTCACATAAATAGCAACCTGATGTGGAAGAAAATGCCCTTAATCGGCTAAAAACAAACTTCACTTAAAAAGGGATTAAACTGCACATAAAGCCATATAGGAAATAAATTATTAAAATACTAGGTTGGCTGCCAAAATTTAATATAATTTTTCTGGAATTTTTCTAGACTATTTGAACCTCCTAAAAATTTCAAACAAAGTTTAAAATACCCAGATTTTGTCGAATTATTGTGAGCAAACCATGAGTAATCTTTGAGTGAAACCAAAGAAAATGGATTCTTCATCTACTCCTATGTCAACAGAAAAATTTTCATAAATTTATCCAAGCCACACAATAAACTATAGAGCTACAAATTCAAGAGGGGAAAATAAATCGAAATTTTCTCCAAAATTCAAGTGGACACAAGAATCTACCCATGCCTCCCTCTTCTGCCTTGAGTACCACTGATTAGGGCCCACTGTCAGCCCTAGCAGCTAGCTACCATGCAGTAAATTCCTCTCCACCGCCGAAGACCATAGGAGCCCGAGCCGACCACGGCAGGATGTCGACGCCGCGTGGCCGTGATGTGTCGATGCTGCACCGCTCCTCTCCGACACACAAAAACCATCCCGCCTCGATCGCCAGACCTCATCCTCTACCCCGGAGCCGAGCAAACCGAGAGAGGGAGCCACAGACACACCAATTCCCCTCTCCTTCACCATCGAACCCGAAAAAGACGACCGTCGCCGTCGCCACAAAGCCACGGTCATTCCTCTTTTCTTCGCGCCTCTCAATCTTCACACAATGCCAAGCATTTTTGCTTTTGCCTCATTTTGATTCCTCCATTGTAGTCGCGGGAACGCCGATGAGCTCCACCGGAGATCAGAGCATGTACCAGGCACCGCCGACGAGCTCTCGACGCTGTTCCGGCCAGCTCCGACTGAGGCCAGCCAAGCCATTGCGCCACTAGCATCGCCACACCATCACCAACAAAACCCCTCAAGAATTCCAACCAGAGATGCAGTGAGTACGGAGAACACCATCGTCTTCTCTAGCTCCGGCCGGAGTACCTGTGCAAGACTCCATCTCCAAATTCGTCCACTCCGCTGAGCCATTATCTATTTCCTTGCGTCTGAACCGTCCCTAGGATCTTCCTAACATGTGGAACCTACATCCACGACAGATCGTTGGACGAACCGAGCCATCACTGTGCAACCCGAAGGTTTCCACAGCCGCGGAGCCATTCCTCACATCGCCGGGATCACCTGAGCCTCGCCAAGCCCTTCGAGCCATCGGGTAAGCACCAAGAACACTCGTGTATACTCGAGCATGCACTGCCTTAGCACAAATCGAGCTGTAGCTTCGGTTCGCACATCACCCGGACAAGACCGCCGCCTGTGCTCGTCGCCGGCACGGCTCCGGGCACCACCATACTTGAAACCACCACCGCTAGATACGTCATTCTACCCTGTACCTTTTTGGTTTTGGTCACGTCCCTAGCCGAGCCGCCGTTCGTCGGTGGCGTCGCCGTGAACCTCGCCGGCCAACGGGCTCCATATCGACCGCTGCCCTTCTCTTCCCTTACTCGCTGACGACCTGGCCCCACACCGCGCACGCGAAGGCCTCCTCTCAAAACCGCACCCACTGACCCGAGGGCCCCATGTGTCATAGAGACAGAAGCCGCAGCCTTAGTATCCTTTTACAGAAAACAGAACCCACCTTTAAAAATCCATATAAAATTCATTTGTAAACATTTTTGAATGGAACAAATTTATGTGGGTTCCTTGGATGATGAACTTTAATTTGGCACCATAAAACTTGCCATTCACTACACAGGAAATATCCCAAAAATTTAAATGAACTAGGACCCTCATAAACCAAAGGTTAATTTGTAAAATCCCTAGAAAATTCAAATTAACTCCAAATTAGGCAAACCCAGATCCTATGGATTCATCAACTCACCCCTCTAACCTTGGAGAATAAAATGATATACCTTCTTTGAGTTAAAAAGTAGATAAAAGTAAATTTAAGAAAAAGATACATTTTAGGACAGTCAGCTTTTAGGGATTTATTAAAAACTCATCTTACCATATTTTTGAGTAAACTTAGATTCTGTAGGTTCACCCAAACATGTGCCATTAGAATATAAAATAAACCATAGGCCTCCTATGAAAAAAAAGAATTTCTAAAACACTTACACATGAGACTAGTTAGTCACTGCATTAACAAGGTACAGAAATTATAGAAAATTTAATCTTTAACCTTTTTAGTTGAAATAAACCTCTATAGATCCGAAGATTTATTAACTCCCATTTAGTAAAATGAAACATGGCTACTCAATCCCTGGAAAGGAAGTAAAGACCCTAATTAGTAAAATTACACAACGAGCTAGTTAACAGGCATACGTATATCCATTAAAGTAAGTGTATGATATACATGTGTAGAAAGACCATATAAGTTTCAACAAAAATTGCACCTAAATTATAATTCATTTGCTGGATAAACCACTTTATATCCCCACTTGGACTAGTTCTGAACCTGAAGCCCTAAGACTCCCCTTTAACAATTTATAAACCTAAAACCCGATATAGTTCATAAAATACTTACTAAATTTATTATAACTCCAAAAATTGCGAAACAAATTACATTGGCCCCAGGAAACATTATCTCCACATCTGGAAGGTTATGGTTAGTATAAACCTAAGGATAGAAACATTTTAGGCCGACACCCGAATAAATTCTACACTACACCAATCCGATTTCAAAAATTAATAACCCCCAAAATAAATGAGATAAAATAGAAATTTCTTCACCATAAATCGTATCCACACATCACCTAGACACACTAAATCATCCACGCATTTTAGAGCATATTAAAGTTTTACATGTTTTGGTATTTACCCAATATCGGTATTTTTCTTTAACGTATAGTTTTGCAACGGCGAAAGGATTTACATTCTAACTCATCCTAAGGAGATTTATGCAGCCAAGGCAAGTTCTTCCCCTCCTCCTTTGAACACATTGATTCCCATGTTTTTGAGGAATGAAAATATTTGTTTGTGAACATGCATGAGAACCTAGACTATATCGGTATTTTAAAACTTGGGTATGGTAGATATAACCTATTTGCTGCATTACCTCCTTTGATAATTCAATTCCTTGCTGTTTGTACCCCTAGAAATAGTTAGAGTGCATCACTTGTGCTCAAGTGGGTTTAAATGTGCTTTTTGCAACACTTGCTTAGCCTTGCCTAGCATCTTGCAAATAATTGTTCCATCCAGAATTGAAATGCGTGCTTTTGATAAAGTATGCCCCTGCTGGAATGGGCTTAATTTGATTGCTATTTACAAAACAAAAATGTGTATAAGTATGATTTTGACTTGGGCGGCAATTGGCGTGCGATTGCGGTGATTGCATTTGCCGATAAGGGGAGTGTTTGGCTGAGTCGATAAAGAACCGAACTTGTGTCACCAACTCAAAGATACCGTACGTCCACATGTGCTAGTATGGGATAGCCTTAGCCGAGAAATCTTCTTAGCACCCAGCCTTGCATTATGGTAGGCCGGTGTGTATGGGTTCGGAATAACCCAGAGGAACTTCCTGTTACCCCAACGTGGTAAAGGTGACTTCCTGTTGCCACATGGGTGGGTTCCCTGTCGTGTCCGCCCCCACGGCGTTAAGTTAAGGCGTGGGCCCGCCACTTAACGATTCTAGGTCTTATTCCGGTATGACCTAGGATGGAGGAAACACGTATCGTGCTGGTGCAAGGCTAGAAACTAAGTAGTGTAAAGGCTTTGTAGTGATCTCTAGACTGTACTCAATGTGAAGAGTATAGTGGTACCGACAGGTACCGAATCAACTAGAGAAAATTCACTTCATGTGGGTAAAGCTGTACAGACTCTGCAGAGTTAATAAAACTAATCGATTAGCCGTGCTCACGGTCAAGAGCGCTTTGGTGAAGTGTCATGAGTATAGACTCAATTGTTTTAAAAAATGCGATTAGGTGATTTCAGAAAAATGTGTTGAGTTGTGTGCGTGTGGAGGTGAAATATGACTTGTTGTCATGGAGGATAACAAGATACTAATTATGGTGGAACCAAAACAGAATTCATTATGAAACTAAAGTAAATGTTTTGTTAATTGAGTTGTCAACTCTTTCTGAAATGGTTTGTGAAATAAAATTTGCTTTAGGCGGGAAAGTGAGCTACTCATATATCCTCTCCTTGATTATGAGCTTATCATGTAGTATGTTAGGTTTGACTAGTGCTTGCCAGTACATTACTTGTTAATGTACTGAATCTTGTCGATTGGAATATCCATTTGGTTGCAGGTTTAGTTCTAGTCCTTATGAAATGGGAATTCCCGATTTGATTCTTTTGGGATGAGAACTTAACGGGATAAATCCCTAGCCGGTGTGCTTGTGGGAAGGTACTAAGCCACCGCTGTTCGCTGCACTCTGATAATTGTACATTTATTTGGCCGGATGGCCTATGTAATAGTAAAAGTATTGATGTAATAAGTAGTGTACTCTCATACTAGTTGTATTTACTTTGTATGCACATGCTTGAGAAGAAAGTGTGAATCTAATGCACTTCCTGGGAGTTAGATTCACATGAGTATGAGTTCGGAATATTTGAGATGTTGCAGATCTTTAGCGATTTTGTCAAGTCTCCTGATTGTGTAACACATCTGGTTGCCACCTTCGAGTGGTTTGACGGGCACAATCCAGGCTGAAGTTGACTGGCAGGCTAAAGGTCCAGCAATGTCTCACTTATCCCTCTCTCGGGACTTCGGTTGTCACGTTTTACTTATCATATGAGCTGAACCGTTTCAGTTCGATTGCAAATAGAACAGGAGAGCCGGGCGTCTTCGACACACGTAAATCCAAATTTATCTACCATGCTGACTTTCACCTATTGGCATCTGAGAACAGGGATCTAAATGTTTAAACCATAGTCAAGTTCTCAGATTTCTCGTATGATCCCGTAGTAAGATTTGTTCTGCCCTGTTGCATCCAACGCTTCGACATGAATCCCACTGTTCTGTGCTAAGCTTTTCCTGTCTTTGCTGATTGTGTACAAAGAATATCCGCCGATGTCATACCCTTGCCATGAGGTCACAAGGCTTGTTGGGCCAGCTGCAAGTCTTTCTATTATTTTTTCCTCGAGTGATGCACCAGACGATAGCTTTTTATCCTTCAACCATTAGGAAAAACTACGCTTTTGTTCTTTCGAAACCCAATCGGCGGATCGCCCAAGATTGCATGCTCTGATCTCAGAAATGTGTTGCTCAATGTAGGGTTCAACGATGGCGAGTTGTTGAAGCACACTGTTATGTGCATCTGATACCGCTTTGTAATCGTTGTCGTAGAAACATTTTCATCCCTAGTCCCCTTCCCAGATAACCTTCCCTCATGTCCAGACATCGGTATCCCAATGGGTTGACATCTTTCATATAATCTAGGCAACACTCGACAACCTCCTCAGATGTGTAACCCTCTATCATCGAGCCCTCCGGATAAGCACGATTACGGACATAACCTTTCAGAACAACCATGTATCGCTCGTACGCCCACATTTGATGTAGGTATAGAGGACCAAGTTCAATAATTTGAGGGAGAATGTGAACAATGAGATGTTCCATCATATCGAAGTACGATGGAGGAAAAAATATCTCTAGCTTGCAAGCTGTCTTGACTGTGAATTTCTGAAGGGGTCCTAATTCTTCTGGATTAAAAACTTTCTGTGAAACTCAATTAAAAAATAGCAAGACCTTGTTATCACTACCTTGGTGTGCACTGGCTTCACCGCCCTTATAGCAATAGGGAGGAATACGGTAAGCATCTTATGACAATCGTGAGCGTTGTATCCAGAAATCGACAAATCTTTCATTGATACTAGTTTCTTGATATTCGATGAGAATCCATTCAGCACTTTCAAACCATGAAGACATTTACAGAAAGCTTTTTTCTCTTATGGTGTCATTGATTAGCATACCGGTGGAATCTCAATCTTACCATTCGTTGGCTTTTTCGGGTGGAGATCTTTCCTTATGCCCAAATAAACTAGGTCGTTACGTGACATCAATCCATCGTTTGTCTTACTAGGGATGTCAAGTAAAGTCCTAATGGTGCTGTCGAACACATTTTTCTCGAGGTGCATGACATCGATGGCATGACGAATCTCTAGGTCTTTCCAGTACATCAGGTACTTGAAAAAAAATGAATGTTTCTTGAAGGGCAGCGTGTTTTCTACCACTTCTTTCTTGCTCTTCCCTACAGCAGTCTTTCCCTTACCGAACACGACCTTTATCCTCTTTGTCAGCTTGAACACCGTGGAACCATCCTTTGCTTCGAGGGCAGTACCTTCCTCAACAGTTTTGTCAAAAAATGTAGCCATCACACGATACCTCTGCTTCTGTGGTAAGAAACAACGATGACACATGTAAACTAACTTTTTTGATGAGGTCAAGTATATGTATGATGTGTTGTCCAGACATATAAGACATCCGGTCTTTCCTTTAATCTGTCCTGAGAGGGAAAAATTTGCTGGTAGATCGTTTATAGTAACGAATATGATAGCACGTAGAGTAAAATACTCCCGACGGTACGCATCAAATAATCATAGACCCTCTTTCCACATTTTTTGCATCTCCTCTATCAAAGGTTCAAGAAACACATCTAGGTCGATGTCAGGCTGTTTTGGCCCTTGTATAAGGATAGTCAACAAAATTTACTTTTGCTTTTTGACATAACCATGTAGGAAGGTTGTACAAGGTGAGCAAAATAGGCCAAGTGTTGTGCGAGCTGCTTAGGTCACCAAACGGATTCATTTCATCCATGCTCAATGCAAACCTGACATTTCTCGGATCCTTAGCAAATTCTGGGTGCTTTGAATCAAAGTTTCTCCATTTTCGAACATCGGCAGGATGTCGAATCATACCATCTGTCTTTCGACCCTCTTGATGCCATCTCATCAACTCGGCGTTGGTGGGGTTCGAGAACAATCGCTTCATGCGATCTTTCACTGGTAAATACCACATCACCATGGCCAAAATCTTTTTTCCTGACTCGACCAATGCATTTGGTTCAGCAACATCACTATCGGCGGCACTGTTACCCCGTTTTGTACCTACTCGCCCCACAAGTTGGACACTTGCATAAGTCAGCGTATTCCTTGCGATAAAGTACACAGTGATTAATACATGCATGGATCTTTCAACACCAAGTGATAATGGATATATCAGTTTCTTGGCTTGATAGGTGTTAGCTGGCAACAAGTTAGGCTTAGGAAGCATAGCTCTCAAGAGACCCATCAATTCGTTGAAACTAGTATCAGATCATCCGTGTCTGGCCTTTAATCTAAGAAGTTCTAGCATCGACCGCAACACTGTATAATTCATGTCACATCCCTTTGATTGATCATACAAAAGATCTTTCGCTTATTTCTGCAACACCTCCCAATTGTGTAAATCTCTTGCTTTCTCTGTTAGCACCTCTGGTTTAGCATGCCACAACATATCTTCAAGATCAATATCAACCTCTGCATCGTCAAAACCAGAGCTGTCAAAATCATCCATCAATTCATGGGACATGTCCTCAATTATAAAATCCTCTGCCTCATTGAAGTAAATTTCAGGAATCTCTTCAGGAGCGGCGACTTCCCCGTGATATGTCCAAACTATGTATTTCTCCACAAATTCACGTTGAATTATGCGTCCCAAAATTACATTCTGATCTTTCCACATCTTCTGATTCTTGCAATCAAAACAAGGACAAAAAATATCATTCCTATTCTCCCTCAAAGCGTTTGTCTTAGCCTTATCAATAAATTTTGATGCTTCTCTCATGAACACCGGATGAGTTCTCCGCGTCTCATACATCCATGTCCGATCCATATAAAAAAATTCATAGCAAAAAATAATATTATATTGCAGGTGTTTTCTCCATAAACGAAAAATCAAATCCTACTTAAAAACTAAATCTACAATACATTGGACCATTATGCACTAGTAATTACCAAAAAAAATTTTCATTCAAACAATATATTTGACCTACACATTACAAAAATAGCTCAAAATGACCTATTCAAAAAAGTTTAAATATGTTCGCATTTAACCAATGAAATTTTACAAAAACGGAAACAAATAAAAGAGAAGATCAAGCATGTTACCTTTTATATTGATTGCAATCAAAGAATTCAAGTTGAAAACCTTCCCCCTAATAAATTGCCTATTTTTGGAGAGAGAAACACCGAGTTGAAAAAGTTTAAAAATATCTTCGCATTCAACCAATAAAATTTTACAAAAACGGAAGCAAATAAAAAAGAAGATCAATGATGTTACCTTTTATATTGATTGTAATCGAAGAATTCGAGTTGAAAACCTTCCCCCCTATAATTGGCTTTTTTGGAGAGAGAAACGCCGAGTTTAAAATGGCTACAGTCGGGTTGGAAAGATATTTATGGCCCATCATCGCGTGTGGCCCACTTAAGGGACCACACGGGAAAATGTCTTATCCTGTGCGGGCCCTTAAGTGGGCCACACGGGATGTTGCGACATTATCCCTTGCGGTCGCTTAAGTGGACCACACAGGATAATGCGCATTATCCCGTCGGTTGCTTAAGTGGACCGCATGGGATATTACCTGTGCGGTCGTTTAAGTGGACCACACGGGATAATGTATCTTCGCGTGCGGTCCAACAACCGGCCCCTGGAGACCGGTTTTTCTAGCGCGGTCACTTATGGCCCGCCTAAAACCTATCGACGGCCTCATCCAGAAAAATCATTTCTCCAGTAGTGTTTCCACCATCCTCATGGCCTGAGAATGTCAGGTGAGTTCTCGCGGGCTCGGGCTCGTGGCTCAAGAACGCTAGGTCAAAACGCCAATGCTGAGACACGCCACTGAGCCCCTCATCCAACCACCTCCTTTTAGCCTACCCTCGTGCCCGCGTGAACCTCAATTTATGTTGTACTCATTTATTTGTCATGGTTTTCTCAAATATGAGTTTTTACTTACAAAGTTTTTTAACAAGGAAACATGTGTCATGTAAACATCAATAAAGATCATTAATCTTTTCCCATGTTTTTTTGCAATATATTACTAAGATTCATTATTTTTTTAGTTTTCTTCATTTCCATCTATTTCTTTTCTTTTCTTTTCTCTCAGATTTTTTGGTCAAAACGAGACCTTGGCGTCATCAATCCAATCTCTTGCTCCACACGCGTTGTTCAATTCTCCCACCTCCACGCGTCAGAGGGCGGGTGAGCGTGCCGTGCGCATGCGTTGGGCCGGCGAGCGCCGAGACGCCGCTCTATTCCACGGCTTCCGCATGTCGCGCACTGGGCTGGCGAGCCGTGCACCCGTCGAGCAGGCCGCAGTGCACCGTGCGTCCGTGCCTCCCTTTGCTCACGTGCCTTCGAGATGACGCTGGTCCACATGCCAATAATGGGCCCGTATCGACATGACACGTCACGGGATCCCCTTGGACCATCCTGGGATAGGTGGACGGCACATGGGCTGGCCCGACCTAGCCTTCTATGGAGCCATGTCTAACGGGACATGTCATTGGTCGGCCTATGTCGTGCTGGGTTGAGCCGTGTTTGATCTACTGTACCTTTCCAAAGGGCCCTAGTACAGAATAACCCATATGGGCCAGGCTCATAGGTGTTGGTTTGCCTAAAGTGTACATATGAGACATTTTTCACCAACCATGGCTATTTGGGCAGGATCAAATTAAGAACCGAGCATGCCATCTTGGACGTACTATTGTTTCGATTATCGTTGATATTCCTTTGTTAGGTTACGGCCGCCAAAGCAGTCTTTGTTCTGTGCCTGCTATGTTTTTTATACCTAACTACTGAATCAGGGATCGTTAGAGGAAATCATACTAGGTTTTCTTTTTTTTCCAAAACGGAGGGCAAACCGGAACGCCATCAAAAGGCCTGAGCAGGGCGTAAGAGCATCTTCAACAAAAGCTCAAAAAATGGTTCCTAAAAAAGCATATAGAGAATTCTCAAAATATTTAGAGCATGAAATCAAAATTATACACAGCAGATTCTCTATAAACATCCCTATTTGATAACTAACAAATAATTTGAAAATTTCACAAGGACTAACTGTGCCATCTCGGTTCCTGTGCAAAAAATCCAGGCAGAAAAATCATCACCAATACTGTATTTCAGAACAAACTTTCAGCAAATGCAAAACTCTTGTATATAAAATAGAGACGATGTAATATAAAATAGAGACTATGTAATATAAACTTCTGAACTACCATAAAATTTAGATGCAAAGAAACTCAATTTTCAGATGCCACATTACTTATAAAAATAAACTTGAGATGAAAAACTGAGTGAATCATGTGCATACCGAGAGCAGGCACAGCGGTCATGGTACTGTAAACTGCACAACAAACCGGCTGGATACATGAGCAGATTACGGCACCCAGAGCAGACGAGTTGGCTTTGGGCCCCAAAAATGGCACAATCATGGCTCTTCAGAGTTCAGAGACTGACTGAATCTCACATTTCAGAAGCTAACATTTTCATTTTCAGACAACAAAAGCATCTTCCATGCATTGCTTCATTCAGGTTACCTTACCTGCTGGTTCTTGTAGGTAAACATACTATTTGACCTCCAACTATTTGACCTCCAAGAAACAAACAAGGAATATACATTGGAGCATAGAGATTTAAACCTTCTATATGTACAGAGATTATCACAGAAACATCATGTACCACAAAATAGTTCTATGATTCTATAAAATAGTCAATAACATAAAATAAAATGCATCTTATATCACAAAGATTAAAGAAGTCAACAGCAGAGCTACTACTTTGTAATTGCAGCCTACTCGAAGATTACAGAAGTTCGCAGCCAACAACAAAGTGCAGTTTCACTACTAAAAACCATTCCACTACTGAAAAACAGAAACAAAGTACTTCCATCATAGCTTTCATCCTTTCACATCATAGCCACCTCTGAAATGAAAAGCAAGCAACATATAACATTCCTCAAACTAAAGCTATTGGGACGAAATTATCTAGGTCTGATGTAAAGATGTAGTATTGTACCTCTAAATATGGTCTACACACCAAAGCGACGATTGATTATCTCTTCTTTTAGACGCTTGTAGTATTCTTGAAGCTGGCCCGACATTGAGCTCAAATCTAAAGTCATTATATGTTCTTCATCTATCATACGTTTCCTTTCAACATCATTAGACCTTGTCTCTGCCTCGTTCTCTCTCGCAGCAGCCTCCTTCTCCCTCGTAGTAGCCTCCTTTTTCCTAACAGCAACCTCCCTCTCTTTCACAGCGACCTCCTTTTGTTTAAGTTCCTTGTCTGTTTCAACACGCTTTTTTTCCAACAAATACAATTGGGAGAATCTTTCATTGTCTACCACTTTTTTCTTCTCCCATAAGATGTCCCGAGCTGCAACGTGTCGGTCCTCGTGACCTTGACGTAAGCTTGCTTCGCCCTTTTCACCCTGTTGGTCTTTCCGATGTGTTGTACTCAGGACTTTCAGAATCGACATCTTGGCCATTACTTGGAGTAGACATTGGAGTAGTTGATTCAGTCACCGCTTTCTGTTTCTTGTGCGTTACCTTTGGAGCCGCTAAATCCCTTTCCTTGTCAATCCATTTTTGTTGATTCCTCAACTCGTTCCAGCAATGCATGAAACCAAAAGCCTTATTGTTAGGATCATCCGATTTGAAAATACTTCGTGATTGAAACACAAAATACTTTCATTTTTATGCTAATGGCTGCTGAAATCAAAACTTCATGAAATCCGATGTAATTAATGGTGTTTCTTCAATTGATACCACTAAAATGGCTCAACATGCTTCTGATGAAATATGATCTATCTTCTAAAAATGTTACTAGTACTAAAGGTTAAGCCAGAGAAAAAACCTAGCTTCTAAATCTAGAAAAGAAAGATAAGGTAAAGGCAACAGAAAATACGAAGGAAGAGAGGGATGAGAAAGAATGGACATGTGCTTCGGCTCGAGTGCTCACAAGAGGCGGAAGCAGCAAGACGACGGGACCGCTGCTTGCGCGATGGATAGATATTGGCGCAGGCGGCAGACGAATTCGCAAGTAGATCGGGGAGGATGGGATCAGGGGGAGGGGAGGGCACCTACCGTAGAACCCTAGACGACGACCTTCGGAGTGGGCTATTGGCGGCGATTCCTCCACCGCCGATTGCCGCGTCTGCCCTGACCGGCCCTTGCCGAGCTTCTCACCGACCCAGCGCTCACCGTCTCCATGTCCGCCCACAATTTCCCCAATCCGCGCGCCCGTCCGAAGCTATAGCCCGTCCTGCACGCCACCGCCGCCTCTGTTCCGCCAGCTCGACGAAGAAGGCGCCAGCTTCAACTCATTTTCCTTCGCACGTTGGGAATATTTCGCGGGATTAATTGGCGCATGAGAGGGCTGGCGCATGCTAAAAGTACCAGAAATCGCGTTTTGAGAATGGATCGGCTCTTCTCAGTTTTGAGAATAAAAACTCGATTTTAGAGAAACTCTTTTTTTAGAGATGCATATATAGATTCTATTGGAGCAATTTTTTGGAGTAAAATCTCCAAAAATTAATTTAGAGAAGCGTTTAAAGCTTCTGTTGGAGATGCTCTAAAGTCTGGCACGAATCTTTAAAAAACCATCTATTGATTTAAACAATCGACCGGGACGACTTAAGAAAAATCAGGCACAAAGCTAGGAATAGCAAAGGTGAAGAAACAACACATCATCCACGAAACCGGGAAATACACAAATTGGCATTACAACAAATTACAACCACCACCAGTTAGTAATTCAAGGTGTACTTGAGATCTGCACATACTGACCTCACTTTATTTGTACATTTTCCAACACGATTTAACATATCATATTCATCTTGGTATGTAATAGTAGTCTGTCTAATTAGCTTAAGGAATTAGAACACGTCACCATTCATGTAGCCTGTCTTCTTGTCCCAGTACCTGTTCCAGACCATGATACCTCCGTAGTTGGGGAGCTTGTTCATGAACTGCAGCACGTCGAAGTAGAGGTCCTTGTGGGACATGTAGGCGTCCCTGTCCGCCTCCGGCGAAGCCACAATGCCGACGAAGATCCGGCTGTCCGGGTACGCCGCTGCCCACTTCTCCAGCGACTCTCTCCGGCCCCAGGTACACCGCCCGTCGGCGAACAGCTTCACGTGGATGCGGCTGAAGAGCCCCGTCGCCAGCGCCGCCTGCAGCCGCTGGTCCGGGAACCCGCACCGCGCCGTCGCCGTCAGCATCACCCCGCCATTGTTGTGGGCGTAGAGCAGCCTGGCCAGCTCGTCGTAGTGCTCCATCGCGCCCTGGTCGATGAAAAAGTCAATGCCGTTGACGACGGCGTCGCCGAAGGGGCGGGCGACGCCCTGGCGCCCGCCGCCGAGGAAGGCGTTCCAGAGGTAGTCGTCCAGGTCGGCGGCCGCTTGGGAGGACGGGAGGTAGTACTCGCCGCCCTGCCCGCCGATGGCGAGGAGGACGATCTTGCCCTTGGACTGGCAGTACTTGATGTCGCCGCCGACGGGGACGACGGGGTGGCCGGAGAGGTCGAGCTTGTAGCTGCCGCGGCCGAAGGCGCTGAGGAAGGAGATGACGACGGTGGTGTAGAGGCCGGTGTCGCAGGCCTCACGGAGGGTGCCCTCGGCCTTGTTCCGGCCCCAGAACACCACGGTGTCGCCGATGCCCTGCTGCGCCGTCGCCGGGACGGCGGCGAGGCAGGAGGAGAGCAGCAGCACGGCCAGGGTGGCAAGAACAGAGAGGCGTCGCTGCGCCATTGATCGATCTTTCGCTTAATTAGCTTTGCAAACCTCTCGAGATTACACGATGGAGCTAGCCGGGATGGATTGATGCGAGGTGTATCAATGGATATATACATATATACAGGGATGGAAATGGTGCGCGCGCGTCGGCGCGCGGCGTCGATCGCCGGACGTACTGTCTCATGTTGTGTGCGCGCCGTCGGCGCCGTGGCGTGCAGGCATGTATGCATCAATGCGTGGCGATTTATCCAAAGATAACGACGAGTTACCTTTCACCTTCACCGTACAGCTGGTGTGCTATACGTACAGCTTGCGCGCATTAGCATGCACGCGATTGATGCATCACGTGAGTAAAGAAACCACGAGCGCGAAACAAGAATTAACCAATTAACTGTTCGTCGGATGATTATCATGCTGCAGTCCTGAAGATAACGATGCTGGTATATATAGAAAAAAGTACTTGACACAAACTTTTCAAACTACTTTGTTGTTACGATGTTTACTTTAATTTACATCTCTATATAGCATATATTCCGGCTACCTAGAAAATTAATATACTACGTCGTGTTAGGGGTCGTCTGTTTTTATGAGACTGCAAGTATGTCACGATCCTCACTAGCCCTCCATGGATCACGCTAGAACGAAAGACTGGATCGAATCGAACGATGCAATCTGAGGAGACGCAGAACAGGGGAAAAGGAAGAACAAAGGCAGAAGGGAAGAACTGATGAACAGAGAGAGATATTTGCCAGATAGTGTATAGTTATCACTTACATGCCCAGCTTATCTCTCCCTGCCGACTTATATAGAAATGTGCCATCAAATCTCTCTCACAACTCACTGACATCGGCTCCCAAGCCATTACTGGGTCCACTCGTCAGCCGAATAGCGTCTGTTTGCTTTTCTGTGTCGCGCAGCTCGTCGTTCTGTAGTCTGTCTTGCCGTGACATTCCCCTCTCCTTCAGACGAAGCTTGTCCCCAAGCTTCTGCCAATGGAAAACGACGGCGAATCTCTTGATTATTTTCCCAGGTGACTACATGTGGATCAGCACCTGACCAACGAACCTGCACTTGTTCCACCATTTTTGAGCCTTTCCGCACAAAACGCCGATCCAAAATTTGAACAGGAACCGACAAAGTACTAGAATTGGCTTGCAGAATTGACAACGAGGACTAAACAACTTTTGTTGGCGCCAAGGCTCTCTTCAGTTGAGACACATGAATTACTGGATGAATGAGACTGCTCGTAGGTAGTGCCAAGCGATAAGCAACCGCACCAATATGCTCCAGGATCTGAAAAGGGCCATAAAAACGAAATGCCAATTTTCGGTTAGTGCGGGTGACAACCGATTGTTGAACAAAGTGTTGCAACTTCAGATAAACCCAATCGCCAATGGCAAAGGAACGTTCAGAACACTGCTTATCTGCTTGAAATTTCATCCGAGCTTGAGCCCGCAACAAATGTTCACGAATCAAACTCTGAGCTTGTTCTCAGTGCTGCAACCAATCAGTTAGCTCCCCTGAAGAACAAGGAACTTGTGCCGACAACCCAAAGTATCTGGGCTTGTGACCATAAAGGACTTCAAAAGGGGTAGAACCCAGAGCAGAATGAAAGGAGGTGTTATACCAATATTCGGCCAACGCCAACCAATAACTCCATTGAGATGGACAGGCATGCACAAAGCATCTGAGAAAGGTTTCCAAACATTGATTGACTCTCTTTGTTTGGCCATCGGTTTGAGGATGATACGAAGAGCTCATTCGTAACTGAGTACCAACCAGTTTAAATAACTGAGTCCACAAAGCACTGGTGAAGATGCAATCCCTATCGGAAATTAGAGATTGAGGCATGCCATGAAGTTTGTATACTCCCTACATATATGCTTCTGCCACATCCAAAGCAGTAAATGGATGAGCAAGTGGAATGAAATGGTTGTACTTGGAAAACTTATCCACCACCACTAATATACAATTATAGGTTGCAGACTTGGGAAGCCCTTCAATGAAATCTAAAGACACCATTTGCCACGCTTGATTTGGCACTGGCAGTGTTTGAAGAAGACCGGGATATTTCACATGCTCCAGTTTAGCTTGTTGACAAACTGTGCAGGTGGACACAAAGTGAGTAACTGAAGAGCGCAACCGAGGCCAAGCAAATAAAGCTTTGATGCGCTGATAGGTGACATGGATTCCAGAATGACCCCCCACGGGAGCAGAGTGCATGTTGGCCAAAATTTTGTTCTGGAGAGATACATTGTTGCCTATCCACATGCGCTGCTTAAAATAGAGAACACCTTCCTTCAGTATGAAATTTGGGACAACATTGGCACTTATACACAAAGTTTGCACTTTACTACTGGCATTAAGGTCATTTAAATACCCCGCTCGCACTTCTTGAATCCAATCAGGCACCATCGAAGATAATGCTGTCAATTCCAATTGATGATTAGGAGGAGCACGAGATAAGGCATCAACTGCACTATTGTCACTGCCCTTCTTATAAATGATCATGTATCGCAGACCCAATAATTTGGTTAAGGCTTTGTGCTGCCAGGAAGTGGTCAAACGTTGCTCATCCAGAAAAGCTAAACTGCGATGATCAGTACGAATAAGAAACTCATCATGTTGCAAGTAGGAACGCCAATGGTCAACAGCCAAAACAATTGCAAGACTTTCCTTTTCATAAGTGGACAGGCCTTGATGTCGAGATCCCAAAGCTCTACTCAAGAAGGCAATTGGATGATTCTTTTGCATTAACACAGCGCCAATGCCCTTATCAGAGGCATCTGTCTCAATCACAAAAGTATCAGTGAAATCCGACATTGCTAGAACTGGGGCAGTGACCAATGCCTGCTTCAGAGCTAAGAAAGCCTAATTAGAATCTTTTGTCCAGATGTATGGGTGCCCCTTTCTCAACAAATTAGTCAATGGTTTACTCAAAATTCCATAATGACGCACAAATTTACGATAATAACCTGCTAACCCCAAAAAACCACGGAGGTCTGTAGTGTTTAAAGGAATTGGCCAATCCTTAACAACTTGGATTTTGTCCTCGTCTGTTGATACACCATTTGGACTAATGATATGACCCAAGTAAGCAAGCCGTTGTTGGGCAAAAGAACACTTGCCATATTTCACCTTAAGATGATGTTCAGTCAAGATTTGAAAAACTGTTTGTAAATGCTCCACATGAGCTGACAATGTCAGACTATAAATCAAGATGTCATCAACAAAAACTAACACAAGCTTGTGAAGAACAGGTGACAGGATACTATTCATGCAACCTTGAAATGTGGCTGGTGCGCTAGCAAGACCGAACGGCATTACCTTAAATTCAAAATGGCCATGGTGTGTTTTAAAAGTAGTCTTATGCTCATCGGCCACCTGCATCATGATTTGGTGATAACCAGCACGTAAATCCAATTTAGTAAACCACTATGCACCAACCAATTCATCCAAAAGCTCTTCAATAATAGGTAAGGGATATTTGTTCTTAACTGTGATGGCATTTAAATGGTGATAATCAAGACAAAATCTCCATGTGCCATCTTTTTTCTTTACCAGTAACACAGGAGAAGAGAAGGGACTAGAACTAGGTTGAATCAAGCCCTTGTTTAACATCTCCTGAACCTGAGATTCTATTTCATCCTTTTGAGTGGGTGTATAACGGTAGGGTCTTATGTTAACAGGCATTGCACCAGGAAGGAGTGATATTGAATGGTCACAAGCTCGAGAAGGAGGCAGACCAACTGGTTCATTAAAAACAGGAGCAAAGGTATCCAAAACTTGCTGAACTTCTGAAGGAATTGAAGTAGAGGGAGAAGATTCTGTCACTAAGCACAATTGAATTAAATGAGAGATGGCCTGTCAGTCTGTAAATTCCTGAAATTGCTGTGCTGAAATCCGAGCACATTGTTCCATTGCAGACACAATTCCTTGCAAGGTTATGGTCTGTTGGTGCCAAGTAATTGTCAGGGACTTTTGTACCCAATCCACTCTCATTGGACTGTAACGCATCAACCAATCCATTCCCAATATCATATCATAATTTCCCAAATTCAGAATTTTGAAATTAGTGCAAAATAGCCGACCCTGTGTCATCCATTCACAATTTGGAGCCTCTGCAGACAAGTCAGAATATCACCATTAGCCACCTTGACCTGAATGCCTGGAGTTAAAGGAATTACACCAGAAATATTGTTGGCAATGTGTGAACTGATGAAGCTGGCAGTGCTGCCAGAATCAACAAGGATCAGTACTTCCTTTCCTTGAATGAATCCCAACATTCTCATGCATCCTGCTGCTTCAGATCCATGCAATGCTTGCACTGAAATGGCCATAACACTGTGACTGTCCAGAATTTCTCCCACATCATCACTCTCTTCAACTAATTTGTTTTCATGATTCAAGGTAGTTATTAATTCTTGCACTGCATGTAGTTGTACTGTATTGGCACATTTGTGAGATGGTGACCATTTCTCAGCACAGATATAACACAACCCTTGAGCTCTTCGTTGGGCCTTTAACGCAGACATCTTGTCATTACTATGTCATGTCCTCCCATTGTCAGCCTGCTTATGCTCATCCACACGATTTGCTGGTAATACCCCCCGATTTGGTGGTAATGGTAGTGGTAAAGCACCCTTGAACACTTGGCTCTGTCGATTTGACAATCCGGGATCAATTTTCCTAGAATTTGCCATTGTTCCAGTGATTGGCTCCATCAGAATTTCCTCTTGTAAGGAAGCAATAGCCAAGGCCGCCTCCAAATCCTTCGGTCGATGGAGAAGCACAGCATTCCGAATTTCGCGTCGTAATCCCTCAGTAAAACGATGAGTTAGATAGCGCATATTCAACACAGGATCATAAACCAAGAGCTGATGCATTAGTTCATCAAATTTTTCATAATACTCCCAAACTGAACCCGATTGCTTGATACTGTCCATTTGCCTAATGAGTAACTCGTGCTGATCTCTATCAAATTTATTAGAAACAACCACACAAAAGTTCTCCCAATTAGGAAACCGAACATGTGCCTTTGATGCACGCAACCAAGATGCAGCTCTACCAGAAAAATAGATGGTCGCGATTCTAACCCACAAACCAGGAAATGTGTTATTAACATCGAAATAGTGCTCACATCTCATCCTCCAATCCAAAGGATCAGTGCCATCGAATCTAGGAAAATCTAACTTCGGCACCACGTGGCTGTCTTGACGCACAAATTGATCCCCTTCAATCTCCCCACTACCTAATTCAAATTGATCAAAATTGTTCGGAGAGAGTGGGGGAGATTCATACGTACTCTTGACCGGAGTTGGGATCAGGGTGGTGACCAACCCCGAAACCCTTCCCCGGTAGTCACAAGCTTCGCGGTGGCCATGAGGCCATTTTTCTCCTCCACCAAGTGCAGCCGTGGTTGACGAAGGTGGAGTGGAAGCAGAGGCACCTTCTTCTCATTTTCCATCGCCACAGCTCAAGTCGAAATCGAAGTTGTTGCCGTGAGATTGGGTTGTTTACTCATCAACTCCATCTGCTGTCGCAAGTCTGATACCTCTTCTCGCAACTCCTGCACAGCTGCTTCCACCTGTGGACGCCAAGTGGTAATTCCTTGATCCAACTTCATGACCACTGCTTGGGTCTCCCCTTGCTTGAGATTCAATGTCGCCAGTGGTTCCTGGATTTCCCTCAAAATTTTTCCAAAGTCTACGCTCTGTTTCTCCATCGCCTCCACTTGTTGTTGCAACCGTGAGGTGTAGCGTGGCTTCTCCAGATTGTTGGCTCTGATACCAAATGTCACGATCCTCACTAGCCCTCCACGGATCACGCTAGAACGAAAGACTGGATCGAATCGAACGATGCAATCTGAGGAGACGCAGAACAGGGGAAAACGAAGAACATAGGGAGAAGGGAAGAATAGATGAACAGAGAGAGATATTTGCCAGATAGTGTATAGTTGTCATCTTACATGCCCAGCTCATCTCTCCCTGCCGACTTATATAGCAATATGCCATCAAGTCTCTCTCACAACTCACTGACATCGGCACCCAAGCCATTATTGGGTCCACTCGTCAGCCGAATAGTGTCCGTTTGCTTTCTCGCAGCTCGCCGTTCTGTAGTCTGTCTTGCCATGACAAAGTAACAAGAGCTATATGGGTGAATTCAAGGCTCTGCTACCACTCACCAATTAAGTTCTTGTCTCCTAAATAATTAAGAGGATCCAAAAATCAGGCACTCTTTTATCGCTTATCATGTGCTCAAAGTTTCGACTTACTTATTAAAATTTTAAAATAAAGATGTAACATTAAAAAAATACTAACTACAATTCGACAACCAATACATGAAACATTAAGAAACATGGTAAAAAATCAAAGAGTTAAAATTCAAAATATACAATAGAGTCCAATCCCAATTAATTTCTTCTTACAAGTGAAACATCAAATTCGATGGTTGAAACATATATATTTTCCATCAAAAATATATATAATAATATGATATTATGTTATAAATATTTAATTATATAACAAATGTAATAGGGCAATTAAATCATATATTTGATAAATAATTTAATCAAATAATTTAAGAGAAAAAAATTGTTTAAAGTTTACTAATCAAGTGTTTAAGCATGGGGGAGAAAAGAGAGAGCGCGCCCGTGCGGTGGGAAGAACAATAGAATAGAATAGAATAGAGTACGCTGCATGTCACACAGGGGAGTGCACGCAACAACAGAGGATGCATTCACTGACAGTAGAGATGAAAACGGCTCGAACCCTACCTCTATTATATTTGTTTTTATTTTTTAATCAGAATCGAAACGAAAATCCTGAATATAAAAACGAAATCAAATATTATCGAACACACAGACAAATATGGTCACGAATATTTATCAGCCCCTGTACCATGCTTACCAAATTAACAAAGACATATAAGTATTCTTTTATCCAAAATAATATACTAAATTCATTTTAAATAATAGACATTGTAATTTGAATTGTAAATATAAAGTTGTATCCATATTAGAATCTCAATTTTAGAGTGGTATTTATTTAATTGTTAAATAAATAATTAACAAATGTAATTGACATGGGCTCTTCTTTTTTTAAAAGAGAAGCTATTCCATTAAAAATCAACTTATTTAATATATTATTGTTATTATTATTATTTTAATATTTTTAATCAATTATAGTTCTGAATATAGTGTATGGTTTGGAATAAAAAATATGACATACTATGAAGAGCTACATACCATGTTTCTAAAATAAAACATATTTGACAAATAGACAAGAGATGTGGGCCTAAAGTGGGTAAATGGGCTAGGCTTTTATTTCTTGAAACTATCAAAAATTCAACTTTCATATGCGTTCACTGTATGTAAAATGACCTCATTTTCATATGCTGGTCACTTAATACGTCTACATGTAAAAATAATTTTCACATACAGGCATTTAACACTACTACAAAAAGGCTCATTGGTGTCGTCCCAAAAGGTGCCAGTCAAACCAAATCCGGCACCTATAATGTATATAGGTGGCGGCAAAAGAATAGGTGGCGGTTCGTGTTAAGAACCGTCACCTATAGTATCAAATAGGTGCCGGGTGAATAGTAAAACTGGCACCTATAGTATAGGTGGCGGTTTCTTGTTCACCCGACACCTATTTGAGACTATAGGTGGCGGTTTTACTGTTCACCCGGCACCTATTCTTCACGAATAGGTGGCGGTTCTTATTACGAACCGCCACCAATAGTATAGGTGGCGGTTTTCTTGTTCACCGGCACCTATTTGAGACTATAGGTGGCGGTTTCTTGTTCACCCGGCACCTATTCTCAAAAAACACTATTCCCTTGATTAGTACCATACCGCTCGCCGAACCAGAGCAACACCAGCTTAAATAGGTTCGTGCCTCGCTTGCTCATCGTGTAGAACCGCTCGCCGAACCGCTCGCTCGTGCCTGTAGCTCTATCTCGCGGGCCCACGCTCACGTGGAAAAATATGGTGGGTCCGGTAAATATGGTGGGTCCGGCTAAAGGAGTGGGCCCATAAAAAAAGATTGGGAGCACCTCATTGTATAGGTGTCCGATAAATAGGTGTCGGTTCTACACGAACCGGCACTTATTTGCTCGAATAGGTGCCGGTCAAAGAACCGACACCAATGACCAAAGTCATTGGTGCCGACCAATAGGTGCCGGTTAGGAAAACCGGCACCTAAGGGGGTTTCCCAACCGGTACCTATGAGACATTATGTACTAGTGTAAGTCGTATGCATATTCGATTTTTTTAAACACATATCTACACATAACTTTTTCATATAAAATTAGATGAAAATAAATTTATAGGTTTGTACTTGACAACCTCGATATCATTTAAAGGCCCTAATATCCGTTACAAGATCTCACCTCTATTTTTCAAACTAAGATATGAGATTTCGAAAAAATGGATTTGAGATCTTATAACGATTAGCCATAATATGTGAAAGCGCATTTTAGTAGTGTCTTGAGATGATAAGCTTTTGCTAGCTTATGTGGATTACTTTGGCAACTAGCTAGTTATATATTAAACATGGAACATAGAAACCATTGTCTTATAAATTAAATTAACAAAAAGAAAGATTATATGTTACGTGACCGAGAAGACCAACAAACGTCTCTTAAGGAATAATTTGGAAGACGAGCCGACATTCCCGCTCCTCCTGAGAGCATAAGCAACGGTCCATCCAAATAAAGCTTTATACTTGTTTTGATTAAAAAACATGGTCCAATCAACTATCCGAACAATCATCTAAAATAGATGATCATCCAAATTAGATTTTTGGTCATCTAAATGAAAAAGACTCTTCCATCACCCAAATGGAGGGGATTCTCATATAAATTTCAAAATTTATGTTCAGATGGAAGATTTGGGTGATTTGCTGTAGATAGAAAAGATATGTGTGCTCTTTTTAGATGGATGATTCCCTATGCATCTAATTTTGAAGATAAGATTTGGATGAACTGTTGAAGATGCTCCCATAACTTCTCCCTTGCTCACCCTCTACCTTATTCTAGTATTTCGGTAGCATGGTGCTTCTTTTCCTACTTCTCCCTCCACTTCTCATGTTGCAAATGAAATGACTGAAGGTATTTATAGTGGTGGCAGTTGCGATGGCCGACTGGTGCAGTCGACTTGACGTGCCTCTCTAGGTCGGCAAGGCCCCTCCGTTAGGTCGGTCAATGCCATCTATGTTTTCAATCATGCCCTCAAGTCAGTTTAGTTCCTCGATTCCCACGCGACGGTCATAGTTGGGCTAGGCCGGCTAGGCTAGGGGGTGCAACAGGTGTCCTACTCGTAGGTCGGTTTGGTCCACTTTCTCTTTTGGGTTTCGCCTGGTCAGGTTAGGCGGCCGGCTGGGTTATTAAAGGTGGCCGGCTAGGCCACTTTGGCACTGGCTAGTCCCCGCCGACCATCATGCCCGACCGACCACTCCGGCAGCCGGTCGGACCATGACCTCTAGTTTCTTGGAATTTTTGATACTTTTAATATTTTAGTAAAATATTTTCAAAATTAATTTTCCTTTTCAAAAAATTGCAAAAATAGACTCCTACCGCTCTCTGGGAGGGCGAAATTCTAAAATCGCCTCCTAAAGGGCGATTTTGCTAACATGGCAGACGATTGTCAGCCGATGTCCGCCTGCTAGCCGCAATTATGCAAATAAGTCCCTTGTCGCCCTCAGCAAGGGTGATTTTTGCACTGTTCATAGGGGCCCGCTTGCAAAAGGGCAGCTGCCCTGAGAAATTTGCAGGCGGCCCCCTTGCCGCCCTTACAAGGGTGATTTTTAGCCAGCAAGATATAAAAGCCCAATGCCCTCTGAAACTCCTCATTTGAAACGTGCTAAATTCCAAAAAAAAGAGAGAGGTGAGGAAGAAGGAGGAGAACGGCGAAGCCTTATCAGTGTGCTTACTCGATCGCAGGTAAATACAATATCCCGATCTATGTTTATATTATTTATTTTATGTGGAATACTAGTCCAAATAGCATGTATTTGTAATATTTGAATAGATGTGTATCACTCAGATCTAGAGCATAGCGAAAATCTATATTTATAAATTAAGGCATGATTTATTTTAGGGAATTGGACCTAGGACAAAGTGGATATAGAGGGTAGATCTAGATGGACAAACCGATTTTTTAAGATTTTTAGAGACTTTAACTTAGTCCAAATTATAGATTGATCTAGGCAACATATTAATAGTATGAAATAAACTCAGTTTCAATCTGTTTATCATGCACAATGGTAAGTAAGGTCATATTTCAGATAGTTTATGGTCAAGGCAACGTTAGATTTGGTCCAGATGGTGTTGATCTGTCTGATTTTAGGATGACATCGAATGGCATCGATAGGCCTGCCGAGAGAACATTTGAGTCAATTTATAATGGTCGCTACATGGATTTAAAGTGGATACAAGAGTGAACACAATGTCACTGTCCGTTGTTGTGAGTCGTGCAACAGAAAGACATTTTTGGGAACTAATGCCTATAGATAACACTGATTCTTGGAGACGTTATGTGGAGATGGCTTTTGAAAGGTCATGGCCCCTTGTTATTTTTGTGACATTGCATGAAATTGATAGCAGTATTATAGTGCAAACAGAAGATGTTGAGGGTCCTAGCAATGTGGTGGAGAATGTTGGACCATCTGTGCAAAGTGGGGATAATGAAGCATGGGTGCAGGAGGCCATGGGCGTGGCGGACGAGGGGGAGAGAATCGAAGCAATTGCTGAGAAAATGGAGAGGGAAGATTCTGAAAATGAGCAGACAGAGGGCAATGCATCATCCGACGAGGAAGAAGATGTAATGCCCGTTGATTGGACAAAAGTGGATTTCTCTGGACTTGTTATCTCAGAGGGGCAACAAGTACCCTTTGAATACAAAGATAACGAGGTAATTCTGGGTGCAAGGTATGCTCATAAAGAAGACATGAAAGAGGTAGTGAAGCATTGGGCAGTCTCCTTGCAAAGAGAGTTTAGGGTGGTGAAGTTAAGCAACTATGTGTATGAAGTGAAGTGCATGAAGGAGGGATGTCTGTGGCGTGTTCATGCATATAAGGGTAAATAGAATGACTATTGGAAAGTTAGCTTTGTGACCGAGCACAACTGTTGGTTGCCAGGGGTGGAGACGTATCACCGCAACGTCACCTCAGCTTTTGTTGTCAGCGAGATATACAGCGATGTTGTATGTAACATGGACTTTGAACCGCGCTCCATTATTAAGCACATTGAAAACAAATTCAAGTATACCATAAGCTATTCCAAGGCCTGGAGGGCAAAATAAAAGATTTTCGAGATGAGGTATGGCACACTTGAAGCATCCTATGACAATTTGCCTTGTCTGTTAGCCACCATTGCTCAGAGAAACCACAATACCTACTATGACATTCAGACATTTCCGTCATCTAATGACCCAAGCAAGAGTGTGCTGCAAAGAGCGTTTTTCTCGCTGGGTGCTAGCATCAACGTAGTTGTTCACTGTCGTCCTGTATTGTGCATAGATGGTACTTTTTTTATATGAAAATACAGAGGTCAAATACTGATGGCGATTGGAGCCGATGGGAACAACCAGGTGTTACCTATGGCATTTGTATTTGTCGAGAGCGAGAACACCGAAAGCTGGTATTGGTTCTTGGTGAGAGTTCGCTGCCAACTGGTGTGTATGAGGCCTAATGTGTGCCTCATACATGATCGTCATGCGGGCATGTTGAGGGCAATTGACTACCTGCAGAATGGTTGGCCGGAGAGGGGACTTCCAGCTAGGTGGCATGATGTTTGGAGTAGATGATGCATGCGTCATATGGATATAAATTTCTACAAGTAATTCAAGAACAAGCACCTGATGGATCTCTTTAAGAGGCTATGTGGTCAGAATATAGAGAAGAAATTCAATGAGTTGTGAAGGAGGTTGGATGAGCTGACCATGAAGCAAACCGATGAGCAATCTCGTCGGCCACAGGATGACGAGCCTCCAGTATGCTGCGGAAGCTTTGGATTGGCAGGTGTTGATGAGAAATCTTTCCCACGCGCCGACCTGGGAGATCTGCTTAACTCCAGTGCAGGTCCGTCCTTGGCTGCCTTAGATGAACTAGGCGTGCCAGTTCGTTTGATCTGTTAACCAACAAGAAATAAACAGATATATCCGTTAAGGTTAAAGTTAGATCCTACCGGATCGGCTCAGGGAACCAACTTACATATATTGCTATCGCAAAGCACATTTAAACTAAGTGATTGAGACAGAATGGCTATGCCGAGACAGTATAAACCACTTAATCTAAATATACATCAGGATAATAAATATATGCGTTAATAACCTAGCCGATGCTGCAGATCCAACGTGAATCAGCTATTACTCCGATACATCTTATGAAAAGATATTAATCTATCTTAAATGCATTAAACCTAGATCAATCAACTGTCGGCTGATGCCAACAGATTGATACTAGCTTAAGGCATTTAACTAGATTAAGATCTTAACATAAGAGGCAGCTTTAATATATCTAATAGTAAATAATACCAAGAGATAATTAAAACAGGTAAGGCCGGCTGAAACCCTGGCACTGTCTCTAATGGTAAACATCTAGCCGAATAGATCTTAATAATTCTAAGAGCGACTTAATAGGTCATAATGATGCAGCATTAAATACAAAAAGAAGTACTAGATCTATATGGACCGATGTAAACCCCTCGAGACGGTGGATACAGCATATAAACTAGTTCAACATCTAGATCTAGCTTTATCGGCTACTGCCTCCTAAGAGAGACGAGGCGATGGCAAGATAGATCTAGATATTACCCTAGATTATATGCCGTATATGATAAATTGTGCAGTCTATAACATTAAATCTAGAGTGTCATAACGATGTAAGCACTAGCTTCAACAATACAAACTACTAACAACAAGCATTTACCTTATTCGGGGGTCGAGATCGATGCAGCCTGAAGCGGGATCAAGAAATCGTCTAAAAGAAAAGGTTGACGATGCGTCGAGTTTGTATTGATGTGTGTGTTGTTTTTTACAAGAGGTCTCGGGTGCTATTTATACCCAAGTACAACAAAGTTCGTGTAGAACACGGTTTCTATCTATCCACTATACACTGTACGACAATATTTTGGAAAGTAATCCCACACCACGTTACAAAAGGAAAATCTAAACAAATTCCTATTTTACAGATACAATTGCCGTTACAGGACTCTATCCATAGATGACAATATCTTAACGAACATTTGGGAACCGAATCTTCTCTTTATCTTCAAGCTTCTTTATCGAAAACAGTTCCATCTTCTTTTCTGAATCGGAATCGGCTATCGGCTGTCCCTATCTGATTCAGCCTTAGCCGACTGGTTTTCCAGCCGATTTGATCGTGGCCAAAGCAGCCTCTGTTTCTCCGCAGATCATTTTCCCGATCCGATTCCACTTCAATTTCAACCTTGAACTTAGGGATTTAGTTACCAAATTTGGTCGTTAAGACATGCCCTCCAAGTCCGTGATAAGATAATATCGCGGATTTGCTACTTTTTTTGAATTTCCACATGACTCCCGTCCTATTCCGTTTCGGCTTTCAAGAAAAACTCTTTAAATACCACTCGCCCGACGCCGAAACAAGTCACACCATCACTTTTATTCCTCAAAACCTATCCAGAAAAAACTCCCCTTCTTCCTTCGGCGATTCCGACGAACCGGCGAACCCTCGCGATCTTTGCAGCGCAATCCCCTCTACCAATGGCATCCTCAAGCACCTGCGCCGACGCAGTCCCCACGGAGTACCCCGAGGTCAGTTTCTCATTGGCTCACATCCTTCACTTTGTGCAACCTGGTTTTTCTTCCTCTTATTGATTCCATTATTCATTCTTGCTATTTGTAGCACCTATCCCACCAAATTGTGATCCCTAGCCTTCTTCATCCCGACCAGCTACTATTAGGGTCGATTGGTAACCTAGACCCAACTGAGTTCATCAATGCTGAAACCAATCAGATCCCCTTTAGGTTTTCTTCCCCAGACTTATCTTACTGGACAGGGACCTTTAAATACTGGCCCTCAACAGACAAATCTTGGCCATCTGGTATGCTAGAATGTCGGCTAGCAAGCAAGCCATCTGGGACGAGATAGGGATCGACCAATGCTTAGCTCTGACTTTAGCCGACATGTCGAAGGATGACCCACTGCTATCGGCTGCTAGCTACTTTTGGTCGGACACGCTGTACGCGTTCCTCTTTAGGCAAGGACCGATGACGCCAACTCTTATCGCATAGTCATGCTAACCGGCCTGGACATGACATTGGCTATTGCCCCCACTGACCTAAATATCAAATGCCACCACAATTTCAAGACCAAGAGCATCGGCGGCTGGAGCGGATTCATATCAATGAACGTGAAGGACGACCTAGTTTCCAACAGGGAACATGCAACTTTCTTGATGATGTGGTTGGAGAAATTCATTTTCTGCAGATTGAGTTGTGGTCGACCACCAACTGGCAACACGTAGCCGAAGCATTAGTGGAGAAAAGGAAAATCCCCCGAGGGAAATATCTGCTCGGCTACTTGTATCAAATGTTGAGTGGTGTGCCAATGAAGTTGGCTTTAAAACAATCTATCAACACCGGAGGGCCCTGGTAGCTGCTTCAGCTATGGCTCAACTTGCACACCTACAAAGTCGCAAATCGGCCAAGCCTGTTTGAGGCCGATTTCCCCTTAGCCGAGCCGAAACACCGTGATGACGAGGAGATAACCACTCGGCGTTGTATGTCGTATGGAGAAGCTGCTTCTTCTTACTCGGGCTCGAAGCTGTCAGCCGAATATTTCAAAAACTGGTTCAGCAACTTCTACAACGGGTTCTCAGCCGATTCTACCATTTGGTTTGCATACGACAAATTCAGCAAATTTGAGCTACCAGACGATGTCCGGCTAGACGAGATCAATTCTCCAAAGTTTGACAAGCCGATAGAGATCTTTACCACTGCCATCTCACCCTGCATCCTACCGATCGACATCCACCAAGGACAAAACATTCAGAAGAGCTACGAGTTCTACCATCCGATGGTGGCTGCGAGGCAACGTGGGCTAGGTCAATTGCCGATTGGACTGTACTACTCAGACAAGATCCAAACCAGAGGCATTATTAACGACGAAATCATGATGCTTCGGCTATTAAGCCTCCCAAGTCCTCCCCTCGGCAGCTTCGGGGTCATCGAACTGGCGGTCTCAAGAACAATTGCCTTCAGCCGATGGTGGGCAGAATGGAAATCACACATATTCCACCAATCGGCTTCCATGTATCTTACCACTGTCGACCCAGACATGATTCCATCGGTAAGCCATTCTTTTCTAGTCCTTTCCCCTTTTATCAGCTATAATATGCATGTCTTATCACTCACGCCTTTGTCCATGTAGACGAACGATGTTTCTCCTCCCCGGGCCAGCCGATCAGGAGTGGCCATCAGCTATGGGCCCGGCATGCTGCCAAGCGGCTGTGGGTTGGCACCATCCGTAATCGGTTTAAACGCGCCAAAGGTGTCAACCCTCCTCCACGGCCAAACCCGTGAACCTCTTCATCGGCAAAAACAGGACAAGCCGTCGGCTACCGCTGCTCCGGTTGCAGCGAAAAGGAAGCCTGCCAAGAAGCAAAAACCAATCCCGGTCGATGATCTACCCCCATCGACCCGGATGTCGATGCTGTGCTCGACGAAGAGGTTCAAGACGAGGAGATGGAAAAAGCCCTTGATGACACAGCGGCCGAATCAAGCTCCTCCGACAAGTATGCTCGAACTTCGTTGGCCGACGAGGCCTCTGTGCAAAAAACACCAAGCCCACCAAGCGCTCCATCCATCCAACGCCGGTAAGTGACTTTCAATGCTTTTGGTCCCTTGAATTCTTTATTCATACTCGTCTTACTATACCTTTTACATTGGCAGAGGAAGAAGCTGGCCACCAGGAAGAGAACGGCTCTTCTTCGTTCAGTAAGTTATCTTGACTCTGCATACTTTCTCTTATTAGCCGATCTTTAACCTTGTACCCTTTTCACCTCATCGCGCCCCGACTCCTTCCCCCCAGGTATCCGGTGAACATACTCCATCGGCTGCAGGTGATAAGAATGCTGATGACGAAGCTACGTCGGTCCCAGCAGTCCAAGTAAGTATTATAACTGCCTTTCCCGCAATCGGCTCCATGATCTCTATCCATGCTATAACTATCCTTTGCCTAGCAAAGCGTAGCCGATCTCCTAGGCTTCGACCTATCGGAATTCATCGACCCAGATGAGACAGTTGACAAAGCCCTGGTGCCGCTTGACGAAGACCTAAGGACCATGCTAGTCGACATCGCTAATTTGCTGGAGGGCTCATGGGACGCGCTGGTAGCCGATGGAGGCTCCGTCTGTAATTGGTTCGAAGAGATCCAAGCCAGGCTTCCAGACGAGTTGGCTGATACAATCGCACCAACAACCTTTCTTGAAGCGCATCGGAATAAATACGAGAGGGCAAAGCAGCGCATAGCCAATCACCGAGAGAACAAATCACTAGCGGCGTCCATCAAATCTAACCAAGAAGAGATCAAGGCGAAGAAGGCCAAGTTTGATGCGTTGAAGACAGAACCGATCGCCACACTTGATCGGCTTCACGCACGTCGAGACAAATTGGTAGCTGAACTCGTCCAGATTGATACCGAGATCATGGTCCAAGAAGAATACGTGGCCGGCCTGCCGAAGAAAATCGAAGATGAACGATCAAGCATCTAGGCGGCTGTGTCCTATCTGACAGATCTGATGAAGGCGATGAAGCCAGTGACTGGGACCGATGCAGCCGACGTTAAGGCGATCGAAGACATCGATGAGATCCGTCGAAAAGTGATCTCCGCTATTGCTGAATTACTTGGGCGCTGAGTCAACTGTAATAGCTGGGGAAAAACACATAAATCTTGTAAACTAACTGTTTCTTGTAATCGGCTTTCATCAACTCCTGTAACTGATCCGAACTATCTTCTGTAATCGGCTTGCCTTACTTGATCCCTACTTAATGCATGTCTGCCGGTCACATTAAACTTGCTAGAAGAAAAATTTTGAAAAATTCACTCTGCCTTCTTGACATCATATTGCTCTGCCTTCTTGACATCATATTGTATTGTATATGTGTAACATCCTAAAAATCGAAGAAACGGAAATCGGAACGTAAAAATCGGAACTTTCAAAAACCTTCGCTTGTTGCTTCTTTCTCGGGTTTGTTGCTTCTTATTTGCCAGCTCAGTTGCATAAATTTAGACGTGATCAATTTCCCTTTCGGTGTTTTTGGATAATTTGGAGTTGTCGAAATGAAAGATGCAAAAGTCCGTATCCGGGATTTTTCTTTAAAAAAGAAATCGAGGAAAGCGCAGATTTATGAAAACGCGATTTGGGAAATATAAAATAAAAATTTTATGGTTGGGAGAAGATAAATTAGGACACAAAATAAATAATGAAATTCTCGAGAGTCGTACTCGAAATCCGGGAAAATTTTGGAAAAATAAAGGGGATGATATTGAAATTTGAAAAGAGGGATTTTAAATAAATAAATATGAAAAATATTGTGGAAAAATAAATGTGGAGAAAAGTTGAAAATATTGTGTTAAAAATTATTTTTGAATTTTATGAATTTATTTTGGAATTTTTAGAAGAAAGAAAATAGAAATGGAAAATTAAAATGGAAAATCGGGAAAAATCGGAAATTGCCTTGTTCATGGCGCGCCAAGTGCTCGACGCCGTACGCGCCGTGCGGGCCGCCCGCGCGCGCACGCCACGCGCCGCGCGCGCGCGCGCGCAAGCCCTACCCGCGCGCGCCACGCGCGCGCGCGTGCGCTGCGCCGCGGCGGACCCCGCGCGCCCGCCGCCCGCGCCCGCCGCACGCGTCGTGCCGGCCCCGCGCCCGCGCCCGCGCCCTCGTCGCCACGCTGCCGTGCCGCGCCGGACCCCCACGCCGCGTGCGCACGCGGGCGGACCCCGCCCGCGCCGTGCGCTTCGCCCGCCGCGTTGCGCCGCCGTACCCGGCCCATCCCCGTGCGTCACCGCGTGTCTCCACCCCGCGCCCGCGCGAGGCGGCCCCTCCCCTCTCCGCCCCGCGCCGCGCCGAGCCCTCGGCCGCGCCTATAAAGGCGGCGCCCCGCCCATTTTTGCCGCACCACCGCCGCTCCTCTCTCCGTTCCCAGCGCCGCCGCCGAGAGCCGCCGCCGCAACCCAAGCGCCGCCGTGCGCAAAGCCTCCCCGTGCCCATCGCTCCTCCCCGAGGCCGCCGTCGCCAGTAAGCCCCTGCCCGCCCATTTTGTCGCGCCGCCGCCGCCTCTGTTCGGCCGGACTTCGGTCGAACACTTGAGGGCCAATGAATAGTGCGACAGAGAAAAAAAGGAAAAAAAGAAAAAAGGGAAAAATTAGGAAAAATTTTAGAAAATTTGGAAAAAAATTTTGGGAAGACTTGAGTAAAATTTTGGGCAAAAATAAATTATTTTCTTGTATGTTTTCTCGGTGCAAAGTTGAAAATCGAAATCGGACTTTTTCCGGAATTTCGTTTCGCGTCGTTTTTAAATCCGGACTTCGTTTAATTCCTTCTCGCCATTTAAATAGGCTTCTCTTTTGTGCTCAATCCTTCAAAACCTCGAGCAGGAATTCCTCCGCTGACATTTCCAAACCTAATTTCTCAAATAATTACGATCGTCGTCTTTGCGAAAACCCTAGGACATCGACTCGATTTCAAAAACTCGGATTTTTCCTAGCAACCCTTGTCCTAACTCAAGTAGAATTTTAGGCTAAACATTTGGAGTCGTTTTCATGGCTTGTATGGTTCTTTTCGATCTTTCGATATTTTATTGAATTCTAATTGAATTCAATTGATCTTTCGCACGTATGGATAGCACCTGAAGAAACCGGCATCGACCCCGTTGAAGACACCACCCCTCAAACGTGCGAGCAAGGCAAGTCATCACACCCTTTGAACATATTGATCCTACTTTGTGAAATGATGTTGATTTCAAATTACAACTTGCATGCTTTACACAAACGAGTACTTATGCTTGATATACCCTGCTTTGATATTGATCACCAGTAAAATTTATTCTTTGTAACCTTCGATGTGATATGACCGGAGGCTAACCGGTAAAAATGCTTAGCCCCGCTTACACTAGATCCCTGCATACTCATGATTTTGCAAGAAAGCTTTGTGCTCGGCAACTACCTTAGGGAAGGTAGTTGAAATACGGCCTGTGGAGACATGAGCGCCACATGGCCATGAGAATGTTGAACTAAGTTTGGTGAAAATTAAAAATGCTAAACAACTATTTTTAGACTGGGGCGGCTGGATGATATGGGTGGATTCCGGAAAAAGGCAAGTGCCGACCCTGGTCAATTAAGGACCGAGCCATGAGATAGCCGGGAAACGAGCCAGTACAATCGTACTTCTCGAATGGGTATAGACCTAGCTGACAAGATAGCCGAGCGGAGGCAGTATCCTTGCATAGATGGTTCTCTATGATGTGGTTTATGTGATGAGAATGAGGCTGCGGCCTTTGTTGTGAATGGTGGAATTAAATCGATATTAATTAAACTTAAAGATTGAGGAAGTTTTCCCTTACCCCGGGTGCGCCAGAACTCCTCTCACTGCTAGAAAAGGACGGCTAGAGTGCACAAGGGCTTAAGTTCATGGAGCGGGTACTGCCAAAGCGAGGTTATCGAAAGGCTTTGCCGTGACCGTCTCATGTGTTGAGACGTAGGCTCATTTGTTGGGCTGTCACGGAGTACGGGTAAAGTGTACATCCACTGCAGTGTGAGTGAATCAATCTATTCGAATAGCCGTGCTCGCGGATATCGAGCATCGTGACAAGACTTTCGCTTGGCTAGATTTTAAACTTAAAACTGCTGGGATGGGTTTGCATGATGATTTCATTCGCTGGTGGATCAACTTCTCGAGATGCGAGAAGGGGTGGATTCCCCAGAAAATCATAACGAATCGGAGGCGGGAAGCCATCCATGGAATCACGATGGATGGTAGACAGAACCGTCGCCGGATTAATGAACTATGGAACTAAAACTTGATTTGGCTAGTTGATAGGCTTGTGAAAAGAATTGCGAAAATTGGCTTTATGCAAAAGAACTCCAGCCATTCCTTGAATAACCCTATCATATGCATCAATTCCGTGTTGGCTTGCTGAGTACGGTTGGTACTCACCCTTGCTATGCGCACAAACCTTCAGCTGATGGGAATGAAGAGTCGGAGGATCCATACGCGTACTACCGGGAGGGTGAAGGAAGCGATGGCGCTTACTAGATCTTAGCTCCGATCGTTGCACGTGGCAAACGACATGCCGCTGCCTCTATTCCACTTGCCGTATCTAATTTCGCTTTTGTGTTGTACTCGGACCATGAGGTCCTGTGTGTTGAACATTGCCTTCGGGCCTATTGTTGTAATAATGTCGCCGTAAGACTAATCGTGCATGTGTACCTGATTATTCAGTACTGTATTTCGTGGGTACCAACTACTCGATCCAGGGAAATGGTACTAAGAACACGAGAGATTCCCGTTCCAAAAACGGAGGTCCACGAGCTGGTATCGAGCCATGCGACCGTAGGCTAAGACCAAATGGCGCCTTACCCCCGACTAGTTGGCTAAAGGGAAATATCCCTACATAGGATCATTTTCAAACTATTATTTCCGAAAATACAAATATACCTTTTCTACATCTGTATTTCCTTTTCTTTACCAAATGATTATAATGATAGCTCTCTCCCTCTAACCCTAAGTTGCCTTCAAAAGCAGATGTCGAACCATGACGGAGCCTGGGAGATCACCATCCCACGAGACGAGGGGTTTGTGGCACTTCAGTCCCTGCTGTGGTGTTTAAGATACCCGGAACCACCCACCTACCAAATCAAAAGGCATGGCTCCGAAGGATATCCAGCATGGGAGGCGGCCGTTTCCGTGGAAGCCCGCATGGGAAGTGAAACATCTTTCTGCTTTCACACCCGCTATCACCGGGATTTAGCGGAAGCAGCCATCCAAGATGCGGCCCGCGAAGCATTTTTTCGCCTTAATGCGATACACCGTGCTGAACTCACGGTGACAGAGTTCGTGCACCATCCCTATTGTGAGGAAGGCAACCCAGTTTGCACCGTGGAGGCCACCCCCTGCTGCTACAACCCGATGGTCACACGTCTATCACGCTAGGCGGAGACGGCAGATGACTGCTACGAAGAGGCCTTGCTTAAGATCAACGACCAGTAGACACGCCTCAATGATCTGGTCGAGAGCCACCAGGGCTGTGGGGATCAGATCAACATGCTGCAGACTCAGCTGCAAGCCAACGGTGCCCAATACGAGCAACTCTCGGACCGCTACATGGCCCGTGGGGAAGCCCTGGTAGAGCTGGAGGAGCAGCTCAGGAAGAGCAAGCAGCAAGTCGACCAGCTGGAGGAGCAGCTGTGCACCCGCCTGTCCACGCTGCAGGTACTTCCACCGAGATTGTACCAACACCTCCTGCTCCTGTGCCCGACCACTATTACCTTATGACTCCAGCATGCTTGGATACCTTTCAAGCCATGATGGAGCAAGCTTTTATGTTGAGCACAGAGCCTGCGCCGTACCTGATAGACCCCACTGCTGCCACGTCCATGGGACCCACCTCGAGCTCCGTAGCAGTGCCATCCGAGCCTGGATCGGGAGAGGAGAACCCCATCCAGATCCACACCGACTCGGAGTCTGAGGCGGAACCTATGGAGGTCAAATGGGAGTCCCAGCGACACCGATCCAATGGAGGAGGAAGCTCCCCCTCGTCGGCCGACTCACACCGGAGGCCCCTCACCCGCCGGACCGCTCGCAAGAGTACGCGGCCACCGAACAGGAAGGTTCGGCATGACTCCGAGGCCACCACCTCCGAGCCATGGGGACTCCGATTTGCTTTAGTAGCGGACCACCCACTTCCCGCACCTGGCTCTTGCGGATGGTTGGACGACTAGGCGGGAGGACCACCCCAGCTTGATCTCGCTCTGGACGGCTCGGCAGCAAGGACCACGCTCTATTCCCCCTTAACTAGTTAATGCAGTAAGACGATGTAGTTGTTGTTATCATGGCATGAAGGACTGTGCATGTACAGTCCGTGTACCCCTTTGATGTAATATGATGGACCTAAGTATCGCTTTGTGGTATCCTAATTAATGAGCTTATTATTATTTTACCATGCTTGTTGATTGAAGATCATTTAAAAACAACTTGAAGAAAAATCCCCTAGGGACCATGACCTTAACAGGTCCGATCTCTTAATTCATCTATCTTCTTCAGATGGCGCATCGCCACAGAGCCGTCGCCAACAACGAGAACCCGCCGGAGCCCAACCCCTCCACTCTGGCGGAGGTTATGGCTTTACAAACCCAACTGCTCCAAGCGATCGCCAACAACCAGGGAAGTCAAGGAGGATCAAGTTTAGGAGAGTTCATGCGAGCTAAGCCACCAACCTTCTCCACGGCCGAAGAACCCATGGATGCCGAGGACTGGCCGAGGTGATCGAGAAAAAGCTAACTCTCGTCCGAGTTCGAGAAGCGAGATAGAGTTATCTTCGCCACTAACCAGCTAGAGGGTCCCGCAAGTGACTGGTGGGACACCTACAAGGAAACACGAGCTGAAGATGCCGGAGAACCGACATGGGAAGAGTTCACGGCTGCGTTCCATGAGAATTTCGTGCCAGCCGCAGTTATGAGGATGAAGAAAAATGAATTCCACAGACTGCGTCAAGGAAACACCTCAGTACAAGAGTACCTGAACAAGTTTACCCAGCTTGCCCGTTACGCCACAAGTGACCGACGGACGAGGAAGAGAAGATGGATAAATTCATCGAGGGACTAAATGATGAGTGAGAGGACCGATGATCGGACAGACCACACCGGTTCCAAAGCCTCATCAACAAGGTCGTTCGGCTTGAACACGACCAAAAGATGGTAGAAAATAACCGCAAAAGGAGGCTCGCTATGGCCCGCCCATTTCGGGGAGCGCCACAACGTCCCAAGGGAGCCACCCCGTCGGATGGAAGCCAAACGTTCTGGCAGCCGGTCGTTCCCCCGCTCCCGACCATGTCGGCGAGCCGGCTACACCTCGGTTTCGTACACCAACGCCAACCCTAGCCGCTCCGGGAAGAAGGAATGTGAGCTGCTTCAATTGTGGAGAATTCGGGCACTACTCCAATATCGCCCCAAACCACGCAACACTCCGTGCGCACCGGCGCCAATGCAACGCCCGTCCGAGGAACCCCCACCCCCTGCTGCGGACGCGGCGTGCTTCGGACCCCGCTACCCAACGAGGCTGCCACCGGGTTTCGACGTGGCCAGGTGAATCATGTGCGGGCTGAAGAAGCTCAGGAGGACCAGAGCGTACTGATGGGTATGTTCTCTATCAACTCTACCCCAGTTAAAGTTTGATTCGATTCTAGAGCCTCGCATTCATTCATATCTTCCCAAGTAAGCAAACAACACCACCTACACCAAGTAGCACTTAAGAGGCCTATGTTGGTACACTCACCTGGGGGAGACATAACCGTACCCCATGCTTGCATCAATGTGCCCATACGGATTAGAGACGTGGTGTTTCTTTCAAACCTTATGGTGCTAGCACCCCAAACCATTGATGTCATACTCGGGATGGATTGGTTGACCAAGAATAATGGAATCATAGACTGCAGTCGAAGGGAAGTCACGGTATCCACCCCATGGGGATCACCAATGAGTATAACAATGGACCAAAACCCAAAGCTATGTGAGCAAGCTGCGGGAGTGTTCACCATGCTACCTCTAGGCGGGATGCCAGTAGTACAAGAATACCCAGATGTGTTTCCCGAAGAATTGCCCGGAATGCCCCCGGATCGCGACATAGAGTTTATCATTGACCTAATGCCCGGTACTGCCCCCATATCCAAAAGACCTTATCGAATGCCGGCCAACGAGTTGGAAGAACTCAAGAAGCAAATCCGAGAACTACAAGAGAAGGGATTTGTACGCCCCAGTTCTTCTCCTTGGGGAGCCCCAGTACTTTTCATCAAGAAGAAGGATGGAAGTATGAGGATGTGCGTGGACTACCGATCGTTGAATGAAGTGACTATCAAAAACAAGTACCCGCTACCTCGAATCGATGACCTATTCGATCAACTTAAGGGTGCGCAAGTGTTCTCAAAGATTGATCTCCGGTCGGGATATCATCGGTTGAAGATTAGAGCGGGAGATATTCCTAAGACGGCGTTCTCTACACGTTACGGTTTATACGAGTTCACGGTAATGTCCTTTGGATTGACCAATGCCCGGCATATTTTATGAACGATGAACAAGGTATTCATGGAATACCTGCATAAATTCGTAGTGGTATTTATCGACGATATACTTATCTACTCCAAGAACGATGAGGAACATGCGGAGCATCTACGATTGTACTTGGAAAAACTACGAGAGCACCCATGTATGTAAAGTTCAGCAAATGCGAGTTCTGGCTCAAGGAAGTCGCTTTTCTTGGCCACGTGGTTTCAGCCGGAGGAGTAGCGGTAGACCCCGCCAAGGTCGGAGCTGTCACGGAATGGAAGGCACCCAAGTCAGTGACGGAAGTTTGGAGTTTCTTGGGCTTGGCCGGGTATTATCGATGGTTCATCGAAGGGTTTTCCACTGTAGCCCGACCTATGACTCAACTTCTGAAGAAGGAAAAGAAGTTTGAGTGGAACGAGAAGTGTCAAAAAGCTTTCGACCAACTAAAAGAAAAGTTAACCACCGCCCCAATCTTAACCTTACCTAACAATCGGAAGGATTTCGTGATGTACTGTGATGCGTCTCGGCAAGGACTAGGAGGCGTGTTAATGCAGGATGGGAAGGTCGTAGCGTATGCCTCGCGACAGTTACGACCCCACGAGGAGAATTATGCCACACACGACCTGGAACTAGCCACGGTTGTTTACGCATTGAAGATCTAGAGACACTATCTGATCGGGAACCACTGTGATGTGTATACCGATCACAAGAGTTTGAAGTATTTCTTTACTCGGCTGATCTCAACCTACGACGAGACGATGGTTGGAGTTGATCAAGGATTACGATCTAGGAATCCATTACCATCCCGCAAGGCAAATGTAGTGGCCGATGCGCTAAGCCGCAAAGCCCAATGCAACCACATGGGATTGGGAGGTATGGCAGTGAGCTCCAAGAAGAAATGGCTCGACTTAATCGCACCCGATTCCTCACGGAGAAGTGAACTCACTGGAAATCCAACCCCTTCTGAGGACTCAAATAGAAGAAGCCCAAAAAGGGAATGAGGAAACCCAGGAAATCAAGGAACGCATGGCGGCGGGCGCGTTAAGGAATTTTCAATAGACGACAAGGGAATCTGTGGTACAAGAAAAGAATCTGCGTGCACGAACGAGGTGGTTTGAGAGGGTTGATCTTAAAAGAAGCTCACGAATCGGCATATTCGTTACATCCGGAAGCACGAAAATGTACGGGATTTGAAGGGAGAATCGGTGGCCCAATATGAAGAGAGATGTAGCCGAATACGTAGCCGTGTGCGATGTGTGCCAAAGGGTGAAAGCGAGCATCAACGACCGGCGGAGCTTGCTGCAGCCGCTCGAATTCCCGAATGGAAATGGGACGAGATAGGCATGGATTTCATAGTGGGACTACCCAAAACTGCTACTCGGTTACGATTCCATTTGGGTAATAGTAGATCGGCTCACCAAGACCGCCGATTTATTCCCGTAAAAACTAACTACAACAGTGCCAAGCTAGCGGAACTATACATGAGTAGGATTGTATGTCTCCATGGTGTACCGAAGAGGATTATATCGGATTGTGGTACCCAATTCACGTCTCATTTTTGGAGCAAAGTCCACGAGGCACTCGGAAGTCACCTCGCCTTCGATGCCGCTTACCACCCACGGACCGACGGACGGGCGAAAGGACGAATCAAGTACTAGAAGATATCCGAGAGCCTTTGCGTTGGATTTCACCAAGGATTGGGAGAAATGTTTGCCGTACGCCGAGTTCTCCTACAACAATAGCTATCAAGCCAGTCTGAAGATGTCACCAAACGAAGCTCTATTTGGTCGCCGATGCCGAACCCCATTAATGTGGTCAAAAACCGGTGAACGAACCGTATTCGGGCCTGACATAATCAAAGAGGCCGAGGAAAAGGTTCGCCTGATCCGGGACCGATTACAAGCTGCTCAATCACGACAAAAGAGCTACGCGGATACCCGACGAAGAGAATTAGAATTTAAAGAAGGTGACTACGTGTATTTGAAGGTCTCACCACTACGGGGAACTCGGAGATTCAAGGTCAAGGGAAACTCGCACCAAGATACGTGGGCCCATTCTTGATAAACGCTAGGAGAGGAGAAGTGGCCTACCAGTTGGAGCTGCCCGAAAACCTCTCCGATGTCCACCCAGTATTCCACGTGTCACAGTTGAAGAAATGTTTGCGGGTGCCAGAAGAGCAAGCTCCTTTAGAAACCATCCATGTCCACGGTGATCTTACCTACCCAGCATCCAATCAAGATCGGACGAGGCGAAAAGAAGACACGGACCAAGTCATGGCGCATGTACAAAGTACAATGGAGCAATCACACAGAAGAAGAGGCCACCTGGGAGAGCGAGGAGTTCCTGAAGACGGAATACCCACACCTACTCAGCAACCGGTAAGAAATCTCGGGGACGAGATTTATTGTTAGGGGTAGTAGGTTTGTAACATCCTAAAAATCGAAGAAACGGAAATCGGAACGTAAAAATCGGAACATTCAAAAACCTTCGCTTGTTGCTTCTTTCTCGGGTTTGTTGCTTCTTATTTGCCAGCTCAGTTGCATAAATTTAGACGTGATCAATTTCCCTTTTGGTGTTTTTGGATAATTTGGAGTTGTCGAAATGAAAGATGCGAAAGTCCGTATCCGGGATTTTTCTTTAAAAAAGAAATCGGGGAAAGCGCGGATTTATGAAAACGCGATTTGGGAAATATAAAATAAAAATTATGGTTGGGAGAAGATAAATTAGGACACAAAATAAATAATAAAATTCTCGGGAGTCGTACTCGAAATCCGGGAAAATTTTGGAAAAATAAAGGGGAGGATATTTAAATTTGAAAAGAGGGATTTTAAATAAATAAATATCAAAAATATTGTGGAAAAATAAAAGTGGAGAAAAGTTGAAAATATTGTGTTAAAAATTATTTTTGAATTTTATGAATTTATTTTGGAATTTTTAGAAGAAAGAAAAATAGAAATGGAAAATTAAAATGGAAAATCGGGAAAAATCGGAAATTGCACTGTTCATGGCGCGCCAAGTGTTCGACGCCGTACGCGCCTGCGACCCGCCGCGCGCGCCGCCACGCGCGCGCGCGCGCTCGCGCGCGCACCGGCCCCTACCCCGCGCGCGCCACGCGCCGCGTGCGCACGCCCCGCCGGACCCGCGCGCCCGCGCGCCGGACCCTCGCCGCACGCGCCGTACCAGCCCCGCGCCCCGCGCCGCGCCCTCGCCGCCACGCGGCCGTGCCGCGCCGGAACCCCACGCCACGCGCGCACGCCACGCCGAACCCCGCCGCGCCGCGCGCCGCCCGCCGCGTTGCGCCGCCGTGCCGGCCCATCCCCGTGCGTCGCCGCGTATCTCCACCCCGCGCCCGCGCCGAGCCGGCCCCTCCCCTCTCCGCCCGCGCCCGCGCGAGCCCCTCGGCCGCGCCTATAAAAGGCGGTGCCCGCCCATTTTTGCCGCACCACCGCCGCTCCCTCTCTCCGTTCCCGAGCGCCGCGCGAGAGCCGCCGCCGCAACCCAAGCGCCGCCGTGCGCAAAGCCTCCCCGTGCCCATCGCTCCTCCCCGAGGCCGCCGTCGCTGGTAAGCCCCTGCCCCGCCCATTTTTGTCGCGCCGCGCCGCCTCTGTTCGGCCGGACTTCGGTCGAACACTTGAGGGCCAATGAATAGTGCGACGGAGAAAAAAAAAGGAAAAAAAGAAAAAAAGAAAAATAAGGGAAAAATTAGGAAAAATTTTAGAAAATTTGGAAAAAAATTTTGGGAAGACTTGAGTAAAATTTTGGGCAAAAATAAATTATTTTCTTGTATGTTTTCTCGGTGCAAAGTTGAAAATCGAAATCGGACTTTTTCCGAATTTCGTTTCGCGTCGTTTTTAAATCCGGACTTCGTTTAATTCCTTCTCGCCATTTAAATAGGCTTCTCTTTTGTGCTCAAACCTTCAAAACCTCGAGCATGAATTCTTCCGCTGACATTTCCAAACCTAATTTCTCAAATAATTACGATCGTCGTCTTTGCGAAAACCCTAGGACATCGACTCGATTTCAAAAACTCGGACTTTTCCTAGCAACCCTTGTCCTAACTCAAGTAGAATTTTAGGCTAAACATTTGGAGTCGTTTTCATGGATTTTATGGTTCTTTTTGATCTTTCGGTATTTTATTGAATTCTAATTGAATTCAATTGATCTTTCGCACGTACGGATAGCACTGAAGAAACCGGCATCGACCCCGTTGAAGACACCACCCCTCAAACGTGCAAGCAAGGCAAGTCATCACACCCTTTGAACATATTGATCCTACTTTGTGAAATGATGTTGATTTCAAATTTCAAATTGCATGCTTTACACAAACTAGTACCTATGCTTGATATACCCTGCTTTGATATTGATCACCAGTAAAATTTATTCTTTGTAACCTTCGATGTGATATGACCGGAGGCTAACCGGTAAAAATGCTTAGCCCCGCTTACACTAGATCCTGCATACTCATGATTTTACAAGAAAGCTTTGTGCTCGGGCAACTACCTTAGGGAAGGTAGTTGAAAAACGGCCTGTGGAGACATGAGCGCCACATGGCCACGAGAATGTTGAACTAAGTTTGGTGAAAATTAAAAATGCTAAACAACTATTTTTTGACTGGGGCGGCTGGATGATATGGGTAGATTCCGGAAAAAGGCAAGTGCCGACCCTAGTCAATTAAGGACCGAGCCATGAGATAGCCGGGAAACGAGCGAGTACAACCGTACTTCTCGAATGGGTATAGACCTAGCTGACTAGATAGCCGAGCGGAGGCAGTATCCTTGCATAGATGGTTCTCTATGATGTGGTTTATGTGATGAGAATGAGGCTGCGGCCTTTGTTGTGAATGGTGGAATTAAATCGATATTAATTAAACTTAAAGATTGAGGAAGTTTTCCCTTACCCGGGTGCGCCGAACTCCTCTCGGTGCTAGAAAAGGACGGCTAGAGTGCATGAGGGCTTAAGTTCATGGAGCGGGTACTACCAAAGCGAGGTTATCGAAAGGCTTTGCCGTGACCGTCTCATGTGTTGAGACGTAGGCTCATTTGTTGGGCTGTCGCGGAGTATGGGTAAAGTGTACATCCACTGCAGTGTGAGTGAATCAATCTATTCGAATAGCCGTGCTCGCGGATATCGAGCATCGTGACAAGACTTTTGCTTGGCTAGATTTTAAACTTAAAACTTCTGGGATGGGTTTGCATGATGATTTTATTCGCTGGTGGATCAACTTCTCGAGATGCGAGAAGGGGTGGATTTCCCAGAAAATCATAACGAATCGGAGGCGGGAAGCCATCGTTGGAATCACGATGGATGGTAGACAGAACCGTCACCGGATTAATGAACTATGGAACTAAAACTTGATTTGGCTAGTTGATAGACTTGTGAAAAGAATTGCGAAAATTGGCTTTATGCAAAAGAACTCCAGCCATTCCTTGAATAACCCTATCATATGCATCAATTCCGTGTTGGCTTGCTGAGTACGGTTGGTACTCACCCTTGCTATACGCACAAACCTTCAGCTGATGGGAATGAAGAGTCGGAGGATCCATACGCGTACTACCAGGAGGGTGAAGGAACTGATGGGGCTTACTAGATCTTAGCTCCGGTCGTTGCCTGTGGCAAACGACATGCCGCTGCCTCTATTCCGCTGCCGTATCTAATTTCTGCTTTTGTGTTGTACTCGGACCATGAGGTCCTGTGTATTGAACATTGCCTTCGGGCCTATTGTTGTAATAATGTCGCCGTAAGACTAATCGTCCATGTGTACCTGATTATTCAGTACTGTATTTCGTGGGTACCAACTACTCGATCCAGGGAAATGGTACTAAGAACACGAGAGATACCCGTTCCAAAAACGGGGGTCCACAATATGCCCCCTAATTTTGTTGATGGTGTTCCCAACATTAACAAAATTATCAAATCAAACATCTTATCGCTGTCGGCTAAGCTGAGCCGATGTAGAAAAAGTAGGGGAAAAAACATGGCATAAAAACGCCCTAAAGGCGATGCGTGTGTTACAACGCATCGGCTAACACGAATCGGCACAACCATAACCGAATCATGTACACTTGGGTAATATTTCTTTAAATATTTGTCATTCAGAGCCCTCCCAAACACTTCTCCATCCAAACCTTCTAGCATATAAGCTCCTTTAGAGACGCATTTGTGGATCTTGAACGGCCCCTCTCAATTTGGTGACGACTTGCCAAACTTATTGTCTCTTGATCCAATCGGCAATATCAATTTCCAAACGAGTTCGCCTTCTTCAAACGATTTAGGCACAACCTTCTTGTTATAATGACGAGCTACTCATTCCTTATCTCTTGTTACCTTTTCCAAGGCCCTCATCCATGACAACACCAGGTCTTCTGATTCATCGACCATTAGGTTGTAGTAATCATCGGCTGTAAGCTGATCTTGTAACTGAATCATTCGTGAGCCGATGATGTTTTCCCATGGTAGGACTACTTCATGTCCATAGACCAGTTTATATGAAGGCACTTGGATTGATCTGTGGCAGGCCATCCGATAGGCCCAAAGTGATTCGGCCAATCGGCTGTCCCATTGATTAGGATATTCAGCAATCTTTCTCTTTATCAGCTTGATTAGACTCTTGTTCAAAGCTTCTGCTTGTCCGTTAGCCTGAGCATAACACGGCGAAGAATTGAGCAACTTGATGCCCAAGCCGTCGGCAAACTGAACAAACTCGTTCGATATGAAGATAGATCCCTGATCTGTTGTTATTGTCTGAGGGACGCCGAATCAGTATACAATGTGCTCCTTAACAAACTCGATTGCGTCCTTTGAATCAACCTTCTTTAAAGGAATTGCTTCCACCCACTTTGTGAAATAATCTGTTGCCACCAGAATAAATTTATGTCCCTTGCTTGAGGGTGGATTGATCTTGCCGATCATGTCGATTCCCCAACCTCTGAATGGCCAAGGCTTGATTATTGAGTTCATAGCCGACGCTGGTGCCCTTTGTATAGCTCCAAACTTCTCACAATCCTGGCAGCCCTTATAGTACTTGAAACAATCCTCCAGCATCATCAGCCAAAAATACCCTGCTCTTCGAAGTAGTCATTTCATCTTGTGAGCCTATTGATGCGTGCCGCAGGTCCCTTCATGCACCTCTCTGATAGCTACCTTGGCTTGATCGACATTGAGACACTTGAGCAGCACTCCATCAATCATTCGATAGTATAAATCTTCATCGAGTAAGACATATCTCAAAGCCTTGTAGCGTAATTTCCGTGAAGCCGACTGGGAAGGGTTTTGCAGATAATTGTAAACTTCGAACCTCCAGTCATTGGCCGTCATAGTGGCAACCTCTATCTCAATATCTTTCATCATCGGCCTATAGCCTTATGCCCCTTGAGCTAAATCGTTTGCTTCTGCATTCTGCTCTCTGGGGAAATGTTTTAATGTTACTAGCCAAAAGTTGTCCATCAATTCTCAGCATCGTTGATAGTAGACCATCAGCGCATCATTTTTGCAGTCGTATTCCCCTGACAACTAGCTGATGATCAACAGTGAATCTCCCATTATTTCGATGGCGTCGGTCTCAACTTCCTTGAGAAGATATAATCCCTTAAGCACTGCCTCGTATTCGGTTTGATTGTTTGTGGCATGGGGGTTGATTGAGAAGGCAAATTCAAAGCTATCCCCCTTGGTGATATGATGGCCAAGCCAATACCGCATCCATTCGTGCAAACCGAGCCATCGAACATCAGAGTTCAAGGCATGATCTCCACCGAGCCTATTGAACCATCTCTGTGTTCTATGATGAAATCAGCTATGGCTTGCCCTTTAACTGCCCTGGGTGCCTGATATCTTAAGTCAAACTCTGTTAAAGCAAAAATCCACTTCCCAACTCGTCCCTTGAGTACTGGAACTGATAGCATATATTTGACTACATCGGCTTTGCATACCACTGTGCACTCGTTGGATAATAAATAATGCCTCAACTTTGTACATGAAAAATACAGGCAAAGACATAATTTCTCCATTGGTGAATACTTTGTCTCTGTGCCCAACAGCCGTCGGCTGAGATAAAAGATGACTTTTTCTTTTGCTTCGATCTCTTGAATCAGGACTGAGCCGATGGACTTGTCGTCGGCTGATAGGTATAGTTTGAATGGTACCCCTTTTTGTGGAGAAATCAAGACTGGGGGTGAGCTTAAGTAATCCTTGATATTGTCCAATGCTTTCTGTTGTTCTGCCCCCAAGTGAATGCTTGATCGGCCTTTAGCCGAAGTAATGGTGTGAACGGCTCCATCTTTTCTGAAAGATTGGCTATGAATCGCCTGATGAAGTTGATTTTGCCGATCAAAGATTGTAGTTGTTTCTTGTCCTTCGGAGGCTGTATTGTTTTGATGGCATTAATGCTCCTTGGTGTAACTTCAATCCCTCTCTCATGAACAAGAAACCCTAAAAATTGCCCGGCCGACACGCCGAACGCGCATTTCAATGGATTCATCTTCAGGCCATATTTCCTTGTCCGCTCCAGAACCTGTCTAAGATCGGCTATATGGTTTTCCATTTCTCTGGACTTGACAACAACATCATCAATGTAAATCTCAACCAGAGAGCCGATCATACCATGGAAAATGTAATTCATGGCCCTTTGATGAGTTGCTCCAGCATTCTTCAAGCCAAACGTCATGACGATCCATTCATACAAGCTGATTGCCCCTGGGCATCTGAAAGCAGTCTTGTAGATATCTTCTTCAGCCATAAAAATCTGATTATAACCTACATTACCACCCATAAAACTTATGATCTTGTGGCTAGAAGCAGCATCTACAAGCAAATCGGCTATGGGCATTGGATATTCATCCTTATGGGTAGCTTTATTGAGGTCTCTGAAATCAATACACACCTTAAGTTTACCGTTCTTCTTCATTACTGGAACAATATTTGAAACACATCTATGGCAAGGCCGAATGAATCCAGCATCGTATAGCCGAGTGATTTTGGCTTTAATTGCACCATACATATCGGCCTTAAACCTTCTAGGAGACTGTTTGTACGGCCGATACCCTGGCTTGATAGGCAGCCGATGCACAACAATAGATGGACTAAGACCAGGCATCTCGAAATACTCCCAAGCAACACAATCTTCATATTCCTTTAAAAATTTAATAAGTTGGGATCTACAACGCGAAGACAATTTTTTACTAATATATTTCGTCCTAGGCCTATCTCCAGGACCTATATCGATTTCTTCAAGCTCGTCGGCTGACATAAAACCTTGCCCAAGCTTGCCATCGTCGTCGTCCGTGCTGTCCTTGCCGTAGACGTTCGAGCCGTCCACGACGCCCTCAAAGTAATAATTGGGGCTCTTCGTCTCCAATAGGCTGTATGGCAGAATCAGACACCTTTAGAAAATCGGCTTGCCAGACCTTGCCAGACAGACAATCAATACCGTCGATTTTCCAAAGTGGCAAGTCGGCGTTAGCAACGCTCACTGACCTGTCGGCTGGCACGATTTCAATCTTGTCGCATTGCCATTGGATCAGACTTTGATGCATTGTGGAAGGGACGCAGCAGTTTGCATGGATCTAGTCCCTCCCAAGTAGCAGGCTATAAGATCCCTTCCCGTCGATGACAAAGAATGTTGTGGACACAGTCTTGCTATCGACGGTCAGCTCGACGTTTAGCACGCCCTTGGCCTCTGATGGATTGCCGCCGAAGTCTTTGAGCACCATGTTCGTCTTGATTAGATCTTTGGCTCCATTGCCCAGCTTCCGAAAAATGGCATAGGGCATGAGATTGACTGCTGGCCCTCCATCGACTAGCATCTTTGACATCAGCTTCCCGTTAACAAATCCTTTCACGTACAGTGGTTTGAGGTGCCGATTGTCATTCCCCTCTGGTTTTTCAAAAATGGCTTGTTCTAGGGATAGTGCTAGTTTTGCCAAGGCGTCTTCTACGCTATCTGCATCGGCCTCTGTGGCACTGAATTCGGCTGGTAATATAAATACCATGTTAGCTGATGCAGTAGCTTTTCCTTTTCCTTTTGCCACCCTCCTACCTTGGTCGGCTGGGCTTTCATCAGATGGACTTTCATCGGCAGTCGGCGCCTGTCTCTTGATGCGCCATTGTTTCGCACCTTGCCGACGCTGTTGCTGCCGAATCATCCGTCGTACTTCTTCCTCCTGCCCCTCGCTCTTGAGCCGTTGAATGTTTCTCTTTTGCGTTTTAGTAAAGTGGTTCGAAGGGGCACCGTTGGGGGTTAGCCGATTGCTCATCTTCGGCTTCTTCTTCGTAGTATTTGTTTTCATCTTCGTCTTCGAAGAAATCTTTGTGGATCGGCCTAAGCCGATCATGTACCGATTGAAGCCTTTGGTTAAGCTGCACGGCCTTGGGGATGAATTGGGCAGGGCTTTGCATCGGATGATCCCTGTATTCGTCTTCACGATATTCGCTGCAGGTCGGGCAATTGTCTATCGTCGGTAGCTTCATCCCCGATTCCCAACAGAACCGAAAATACTCACAGCGCCAGTGTGGGTCGTAACCACTGTGGTTTCTGATGAGTTGGAGTCCCCAGACCTCAGGCTCCCTGACGTCAGGCTTGCCGCATCAGGCCTCCTCCTCCTCACGAAAGCGTTGTTGAAAATGGGGCATGGGGTCCATGCGCCTGGGTCACCGATCGGCCGATCGGCCGGTGGAATGCACCATATTGATTGGTGCAGCTTGATCTCCAGCTAGTTTCTTGTCAGCCTTAACCCCTTTGAGAGTTTCGGCTAAGCCGTGCGTCACTTTGTTCTGCCGATTAGCTTGCCTGGGGCCGGCCTGAACCATGTTGACCGGAAAGGGATTGCCATCGACTTTCATTGGCCGAGGTGAATTGGCGAACTTCAACTTCCCGGCCTCAATAGCCAACTAGATTTGTTGTCTGGAAACTTTACAGTCATTAGTGCTATGGGAGGTGGAGTTGTGCCACTTACAGTATTTTTTCTTTTTGAGTTCTTCAGCCGATGGGATCGTCTGGTTGGGAGGAAGCTGAATTTGCTTCTTCTTCAGCAATAAATCAAAGATCCTATCGGCCTTGGTAATGTCGAAGTCATACTTCTCTTTCTTAGCCATTTTCAGCAGCCATTGGCAGACAATGACCTTTTTATTTTTGGTCCATTCGGCTGCAGCAACTTCTGTGTCATCGTCACTTGTTTCTGAATCAGACTTGGTGATGACGTGGGCAACCTTCTTGATGACCTTCCCTGATTCCTGAAATCTTTGCACGTGGGCCGTCACCCTCTGCGCCAGATGGGCTAAGCTGTCGAAGTCTTGAGCCAAAAACCTTTCACAGATCGGCGGCAGCAGTCCATGAAAAGCTAAATTGGCTAACTGGGAATCGGACAGCACCAGGCTATAACAGCGGTTCCTCATCTCTCTGAATCTCTAGATGTAGTCTTGAACCGACTCCTCGTGCTTCTGCCTAATGCTCGTCAGGTCCGATAGCTTCATCTCATGGTTGCTGGTGTAGAAGTAGCCGTGGAATTGTTTCTCGAGATTGGCCCAGCTTTGGATGGAATTGAAGGGCAATGAAGAAAACCATGTAAAGGTCGATCCCGATAGCGAGAGCGAGAACAAGCAAACCCTCAGGGCGTCTGTAGCCGATGCCTCCTCGCATTGCGCCAGGAATCGGCTGACGTGTTCGTATGTAGAAGTATTGTCCTGCCGTGAGAACTTTGAGAAATCTGGGACTTTGTATCGGTTGGGTAGTGGCACCCTCTAAAAATGTTCTGGGTATGGATACCGATACATATTGCCAGTGTCTTTCGGTTTGAGGCCGAATTGATCGCGCATGACATCGGCAATCAAATCGGCCCAAGTCCTGTTATCTTGGGCGTGCTGTATCGGCTCATATTGATCGTATTGCATGGGTGCTTGCCGATACAGAGGTGGCGGTGTCTGCGGCCGGTAATGTTGATCATGCTGGCCTCCCTGGTGCTGATATTGAGTTGGATCGATGGCGGGAGGCAGCTGATTCACCGGTGGTGGTGATTGGTCAGGGAAGAGCCGACGGCAGCCGACGTTGTACTGTGCCCCTGAATGAGATTGGCGACCGGTTCTTGCCGCCGATTGAAGTCGAACGTGCCGGCTAGTTGTTCCTGGGAAGGAGGTTGCTGCCGGTTCAGAACGACGGGCGGTGGTTTTGAAGCCGATGCAGATGCATTCGGCTCACTGAAGACCCCTCCTGGTGGCCCTGACTGTATTGGTGGTGGCACCGACTGATTTTGGGTTGCCAAGGTCCTGTAGTTGGGAAACTGGCCATCAGTGAAGTAAGTCGGCCCCCGCTGCAGTTGATCGGTAATCTTCGAGTCAACCATAGTGGCAATCATGTTGTTGAGGGTGTTGACTAAGATGCCACTCTGATTAACAAGAGCGTGGTGCACAGCCAAGTCGAATCGGTCTTGCAACGTGTGCAGTCCCGAATCATCTTGTTCTTGCTTCGGCTCCTCCACCTTGTGTTTTCCTTTTGTATCATCTGAGGAGGATGCCATGAAGTCGTCCATGCTGAATTTGTACTTCTGGTGGACGACCCCAGACCTGGTCTGGGCAAAAGATTGCAGATAGTTGGCATGCAGTTCCTCCACCATCTTCTTATATTCGGCCAATTGCTCAGCCGACAATTGTTCCATCTTGAAAGGAACCATGTTTTCCTCGTTGATCTCGGGGCTCTTGATGTTAACCATCACGTCGACTTTGTTACGGTGTTCTAGCCGAATTGATGGTCGCACTGGGCGTGCCAAGAAGCGTGTTGATGAGAAATCTTTCCCACGCGCTGGCCTGAGAGATCTGCTTAACTCCAGTGCAGGTCCATCCTTGGCTGCCTTAGATGAACTAGGTGTGCCAGTTGGTTTGATCTGTTAACCAACAAGAAATAAACATATATATGCGTTAAGGTTAAAGTTAGATCCTACCGGATCGGCTTAGGGAACCAACTTACATATAATTGTTATCCCAAAGCACATTTAAACTAAGTGATTGACTTAGATCGGCTATGCCGAGACAGTATAAACCACTTAATCTAAATATACATCAGGATAATAAATATGTGTTTATAACCTAGCCGATGCTGCAGATCCAACATGAATCGGCTATTACTCTGATACATCTTATGAAAAGATATTAATCTATCTTAAATGCGTTAAACCTAGATCAATTAGCTGTCGGCTGATGCCAACAGATTGATACTGGCTTAAGTCATTTAACCAGATTAAGATCTTAACATAAGAGGCAACTTTAATATATCTAATAGTAAATAATGCCAAAAGATAATTATAACAGGTAAGGCCGGCTGAAACCCCGGCACTGTCTCTAATGGTAAACATCTAGCCGAATAGATCTTAATAATTCTAAGAGCGACTTAATAGGTTATAATGATGCAGCATTAAGTACAAAAAGAAGTACTAGATCTATATGGACCGATGTAAACCCCTCGAGACGGTGAATACAACATATAAACTAGTTCAACATCTAGATATAGCTTTATCGGCTACTGTCTTCTAAGAGAGACGAGCCAATGGCAAGATAGATCTAGATATTACCCTAAATTATATGCCATATATGATAAATTGCGCAGTCTATAACATTAAATCTAGAGTGTCATAACGATGTAAGCACTAGATTCAACGATACAAACTACTAACGACAAGCATTTACCTTATTCGGGGGTCGAGATCGATGCAGCCCGAAGCGGGATCAAGAACTCGTCTAAAAGAAAAGGTTGGCGATGCGCCGAGTTTGTATTGATGTGTGTGTTGTTATTTACAAGAGGTCTCGGGTCCTATTTATACCCAAGTACAACAAAGTCCGTGTAGAACACGGTTTCTATCTATCCACTATACACGGTAGGACAATATTTCAGGAAGTAATCCCACACCACGTTACAAAAGGAAATCTAAACAAATCCCTATTTTACAGATACAATTGCCATTACAGGACTCTATCCATAGATGGCAATATCTTAACGAACATTTGGGAACCGAATGTTCTCTTTATCTTCAAGTTTCTCTATCGGAAATGATTCCATCTTCTTCTCTGAATTGGAATCGGCTATCGGCTGTCCCTATCTGATTCGGCCTTAGCCGACTGGTGTTCAAGCCGATTTGATCGTGGCCGATGCAGCCTCTGTTTCTCCACAAATCATTTTCCCGATCTGATTCCACTTCAATTTCAACCTTGAACTTAGGGATTTGGTTACCAAATTTGGTCGTTAACAGTCTGACAAGGACTATGTTTTGTAATTGGGTATAAATATGACCCGAGACCCTGTAACTATTATCGACAATGAGACCAATACAACTTTCAGTGCATCGCCACCTTTTCCTTTTAGTTTTATTTCGACAAGTTCTTGCTCTGCGTTGGGTTGCATCGGGTTTCGATCTCCGACAAGAGGTAAATCTTGTTTCAAGCGGCTTACGCTCTCGAGATTAGTGCTTCCATCATCTTGATACTCTAATCTTGTCTTCGTCATCTGCTGAGTTATCATATGCATTATATAACCTAGACCAATATCGCATCTAATTTTAGTCAACTTGCATCTATATCTAGATAACAGCCAGTGAAATTAGATGTCAAGGTTGGCTTAGATTATATAATGTATCTACCATCTCGAAAGGCTTTTATCGGCATGTTTAGATCGCATATTTCTCTTTATGCTTAATGTTGCATCGGTTGGGTCCGATCTATTAAGTAGTATTTAGAACTATAAAGATCTATCTTGCTTACAATTGCAATTAGAGATAGTATCGGGGTTTCAGCCGATCTTATCTGATTTAACCTATCTCGCTTGTTTTATTCTCACTCGATATGTTAAATATGCCCTCTATATCTAGATCTCATCATACTAAATATGTTAAGCTTGTTATCAATCTGTTAAGAAACTTTAACATTTAATTGCTGCTTGTTTAATGTATTTAGTTTATTATGATATCTGAGTATACAGTAGTATTGGGGTACTAGCTGATATATGTTAGATTTATCTCTTCGGCTATGCTTTAAACAAGTATAATCCTTGTCTTATAGTATTTTTAGATTTAAATGATTTATAGTGTCTTGGTATACTACCGATCTATCCTAGTCACTTGGTTTAAATATGCTTTAAGACTTGGAATGCATTCTGTTAACATCTACAGCCGATCGGATGAATCTAGTTGTTGTCGATTCAATGCATATTGCATCGGCACAATATCAAACGATACGTCATCGGCCACCAGCCGATCGACAATCGATCTAACATTGTTTTCTCTTTTTAGTTTCTTGTCGGTTGCAGGATCAAACCAACTGGCATGCCTACGAACCTCAAGTAACAGATTTGGACCTACACTTGAGTAAAGCAAATCTCTCAGGCCACTGCGTGGGAAATTTTCTCATCAACACTACCATGTGAATTGCTTAAATTCTGTATGTCAAAACTGAGTTCAAAATTCTTGAATTCTCTATTGAAGCAATTTGATAACACAATTTTAAATTTATAGATAAACATTATGGAATTTATGAGTTTTTATTTCAATATTTTTTAAGTTATCAATTTTGAGTAAAATGTTTGTTATATTTTCACTTCACCATTCTGAAATGTTTATATTTTGATTAACGATAAGTTTTTAACTTTCCCTTCAAATGTATTTATATTTTTTAATTCATATTTTCTATTTTTTTCATAGTTTACAATTTACTTTTATTTTTTAAAAGTTACATATTACTTTAAAAGAATTGCAAAAACTCTACTTTATGTTTTTGAAGTTATATATTTCTTTAAAAGAATTACAAAAACTCTACTTTATTTTTAAAAGTTATATATTTCTTTAAAATAATTGCAAATTATTTTTGAGGGCCCAGTGACAAAAATCGCCCTTACAAAGAGCGAGATTTTGAAAATTCTCTCTCTGCAAGGGTGGTGAGGGGGCCGCCTGCAAATTTGTCGGCCGATCGCCCTTTTGCACGGCAGTCCTCTATTTCAACATGCAAAAATCGTCCTTGCCGAGGACGGCAAGGGCTTTTTTGCAAAAATACTACGGCGCGCGGACGGCGACCAACGTGCCGCGCGTCGGCAAAATCGTCCGATGGGAGGGCGATTTTAAAATTTTGCCCTCCCAAAAAGTGATGGGAGACTATTTTTATAATTTTTTGAAAAAAATTAGTTTTGAAAATCTTTTAATAAAAAAGTTAAAAGTACAAAAAAACTCTAGTTTGGCGCACAGGTTGGTCAGGGACTAATTCCATTTTAAGTCTGAATTTCCAGATTTCTCCTTATTTCCATCAATTCTTGCAAAATAGTTTGGACACAACAAAACTTATGGAAGTCATTAGAAATAGGCGAACCAGTAAGGATAAGAAGATGTGTTTCTTTATATTTTTGTTAAAATGTTGGCAGGTGAATATTGATTTAATCACTATAGCAACAGCGGCATGATTACGTGAGGTGTAGACATGTGGGCGCGACAGATGTGCTGTTGTGGAATGGGGCGAGTGTTGTGACTTGAGAGGTTGAGAAGCTAGGGTTTTCATCACCAAGAAAGCTAACAGGCTTAAACAACCAACATGCCGGTCTATCTTAGTCTAGTTTGACCGAGCCAAATGAACCACCGACTGTTCACGAGACAGCTTGGGTTTGTCTCGTTTTTGCAACCGAGATAGAGAGCAAGTTCGGGCTCGTCTTTTTGGTATGTGAGCCAACTGATACGTCTAAAGAAACCTATTATTGTTTTGGTTTGTAATCCCTTTTAGTCTTGATTCTTGAACCGAGACTACGAATCCGAAACTAAATATCACTATCTTTAGTCCCGGTTGTACTAAAGATGGCGGCGCCACGTGGCTAGCTCCGTCATCTTTTGTCCTGGTTGGTGTTACCAACCGAATAAATGTTTTTTATTTTTTTAATTTGCTCCTGCTATAGCTGTTAGCTTGCTGTCTATATATGACATATATATATATTGTGCATATATATTTTACAAACATATATTTATACATATATATATATATATACAACATGCATATATATGTATAAATATATAATTTACACACATATAAATAAACTTAAGAAAAGAAATATATATATTACCAAAATATATACACACATACAATATCCATATATATTTCGTAGCTTATAAAAAATTATTTCTAATCTACTTTGTGGATCCAGTGGTAAAGTTACTCAAACTAAAGTAGAACTCTCCCGCGGGATCAATGATCTGCTCGTTTGTAAATGTCATCAATTCTTTCTGAGCAGCTTGTATGAAAAGTCTTGTGGGGGAGATTGTCTCTTACTTGCATAAGCTGTCATTAATTTGAATAAATGAGAAATAAATATATAAAATGAATAAAAAAATCAAGACATAATATATGAATAGTTGTTATACGTATATTTATATCGTCAAGACTATTGACTTCGGTAACAAAGCGGTGAATGTAGTCACAGAGTATCCGCATAGGTTGTTGCTCTGCGCCTGTTTTGCACACTAAAGGAGAAACAACGACAGATTTAATATACATTTTATATTTTAGAACAAAGTAATGATTCAATACAACTTTGGAGCATGCATGTTACTCACTGGAAAGTTCATCCTCACAGAGATCTTATCTCTCCAATTTTCGTGAACATTCACCCGAAGTCGTTCCCATGCCCTACGTGCAGTTGAAAGTTAGCTAGTAATTAACCGAGAACCGCATATATGCAATAGCAAGTAAGATGGCATTACTTGTTAAACAGTTCAAATATCTTTTGAGTACGTGGACTCTGGTTTATCCATTGAGTCAAGGACATGGATTCGCTAGTGATACATGTTAATTACTAACAGAAACCAGAGAAATCTGTAAATTGGTTTAGATGACACATATGAAACTTTATGTATGCACAGGATTGAAATTGGTATGAAAGGAAGAAAAAACTTAAGCAGTGTTGTAGGGCAGAAGGATAAACGGCCTGAAGTGGTGCTACACCAGCGCATTGTATATGTTATCCACTGCTGGATCAGGAAATTGATCAACCAATGCGCAGTTGATTTTTCGTGGATCCGTGAATCCATGTTTGGGACAGTCATGCTTGTTGCAATATTGGATTGCCATTCTAAAATGGTTAAAAAGAATTTTAGCCAACTAAATACAAGGAGGTAAGAAACAAAATAACAGAACGATACTTACAGAACCCGCGTGGCTATAAGTGAGACGTCGAGGGCATCAAGCTGGTACAGGTCGAATATGTCTATGAATCGGATAAAGAAGTTGTCACCTCCATCGAAGAAATAGTCCAGTGAATATCTGCCCGATACCATCTCTCTACCTTTGCTGGATTCTTGCATGTACCACTTGTGAAAGCGGTACATCTGTGTAGGTAGCTTTTTCACTTTATCCGGATTTACAAGAGGCTTTTCAAGTTTGAACTTGTATTTCAGTGGAGCCTTCGCGAGGGGAGCATGGCCGGATAATTGATCCATTGAAATTCCAGCATATTCCATAAATTGTCTTAACTCCGTTCTAACATTTAACCGTGCTGAACTCCAGAGGTTTCTGAGGCTACATGCCAAACTGGCGTACATCTCTGCCCGTTATTTTCGCCTTGCCAGCAGCCTTTCGGATAGTCCTGTCGTAGTCGGACTGCGGTTGAGGTTACGGTTTAGGCTGTGGCGTTAGGTACATCTTCTTGAAGAAGTCCTTGCTCTCTTGGGGGATTTCAGGAGGCTTCTCAGGAGACTTCTTTCTGAAGTGGGCCTTGACTTCAGCTTCGATGGCCTCGAGCAGCTCCTTTGGAGTCATGTCGTACGCCGTTTTCTTTGGGGCTGGTGGGAGCGGGTCAAGTTTAGGTCTCTTGCTTCTTGGTCCACTAGTTGACATTGATCGCGTGGCTCGAGCTATGCGCTTAGGAGGCAACGGAGGAGGAGTCGATGCTCGTTGTGGCGATGGAGGAGGCTGAGAAGGCAGTGGAGTTGGAGACGACCGTTTAGGAGTCGGTGCTCGTGGAGGCGACGCAGGAGGCGGAGGAGGCGAAGGAGGCTGAGGAGACGGTCCACGTGGAGGTGACGGCGGTGGAACGATAGGAGACGCTGTTCGTCCTGGGAATATGATGAAGGGCTTCCTCCAAAGAAATATTCCGTGAGTTGTTTCTCCTAGCGTCATCTCTCCGTCTCCTCTGGGGATATCCAGCTCAAGATCTTCGTAGCCGCATTTCACCTGTTCAACTTCCACTTTTGAGTACGAAGGTGGAACGTGCCTGTAGTGGCAGCTACCGTCTCGTTCTACTGGAATCGCCATGCCCGACGCGACCTGTTTGAGAAGATTGCTTATTAGTTAGTAATGAACCTTGATTGTCAAGTTATTCAAGGAAATATACAACATAAAAGTGTTAGTGATATGCCCTAGAGGCAACATGGAGATGTTGGATATCACGTCAATGTTTATGTATAAATGAATAAAGTGTTATTCAGTTCCATGAAATAGACATCTTGTATTGATCAATAAGTACGTGACTTATTTATGAGACTCTTTATGTATGAATTTATTTCTAAACGATCCCTGATCATATGTCATATTGTTGGAACAAATATGATTCTAAGATCGGCATGTTTATTGGTTGATGATCATGTCTCATAGATCATGGGTATGGAGATACCAAATCAATAAACATGGACATATGTGTTGGAGAACACATTGTTGGATAGACCCACCATGAGACACTACGGGAATTAATGTGCCATTAGTTGGTCTCGGGTAGTGTTGATACAAAGTCCTTAGACCTGAGATCACCATGGATTCCAACATGTGTAGTAGCCTACTTTGGGACTACCAAACGCTATTCCGTAGCTGGGTAGTTATAAAGGTAGTTTTCGGGTTTGCTATGAAACATGGAGTGGGATGTGAGTGATCAAGATGGAATTTGCCCCTCCTTTGGAGAGATATCTCTGGGCCCCTCGAGGTAATGGATTATGGAAATGCATGGCCATGCTAAGTTGATTGAGGAGTCAATCAACGGACGGATAATCCAATACGGTTCGAGTGAATGGTTAAGCTATTGAAGGGATGGCACACATCTTGCCTATAGCTTAAGCGGTATCGTGAGGCAAAGGGATTTGTGTACACATTACGGGTTCGAGCCGATATTATTCTTGTATACTATGGTGTCAATATGTGCTGCTAGGCGCCTTGTTGACAGTCGGCTGAGTTAGACTCGAGCCGACGATCGGCTAAGTTAGACTATAGCCGAAACCGAGTATACCTGAACCTATAGGGTCGCATGCTTAAGGGGATAAGAACAGGCATTCGAGTTGGACTTGGATACGGCTCGATCGGATAGGGATCCTATCGGATAGAGTCCTATGGGCTTACGACGTGTGGGCGGCCAACTCTATGAGATACGGATGAGATCCGATTCAAAATAGAGTCCTAATCGGCCACTAGTCCCAGTCGGCCAACTCTATATAAAGGAGGGAGGGGTGGAGAGCTGCGGCACGTCAATTGCATCGCGTGCAACAGAAGTCGCCGAGATCAATCTCCACAGAAACCCTCCCCACTTTTGAGCCAAACCCTAGCCTTGCATCACGTGCTAGCACACGTGTGTTCGGTGTTCTGTCCCCGGACGTGTGGATACCGGTAGAGGCGCTGCTACTGTCGAAACTTGGTTTCGGCAATAGAATTTCTGGGGTCGCAGTCAAGATCGCCAAGCACAATGGGTTAGAAGAAGAAGAAGATTTAGACATGTTCAGGCCCTCTCAAGAGGTAATACCCTACTCCTGTTTCGGTGGATTCGATCCGCCGAGTGTCTTTATTGATCTCGTGATGTAAGGCTCAAAGCTTAAAGCTGATCTAACATAGGATATCCCTCAAGGGACGCCCCTTACCCCCCTTATATAGTCCTGGGAGGAGGGCTTACAGATCGGAAACCCTATCTTATTCTAAGTTGGTTTCCTCAATCTTACCAAACCGTGACTATAGGCCGATTGCCTTATCTCTATCGGCAATCATAACACCCAAGTCATGTTTGGTTTACAGATATGGCAGGCGCAATCTATCCCTACCTCCAGTCGGATAAGCTTGCCATGTAGATACCCGATTGCCACAATTTCCACAGTAGCCCCCAAGTCCTTTTAAGTCGACGAGACAACTCAGCTTCAAACCAAAGCAGCACTCAGCCAAAAAATCTCTTTGACCGAGTGCTTTTGGCGCCGAGTTGTCCATCATCTCTGCCTGAATCTTCCCGAGTGGCTCCAAAGACTGTGAAGGGCTGGAAAAATATATAAAAATTTCTCAAAAATAAATATCTAGGTGCATCTCCTGATGCACCTAATTAGGTGTAGCCCCCGACTATGTGGTTAGTCAAAATCAGACTAAGCATATAGTCAAGAACTATAAAAAATCATTCTCATGTAGATGCCTAGCTCATGCTAAAGCGATCATTGAAATCTCGTTACTTGACAAGTTCATACTCATCCGAGCGAATTTGCCCGAGTCATCTCAGAACAAACAATTCAATCAACCCTCGTAGGTGAAAAGCACTCGGTAAGCTCAAGCTTATCCGAGTGGATTTGCCCGAGTAATCCCGGAACAAACATTTCAATCATCCCTCATGGGAAAACAAGTTTTTTCAATCATATGAAAAATATGACCAAATTATTAAATAGCTTATGCCATAATACTGGTCTCAATCTATAAAGATCTTCACCAAGGTGGAAAAACAAACAGCATTGGTAAGGTTACCTGACCAAATGCCAAAAAACCAAACAGCTCTTGTCATCAAGGTAGCTATACAAGCTTAGCTGTCGGCCACCTTCCAAGTTGCACCGTGCCAGCTTCTCATGAAGTCAAGCAAACCGCAGTATGGAAGGATCTTTAAAGGTATAGGGCACTCGGACACGCGCATATTGCCAGAGCAAATATGCTTAAGCACATCCGCTTAAGTCCCTAAGGACACGCATCGGACCACACCTTAACTGGGCCGCAGATTTTCTTATGGGCTCGGCCCAATTACCAGAAAACCTAGCGCAACCCTCAAATCTTTCTATAAAGATGCGAGGTCGTCCCCGCCTCTTCGTCTTCCAAAAGATTCCCCTTTTCGCAGCACTGTTCACCAGTTCACCGCGGAGAACCCTAGACTCGCGCGCTCCCAAATCCATCCATCTAGGAACTCGCTTTCTGCAACAACCAGCCTCCGCAGCCAAATCTCCCACGTTCCCTTGTCAAAAACCCAACCTTTTCCGGCCAGATCCGCTTCCCATCAACACCACTCTCATGGCGGAGGAAAAGAGGATTCCGTTCGACCAATGGGCCGCATCGGACGTGAAGGAAACCACTCTCAAAGAGATGGTGAAGCATGGCGTGTTTCCCCCAAAGGAAATCGTGGGATGGCGCCCGGCGGCGGGGGAGGACTTCCCAACCCCAAACACCGGTGAGCTCGTCGTTTTCACTTCTTTTTTCTACTGCGGGTTCAGCCTTCCCACCTCCGAGTTCTTCCGGGGGCTTCTGGATTACTATGGGCTTCATCTCTACCATCGGCGAAGGGTTACGCGGAGGCTACGCTAGCCGAAAACAAAAACTTTTCCGCGCAAACCGGGAACACTTGCAAGTAAGGGCCGATAGATCGTTACCGATTGGAGTAGAGTGCGGCGGAATAGCCAATCGGGGCAATCCGATGCAGGAAGGTGTAGCCGATTCCGGAGACGGTCGATTCGCCAATCAGCCGATTCGAGTCGTCGGCCGCGTTCTCACGCCTCGCTCCGATGCGCCCGACCGCAGCCGATTCCACCACGGCCGATCGCTCCGGTGCGGCCGATCCAAGCCGATCAACGGCGCGCAACGTAGCAGCGCCTCTACCGGTATCCACACGTCGGGGACGAACGCCGTACACCCGTGTGCTAGCACGCGATGCAAGGCTAGGGTTTGGCTCGAAAGTGGGGAGGGTTTCCGTGGAGATTGATCTCGGCGACTTCTATTGCACGCGATGCAATTGATGTGTCACAGCTCTCCACCCCTCCCTCCTTTATATAGAGTTGGCCGACTAGGACTAGTGGCCGATCGGACTCTATTTTTGAACCGGATCTCATCCGTATCTCATAGAGTTGGCCGCCCATACGTCGTAAGCCTATAGGACTCTATCCGATCGGATCCCTATCCGATCGAGCCGTATCCGAGTCCAACTCGAATATCTATTCTATCCCTTAAGCGTGCGACCCAGTAGGTTCAGGTATACTCGGTTTCGGCTATAGTCTAACTTAGCCGATCGTCGGCTCGAGTCTAACTCAGCCGACACTGTCCTGACGGCGCCTAGCAGCACATATTGACACCATAATATACAAGAATAATATCGGCTCGAACTGTAATGTGTACACAAATCCCTTTGCCTCACGATACCGTTAAGCTATAGGCAAGATGTGTGCCATCCCTTCAATAGCTTAACCATTCACTCGAACCGTATTGGATTATCATGCGTTGATTGACTCCTCAATCAACTTAGCATGGCCATGCATTTTCATAATCCATTACCTCGAGGGGCCCAGAGATATCTCTCCAAAGGAGGGGCAAATTCCATCTTGATCACTCACATCCCACTCCATGTTTCATAGCAAACCCAAAAACTACCTTTATAACTACCCGATTACGGAATAGCGTTTGGTAGTCCCAAAGTAGGCTACTACACATGTTGGAATCCATGGTGATCTCGGGTCTAAGGACTTTGTACCAACACTACGAGACCAACTAATGGCACATTAATTCTGTAGTGTCTCATGGTGGGTCTATCCAACAATGTGTTCTCCAACACATATGTCCATGTTTATTGATTTGGTATCTCCATACCCATGATCTATGAGACATGATCATCAATCAATAAACATGCCGATCTTAGAATCATATTTGTTCCAACAATATGACATATGATTAGGGATCGTTTAGAAATAGATTCATACATATAGAGTCTCATAAATAAGTCACGTACTTATTGATCAATACAAGATGTCTATTTCATGGAACTGAATAACACTTTATACATTTATACATAAACATTGACGTGATATCCAACATCTCCATGTTGCCTCTAGGGCATATCACTAACATGAACCCCAACTCGATGCTTCACATCGCTCTCTTCATTCATGTATGTGAAGCCTTCCTTGGCATCCTCCCCCACTTCCAACTCTTCCGTCGCATGTTCTATCTCAAACCTCATCCGAACAAGGACCAGCCTTGCGTTGTTGGCGGGGCAGGTTTCCAACTCCGCGGATCTCTCCGCAAGGAGTACTTTTCTCTTCCTTTGAAGTCTTCCAATAAGGGATGGCACGCGGGCTTGTTCTACATTAGCAACCTAGAACCCAGCCTGCCATCTTTCGTCGGCCTTCCTCCTGTCCCGAGTCCATCATGGAGCACTGTTCCAGTAGCTCAAGATTGGGATGAGGCCAATGAGCTGCTCGCGAAGATCCTGGCGATGAAGCAAAGGGGTCTTCGCGGGGAAAAAATCACTCGGCACTTCATCAGGTGCCGACTGGCTCCGATCAAGGAACGGTCAAAGCCAGCCTTTGAGTATGAAGGCGGAACGGACCCCAATCGGGAAGACCCAGATCCGCTCAAGTACAAGATCCTGAAGATCCGGATGTACAAACTCTTCTCGTCTGGAATCTCAGTTGAGCGGGCCCTCATTCTGCCGGTTCTTCCCTTCAGCGTCCACCGTCCTCCTCCTCCGGTAAGCCGATTGGTTGCTTCAGAGTATCTTTTTGTCTTGACATCTTGTTTCTTAACATTGTACTTTCTTTCTTCTGCAGGAAAACGCCTCTATCACCTCCAAGCCATATAAGGTGTCCCACGATGACGCGCGCGTCGCCCGCCAAGAAGCCGGTGGGCGGTATCAAGATCCAAGGCGACCCGATCGGGAGCGCGCGGCGAGTGAAGACTCGAACAAGCGCGCGAGCAAGAGGAGGCTGATTATAGAGGACTCGGATGATGACGTCCCGCTCCTCCCACCGAGACCCCACCTTTGAGACGATCGCGCGGACGGCGCAGAAGATCCGCCGATCATCCGGGTATGCTCAAACCGAAGTCTGAACTCTTTTGTTAAAAACTTCTCTTTATCTTTATCCTTGCCGTGTTCGTTTTGCAGAGGCCCCGGGACATAGATCCTGCCGGAGGGGTGAAGGACCGACCCCACCTGCTTGCTCCCGAGGTGCCAAGGCCAGCGGAGCCAAAGCCCCGGAGCCCTCAACCAAGTGCGAGCGCTCGGGAAACAACCTTCACCTCCAAAGAAGGATGCCCCAGGAAGAAGCCCCTAGCCCCCGGTCGGGATATCCCGAAAACCGATCGATGGCCGGAAACCCGAGGCCGTGGCTCAAACTCCCCCGACTGAGGGTCACTCGGCGCAGAGCCAGAAGAAGGAGGCTAACCGGGCCGCTCCACCTAAGCAGGCGGCCGCCGAGACCGGTAAGATTTGTTTCAAAGTACTCTTTTACTCTTCTAATTTGAATCTTTCATGTCTTCATTTGTCCTTCTTGCTTGCCAACCGCAGTGGAAGAGATCCCAGTTGCCGTCCTCGAAACACTGGGTTCCCCCATTCGGATCGAGTGGAGGGACTTGGAAGGCGAGAGGCGGGCATCATCCTAGACCAAGCAAGCCGAAAAGATGAAAGGGATGCCCTTGTCGAGAGCCTGAACGAGGCGACCCGGCTGCTCAACGTAAGCCTTCATCTTTCTCTTAAATTATATCATCATTGTCTTTCAATCGGTCACTCTTCTGCCATTGCGCGCAGAAGGAATATTGCCGCTCTATGGCAAAATCGAGGTCTTGGAGAAGTTGGTTCCCCACCTAAACTCCTTAGAGGACGTTCGCGACAGTGAGGCCACTCGGGAGGAGGCCGCGTCAAGGGAGGCGGCTTTAAGGAGGGAGATCGCAGAACCGGGAGGCAAATCTCGACCTCCGAGGATCAATCGGGAGTAAGCCCGTTGCTCCAAATTTCTTCATGATTCTCATGTTGATATCGGTTGTTGACAATCTTCTTTTGTTGTAGAAAATTCTTTGGAGGTCCATTCGCTTCAAGTCCAGCTAGAAGCGGTCAGCCTCGACAAGGCCGAGATGGAGGCCGAGTTTGAAGGTAATCCTCTTTGAAGTCAAATTTCTTGTTTGCTTTATTTCCGAGTGCTTTGAACGATCAGGACATTTGGCGGCTTACAAGGTAAAACCCGAGCCCAATACGACGTCTTGCTTGGGTGGATCAAGCGAAGCGACGAGATGCGGGAAGAGGTCGCCAATGCCGCCATGCCGATCCTGTTGTCCTTGTTCGACCAAGGAGTTGGGACCGGATGGAGCCGATCGAAATATTCGACAAGCTGCGGCGGCTCCCGCCGATACTGTCCAATATCACAGAAGCAGCCAGCATGGGGGCTGGTCTGGCTCTTGCACAGACCAAGTCCCTTTACCCCCGAGTGGATATCCATTCAATCGGGGAAGGCTTTGCTGACGGGACGACGGACGAGCAGGCCTTGGACATGCTAAGTGAAGCACAGGAGGCAGCGCAGAAAATATCCATTGATGTAGTAAACAACTTCAAGATTTAATTTGTCTTTCTGACTTTGTCTTGTGGATGTCGCATATCTGTAACATTCTGATGTAGGACTTGTGATATTTTTAGTTTATTTATGTCAATGCCTTGATTCGAGCTTTTGCGTGAAATTTCTTAAGTAGTTTTCGTGGCTGTCATCAAGCCTAGGCTCGATTAGGTCATCGGAAAACTCTCAGTCCTTAGACACTGAGCTCGAGTCGAAGGACATTAAACAATGATAAACCAAATTATGCACAAAAGTTTGATGAGGAAAACTTGAGCTTTACTGACATGTGTATAGCCCCATTGCTAACTCAAGAAGTCATCTTGCTTGAGGTTGGCGTCAAGGAAAACATGAGGCCTTAGCCGTATTAAGCATAAAATCGTCGAAGATGCTCGATGTTCGGAGTTTTCCACCATAGACCCGTCTTCACGCTTTAGCCGGTATGCACCGGCGAGTCACTTCAGCGATTATGTACGGTCCTTCCCATAAGGGAGATAACTTGTGTCGATCCTTTGTGGTCCGGATCTTGCGCAGGACCGGTCGCCAACGATGAAAGCTCGTGCTCGCACGTTGCGGCGTGATATCTTCGAGCCCTTGAAGGTATTTGGCCGATTGGATGAGGGCTGCCTCACGAGCCTCTTCCAATCGGGTGAGGTCATCCACTCGGTCAGGGTCGTAGCGTTCATCGTTGAAGCTGCGGACCCGGAGGGACTCATACTCCATCTCGTTTGGCAACATGGCTTCTACGCCATAGACCAAAAAGAAAGGAGTTTGGCCGGTAGGACCGGGTGTGGTTCGCAGCGACCATAAAACCGAGGGAAGTTCTTGGACCCACTTGCCGGCGTAAGGGTTTAGGCGATCGAAACGCGGCCTTGATGCCTTGGAGGACCATGCCGTTGGCTCGCTCGACTTGTCCGTTGTTTTTGGGGTTAGCTACGATGCGTAGCAGATCTTGATCCCGAAGTCTTCGCAGAATTCCTTGAAGATGCCTCCCGTGAATTGAGTCCCATTGTCGGATTATGATTACGTTTGGGACGCAAGCGGTGCACGATGTTGAGAAAAAGTCTCGTGCTTTGTCTGCAGTAATTGTGGCGACCGGTTTGGCTTCAATCCACTTGGAGAACTTGTCGATTGCGACGAAGAGGTGTGTGAATCCTCCTGGAGCCTTTTTGAAAGGGCCAACCATGTCCAGCCCCATTACCGCGAACGGCCGGGAAAGTGGGATTGTTTGAAGCTCTGGGCGGGACATGGCTTTGTCGGGCGAAAAATTGGCAGCCTTCGCGAGTTCGTACGACTTTATCGCGTCGGAGACCGCGGTAAGCCGAAGAAACCTTGCTGTAAGCTTTGCCGACTAGAGTGCGTCTTGCCGCGTGGCTTCGCGATATGCCCGAGTGGATGTCTTGAAGCTGTTTCCCTTTTCGGGTGTGATGCACCTCATTAGAATTCCGGAGGGGCTTCTCTTGTATAGATCGGAGTCAACCATGACGTACGCTTGGCAACGACGCCGGGCGCGTTCTGCTTCATCCCGGTCATCCGGCAGCTCTTGCTGGGTCTAGAATTTGATGAGCGGCGTCCTCCAGTCGGTGACGATCATGGTGACTTCGTTCGTGGTTTGCTCGTTGGGAGTTGTCTTTGCCGTGATGGTTGGTTCGTAGAGATGTTCGACAAAGACGTCTGTTGGGGCAGCTTCGCGCTTGGATCCGAACTGTGCCAGCTCATCGGCGGCTTCGTTGTTATGTCTCAGGACATGTGAGAGTTCGAGTCCGTCAAACTTGTCCTCAAGCTTGCGGACCTCTTGCCGGTAGGCCTCCATAGTGTCGTTTAGACAGGACCAGTCTTTCATCACTTGATTGACGACCAGCTGGGAGTCGCCTTTCACAATAAGCCGACGTATCCCGAGTGAAACTGCGAGGCGCAGTCCATGTAGAAGGGCTTCGTACTCGGCAACGTTGTGTGAGGCGGAGAAGTGGAGGTGGAGGACGTATCTCAGCCTTTCCCCAGTCGGGGAGATCAGCACAACTCCTGCTCCCAGGCCGGTGTTCCTCTTGGATCCGTCGAAGTGCATGGTCCAGTGTTGGAGGTCTTCCCGAGGCACGTTTTCTTGCTGTTCAGTCCACTCGGCCAGGAAGTCTGCCAAGGCTTGAGACTTTACGGACGTCCTAGCCTTGAAGATCAAGTCCAGCGGCATCAACTCTAGGGCCCATTTGGCGATGTGTCCGGTTGCCTCGCGGTTGTGGATGACGTCGCCGAGTGGAAAAGAGGTGACGACAGTGACCGAGTGACCCTGAAAATAGTGTGCCAATTTCCTTGCGGTTATTAGAACACCATAGAGCAGTTTTGTACACGAGGGTAGCGAATTTTGGCTCCTGCCAATACTTCGCTAACAAAGTAGATTGGCCTTTGAATCTTCGAGCCCGTCCTTCTTCTTCGCGTTCGACCACAAGGACCGTACTAACCACTTGGTGAGTGGCTGAAACGTACGCAGCAGAGGTTCACGGGGGGAGGCGAGGCCGGGACGGGCGGCGTGGTAAGGAACTCTTTGAAATCTTCAAAGGCCTTGTTGGCTTCGTGGTCCACTGGAAGTCGTCCTGTTTTCTTTAGCGATCGAAGAAGGGCATGCCTCGTTCGCCGAGTCGGGATATGAAACGGCTTAGTGCCGCCATGCAGCCGGTGAGCTTACGGACATCTTTCGGTTACTCGGGGTTTCATGTTTAAGATGGCGTTGATCTTTTCGGATTTGCTTCAATGCCGCGATGTGACACCATGAAGCCGAGCGGTTTGCCGATGGGACACCGAAGGTGCACTTCTCCGGGTTTAACTTCATTCGAAGGCCCGGATGTTTGCAAAGGTTTCTTCTAAGTCGGCGATCGGGTCTTCTTTACGCTTGGTCTTGATGACAACATCGTCGACATAAGCTTCAACGTTCTTGCCGATCTGCGTGGAAACATCTTTGGATCATGCGTTGGTATGTGGCTCAGGCGTTCTTCGAGGCCAAAAGGCATGGTGATGTAGCGATAGGCCCCGAACGGCGTGATGAGCGATGTCTTCAGGCGGTCGGATTCTTTTAAGCGATCGATGATAGCCCGAGTAACAGATCTAGGAAGCTCGGGAGTTGGCGCCGCTGTTGAGTCGACGACTTGGTCGATACGAGGTAGCCCGAACGGATCTTTGGGGCAGGCTTTGTTGAGGTCGGTATAGTCGACGCACATGCGCCATTGCCCCGTCTTCTTGCGGACCAGGACTAGGTTGGCTAACCGGTCGGGATGGAGGACTTCTTTAATGAAGCCGTGACCAAGAGCTTTGCGAGTTCTTCTTTGATCGCGTCTTTTCGATCCTGTGCGAATCTGCGTAATCGTTGTTTTATCGGTTTGGCGTCATCTTTGGCGTTCAAAGAGTGCTCGATCACCTCCCTAGGAATTCCGGGCATATCGGATGGTTTCCAAGCAAAAACATCTTTATTATTTTGGAGGAAGGTGACGAGCGTGCTTTCCTATTTGGGATCTAGGTCGGCGCCGATTACGGCAGTTTCGAGGATCGGACGGATCAAGGAAGATCTTCTTGGTCTTGGCGTCGCCGGATCCGATTTGGCTATCTTCTTCGCGGGGACTTCGCCCCTGCCGAAGTTGATGCAGCCAATCGGACTTCTTGTTGGCCACGTAATCTCTCGCGAGATTGGGCCATGTCGCAGCTCTCCTTATCGCAGTGAAGGCTTGCTTCACGTCGCTGCGAAGAGTGATGACGTCGTTGGGACCCGGCATCTTCATGCAAAGGTAGGTGTAGTGAGGGATTGCCATGAACTTGGCAAGCGCGGGCCTTCCGATGATGGTGTGATATCTTTGTTTGAAGTCGGCCACCTCGAAGGTGACGTTCTCCGTTCGGAAGTTCTCTCGGGCTCCGAAGGTGACCGGAAGGGAGATATGCCCGAGTGGTGTTGAAGATAGCCCCGGGATAACTCCGTGGAAGGGGGCTGAGCTTGCTTTCGTTCGGCCCTTGGGATCTCGCATCTCATCCATGGTCTTGGCAAATAGGATGTTGAGGCGCTGCCCCCATCGATGAGGACGCGCTTAAGCGATGTTGCGGACCACGGGGTCCGGGGCGAGTGGGTAGCGCCCGGGTGAACCACTCGGTCGGGATGATCCGAGCGGTCAAACGTGATGGCCACTTCCGACCATCGCGAGATATTGAGGACTTCGGGTTGAGCCGCGTTGACCTCCCGGTCGGTTAGCTTTTGTTTCCTCTTGGACTCATAGGCTAGCGGACCCCCGAAGATGTGGTTGAGCTCCCCCACTGGGTCTTGAAAAGGTTCGGCATTTTCGACCGCGTTGTTCTTTTTGGCGCCTGATGGGCCAGCCTCGTCGGCCGGCTTCTTGTTGAGCTGCGCCGCGTATTGTTCGGCGGCGCTTGTAGATAAAGCGAGTCCTTCGCCGCGTGCTTATGATTCGGATGGTGGGTGCTTGGGCGTTCATGATGGCGTCGTAGGCGGCGACTCGGGACGGCGTTGAGTGTTGGAGGTTGCGGCCACTAGGTCTTCAGATCGGCGCTTGCGATCTTTCTTGCCTTGGTTGCCGTTGTTGCCGCCATCCTTCTTAGGATTTTGGCTTCCTCCTGCTTGCTTGTCCTCCCTTCTGTCGGGCCGGTCTTGACGGGCGGCCTTAATGGCGTCATTGGATTTGGCGTATGAGTTCGCCGTCTCGAACATTTGCTTCACCGTCTTCGGTGGTTTGCGCCCGAACTTCCGATTAGCAGCTCATCACGGATTCCCTTCTGGAAGGCGGCGATGATGATGTCGCCGGTGATATTCGGGATCTTGTTGCGTTTCTCGGAGAAACGACGAATATAATCCTTCAGGGGCTCGTCCGGCTTCTGGATGACGTTGTAAAGGTCAAAGTGTGTGCCGGGCCTCTCAAAGGTGCCTTGGAAGTTGGCGATGAAGTGATCCCTCAGCTCGCTCCACGAGCCGATTGAGCCTCTTGGAAGGCTCGTGAGCCAATTTCTGGCTGAGTTTGCGAGGGCCACAGGCAGGTAATTGGCCATGGCTTTGTTGTCGCCACTGCGCTCGGATGGCAAGGGTGTATACGGTTAGCCAAGATTCGGGGTCGGTCTTGCCATCGTACCTTTCGATCCCTGTAGGCTTAAAACCACTCGGCCAGTGCACTCGGCGGAGCTCCCGAGTGAAGGCCGGTACTCCGTCGTCGCCGCTATCGGGTGATCCCCTCCGATCTTCCCGAGTGCGTCGGTCGCGCTCCTAGTAGCGGCGATCGAGGACTTCCGCAGATCACTCGGCGGGGTCTTGGTGGCTGGTTGGGTAGCTGGAACATTGCGGCGGACTCGGTGGTGGACGGGTGGACGTCCGTGTCGTTTGTCGCGGGAGTCGACCGTCCGCTCTTGGTACTTCAGCGTGGACTCGCGAGGTGGGCCTCTTGGCACGGTTGTCGACCGAGCCGGTTCGGGCCTCCTATAGTCTCCCGACTTCGAGGTGAGAGCCGGCTCTTGTCCGCGTTTCGGCCACGATTCGGCCGGTCTTCGTGCCGAAGTGGTGGGATGGCCGTTCGCCGTGGCAGCGACGATGGTTTTGATCTTGTCGAGTATAGGAGTCACGTTGGCGGGAGCCGTCTCCATGACGGTGTCCAAAAGCGTGAGTGCGGCAACGGCGTACTGTGGCGTGGCGTCCGGAAGATGTTGGTGTTGCGAACCCGTGTTTGGAGTATGGCCTCCGGCGATCGTCATGCACGTAGATCCCGCTTTCTTTTGTCGGCCTCGTCCTTGCGTTGTTTCTCCTCCTCGGCTGTCTTGCGCTCGAGCTCCACCCTAGCTCGCTCTTCTTCGGCAAGCCTTCTGGCCATGGCTAAGTCGGACTCATCCGGCTCAGCCATGAGGACGTCGAAGCACTTCGGCTCACAGTCCATGCGGCGGTCGGAGTTGTCGGCTTCGTCGAAGGGATGCCGTAGAGGTTGTCGAAGCGGCGGAGCTAAGTATCCATTGAGCTCCGAAGATGAGCGGAGCCGAAAGATGGGAGGATGACAGCGACCTCCCTTGATCCTGAGTAACCCGGATCTGGATCGTTCCAGTCCGAGTCGGAGCTTAGGGATGTGAGCTCCTCCGAGTGGGTCGTCCCCGACTCGGGGGAGAGAAGCTTGCTGTAAATCTCGGCGGCGTTTGGTAATCCAAACGGTGCTGAGAGGTCTTCGTCAGAGTAGATCGCTTCCGTCAGGGAGGCGAGAAGATTGGCGCAGATTTCGGCGGCATTCGGTAATCCGAACGGTGCCGAGTGAAGTCCGTCGTCGGAGAAAGTAGATTGCATCTTGGTCTTCAGGACGTCGTTGTAGATCTCGGCGCTATTGGGGAGCCCGAACGGCGCCGAGTGGGTCTTTCCTTCCGACTGGTTTGAGTCCGAGTCGAAGGAGGAGTCGTTGAAGAAGTTGGCGGCGAAGTCGCCGAATCCTGAAGGAGATCCCATCACGCTTGTCGGCGAGATTGTTGAAGAAGTCTCGACGCGCGGCCCCTACCTGGCGCGCCAACTGTCGAAACTTGGTTTCGGCAATAGAATTTCTGGGGTCGCAGTCAAGATCGCCAAGCACAATGGGTTAGAAGAAGAAGAAGATTTAGACAGGTTCAGGCCCTCTCAAGAGGTAATACCCTACTCCTGTTTCGGTGGATTCGATCCGCCGAGTGTCTTTATTGATCTCGTGATCTAAGGCTCAAAGCTTAAAGCTGATCTAACATAGGATATCCCTCAAGGGACGCCCCTTACCCCCCTTATATAGTCCTGGGAGGAGGGCTTATAGATCGGAAACCCTATCTTATTCTAAGTTGGTTTCCTCAATCTTACCAAACCGTGACTATAGGCCGATTGCCTTATCTCTATCGGCAATCGTAACACCCAAGTCATGTTTGGTTTACAGATATGGCAGGCGCAATCTATCCCTACCTCCAGTCGGATAAGCTTGCCATGTAGATACCCGATTGCCACAATCTCCATACTACGTTGCATGCTTGTTCATCGGCGTGGGTGAATCGGCTACGGTCGAGCGCATCGGAGCGAGGCGCGAGAACACAGTCGGACGACTCGGATCGGCTACGGCATGCGAATCAGGCTGATTGGTGAATCGGCTGTCCCCAGAATCGGTGTCATCGGCTACACTGCTGTTCGGATCGGATTGCCCGATTGGCTATTCCGCCTGCACTCTACTCCAATCGGTAACGATCTATCGGCCCTTACTTGTAAGTGTTGCTGGTTTGCGCGGTTAAAAGTTTTTGTTTTCGGCTAGCGTAGCCACCACGTAACCCTTCGGTGGTATCGAGCTAATCTTGCTTAGTTTGGGTTTTAGATTGGATCGGAACAAGTTTTGTGCACGGGTTGATTAGATCAATCGGTTTTACGGGATCGTTGAGGAGAGTTAATGGTAATTGCGTTCCTTGATAGTGTATCGGAACGGCGTAATGTGATTAAGTCGAAGCAATTTCCATGTAACTCGGTTTGAGTTGGGTTCGAGATAGCGTTCCTTGATAGTGTATCGGAACGGTATAATGTGATTATGCCGAAGCTATCTCGTAGTCCGATCTTGTTTGCTGCCTCGTGCCTACGCAAACCGTCTCCCTTGATAGTGTATCGGGACGGCATAATATGATTACGCCGATATGGTTTTCGTAGAGCGATTTCATAGATTGGATCTATGAATTTCGTGTGGTGTTCCCTTATAGGTTGTCTCGATGCCGTAGCTCTGCGATAAGTAGAAAATGTTTCTACGCCTAACTTGTTTTGCAGAGAATGCTTTGAGATGGTATGGCCCTATTGTATGTATGAGATGCATGTGATGCATGTAATATTCTTTCATATGTGCAATCCTGTAATATTCTTTCATACGTGCAATGCTTGTAATATTCTTTCACGACTGCGAGTCGATGTAATCTTCAATTAGAGCTTCTATAGTAGTAGCTTAGTTTGAAGAAATCAAGCATTCGGCACTCGGAAGAACGGTGTTGAAGATGAAGATCCTCTACACCGGCATGGAGATGGAGATCACCATGTGAAGGGGGCCATACTATTTATTGCTATTCTTCTTGCATTCATATGTGATATGTTTGTTTGATAGGATAGCATCCTCGCAAAATTAAGTAGTAATGATGCCCTTCCAAATGTTGCACCCGTCACCGTTATGCTCGTCAATGGTGGGTCCGCCAAAGCGAGTGTCATTCTCTATCATAACACGAGGGGGTATATGTCGGACATATACAAGCAGGAGCATTTGGTTTACTTAACAAGGCTATCAAAACAGTTTTGGGCCTTGGGGCATAGGTTGGGGCCGGGCATGGAGATGTCACACCAACAACAAGAGTCACATAGAGATGTGATTAGCAAGGAGTTGCTTATCGATGTTACTAATTTTCTAGCAAGTGATGCCAAAGCTCACTAGAAAATTAATTAACATGTGGATCTTGACCCAATACGTAACCTAGAGGGAAGGTGGAAAATACGTAATGGGAGTCTTATGTTAAATTGTTTAACAAAAGACATAGCATAAACATTGTGCTAAACTTTGCTTTTTCGTTGTAGAATAAATGGCGGCTAATACTACACCCGGTACCTTTAACTTGCGATCTATTCTCGAAAAGGAAAAATTAAATGGAACAAACTTTATGGATTGGTATCGCAACTTGAGAATTGTTCTCAAGCAAGAGCGTAAGGAGTACGTTCTTGAAGTACCCTATCCCGAGGATTTGCCTAATAACGCCACTGCAACGCACGGAGGGCTTACGAGAAGCACACTAATGATGCCCTAGATATAAGTTGTCTCATGCTAGCTACAATGTCCCCCGAGCTTCGAAGCAATATGAGAGCGCGATGCTCACACTATTATTCGGGGACTGCGTGGCATGTTTGAGAACCAAGCTCGGGCCGAGAGGTTCAACACCTCAAAGTCCTTGTTTGCGTGCGAGCTTGTTGAGGGGAATCCCGTCATCCGCATGTGATAAAAATGATTGGCTACATTGAGAGTCCGGAAAAACTAGGTTTTCCTCTTAGCCAAGAGTTGGCTACGACGTGATTCTCCGGTCGCTCCCTCCGAGCTTTGAGCCATTCATATTAAATTATCACATGAACAATATGGATAGAACCTTGGCTGAATTGCATGGGATGCTAAAGACACCGAGGAGAGTATCCAGAAAAACGGTCATCATGTGATGATGATGCGAAGGCTAAGCGCAAACCACTGTCAAGAAGCTTTGCACCAAGAGGAAGTTAACTCCCGATGAGATCGCGAGTGCCTCCAATGCAAATAAGGGCAAGAAGGGGTCGGCGGCATCGATCCCGTTTGCTTCTATTGCAAGGAGACAAAGCCACTTGGAAGAGGAACTGCAAGAAGTACATGGAGGATCTCAAAAGAAGCAAAGTACGACTTCGCTTCAGGTATTAATGTTATAGACATTAATCTTGCTACTTCACCTATCGACTCTTGGGTATTTGATACCGGATCGTAGCTCATATTTGCAAACCGTTGCGGGAATGAGAAGAAGTAGAGGCTTGAGAAGGGGAGAGGTGAACTGCGCGTCGGCAATGGAGCAAACGTTGCTACGCTTGTCGTCGCACGTACCACTTCATCTACCTTCAGGATTAGTTTTGGAATTAAATAATTGTTATTGTGTTCCAACACTATGTCAAACGTTATTTCCGCTTCATGTTTGCAAGCGGAAGGATATGATTTTAGATCAATGAACAATGGTTGTTCAATATATCTTAGAGATATGTTCTATTTTCATGCTCCATTGGTGAATGGATTATACGTTTTGAATCTTGAAGCGTCTCCCATCTATAACATTAATACCGAAAGGCAACTCTCTAATGATATAAACCCCATGTTTATCGGCATTGTCGCTTAGGCCATATAAATAAGAAACGCATGGAGAAGCTCCATAAGGATGGATTGCTTCACTCTTTTGATTTTGAATCATTTGAGACATGTGAGTCTTGTTTACTTGGTAAGATGACAAAGGCACCTTTCACGGACATAGTGAGAGAGCAAGTGACTTATTGGCACTCGTACATACCGATGTATGTGGACCAATGAGCTCAATGGCCGAGGTGGTTATCGTACTTCATTACCTTTACCGATGACTTTAGTAGATATGGTTATATCTACTTAATGAGGCATAAGTCCGAAAAGTTCAAAGAATTCCAGAATGAAGTACGTAATCATTTAGGGAAAACAATCAAGTTTCTACGATCGATCGTGGAGGAGAATACTTGAGCCAAGAGTTTGGTAATAATCGAAAGATTGTGGAATTGTTCCACGTTGACTCCGCCAGAACTCCACAATGGAATGGGGTGTCCGAACGGAGAAATCGCACCTTGTTGGACATGGTGCGGTCGATGATGAGCCAAAGTGATCTTCCCTTATCCTTCGGGGATATGCTCTTGAAACATTGCGCTCACACTAAATAGAGTTCCATCTAAGTCGGTTGAAAAGACACCATATGAGATATGGACAGGGCAACCCCTAGTTTGTCTTTTCTCAAAATTTGGGGATGCGGCTTATGTAAAACGTTTCGCCGACAAGCTCACACCCAAATCGACAAGTGCTTCTTTGTGGGATATCCTAAGGAAACCAAGGGATATTACTTTTATAATCGGGAACAAGGCAAAGTGTTTGTCGCCCGACACGGTGTCTTCTTGGAGAAAGAGTTTCTTTCAAGAAGGGTTAGTGGGAGTAGGGTGCATCTTGAAGAAGTTCAAGAAATACCGAAAACGTTTCGGCGACCACAGAACCACAACGGGAGGAGCAAAGTGTTGCTCCACCCGTTGTAGATACACCAGCCCACGGAAGTCCGAAAGATCACGTCGTGCACCCGATGTACACAGTGCAACAACGTGATATATTGTTGTTAGACAACGATGATCCTAAGACCTATGAGGAAGCGATGGTGGGACCCGATTCCAACAAGTGGCTTGGAGCCATGAAATCCGAAATAGAATCCATGTACGACAATCAAGTTTGGAACTTGGTTGATCCACTGATGGTGTCAAAACCATTGAGTGCAAATGGGTTTTTAAGAAAAGGCCGATATGGATGGAAATGTTCACATCTATAAGGCACGATTGGTGGCGAAAGGTTTTAAACAGATTCAAGGAGTTGATTATGATGAAACCTTCTCGCCCGTCGCAATGCTTAAATCTATTCGGATTATCCTAGCGATTGCTGCATATTTCGATTATGAGATATGGCGAGATGGATGTCAAAACGGCTTTCCTGAATGGAAACCTAAGCGAGGATGTATACATGATACAACCTCGGGTTTTGTCGATCCGAATCGCTGGAAAGATATGCAAGCTACGAAATCCATTTATGGATTGAAGCAAGCATCTCGGAGTTGGAATATTCGTTTTGATGAAGTAATCAAAGGGTTTGGTTTCATCAAAAACGAAGAAGAGGCCTGTGTTTACAAAAAGGTCGGTGGGAGTGCAATTGTATTTCTAATCTTATATGTGGATGACATATTGTTGATTGGAAATGATATCCCTATGCTAGAATCCGTCAAGTCTTCATTGAAAAATAGTTTTTCCATGAAAGACTTAGGGAGGCAGCATACATATTGGCATTCGGATCTATAGAGATAGATCCAAGAGGCTAATTGGATTAAGCCAAAGTACATACATTGACAAGGTGTTGAAAAGGTTCAACATGCATGATTCCAAGAAAGGTTTCTTGCCCATGTCACATGGCATTAATCTTAGCAAGAATCGGTGTCCTCGGACACATGATGAGCGGAATAAGATGGGTATGGTTCCATATGCTTCGGCAATTGGATCCATCATGTATGCCATGCTTTGTACACGCCCGGATGTCTCGTACGCTTTGAGTGCTACGAGCGAGATACGATCGAGATCCAGTGAAGGTCACTGGATCGAGTAAAGAATATCCTTAAGTACTTGAGAAGAACTAAGGATATGTTCCTAGTCTATGGAGGTGAAGAAGAGCTCGTTGTAAGTGGTTACACCGATGCTAGCTTCCAAACAGGACAAGGATGATTATAGATCGCAATGCTGGGTTCGTGTTCTCGCCCGAACGAAGGCGAGTCACTGGAAGAGTTCCAAGCGGATACGTTGCGATTCTACAACGGAGGCCGAGTACATTGCTGCTTCGGAAGCTGCAAAGGAGGCTGTTTGGATCAAGAAATTCGTTTCTGAGCTTGGTGTGATGACTAGTACGACTGGTCCAATGTCTCTCTATTGTGATAATAGTGGAGCCATTGCGCAAGCCAAGGAGCCGAGGTCACATCGAAGTCCAAACACATACTTCGGCGATATCATCTCATCCGCGAGATAGTGGACGAGAGGTGATGTCAAGATATGCAAAGTGCACACGGATCTCAACATAGCTGATCCGCTGACAAAACCTCTCCCTCAGCCGAAGCATGAGGCACACACAAGAGCAATGGGTATTAGATACTTACATGATTGACTCTAGTGCAAGTGGGAGATTGTTAGTGATATGCCCTAGAGGCAACATGGAGATGTTGGATATCACGTCAATGTTTATGTATAAATGAATAAAGTGTTATTCGGTTCCATGAAATAGACATCGGTATTGATCAATAAGTACGTGACTTATTTATGAGACTCTTTATGTATGAATCTATTTCTAAACAATCCTCGATCATATGTCATATTGTTGGAACAAATATGATTCTAAGATCGGCATGTTTATTGGTTGATGATCATGTCTCATAGATCATGGGTATGGAGATACCAAATCAATAAACATGGACATATGTGTTGGAGAACAAATTGTTGGATAGACCCACCATGAGACACTACAGAATTAATGTGTCATTAGTTGGTCTCGGTAGTGTTGGTACAAAGTCCTTAGACTGAGATCACCACGGATTCCAACATGTGTAGTAGCCTACTTTGCGACTACCAAACGCTATTCCGTAACTGGGTAGTTATAAAGGTAGTTTTCGGGTTTGCTATGAAACATGGAGTGGGATGTGAGTGATCAAGATGGAATTTGCCCCTCCTTTGGAGAGATATCTCTGGGCCCCTCGAGGTAATGGATTATGGAAATGCATGGCCATGCTAAGTTGATTGAGGAGTCAATCAACAGACAGATAATCCAATACGGTTCGAGTGAATGGTTAAGCTATTGAAGGGATGGCACACATCTTGCCTATAGCTTAACTGGTATCGTGAGGCAAAGGGATTTGTGTACACATTACAGGTTCAGAGCCGATATTATTCTTGTATACTATGGTGTCAATATGTGCTGCTAGGCGCCGCTGTTGACAGGTCGGCTGAGTTGGACTCGAGCCGACGATCGGCTAAGTTAGACTATAGCCGAAACCGAGTATACCTGAACCTATAGGGTCGCACGCTTAAGGGGATAAGAACAGGCATTCGAGTTGGACTCGGATACGGCTCGATCGGATAGGGATCCGATCGGATAGAGTCCTATGGGCTTACGACGTGTGGGCGGCCAACTCTATGAGATACGGATGAGATCCGATTCAAAATAGAGTCCTAATCGGCCACTAGTCCCAGTCGGCCAACTCTATATAAAGGAGGGAGGGGTGGAGAGCTGCGGCACGTCAATTGCATCGCGTGCAACAGAAGTCGCCGAGATCAATCTCCACGGAAACCCTCCCCACTTTCGAGCCAAACCCTAGCCTTGCATCGCGTGCTAGCACACGTGTGTTCGGCGTTCTGTCCCCGGACGTGTGGATACCGGTAGAGGGCGCTACGTTGCATGTTCATCGGCGTGGGTGAATCGGCTACGGTCGGCGCATCGGAGCGAGGCGCGGAACACGGTCGGACGACTCGGATCGGCTACGGCATGCGAATCGGCTGATTGGTGAATCGGTGTCCCCAGAGAAATCGGTTGTCATCGGCTACTGTTCGGATCGGATTGCCACGATTGGCTATTCCGCGCACTCTACTCCAATCAGTAACGATCTATCGGCCCTTACTTGCAAGTGTTCCTAGTTTGCGCGGTTAAAAGTTTTTGTTTTCGGCTAGCGTAGCCACCGCGTAACCCTTCAAAAAGTACGAACATACCTTTATTGTTATGTTCTTGAGCGAAATGTGCAGCTCACACGGTGTCCGCTGCGTGATATCATCCACGGGGCATGGCGGACACACTTGAGCTTGTGGGGCCAACTCGCCTTCATTTCCTGTTGACGCGCAGCTGCTGAGCTGCTGCTATAGTTGAGCCATTGTTGCTGGATCTGGCTGTTGGCTAACCCAGTGGCTCCGCTCCTCTGCCAACCTTTCGTTCAGCCTTTGGTCCACAATTTGATCAATCTGCGAGAGCCACATCTCCATTTCTACGAACCTTGCATCCATCTCTCGCTTCGACCTCATGCGGCTCTTGTATGTGTCGACGTCCGCTTGAAACCCATATTTCGAGGGAACGACGCCTTTTTCTCGTGTTCGTCCCAGATGCTTTGGGTTCTAGAGTGCGAGCGTTAGCTCGTCCTTCTCTCTGTCGGGCCTGAACGAGCCCGAGGCAGAGGCCTCCAGCGCTTCTTCTAATCTTCGCTCGGCTTCTTGGATTTCAGCACCGAAGATAAACTGATCCATCTCTAGGATTAAGTGAACCGCCGTGAGCATAGAACCAATGCTTTGATCGTTCAGGCCAGTTGGCTGTGCCCGAAACGATACCTCGCGCTTCAAGGTCGGCGTCCATCTTCTCCCATTTCTGCATTCCCTTCTGATAGCCGCCTGACCCAAGCTTGTGATGGTATTTCTTCTTGGCTATGTTGGCCTTGTTCTTTTTAATGAGCGCTCGCGCTTCTTTCCCAGTCTTGTGTTCTAAAAAGGCCTCCCAGTGATCTCTGAGCTTTGGGAACTTGTCAAAGTCTGGGTTCTGGCCCTTCAGGATGTATTTCTTGTGTAACTCTTTCTTATAGTTCTTGAAGAGCTCAGCCATCTTCTTTAACGTCCATTCCTTGACCCTTGCCTGTTTTGAGTTTGGGATGGTGAACGTCTGCAGCATTGTCATCCACAACATCTCTTTCTCTGTGTCCGGGAGATAGCTTTGCTCATCTCCTCCTTTGGTTGATCGCCTCTAGTTCGCAACACTGATGGGCACGTGATCCCTCACCACCTATCCACTGTGTGCCACAAACTGCCTTGCGGCGTCCACTGGGGCACTTGGTCGACCGTCCGGTGCTACTTCTGTTATGACGTGTCGATCCTCGATGTGCTTGCTAACACCGCGTTGCCCGTGTGCCCTCTTCTGTCCGACGAAGGCGGAGCCCTCATTCCCCTCCTCGTTCCCCTCCTCGTCCCTCCCCCCTCGTTCCCCTCCTCGTTGAGGTATTGATCTGGATCCTCGGTCCCCTCCTCAGTGTAAAACTGTGTGTTACCGTGTGCGATCTCATCAAGGAGAAATTGTTCGTCGTCACGATCTGCCATTTGATTGTTGTGGGTTTGAGGACTTAATCAAAGAATTTTGACAAGGAAAATTTTATTCGGTTAATACATATATTAATTATTCAGGGAAATCATGTATGTCTACGTACAAAAAAAACATAGACAAAAGGAATAAGATGAAAAAAATAGATGAAATCCGACAGACACTAGATCCAATTGTGCACATCCATAATGGTGACATTCTTCAGAAGTCACTTCCAGGATTGAGAGAATCAGTTATGATTATCTCAAACCTAGAAGAGACTTCTAAAGAATGTCGTAATTATAGATATGCACACTTGGCTATAGCATCTGCCGGACTACGTTCTATATTTTCCTTCTTCTTCTCTTTTGTTTCTCTTCGCGAGAACACAACCGACCGACAGACCGAACGAACGACCGACCGACCGACCGTCCGACCGAACGAACGACCGACTGACCGAACGAACGAACGATCGTTCGTTCTATCGTTCACATCCGTTCTATCGTTTGTTCACGTCCGTTATATCGTTCGTTCACGTCCGTTCGTTCGGACCCTAAACCCTAACCCTAACCCTAAACCCTAAACCCTAAACCGTAAAGCGACCGAACTAATGAAACTATCATTCGTTCGTTCACGTTCGTTCGTTCACGTCCATTTGTTCTATCGTTCGTTCACGTCCATGGGTACGATCATCTGGAGGAGAGGAGAGAAAGAGAGGAGGATGACGTGAGGGAGATAAGGGGGAGAGGGGAGGAGGTGGAGAGGAGAGGAGAAGAGAGAAAGAGAGGACGTTGCAAGCATATGTACGTTGTAATGACCGAACGAATGACCAAATGAACGAACGACCGAACGAACGATCAAACGAAACTCATTCGTTCATTCGTTCGTTCGTCCGTCCGTACGTTCGTTCGTTTGTCCACGTCCGTTCGTTCACGTCCGTTTGTTCGTTTTATCGTTCTCGTTCGTTCGAAAATACAAAATTCACAAGTCACATTCACATTCAAATTTAAATCTCTTCATGCATTCAAACAAAATTCAAAATTCACAATCTTCATGCATTCAAATTTAAATAAAAAGTCCATTTATACATAAAGTCCATTTACACATATATAAACATACAAAATTCTAACATACATACATACAAAATTCTAAAATACAAAATTTAACATATGCATATTAATCAAAAATTTGCAAAATTCTACAAAATTTGAGGGAGGCAGAGGGGAGAGGCGGCGGGCGGCGGCGGCAGGCGGCGGCGCGCGGCGTGTGGGGGGGCAGGGGTGGCGACGGAGGGCCTGGGAGGCACAGCGGTGGCGACGGCGGGTGGGGCAGGGGCGGCGGTGGCGGTGCCGTGGGGGGCGTGCAAGGGGCGTGCGGCGTGCGGCGGCGTGCGTGCAGCGACGCCTCCCCGACCCGAAAAACCCCCGAAAACCCTAGCTAAACCCTAACATATCATCACACCTAAGGGCGAAAAAGAGGGCGCGGCGGCGGCGGCTAACCTGCGGCAACCCCGTCGACGGCGGCGTGGCGGCTTCTGGCTTCCGGCTTCCGGCCCGCGGCAACGAAGACGGCGCTGAAGACGGCGGTGTGGCAGCGTCCTAGGGCCGCGACGGCGATGAAGACGAAGACGACGATGAAATGACTAAGTGTTTGGATCCCCGCAGCCCCTGCTATATATAGATACTGGGCTCTTTTGTCCCGGCTGAAGCCACGAACCGGGAGAAAAGATACATTAGTCCTGGTTGGTGGCTTTAACCGGGACTAAAGATATCTCTTTAGTCCCAGTTGGTGCCACCAACCGAGACTAAAGATGACGAAGCAGCCACGTGGCCAGGTAGGTGGGCATCTTTAGTCCCGGTTTAAGCCATCAACCGGGACTAAATATGTTTTCCCGCCTATCAAAATTCATCTTTAGTCCCGGTTTGTGTTAAAAACTGGGATTAAATATTTCAACAGTGTCCTATTATAATGTATTTTAAATTATAATAATCATATTCAAAACTATTTTAAATTTAAATAATAATATATAATTAACATATGGCCTATTTAAAAAATATTATAAATTTAAATAATAACATATAATTAACATTTGTCATATTCAAAACTATTCTAAATTTAAATAATAATATATAATTAACATATGGCCTATTTGAAATTCTAACAATCATATGGCCTATTTTAAATATGACAAATTTACAATAATTTACAATAAATTCAAATGATAACAATAATATTCAATAATTCAATTTAATTTACGTCGTCCATACATAAATTGAGCTAAGTGGTATTTGTCCTCATGTACTTTCTCCGCACAATTGTTCTTTCGTTATGATCGTTGCGTGAGTAAGGGGTTTCCTCATTTGATAGGAGGATACTCGGGTCAACCGCCACCGCGAACAGAGGTTGCCCGTCAAACTGATCATAATCTTCGTCAGTTCTATCCTCGACTCCCACGATTTTCCTTTTGCCTGAGAGAACCACGTGGCGCTTTGGCTCGTCGGACCCTTTCCCCTTCTTTTCTTTGCTAGCCATGTTCTTGACATAGAAAACTTATCGTACATCATTGGCAAGGACGAAGGCTTTGTCTAAGTATCCAACCTAGGTCAGGTCGACCGTTGTCATCCCACTTGCATCAATGGTTACGCCTCCACCACTGAGCCTAACCCACTGGCACCGAAACAGAGGAACCTTCAGAGGTCCATAGTCCAGCTCCCATATGTCATCGATGCTGCCGTAATATGTGCTAGTTGTACCATCGTATCCCACGGCACCGATGTGAATAGCCTGTTCTGATTTGTGCTCTTTAAGTCATGGGCCCGTGTGTAAAATGTGTACCCATTGATTTCATATGCCTGGAATGTGGTTATCGAGCAAGATGGTCCCCTCACCAAGAAGGCTAGTTGTTGGTCAATGCTCGCGTTGCCCATGAGACGTTGTCGTAGCCAAGCAGGGAATGCATCGATGTGATGGCGTGTAATCCAGGCATCCATCTTACCGATGTTTTCTGAGTGAACAATCGCCAAGTGCTCCTCGATGCAAGGAGCCACCAAGGAAGACTGTTGCAACACGGTCCAATGTGCTTTCCTGTATAAGTCATTGTCTATGTTCATTATTTCCTTCCTTCCAAGAGTTCCCTTCCCCCGTAGTCTACCTTCATGGCTTGATTCAGGCACCCCGATGGGATGAAGGTCTTCAATAAAGTCGACGCAAAACTCAATCATCTCCTCTATTCCATATCCCTTGGCGATGTTGGCCTTCGGATGAGAACGATTACGGACGCACTTCTTTAGAATGCCCATATACCTCTCGAAAGGAAACATGTTGTGTAGGAATACCGAACTGAGGATACGGATCTCTTTGACAAGGTGGCATAGGAGATGCATCATGATATTGAAGAAGGAAGACAGAAAGATAATCTCAAAGCTGACAAGACATTGGATCACATTATTTTGAAAGTTTTCTAGCCTGTCTGGATCGATGATCTTATGTGAAATTGCGTTCAGAAAAGCACATAGCTTTGTTATTGTTGCCCAGACATTATTGGGAAGGATACCCCGAATTATAACGGGAAGCAGCTGTGTCATCAGCACGTGGCAGTCATGGGACTTTAGATTTGTGAACTTCTTATCCTTCGTGCTTATTATTCCCTTTATATTCGAGGAGTATCCAAACGGTACCTTTATGCTCTCTAGGCATTCAAACATTATTTCCTTTTCTGCCTTGCTCACAGTGTAGCTGGCTGGACATAGGTATTGGGCTCCTTTCTCTTTTGGTTGCGGGTGAAGGCTGTCGCGTTGTGCCATATGTTTCGGATCGTTACGTGCCTCAAGTGTATCTTTTGATTTTCCGTATACACCTAGGAAGCCCAACAGGTTTACGCAAAGGTTCTTATTGAGGTGCATCACGTCGATTGCGTGGCGGACGTCCAAGACTTCCCAGTAGGGCAACTCCCAAAAAATTGACTTCTTCTTCCATATCACCGCGTGACCACCTTCACTTGCTATAGGTTGGTTGCCGGGTCCCTTTCCAAATACTACTTTGAGGTCTTTCACCATGGCAAACACGACCTTTCCGTTGCGATGCTTTGGCTTAGTACGATGGTCTGTCTTTTGATCAAAATGTTTGCCTCTTCTCCGGACAGGGTGGCTTGCAACAAGAAAGCGACGATGACCCATGTACACTACCTTCTTACAGTGTTTCAAGTACGTACACTCAGTCTCATCCATACAGTGGGTGCAATTGTACCCCTTGTATGAGTGTTCGGATAGGTTGTCAAGTGCAGGACAATCGTTGATGGTAACAAACAACAACCCTCGTAGGTTAAACTGCTCTTGTTTATCCTCATCCCACACGGGAACACCTTCTTTCTTTCACAGCAGTTTTAGATCTTCGATCAGCGGTCTCAGGTACACATCGATGTCGATACCAGGTTGCTTCGGGCCTTGAATAATAACTGGCATCTGAATGTACTTCCACTTCATGCAAAGCCAAGGCGGGAGGTTGTAGATACACATCGTTACAGGCCAAGTGCTATGCCCGCTGCTCATCTCTCCAAAAGGATTCATGCCGTCCGTGCTTAAGCCGAACCTTAGGTTTCTTGCATCCTCGCCGAAGTCTTTAAATATTCTGTCGATGTTTTGCCATTGTGACCCATCGGTGGGATGTCTCAGCATGTCGTCTTGTAGACGTTCTTCCGCATGCCAATGCATCATCCTTGCATGCTCCTTGTTCCTGAACAAACGCTTCAGCGATGGTATTATTAGGAAAATACCACATCACCTTAGCAGGAACCCTTTTCTTTGAAGGCCGTCCGTCAACTTTGCCTGGATCATCTTGTCTGATCATGTATCGAAGTGCTTTACAAACCGGACATGCTTCTAGGTTCTCGTACTACTCACCGCGGTAGAGGATACAATCATTAGGACATGTGTGTATCTTCTGTACCTCTAGTCCTAGAGGGCAGACTAACTTCTTAGCCTCGTACGTTGATTCCAGCAATTTGTTTCCCTATGTAAGAATGTTCTTCACGAGTTTTAGTAACTCGCCAAATGCCTTGTCACTGACACCATTTTTGGCCTTCCATTTCAAGAATTCCAGCGTGGTACCCAACTTTTTGTGCCCCTGTTCACAGCCTGGGTACAAGGACGTTTTGTGGTCCGCCAACATAGGCTCCAATTTTTGCACCTCCTTTTAACCTTCGCAGTCCCCCTGTATATCACGCAACATCTGACCAAGGTCATCGGAACCGTCGTTTTCTTCAACATCCCCGCCCGCCTCGCTTGCTGTATTCTCTTAAAACCCACCGTATTGACCACAGTCCGGAATGTTATCGTCGTCTTCTTCATCTTCTTCCATTGCAACCCCCACCTCTCCGTGTAATGTCTAGCAATTGTAGTGAGGCAGGCCATACTCAAAAATAATACATGCCTTGAATAAACTCGTCGACCGTCGATCCGCATTGTACATCCATTGCCGATCCATCTACGAGGAATGCACAAAAATCGTAATAAAAATCCACGAAATTCAAACCATTTAAATATTATTACAATAATTATATTTATATATGTAATCAGACAATAATTATATACTAATCCAACATACGTAACGTGTTGTTCTAAACAAATTAGAATTATTTTTAAAAGGTCTTTTAAAGTGGTAACATAAAATTAATTAATTATTTTAAAACTTCTTTTTAATGTACGTAGTGTACATTAAATTTTTCTAATCTACTATCAAATTTTCTATATTTTTTTTCTTTTGTCATCTATTTTATACCTATTTTTTCCAAAAGTTTCTCTCTCATCATTTTTCATAAATATTTTTTGAGATAAAATTGTATGTAATAAATTCCTACAAATGTAACGTGCTAAGCATACTTTTCTTCCTCTTTATTTTTCCAACATTTTTCTCAACACAATGCAATGTGCTTAGTAAAATAATTAGTCCAAACAAATTTTCTCTCTCTTCATGTTTGCATAAAAATTTAGAGATGAAAATGTCTAGAAAACAACCGTAAAAAGCAAAGTGCTAAGAATAGATCATAAGAGGAAGAAGTTGCTAACCTTGTAGATAGCATAGATTTGTGTATTATCACCAAAACAAAATCAAAAAAATTTTGACAAGACCTCCCTCTAGCTAGAGCAAAAGTTTGAAGACAAGTGGAGCGGCTCGGGTGGAGAAGGAAGAAGGAGTATAAAAAGGAACCCCATCTTTAGTCCTGGTTTGTGTAACCAACCGGCACTAAAGATCAAAATGATCTTTAGTCCTGGTTGGCAGCACCAACCGGGACAAAAATAGCATCTTTAGTCCCGGTTGGTGTTACCAACCGGGACTAAAGACCCAAGGCGCCCGAGGTTACGAAAGGATTTGAACCGGAACTAAAGATCATCTTTAGTCCCGGTTCTTAACACGAACGAGGACTAAAGTTCCTAGATAGCCATTGCCTTTTTAAACCAGGACTAAAAAATTTTTTTAGTCCCGGTTACAACTCTAACCGAGACTATTGTGATTTTTGCCGCTTCAACGAAAGATGGTTTCTCCAGTAGTGTGAGCCATGCCAAGCCCAAGCTAGCTTGCAAGCCGAGGTTTTTTCCATCCCTATTACCATCTCCTTTGTACATCACTTCTTGCTTCAATATAATATGCCATTTGTTTTACTCTTTTCGTCTTGAACTTGTAAATTCGTATTTAACACTTTAGATTAGTTCAAATGAAAAAACACATCACTACAAAGTTTTGTAGTTGAAGATCTCGATGAGCTCCACAACTTCTATACATATTCTATACATATTTTGTCTTCATCCTAAGTCGTTTGAAAATTCATATTGGTTTAGTTTTAAGTTTTTTCTTAGGCTCAGTTGTCCAACCAAACACATGTTAGTCATGCATATCAGGCTTTTAAGCTTTTCTCATGCATGCTCCTCAGGCCTCAAACCAAACATATGCTTTGACCTGGACTCTCCACTTATTCTAGACTTGTAGTTGGGTTGAATCGAAGGGATAGTGCAAAATCCATATAGGGGATTTTCATGGCTGATTTGACACTTCACTCTGACACACTAGTGCAGAACTGGTCGTTGTGAAAGGTCTTTTTGTGTCAGGGGCTCGAGAACCGTCACATCGGTGTTATCTTTAACGGGCTGGAAAAAAACACCGACAAAGAAATAAATTTTCATAGGGCTTTAGGCCATGCTAGTCACCGATGACACTCATCGGTGATGGGGATTTGTTGCGGCCCGACAAAGAAAATCGGTGATGGGTCGAAACATAACCCCGTCACCGATGAGTGTCATCGGTGATGGGCCCGTCGTAAAGCCCGACAAAGATGTGGGGTCTCCTCCGGAGAGGTCAACTCCCACAATACCACATAACCTCCCAGGAGTCCAGTAATGCATAAAATAGTACAGATACAGGAACTTCGTTTATTATTACAAACTAACAATGTACAAGTTATAAGTTATACAAAACAAAAAGACACGACACTTCCACAAGGATAGCCCGAGTGTTCGAGATTTCCGAAATAAGCAACGTAAGCTTAGTTTTAATATGATTCTATACTATATGGGTATGCATGATTTCTTTAAAGAGAATAATATGAACCTAATCTTAATATGATCCTAGGTTCTACCCCTTCCTATATTTACATATGAATGATCAAATTTTAAAACGACATTTTAGAAAAGTTGCTCATGCCATTGTACTGGATTCACCCATATACACAACTCCATTAACCGGGAGTACGACGTATTCGAATATAACTCGACTCTGCAGCGTCTGCCCAGCTTTACCCGAGGATTAACCTTAATTAGCCAGACTGAAGGGTAACATAGCATTTATATAGTTTTAACCTTTTCTGATGTGTGAACGAGACCGGCAGGCTATCTTAATAGGGGCACCAATTTTAACCAGTAATTGGTGTCATCACCCCTATTTAATAGATGTTCGTCACACACTTGCCCCGGCTTGGTGAAACCTGTGGTGCTATCTTAACAGACGGTACCGATCTGGTTAGTATCAGCGTTGTTATCCGCTGTTTACATAGCTATCCACCAATGAGGCTTTACCAACACTACAATCTCCAATGTTGTTATGCGCATTATAAATCTCCTAAGTCCTCAGGGAGATCGGAGAGAAATAAATAAATGTTATGCCGGTATAACCGGTCCATCGGATGGGCAAAATTATGTCTTTATTCTGGCACAAGAGTTTTTATATTTTCTGGCATACAGCCAAAATCATTTAGGTCATATGAATTAAATTTTCTAGCATATAACCAAAACCATTCTCATATCATATGAATCGATAGGAATTTTTTTTACCTATCAGATGAAACAATGAATCATTCTCCATTTTATTCTATGAAATATCATTCCATATGACCATTCCCATATTACATGAAATGATAAAATTTCTACTTATCTATCACATGAAATAATAGATCGTTTTCTATTTTATTGTATGAAAAGATAATTATCTCCCTATAACATGCGGGAAATATCTATACATGCAATACTAATCATTTTATTTTGCTTGTAATTTATACCTAGTCCAGGTTGTCAACATGTTATCTAAGGAGAAGGAGAATAGATGTGCTTCATGAGATAATATAATTCTCCTTTTCTACACATAAAATGATAGGACTTATCTAATGCATGAAATAATAACTTACATGAAATATTAACATGTATGATTTAAGGAATATGTAAATCCATATGAAATGATAGCTTATGACTATCTAACCCATCTCACAAAATACTTCTATATAAATACATTATTTAAAACATGATAACTTATTATTTTTAAATTTTATAAATAATCAAAGACAGTTTGACTTGCCTTGGAATAAATGGTTTCAACCCCCGAATAGTAGCAAAGATGCTTACGTCGACGATGTGGTTGAGTTCAGTTTCTTCTGCGAATTCGTCGTCGCGATTTATTGGTAAACGATAAAATAAATCAAACAAACAATCTCAAAGAGATACCAAATAGATATAGCAATTCAAAAAGGGTTTAAAAAGTGATTTTTTGAACTTTTAGAGGGAAAGTTATTGGTTAGATCCTAAAACTTAAATTTTTGGGCTTGAGTAAAATAAAAATAATAATAAGAGTATTTGAAATATTTAAAGGGGAAAGTGGTAGTTTTTGGAGTTTTAAAATAAGAAGATTATTTACTAGATTTTAAAATGGAATAAAATTTAGAAAGAGTTAAAGGGGTCAAACTATTTTTGTAAGGTTATTTGTTAAATCCTAAAATTTAAAATTTGGATTTATTTTGAAATGAAATGATTTAAAAGTCAAAAATATCTCTAAAAGGAACATAGATTGATTTGATGGAAATAAAAAGAAATTTGAGTTAAAAAAGTTTGGAAGGGTTTATTGGTCAACTAGGGAAGAATCTAATTTTCTAAAAGTTATTTTTATATTTCCTAATTTTCTTTCTTCTTTTCTATCTGTTCTAAAACTAAAAATAAAATAAAAATATGTCTGATGTTGGATTCTAACAAAGGACCTTCCATTCTTCTCTCAACCCCTCAACCACTGCGCTATCTCTTTCTTTCTCTCCTTTTCTTTATTTTATCTTTTTTTCTCCGTTCTCCTTTCTTCTCTTTCTTTTATTTTCTTTTCTCCGTTCTCCTTTCTCTCTCTTCTTTACTGTTCTTCTTCGTTCTCTGCTTTACTCTCCGAGCCGACGCTAAGAAGACGGTGGTGCGCACGGTGAGGAACGACCGGATTTGAGAAAATAATGCGCTTTTTTCCATCTAGCGGCTACAAGGGACCCATTTTGGTGCTTGGTTTGTGTCGAAACTTGGTTTCGGCAATAGAAAATTGGGGGTCGCAGTCAAGATCGCCAAGCACAATGGGTTAGGAGGAAAAGAAGATTTAGACAGGTTCAGGCCCTCTCGTGAGGTAATACCCTACTCCTGTTTTCGGTGGATTCGATCCGCCGAGTGTCTTTATTGATCTCGTGTGTCTAAAGCTCTTGCTTATAAAATCGTATATCCCTCAAGGGACGCCCCTTACCCCCCTTATATAGTCTTGGGAGGTGGGCTTACAGATCGGAAACCCTATCTTACTCTAAGTCGGTTTCCTCAATCTTACCAAACCATGAATATGAGCCGTTGCCTTATCTCTATCGGCAACGTAACACCCAAGTCATGTTTGGTTTACAGATATGGCAGGCGCAATCTATCCCTACCTCCAGTCGGATAAGCTTGCCATGTAGATACCCGATTGCCATAATCTCCACAGTAGCCCCGAGTCCTTTTCGATCGACGAGACAACTCGGCTTCAAACCAAAACGCATGCGCCAAAAGCTTCTTTGGCCGAGTGCTTCGACGCCAAGTGATTCCATCATCTCTGCCTGAATCTCCCCGAGTGGCTCCAAAGACTGTGAAGGGCTGGAAAATATCTAAAAAATTCTCAAAAATAAATATATAGGTGCATCTCCTGATGCACCTAATTAGGTGTAGCCCCGACTATGTGGTTAGTCAAAACAGACTAAGCATATAGTCAAGAACTATAAAAAATCATTCTCATGTAGATGCTTAGCTCAAGCTAAAGCAACCTCATCACTCGGCAAGCTCGTGCTTATCCGAGTGAATTTGCCCGAGTCATCTCGGAACAAATAACTCAATCAACCCTCGTGGGTGAAAAGCACTCGGTAAGCTTATGCTTATCCAAGTGGATCTGCCCAAGTCATCTCGGAACAAATATTTCAATCATCCCTCATGGGTAAAAAACACTCGGCAAGCTCATGCTCATCCGAGTTAACTTGTCCGAGTCATCTCGGGACAAATAATTTAGTCAACCCTCATAGGTAAAAAACACTCGGCAAGCTCATGCTTATCCGAGTTAACTTGCCCGAGTCATCTCGGAACAAATAATTTAATCAACCCTCATGGGTAAAAATCACTCGGCGAGCTCATGCTCATCCGAGTTAACTTGTCCGAGTCATCTCGGGACAAATAATTTAGTCAACCCTCATGGGTAAACAAATTTTTCAGTCATCTGAAAAATATGACCAAAATATTAAATAGCTCCTGCCATAATATTGGTCTTAATCTAAAAAGATCTTCACCAAGGTGGAAAAATAGCATTGATATAATCATTTAATCAAATGCTTAGAAACCAAACAGTCCCTGTCATTAGGACAGCCATGAAAAGCTTAACTATTTGTCACCTTTCAAATTGCATCGTGCCAACTTCTCATGAAGTTACGCAAACCGCGGTATGAAAGGATTTTAAAGGTATTGGGCTATGTAACACGTGCATATTGCCAGGGCAAATCTGCTTAAGTCCATCCACTTAAGTCCCTAAGGACACGTGTCAAGCCACACCTTAGCTGGGCCGCAAGTCTCTCATGGGCTCGGCCCAATCACGAGACAACTTAGCAAAAACCCTCAAGTCTTTTTACGAAGCCTCGAGGTCGTCCCCGCCAGTTCATCTAATCATCTTGGTCTCTTTATGCCTCCGATGTGAACTTGTAGGTATCTAGCTTATTTATGTTAATGCCTTGACCCGAGTCTTCATAGAAAATTTCTTAAGTAATTTTTGTCCGATTGTCACCAAGCCTAAGCTTGATTAGGTCATCAAAAAATTCTCAGTCCTTACCTATTAAACTCAAATCAAGAAACATTAAACAATGATAAACCAAATATAAACAAGTTGTCAAAGAAAACCATGCTTTATTGACACGTATGCAGCCCCCGACTGTCAACTCAAGAAGTCATCTTGCTTGAGATTGGCAGTCAAGAATAACATGAAACTTACGGCAATTTAAGCATAGTATCGTCGAAGATGTTCAATATTCTAGGAGTTCTTCACCATAGATCCATCTTCGCGCTTTAATCGAAATGCTCTTGGCCGAGTCACCTCAGCGATTATGTATGGTCCTTCCCATAGTGGAGATAATTTGTGATGGTCCTTGATGGTCGACTGGATCAAGGAAGATTTTCTTCGTTTTGGTGTCGCCTTGTCCCTACTTGGCTATCCTCTTTGTAGAAATTTCACCCTCTTCAGATGTTGATGTAGCCAGTCGGATTTCTTCCTGGCCACGTGATCTCTCACAAGATTGGGCCATATCGCAACTTTCTTTGTCGCAGGTGAAAGCTTGTTTGACGTCGCTGCGCAGGGCGATGACGCCGTTAGGGCCAGGCGTCTTCATGCAGAGGTACGTGTAGTGTGGTATCGCCATGAATTTGGCGAGTGCAGGCCTTCCGATGATCGCGTGGTAGGCCGTCTTTGAAGTCGACCACCTCGAAGGTGGTATTCTCCGTTCGAAAATTCTCGCGAACTCCGGTGGTGACTGGAAGGGCGATGTGCCCGAGTGGTGTGGGCGACAGCCCCGGGATCACTCCGTGGAAGGGGGCTGAGCTTGCCTTCAACTGAGTTCTTAGGATTTGTATCTCATCCAGGGTCTTGACGAACAGGAGATTGAGGACGCTGCCCCCATCGATGAGGACACGCTTCAGCTTGATGTTCTGAACCACCAGGTCAAGTACCAAGGGATACTGCCTTGGGTGAACCACTCGGTCAGGATGATCCGAGCAATTAAACGTGATGGCCACCTCCGACCATCGTAGATGTTGTGGGACTTCGGTTTGTGCCGCGTTGACCTCGCGGTCCATCAGCTTTTGCTTCCTCTTGGACTCATAAGCCTGCGGCCCCCGAAGATGTGATTCAGCTCGCCCACGAGGTCTTGAAAAGGCTCTGATTTTCTAGTCGGGTTGTTCTTCTTGGTTCCCGATGGACCGGTTTCATTAGTCGGCTTCTTGTTTAACCGTGCCGCATATTGCTTTGCGAATTGCTTGTAGATGATGCGTGCACTGAGCGTTCACGATCGTTCATGATCGTGTCGTAAGCCGTAACTCGGCGACGGTGTTGAGAATCGGACGTTGTGGCAACCAGGTCTTCGTGCCGGCGCTTGCGATCTTTCTGGGCCTGATTGCTGCTGCCGTTATCCTTCCTCGGATGCCGGCTTCCTTCCGAGTGCTTGTCATCCCTTTTGTCAGGCCGGGATTGGCGTGCCGCCTTGATTGCATCGTTGGACTTGGCGTAGGAGTTCGCCGTCTCAAACATTTGCTTCACCGTCTTCGGTGGCTTGCGTCCGAACTTTCCAATTAACAGCTCATCACGGACTCCCTTTTGGAAGGCGGCGATGATGATGTCATCGGTGATGTTGGGGATCTTGTTGCGCTTTTCGGAGAAGCGCCGAATGTAATCCTTCAGGGGCTCGTCCGGCTTCTGGATGACATTGTACAAGTCAAAGTGTGTGCCGGGCCTCTCGAAGGTGCCTTGGAAGTTGGCGATGAAGTGGTCCCTCAGCTCGCTCCACGAGCCGATTGAGCCTCTTGGCAGGCTCGTGAGCCAGTTCCTGGCTGAGTTGGTGAGGGCCACGAGCAGGTAGTTGGCCATAGCCTTGTTGTCACCGCCTGCTGCGCGGATGGCGAGAGTATACACGGTTAGCCACGACTCACGGTCGGTCTTGCCGTCGTATTTCTCTATTCCTATTGGCTTAAAACCATTCGGCCAGTACACTCGGCGAAGCTCCCGAGTGAAAGCCGGCAATCCGTCGTCGCCGCTATCGGGTGATCCCTACGATCTTCCGAGTGCGTCGGTCTTGCTCTGGTAGCGGCGATCGAGGACTTCCCACGATCACTCGGCGGGGTCTTCGGTTGGTGGTTGGGTAGCTGGAGCTTGTTGCGGCGGACGCGGTGGTGGACGGGTGGACGTCCATGTCGTTTGTCGCGGGAGTCGGCCGTTTGCTCCTGGTACTTCTGCGTGGACTCGCGAGGTGGGCCTCTTGGCCTGGTCGTCGACCGATCTGGCTCGGGCCTCTTATAGTCTCCTGACCTTAGAGGCGGAAGCCGGCTCTTGTCTGGCGTTTCGGCCACAGATTCAGTCGGCCTTCGTGCTGAGGTGGTGGGATGGCCGTTGGCTGTGGCTGCGACGATGGTCTTGATTTTGTCAAGTATTGGAGTCACGTCGGCGGGTGCCGTCTCCATGACGGTGTCCAAGAGCGTGAGTGCGGCAACAGCGTTCTGCTGTGGCGTTTGGAAGATGTTGGTGTTGCGGACCCGTGTTTGGAGGATGGCCTCCTGGGCAGATCGTCCGGCTGCACGTAGGTCCTGCTTCCTCTTGTCAGCCTCGTCCTTGCGTTGTTTTTCCTCTTCGGCCGTCTTGCGCTCGTGCTTCATCTTGGCTCGCTCTTGTTCAGCAAGCCTTCTGGCCATGGCTGAGTCGGACTCGTCCGGCTCGGCCATGAGGACATCAAAGCACTTCGGCTCATAGTCCATGCGGCAGTCGGAGTTGTCGGCTTCGTCAGAAGGGATGCCATAGAGGTTGTCGAAGCCAGCGGGGCTGAGGTATCCATTGAGCTCCGAAGATGAGCGGGAGCCGAATGATGGGAGGATGACGGCGACCTCCCTTGATCTGGGTAGCCGGGTCTGGATCGTTCCGTCAGTCGAGCTTGGGGATGTGGGCTCCTCCGAGTGGGTCGCCGCCGACTCGGGGGAGAGAAGTTTCTTTGTAGATCTCGGCGGCGTTTGGTAACCCAAACGGCACCGAGAGGTCTTCGTCCAAATAGATCGCCTCCGTAGGGGAGGTGAGAAAATTGGCAAAGATTTCGGCGGTATTCGGTAATCCGAATGGTGCCGAGTGAAGTCCGTCATCGGAGAAAGTAGATTGCATCTTGATCTTGAAGATGTCGTCGAAGATCTCGGCGCTATTGGGAGCCCGAACGGCGCCGAGTGGGTCTTTCCTTCCGACTGGTTTGAATCCGAGTCGAAGGAGGAGTCGCCGAAGAAGTTGGCGGCGAAGTCGCCGAATGCTGAAGGAGATCCCATCATGCTTGTTGGCGAGATTGTTGAAGAAGTCTCGACGCGCAAGCCCCTACGGCGCGCCAACCGCGAAACTTGGTTTCGGCAATAGAAAATTGGGGGTTGCGAGTCAAGATCGCCAAGCACAATGGGTTAGGAGGAAAAGAAGATTTAGACGAGTTCGGCCCTCTCGTGAGGTAATACCCTACTCTGTTTCGGTGGATTCGATCCGCCGAGTGTCTTTATTGATCTCGTGTGTCTAAAGCTCTTGCTTATAAAATCGTATATCCCTCAAGGGACGCCCCTTACCCCCTTATATAGTCTTGGGAGGTGGGCTTACAGATCGGAAACCCTATCTTACTCTAAGTCGGTTTCCTCAATCTTACCAAACCGTGACTATGACCCGTTGCCTTATCTCTATCGGCAACGTAACACCCAAGTCATGTTTGGTTTACAGATATGGCAGGCGCAATCTATCCCTACCTCCAGTCGGATAAGCTTGCCATGTAGATACCCGATTGCCATAATCTCCACAGTTGGGTCGGAGAGGGACTGGAACGAGCTGGCGAAGGCGGCCTAACCGCGACGGCGGCGGCGCTCGTCGCGAGGGTTTTCCTGTGACGATGCGGTCAAAATAATGGGTGTGAGAGCACCTATGAGCTACGGGGAAGCTAACTATGGTAAGAACTTGGCCGGAAAAGTTTTGTAGGAGCTTGGAGACGTGCGCGCGCGACGGCCGAACAGGGCAGGCACGGCGGCGCTCGCCGACGGTGAAACCCAGTGACTAATTTGGTTCGGTGAGCTAGGGAAAAGGAAGTTTATGAGGTCTAGATCACGAATATACCTTCAATTGTGGAAGAAATCGGCCGAAGACGATGAATTTGGGATATAACTCTTGGCGGCCAACTAGGGTTCCTTAGTAACCTTCTTCGAATTTCTCCCAAAATTCACACCGTGTAGAGTGCAATCCCTAGGGGAAACTTAGGGGAAATATGGAAGAGAAGGTAAGGATCACTTTTTGTATATATTATTTTGCCTGTCATGGCTTATTTATAAGGTTCTTAAGTCGGTTTTAAGCTTCCGAATAGCGTCGGCCATGGCGGTGCATCGCAATGTCGGTTTGTCTCGGATGAGCTAGATGATGTCACTGCTCAAATCATGTATGGCCACTTGTTCAAGAAGATAGGGGTGCCTTGAGGTTGGTTCAAGGCTTCAATGGGTAAGACCGGCATCCATTGTTTCACTTGATGGGTTGCGGCGCTGCTGTTAGGCTGAACCGGGGAAGAAGGAGAGGAAGGAAAGAGGAAAGAGATAGACAATGGCACAATGTCGGTGCTCTACTCCGGCGACCAGGGCGGCGTCCACAGAGTAAAAGCAGGAGCAGCAGCGGCCGTGGTTAGGCGCAAGCAAAGGAAGAAGGAGGGAAAGGAAGGGAAGAAAGAGGAAAAAGATAAAGGAGAAAAATGAAAAGGGAAAAAGGAAAGAAAAATAAAAATAAAAAAGGGGAAAAAAGAAATTGGAGAAAGGGAAATTTAGGAAAAACTTTTAGAACGAACTTGATTTAGAATTCAAAATCTATAAAGCTCATTTTTAAGAATTTTCCTCAAATTAAAAGTTAAATTAGGATTTTTCAAAAATAAAGATAAGGTTTTGAATAATGTTTGGTTTTTAAATTAGAATTAGGAAAGATCTGGAAAGCACTTAATTTAAGGGTTAAAATTAATTTAAATCTAATTTTTAGAAATTTGCTTGGTTAAAGATTAAATTAATTTTTTTCAAAAATAAGGACAAGAATTAGTAAATTTGAAAATTTTAAATTAAGACAAGGAGGATAAATAAAGAAGACAATTAAATTTTGCAGATTTTTAAATGTTTTAAAATAGAGCACATAATAAGTTTTGTTCGCAAAAATTTTATATGTAAATTTATATACTTTTAAAAGTATGGATTTTTGAGGTTGTCACAAAAGATAATGGTTAAAGCCCATCACGGTGCTATCATTTTTTACGGTCTTCATTTTTTGATCATTACCAATATTTCACACTATATATACCCCAACCATTTCGTGGATTGGTTATCCCAACCCAATGTACTATTCACATTTGTGGTGGGAGATGTAAGGGGCGAATTTTCTCTATTTTCATTAAAAAATTCAGACAAAGTCTATTTAGGTACTTGAAAAAAATAAAGAGTCCCTACAAATTTTGTAGTACATATTGTAAAAGAATTTTATCTAATATTTGTTCACTTTTGCAGCGCAGCAATGGACCAAAGTTGAATGTACAAAACTTATCGACATAGCAAAGAGTATAGAAGTGGTGTTTCAAATTTTATAAACGTCACAGAGGAGGAGAGAAAAAAATGGAACAAAGATTACATGACTTGTCCATGTGCAGATTGTTGTAATGAGAAGATGTTTGATAGCAGAGTTGATGTACACTCTGTTAACACTGGAATTTGGTAATGGGTTCCTAAGTCTTAAAAGGCGAAGTGGAATCGGATCGGCCGAAGGCAGGAGTCGTATCGGCTAAAAGATTGATCGGCTGCAGGGCCGGTCGGCTGAGGATGGATTGAATGGGAACAGCCGACAGCCGATTCTGAGTTCCGAAGAGATGAAACCATGTTTAACACAGAAGCTTGGAGATAAGTGCAAGATTCGGTTGCTAGTTGCGCGTTTAAAGATATTGCCACTTATGGATAGAGTCCTGTAACGGCAATTGTATCTGTAATTTAGGAATTTGTTAAATTGTTAGTTGTAATACATTATAGATCCCGCTAGGGATGATATGATGTTTAAACAGTAGTTTAGATAGAGTCCAAAGTTGTTACAGATATTTGTATCTTGGGTATAAATAGGGCCAGAGACCCTCTGTATCAGAACGATTCAATCAATCTAATCTTCGGCGCATCGCCATCCTTTTCCTTTTGGACGAACACCCTGTTTGGCTTTGGGCTGCATCGTCTCGATCCCCAAACTCAGGTACATGTTTGTCGTTAGTGGTAAGATTACCTGTTTCTAATGCTTCCATCGCAATGATACATTAGATTCAATAGTTTTGCTGCGACATATATCATATAGTGCATAGGAATCAATTCAATGCTTAGATCTATCTTGTAGTTGGCTCATCTCGTCGAGAGTATGTGGTCAACAAGGCTAGGTTTAAGGGTTGGTTGGTTCGTATGTAGTATCTACCATCTCACAGAGTGCAGGTCGGAGGTAATAGATTGGGTGTTGCTTTTGATACTTAATGCTGCATCAAGACTGAACTATTGAGTCGTCTTTAGAACCATCAGTGATCTATTCTTTTGGATTTACATTATCTGGAGATAGCGTCGGGGTTTCAGCCGACCTTATTCGCCCTAATGTGTTTCTTTTAACATGATTGTTGTTAGATCTGTACTAAGGCTATCTTTTATGTCTAGATCGTGCTTGCTTACGTCTTTGATGTAGGAACATTATGTTCACACGAGATTCACTGGAATATCAGCCGATTTGATGTTAGTTTCCCAGCATCGGCTAGTCTGTTGATTCGTATATTTATTATTCTTTGTTATATTTGGATCGGACGACTAATGATCGTCTCGGCATAGCCGATACGCTCTGGTCGCTTGGCCCAAATATGGTCTGGAATAACATATATACATCCATGGATTTCCTTGGCTGATCTCGTGGGAACTTGACCTAACGCTTAACGAACACTTCCTTGTTTTCTTTCTTGTTGATTGTCAGATCAAATCAACTGGCACGCTCTACATGCTGTAGGCAGCTGAGAAAGACCTGCACTGGAGTCAAGCAGATCTCCCAGGCCAGCGCGTGAGAGAGATTTCTCGTCAACACGCTTCTTGGCACGCCCAGTGGGACTGTCTTTGTCGGCTCGACTCGGGCGAATAGACTCTGCCGGCAAGATGGTCGATTCCAAGATCCCTGGCATCACACAGGACAATATCGTACCTGTAAAGATGGATCAACTATCGGCTGAACAGCAAGCCGAGTATAAGAAGATGGTGGAGGAACTCCAGAATAATTATCTTCAATCCTTCACCCAAACGAGGTCTGGAACTGTGCACCAAAAGTACAAGTTCAGCCTCAACGATACCAAGGCATCCTCATCAAGTGATGCGAAAGGCAAACAGAAAGTGGAAGAGCCGACTCAAGTGCAGGATGATCAAGCCGTGTACTCTTTGCAAGATCGGATCGACTCGGCTGTCCATCACGCGCTGGTCAACCAGAGCAGCATCCTGGTCAACACCCTCAATAATATGATTTCTCACGTGGTTGATGCCAAGGTGGCCGAGCAGCTGCAACGGGGCCCCACATATTTTGCGGATGGCCAGTTTTCTGGTTACAGGACACTAGTCGCCCAAGATCGGCCGCTTCCACTAATAGCACAACCCAACCCGCCAGGAGGAGTCGGCCACTTGAGTCCAAGCGAGACGGCCGTAAGACCAGCGGTCACTATTTTAAACCGACAACAGCCATTGCCTCAAGGTCAACTCGACATGTTCCATAATATTCGGCAGCCAGAGCCGATTGATCATGGCAGACGGCAGAATGTCGGGGGCCGACAGTTGTTCCCAGACCCGCCAACGCCACAACAGGAACCTCGGCTGCCGCCCGCTGATCATCGCTACCAGTACCAAGGGGGCCGTCAGGATCACCATTGCCGACCTCAGACACCGCCACAGATGTATCGGCAAGCACACATGCCGTATGACCCATACAAGCCGATACAGCAAGATAATAGGGCCTGGGCCGAGCTAATCGCACACGTTATGCGGGATCAGTTCGGCCCCAAACCAAAAGATTCAGGGAATGTGTATCGGTACCCCTATCCGGAACATTTTGAAAGGGTCCCGCTGCCCAACCGATACAAGATCCCGGACTTCTCCAAATTCTCAGGACAAGACAACGTCTCTACCTATGAGCATGTCAGCCGATTCTTGGCACAGTGCGGTGAAGCATCGGCTATTGACCCCTTGAGAGTTTGGCTATTTCCCCTTTCTCTTTCAGAATTGGCCTTCACTTGGTTCTCCTCGTTGCCTTACAACTCAATCCAGAGTTGGGCCGATCTTGAGAAGCAATTTCACAGCTATTTTTATTCCGGCAACCATGAAATGAAGTTGTCGGACCTCACCAGCGTCAGGCAGAAACACAATGAATCGGTCCAGGACTACATTCAATGCTTCAGAGAAATGAGAAACCGATGCTACAGCCTAGTGCTATCAGACACCCAGCTAGCCGATTTAGCCTTCCATGGTTTGATCGCGCCGATCAGAGAACAATTCTCTGCGCAGGACTTTGATAGTCTAGCCTACCTGGCGCAGAAGGTGACAGCCCATGAACAACGTTTCCAAGAAACCAGAAGGCCGTCAAAACCATAACGCAAGTCGTCGTCGATTCAGATTACGGGTCCGACGACGATGAAACGAAGTAGCGGCAGCCGAATGGGCTAAGAACAAGAAGGCCATCGTCGCTGGTGCGAAGACGGCTAAAGAAGAAAAATATGATTTTGACATCACTAAAGCCGACAAGATCGTTGATTTACTGCTGAAGGAGAAACAGATTCAGTTGCCCGAAAATCATGTGATCCCGTCGGCCGAAGAATTGAAAAAGAAGAAGTACTGCAAGTGGCACAACTCCACATCTCACGCCACGAACAATTGCAAAGTCTTCAGGCAGCAAATCCAGTTGGCCATCGAGGCTGGGAAGTTAAAGTTTGCTGACTCAAGTCGGTCCATGAAAGTAGACGGCAATCCGTTTCCGGTCAACACAGTCCATGCCGGCCCCGGGCGAGCTGATCGACAGGACAGAATGGCGCACGGCTTACCCGATACGTTGATCGAGGCCGAAACAGGAGAGGACCAGGCTGGAAACCACACTGCAGAGATTAACATGGTGCGCCAAGTCATCAGATCGGCTGGCCGATAGCCGATCCACGAACGAAGTCGATACCACCATCAATATCGGTCTCGGCGTGAAGAAATTTACGACGAAGCACCTCGCCGGCACGAGCCAAGAGTCCAGAGCCGACGGAACATGGTGAGCCATGATGATCCACATTGGCATTGCGGCTTCTTCAGGCATTGCTGGGAATCCGGCATGAGACTACCAACACTGGAAGATTGCGCAGCATGTAACGATCACCATAACGATGACGAACACGGGAGTTCGTCGTCTGCAAGTCCAGTCCGGTTCATCCCCAGAGCCGTCCAACTAAACTGAAGATGGCGACCTGTCCACGATCGGCTCGGTCCAATCCATCAGGACTTCTTCATCGACGAGAACCGGGATGGAGGCAATCGCGACGACAAAGAAGCCGACGATGAGGGGTCGACCAACCCCCAATGGTGCCCGTCCGATCTATTTACGAAGACCCAGAAGAGGAGAATTCAACGGCTCAAGCGTGAAGGAAGTGAGGACGAGGTGAGACAAATGATATACAAACAACGCCGTCGGCTGGGCAAGATCAAGAGATGGTGGGTACCCAAGCAGGAGAACGCTATGGCCACCGAAGAACAAGCCGAGGAAAGTCCAGCCGACCGAGCCGAAGGGCAGCCAAAGGGAAAAGTAAAGCTACCGCATCGGTTAACATGGTCTTCGTATTGCCGGTCGAGTTCAGCGCCCCGGCCGACGCGGGTGCTATCGAAGATGACCCGACAAAACTAACAATCTCGCCGGACCAGGCCATCTTCGACAAGCCCGAAGGAACCAAAAATCGGCATCCGAAACCGTTATACGTTAAAGGATTCATTAACGGCAAGCCGATCTCCAAAATGCTGGTCGATGGGGGAGCGGCAGTCAACCTCATGCCTTACGCAACTTTCAGAAAACTTGGAAAAGGGGCCGAAGACCTGATAAAAACCAACATGGTACTCAAGGACTTCGGCGGCAACCCATCGGAGACCAAAGGCGTTCTCAACGTCGAACTGACCATCGGCAACAAAACTGTACCCACAACGTTTTTTGTCATCGACGGGAAGGGGTCTTACAGCCTGCTGCTCGGAAGGGACTGGATCCACGCTAACTGCTGCATCCCTTCTACAATGCACCAGAGTCTCATCCAGTGGGACGGTGATAAGATCGAGATCGTACCAGCCGACAGGTCAGTTAGTATCGTCAGTGCCGATTTGCCACTTTGGGAAATCGGAGGCATCGAATGTTTATCTGGGAAAATATGGCAAGCCGATTTTCTAAACGTGTCCAATTCAACAATACAGCCCATCGAAAGCGACGAGCCGCAGCTGCTGCTTTGAACAAGACATGGTGGAGGGCTCCAGCGTGCTCCGCATAGCCACCGCGGGCGAAGACGATGGCAAGTTAGGACAAGGCTTCACGTCGGCCGACGAGTTAGAAGAAATCGATATCGGCTCTGGTGATAAGCCAAGGCCGACGTACATTAGTAAAATTTATCTTCTCATTGTAGATCCCAGCTTATTGAATTACTAAAGGAATATAAAGATTGTTTCACATGGAAATACTTCGAGATGCCCGGTCTTAGCCGATCGATAGTGGTCCATCAGCTGCCAATCAAGGCGGGATATCGGCCATTCAAACAACCTCCCAGGAGGTTCAAGGCCGACATGTACGACGCAATTAAAGCCGAAATCACTCGGCTATACGACGCAGGATTCATTCGGCCTTGCCGATATGTCAAATGGGTCTCTAATATCGTCCCGGTATTAAAGAAGAACGGCAAACTTCGGGTATGCATCGACTTCAGAGACCTAAACAAGGCGACCCCAAAAGACGAATACCCAATGCCAATAGCCGACCTGCTTGTCGACGCTGCCTCAGGCCACAAAATCATCAGCTTCATGGACGGCAATGCGGGATACAACCAGATATTCATGGCCAAGGAGGATATCCACAAGACAGCTTTTCGATGCCCTGGTGCGATCGGCCTCTACGAGTGGGTGGTGATGACGTTCGGCTTAAAGAACGCTGGGGCAACATATCAAAGAGCGATGAATTACATCTTTCACGACATGATCGGCGCACTAGTAGAGATATACATTGACGATGTCGTCGTCAAGTCAAGAGAGACAGAAAGCCACATTGCAGATCTGAGGCAAGTGCTTGAGCAGACGAGAAAATATGGATTGAAGATGAATCCGCTTAAGTGTGTGTTCGGCGTGTCGGCCGGGCAATTCTTAGGGTTCCTCGTTCATGAAAGAGGAATTAAAGTCACGCCAAGGAGCATTAATGCCATTAAGACAATTCAACCCCCTAAGGATAAAAGACAACTCCAGTCATTAATCGGAAAGATAAACTTCATCAGACGGTTCATAGCTAACCTCTCAGAAAAAATGGAGCCGTTCACACCATTGCTTCGGCTTAAGGCCGATCAGACATTCACATGGGGGGCAGAGCAACAGAAGGCGTTAGACGACATAAAAGATTATCTAAGCTCCACTCCAGTTCTAATGCCCCCACAAAAAGGAATGCCATTCAAGTTGTACCTGTCCGCCGACGACAAGTCAATCGGCTCTGTCTTGATCCAAGAAGTCGACGGCAAAGAAAGGGCCATTTTCTATCTCAGCCGGCGGCTACTAGATGCAGAGACCAGGTATTCACCCGTCGAGAAGTTATGTCTGTGCCTCTATTTCTCATGTACAAAGTTAAGGCACTACCTGCTGTCCAGTGAATGCACTGTAACTTGCAAAGCCGATGTAGTCAAGTACATGCTATCGGCTCCAGTGCTCAAAGGAAGGATCGGAAAGTGCATCTTCGCGCTGATAGAGTTCGATCTGAGGTATCAGGCTCCAAGAGCAGTAAAAGGACAGGCCATAGCCGATCTCATTGTGGAGCATAGAAATAATTCGATCGGCTCCGTGGAAATTATGCCTTGGACTTTGAATTTCGATGGCTCGGTGTGCACCAACGGCTGTGGCATCGGCTTAGTTCTTATCTCGCCCAGGGGGCAAGCTTTGAGTTCGCTTTCGCCATCGACCCGCACGCTACGAATAACCAAGCCGAGTATGAAGCCGTTCTCAAAGGGCTAACTCTGCTTAAGGAGATGGAAGCTGACGCGGTCGAGATAATGGGAGACTCGTTGCTCGTCATCAGTCAATGATCAGGAGAATATGAGTGCAAAAACGACGCACTGATGATCTATCATCGACGGTGCCGGGAGTTAATGGACGGCTTCCGGCTAGTCACTTTGAAGCATATTCCCAGGGAGCAAAACACGGAGGCTATTGATTTGGCTCAAGGGGCATCAGGCTACCGACCGATGCCGAGAGACATCGACATAGGCATCGCCACCATCACAGTCGACGATTGGAGATTCGACGTCTACAATTATCTCAAAGACCCTTCTCAGTCGGCCACAAGGAAACTACGATACAAGGCACTACGGTACGTATTGCTCGACGAAGATTTATATTATCGGACAATCGATGGCGTACTACTCAAGTGTTTGGGCGCCAATCAAGCCACAGTGGCCATCGGGGAAGTACACGAAGGAATCTGCGGCACGCATCAATCGGCACACAAAATGAAATGGCTACTTCGCCGAGCCGGGTATTTCTGGCCGACAATGCTAGAAGATTGTTTTAAATACTATAAAGGATGCCAAGACTGCCAAAAGTTCGGCACGGTACAACGAGCTCCGGCGTCGGCCATGAACCCAATCATTAAGCCATGGCCTTTCAGGGGGTGGGGCATTGATATGATCGGCCAGATCAATCCACCTTCAAGCAAGGGGCACAAGTTTATCCTAGTGGCCACAGATTATTTAACAAAACGGGTGGAAGCGATCCCCCTCAGAAAAGTGGATTCTAAGGACGCAATCGAGTTCGTCAAAGAACACATCATCTATCGATTTGGCATTCCGCAAACGATAATGACCGACCAGGGGTCCATCTTTGTTTCGGACGAGTTCATCCAGTTTGCCGACGACATGGGGATCAAGTTACTTAACTCTTCGCCGTATTACGCGCAAGCCAACGGTCAGGCCAAAGCTTCAAACAAAAGCTTGATCAAGCTGATCAAAAGAAAGATATCTGAGCATCCTAAGCAATGGCACACCCGATTGGCCGAATCATTATGGGCATATCGGATGGCATGTCACGGGTCCATCCAAGTCCCCCCATACAAACTGGTCTATGGATACGAAACAGTACTTCCATGGGAAAGTGTCATCGGCTCAAGGCGCATTCAGCTGCAAGACCAACTCACAGCCGACGACTATTATAACCTCATGATAGACGAGTCAGAGGATCTCGCTTTATCCAGAATAAAAGCTTTAGAAAAAGTAACAAAAGATAAGGAACGGGTAGCCAAACATTACAATAAAAAGGTCGTCCCTAAATTATTTGAGGAAGGTGAACTCGTTTGGAAGCTTATACTCCCAATCGGATCCAGAGATAACAAATTTGGCAAATGGTCACCAAATTGGGAGGGGCCTTTCAAGATCCACAAATGCGTCTCCAAAGGAGCTTACATGCTAAAAGGGCTGGATGGGGAGATATTCGGAAGGGCCCTCAACGGAAAATATCTAAAGAAATACTACCCAAGCGTGTGGATCAATGCGTGAGTCGGTTATCGTCACAATAGGCCGACCCACGACAGTCGATGCCTTACAAGGCATCGCCTTTAAGCATTCGCATACACCCTCCCACGCCCCATGATCGGCTCAGGACCCCTCGGTAGAGATCAGAATGATTGAACGCGTCGGACTCACAAATTTTGTCGACATCACTGCTATCAATAAAACTTGGGGGCATGCACATGCGCAAGACAGTCAGACAATAAATAGTCGAAAAGATCAAAAATCAAGCCGATTTCGACTAATCAAGCCAGGGAAGTTGAAAAAACCCCAAGTCAGACGGAACCAGGAACATTAAAACGAGCTTTATTCAGAATCGGCGCGAAGCCGTCTTTGATTACATGTTTGCCAGGTACTCCCTAATGGCCGCCAGGGCTCGTTCGATGGGCTCCGCAGTCTCCATCTCTAGAGCATCCAGGATCAGGTGCTCCAACCGAGTGACCCTTATGTCGGTGGTCATGGTCAGTAGCTCGTTGGCAAGTTGGGCTTGCCTACCCTCCAGCCGGTCGAGGCGCGTGAGCATCGAAGACGCCATGGGGGCAGCAGCCGGAATGCCACCAAGATGGAATGGAGGCCTGGCCGCCGGATGACGAGCCTCCAACTCCCTGAAGCGCTTCAGGTGCGCCCTCACTCGTCGGTCCTGGCTGACCGACAGCTCGTACGACGTCTCCATGATTTCCAGGATCACCCGAAGCCGGTGAGGAGGCTGCAAGGAAATCCATCCCTGAGTATTCGAAGAAAGAAAATGGTGAGAGTAGATGAGCTAAGAAACCACCTGGTTCACCGACAAGCTCGAAGACGCCATGAGAAGCCTTGCCGAAGACTTAAAAGACTAGGTGTTCTACTATTGAAAGTTCATCGCCTTCGGCCGTGAGTTATTCGGAAGAGCCGGGGGAACCCATTTATAGAAAGAAAAGATATAGTTCTTAGATGTGAAAGGTCGCTGCCAACCCGAGAGTCAAAGAGATCATCATTATAAGCGTCGGGAATCGTTGAAAAGCTTGCGACCGGGCAAGTCTGGATACCTATCGCCCAGGACTCACGGGTTCCCGGAGTACAGATTCGAGGGGGTCGGCCTACGAAGACAGGTCGACAATGTAATCGGGTATTGCCGGCTGATGGCTAGCGAGTCGAATGACCGAAAGATAAACGTTGAAGGTCGGGGCGTCACTTCAGAGTGATTTTGAACTAAACGAGTCGAGACGCCGCGCACAGCCAAGGGGCAGTCCTACATACAAACATAGCCGATTGTATCTACAAGCACGAATAATGCAGGCTATCCGATTACATCGCAAAAACACATGTTGCAGAAACACAAGCCGATCTCATAGGGTCGGACATTTTACAATCTCATTTCTTCAGAAAATCGGCTATGGCCGACAGAGCTGTCCGTCTAACCTGGTCGACCTCGCCGATTGCCCTAAGGTCGTCGGCCTCGGACCCCGCCACTGATCGAGCGCTCTGCACCAAGCCCCGCAAATGCGCAACGGCCGCCCTGATGCTTTGGCACTCAGCCTCAACACTGGCCGGCAGATCAGCCATATACTCCTCATGGACGTCGATTTCGTTTGTAATCTGAACGAGGTCGGCCACCAGTTGATCCCGGCGGGCACGGAGTTGCTCGAGCTTGGCTGCCGACTCTACTTTCAGGCGGTCGGCGGCCTTCCGGGCTTCAATGACTCGCTGCCGGGCTCATTCATATTTTAACCGGTAGGCTTCCATGAAGGCGGTACGATGGCTTCAGCTACAGCATCCGGCAGCTGGTCTTGGATATCTCTGAACCGTGCGCGTATCGAGCCGCAGTCGACCACCAGCGCATCCAATGAGGCTTCCAGCCGGTTGCCGATATCGGCCAAAGTGGCCCTCAGGTCCTCAGCCGACGCCGCAAGCGCTTCCTCGCCGGCATCACCGGGTTCCTCGAACTCCAACAAGTCAAAGTTGAGGAGATCGGCCACGTGCTGCAGAGGGGAGAAAGGATCAGCGGCATGACAAAACCAATGGTTGGGGCCAGTCGGCTTACCGTCGGCGCCGTCGTCAGGACTGTTGGCTTGGCTGGATCATTGCCCACAGCCGTCTGGCTTTCCTTGCCAGTGTTATCATCATCACCCCCAACAGGCGCAGTACATTCGCCCGACTCCTGGGGGGTAGCTGGTAGAGATCGCGGGAGCTGCAAAGAGGAAAAGGGATTAGCGAACGAACTGGTTAATTATCACAGAAAAAGGGGTAAGAATCGATTATCAGCAGTGCACGGCGAGGAATGTGACCGACCAATTTCTTGAACTGCGAGGAACAGACGAGTCAGGTACGGGCGATCGTCGCGAGACCAGGACCAACGAAGTAAAAACTTACGGGAGGACGTTTTGTCGATGGACTTGGGGCTGGCGGAGCGTCGGCTAGGGCATTTACCAACTCGGGACTCGAAGCCCTGGTTTTGACCGTCGCCTGGACAGCTGTTGGCGCCTCCTCATCAACAGCAACATCGAGGAATTGCTCGACGGCCGGATCTAAGGGGGAAGGCTGTCGGCCGAGGTGATCAATTGTATCTTTTTCACCCTTTTGGGGGCGGGCGCAGCCGACGAACACGGTGGTGGTGCCGTTTTCCTCTTTGGCACGATTGGATGACGCCTTTGCCCTCGCAACAAAGATGATAGTTTGGCGCCCCACCGATGGCCGACGGAGCAAGGCCCCCATGTCCGTAACACCTAGATTATATTCGATGGGGCCTCCGGAGTCGCTTACCGTCGGCCGCTCCGTTTCTGTTTCCTGCAAAGTCAAAGCACAAATGTTAAATCGGCTGATACGGCCGATGAATGAATCATAGGAAAAGAATCATCGGCTGTAAGCAGAGATATACCGAGGGGATCTCATCCGGTAGAAGCAAATCGATGTAGCAGGACGGCCGTTGGTGAAAAATATGGCGTTTAAGTTCAGACCACCATCGGTCGTAAGCAATGCTTCTCCTCGTCGACAGAGTGATTGTGTTGGCGTCGCCGAAAGGGGGACTGGCTATGTTCAGTAGCCAATTCATCATCAAATCTTGGCCGACCGCTCCTCTGGTTTCGATCTTATCGGCATAAAAGAAGCTGATGGGTAGTTGCCCAAGACCGAATTGTCTCGCCGTCGATACTGGGTAGTAGAATTCATAACTCCGGGCTGTTGATCGGCCTTGGTGAACCCCGGTCGACAGAATGCAGGGAGACAGAGAGGCGAAGAACAACTGTCTACACCTTGGGTTGTCGGCTGAATTGAGATCATCCCATTTGAAGTTGATCGACAGCTCAAAAGATCCTTGGTCGGGGTAGAAATACCAGGTACGGTTGTCGCGGGATAGCCCATTGTAAAAGGCTGTGAACCAATCGGCCAATAGTTCAGCCGATTGCCTTGAGCCTGTGTGGGTGGCGGCTGCTTCTCCATAGTTCGTGCATCGCCTGGTGATGATCTGATCACCTTCTTCATCTTCAATTGGCTCTAGCCTTGGGAACCCGGCGTCTGTCAAGCGGGGCCGACCGGCCACATTCTGGGTGGCCAACACCAGCCAGATTTGGAGAAACCACCAGGGGCCACCGGTGTTGACTAGGGCGTTGGCGGCTATTTTCGTGGTGGCTTGATGTAGCATTTGATATGTGTAGCCGAGGAGGTATTTTCCCAATGTAAACTCTGTTTCGTCGGCTAAGATTTCGGCCATGATTTGCCAATTAGCGGTCGGCCCACAGCTCGATCCACAGAATACAAATTTTTCCAGCCACATCATCAGAAAGGCGGTGTATTCCCGGTGGCTGACTGTTCCATCTTTCATGTTTTGGGCAATGAAGCCGCTCCATCCACCGATAGCTTTGGTTTTGAACTGGTGTTGACCTTTTCGGTTCAAAACGCAGGGATTAGCCGATGATTCGATGTCCAGCCCAGTTGTCATATGTACATCGGCTAGTGTGATGGTCATCGGTCCTTGCCTAAAGAGGAAGGCATTGAAACTGTCGTTCCAAAAGTAGGTCGCAGCCGATAGGAGTGGCTCGTCCTTTTCCATGCCGACGATGGACAATTCCAAGCATTTGGCGAGTTTCCTTTCTTCCCATTGGGTGTACTTGGCCGATTGTATCCTCTTATACCATTCGGTCCAGGCTGCGTCAGTAGACGGCCAATCTTTGAATGTCCCGTTCCAATGGGAAAGAGATGGTTTGGCGGTGTTGAAAGGCATGTGGTTGGTTTCGGCTACGAGTACATCAGTTGGGTCTGTGTTTCCGATAGGCCCAAGGAAATACTTTTCTTCTTGTGTCGGATTGGGGATGAGTATTTGATGAGACAAAGCACACTTTGAAGAAGGGGAGAAAAGTACTGGTCAAGAATGATGGTGTTTTATAGTTCGGAATGAGAAAAGTATTAATTAGTAAGGGTATGGGATAAAATACTAGTGAAAATTACCGAACGGATCAGTGGAATAAAGATATCTGGAGGAGCGAGTAGGGCGTAAAATTATGGAGCGGAAGGGAATACCTGAGGAAACTCGTTCGTGGCGGCGACTGGAGCAGTTCCGGTGGCGACGGCAGATGGTGTTGCGGTTGCGGCTGGCACGATAGTGGTGGCCGGTGAGTTGGAGGTGCTTGAAGTAGCGGCGGAGGCCATCGGGAAGTTCGGAGACGAAGATGGGGTTCGAAGAGCGTGGAAAAGGTGTCGAACGTCGATGGAGTCGCCGGAGGGGAGAGAGAAGGGAAGGAAGTTTGTTTGAGAAGAAAGCCGAGCGCACGATGAGGGCGTAGGTGATTCGACCGAGGAAGGTAGATATTTAAAGAGCCCTTGGGGAGAAGCTGAGACGATTTGGGCCAAGAAGGGAGTGAGAGTTTGAATATGTGAACAAATCCGCAACACTTCGTGTTACGGACTTGGGGGGCATGTGTTAACACTGGAATTTGGTAATGGGTTCCTAAGTCTTAAAAGGCGAAGTGGAATCGGATCGGCCGAAGGCAGGAGTCGTATCGGCTAAAAGATTGATCGGCTGCAGGGCTGGTCGGCTGAGGATGGATTGAATGGGAACAGCCGACAGCCGATTCTGAGTTCAGAAGAGATGAAACCGTGTTTAACGCAGAAGCTTGGAGATAAGTGGAAGATTCGGTTGCTAGTTGCGCGTTTAAAGATATTGCCACTTATGGATAGAGTCCTGTAACGGCAATTGTATCTGTAATTTAGGAATTTGTTAAATTGTTAGTTGTAATACATTATAGATCCCGCTAGGGATGATATGATGTTTAAACAGTAGTTTAGATAGAGTCCAAAGTTGTTACAGATATTTGTATCTTGGGTATAAATAGGGCCCGAGACCCTCTGTATCAGAACGATTCAATCAATCTAATCTTCGGCGCATCACCATCCTTTTCCTTTTGGACGAACACCCTGTTTGGCTTTGGGCTGCATCGTCTCGATCGCCAAACTCAGGTACATGTTTGTCGTTAATGGTAAGATTACCTGTTTCTAATGCTTCCATCGCAATGATACATTAGATTCAATAGTTTTGCTGCGACATATATCATATAGTGCATAGGAATCAATTCAATGCTTAGATCTATTTTGTAGTTGGCTCATCTCGTCGAGAGTATGTGGTCAACAAGGCTAGGTTTAAGGGTTGGTTGGTTCGTATGTAGTATCTACCATCTCACAGAGTGCAGGTCGGAGGTAATAGATTGGGTGTTTCTTTTGATACTTAATGTTGCATCAAGACTGAACTATTGAGTCGTCTTTAGAACCATCAGTGATCTATTCTTTTGGATTTACATTATCTGGAGATAGCGTCGGGGTTTCAGCCGACCTTATTCGCCCTAATGTGTTTCTTTTAACATGATTGTTGTTAGATCTGTACTAAGGCTATCTTTTATGTCTAGATCGTGCTTGCTTAAGTCTTTTATCTAGGAACATTATGTTCACACGAGATTCACTGGAATATCAGCCGATTTGATGTTAGTTTCCCAGCATCGGCTAGTCTGTTGATTCGTATATTTATTATTCTTCGTTATATTTTGATCGGACGACTAATGATCGTCTCGGCATAGCCGATACGCTCTGGTCGCTTGGCCCAAATATGGTCTGGAATAACATATATACATCCATGGATTTCCTTGGCCGATCTCGTGGGGACTTGACCTAACGCTTAACGAACACTTCCTTGTTTTCTTTCTTGTTGATCGTCATATCAAATCAACTGGCACGCTCTACACGCTGTAGGCAGCTGAGAAGGACCTGCACTGGAGTCAAGCAGATCTCCCAGGCCAGCGCGTGAGAGAGATTTCTCGTCAACACACTCTCATCTGATATGTCAAGGATTCATGAAGAGCTACACATGTTGGACGAAGCATGGAGGGCAAAAATCAATTAATATTGCAGAAGTAGCGAGTAGTGCCGCACAAAATCAGAAAGATGAAGATGACATGTTTGTACCTTCTCCGTTGGGCGGTGAAATGCTTGATCTTGATCATGATCTTCTACAAGACATATTGTGTGATGTTGAGGAGCCAGCTTACAATGAGAGATTTCATGAAGTTCACCAGATTGGTTAGTGATTCTGAGACACCTCTATACGCCGGATGCAACTCAAAACACACCAAATTATCAGCAACCCTTGACCTAATAAAGCTAAAGGCAAGAAGTGGATGGACAAACAAGTGTTTCACAGAACTATTGGGCATATTGAAGTGTCTGCTTCCTGAGGAGAACACATTGCCCAAGACGACATATGAAGCAAAGCTGGTTTTGTGTTCCTTGGGGTTAGAGGTTCGTATAATTCATGCTTGTCCAAACGATTGCGTATTGTACCACAAGCAATACGTGGACTTGGAGGCTTGTACTGTGTGCAAGGCTTCTCGATACAAGCGAAAGAGAAGTTCTAATGAAGGGAAAAAGTCAAAGAGGGGTTGTTTGGCGAAGGTTATGTGATATCTACCTATCGTTGATCGTTTCAAGAGAATCTTCGCCAATCCCAAGGAAACAGAGTTAGTACGTTGGCATGCCATAGAGAGAAGGACCAATGGTATGCTTAGGCACCCTCCAGATTCGATTCAATGGAGGAATATCGATCGAAAATACCCAAAATTCGCAGCTGACTCGAGAAACATAAGGATATATTTGTGTACGGATGACATAAATCCTTTCGGAGATATGTGCAATTCACACAACACTTGGCCACTTCTTATTGCAAACTATAACCTACCCCCACGGTTGTGCTTCAAAAGAAAGTACATAATGCTATGCTTGCTAATCCAAGGATCGAAACAACCCAAGAATGGTATTGATGTATTCTTGGAGCCTATTATTGATGATATATGGTGATTTACGCATGTACGGTATTTTGCGGTATTTAAGTTTGTAGGAAATGTCGACGACAACTAGTGCAACATCGTCTAGACGGAACCTTAGAACTGTGAATAGGCTTCCTGCTGTCCGATTAACTACTACGATGGTTGACGATGAAGGATTCCCTATGGCTCCAGCATCAGTAATTAAGAAGTTCACAAGTGTTTGTGGAGTCTTAGGTAGATGACACTTCAGCATCCTCTTCGATTATATCAAGTTTGTGCAAGAGGATGAGAATGCCACTGCTTGAACAAAGTTCTAGGAGTGCTTCGAGTACCCCCGGACAACGAGGCCATTCTGAACCATCAGGCATTGCAAAAGATGGGAATGGCTTTGAAAAATTTCAAGATAGCTCATTAACAAGTTCGTACTCAACCCCAACTAGCCAACCCTATTTGGCAAATTTTCGTGGATCACACAAACCATTTCGGACGAGTTTGTGGCTACAAAAACAACTCTTGACTTCCTACCAAAGAGCAAGGTGGCTAGGCAACTCCAGGCTAAAATGAGCACCCACACTGTCTTGGCACTGGAGGCTACAGCGGGAAGCAAGAGCAATGGCAGCTCGAGGATGAGGTTGTAGCATAATCTAACACCACGCCGCCATTTGCTGGCATCCCAAAGGAACGGGCAGATCTAGGCAAGGGCATGAGCCATTAAGAACAGCGATGGAACACTTACATTCCCAAATCTCGGTGATGGCCAAGTGTATCAGAACCTATTGAGTTTTTGATATCGGATGTTTAATTTGGATGTTTCTTTTATACTAGGCATGATCACATTTACTTCACTGTACTGTAGATTACATTACGTGTCAAAAGACAGTCTCCCAAGAGGTGCAGTCATAAAGACGCGAGGATGACATCCTCACAAAAGCAGTGGGAAACCCTGAACATTCAGGAAGGACATAAGATTGGGTTTCCCCAGTACTCATGGCAATACAAGAGGTGGAAGCTGACTAAGGCGCAGAAAGAGGAGCGCCTGAAAGAAAAGATTAGAGCGGAACTAAGCTCAGAATTTGATCAGAAAATATCTGAGGTGGAGGCACGCATAAGGGGAGAGCTCTAGTAGAAGAACACCGATCCAGAACCCACTCCTAGGGTACAAGCGAGCTCCTAGGGCATCAACTGAGGCAGCACAAGTACAGGAACCAGTCCCTAAACAGTCGATCATATAACGGTAAGACCATGATACCATCCATATGTTGTCTTAACTAATCTATCTATTATACATTATTCAAAGAACATGGATGAATTTATCGCAGGGACCCATAGCGTGCACCCTAGAAGTCAGGGTGACACAAGCATTTTTGTTTGTCGCCACCAAGGGGATCGCTTACAAGCCTACCATTGAAACCAAAGTGCATGGGGCGGATTTGGTGGCTGGGCATGCTAAAGTCCAGGTTGACATGGTAAATGATAAATGGACCAGCTGGCCTCTATAGATCCCACCAAATGACGAAATTTTGACGTTGGGAGAACGACAAAATTTTGACGCTGGGAGCTGTACGTGGGACCTTTATCCAATGGCCCAAGGACCAAATTGTCATAAGGATGGTTCCATGGTCAAATGCATCGTGAGCTTCGCCGACTATCCCTGCTCCAGCTCCTTCAACCCTTCTTGCTATCCAAGGCACACCACACGATGATATCTCGTTACAAGATGATATTGATTTTTGGTTCGATTTTGTGGAAGCTGGCAATGTGGATAACATTCCCCCTCCTCAGAAAAAGAGCAAGGCACATTCTTCTCCACTAGTGGTATTTAGTGAAAAATCTCGTGGAAGGGGGATAGGAAAACGAAAGGTGCACACCTTGCTATTGGCTGCCAAGAAGCTAGATCTAGGCAAGGAGGTATCAGTTCCTCCTAAGAGCCTAGCTCTGAGCCTTCTAATTAAGCATGTCATTGGTTGGAGACCACAAGCTTGCCAAGATGGGTAGTGCTTGCCGGGAGTTGCATGGGTACTACATGAAGAGGTCAAACTCAAGTAGAAAGAATAGAGAGACAGGGATATTGGGCTTTCATGGTCAAGAGCCATTTCTTAGGGCATCTGGCTATATTGTAATAGGCTTCGATGATCTCTATGACCTCTTCATGCTGCGAGTAGTGGACACGGGTCTTCTTAAGTGTTACTCATTGTAAGTATTGATGAGTAAAAAAATGCTAATAAGATGTTGGCGCCTTTTTTGACAAAGGCACGAACACGATCGATTCACCTAAAGCCTTGCGGTGGTTCTTGGTACAGAGTCGCCAACCACTTCAATCTAGCAAGAACTAGAACAAAGTGGGTTTTGTAGATAAAATAGGCTAGCGGAACCGATTTAGATGGATAGATTGATAACTGCTCGTCTCGTGAGTAAATGGAAAGTTTTCAAGACAAACTTACAAAGGAGTGTCGCACTCTCGCAGCGGCGGCTGACGGTTTTCGGTGCAAACCGACAAAGATGGACTAAACTAGGGCAAAGTAGAAAATATGGTTAAAATAAAGAAAACGATTCAAATAGATTGATTGTATGTTGTGTGTTTCGATATTACAATTGAACCAGCCTTGGCCCTTATATAGGGGTTGGCCTTGCCTTCTACAAGTCCTTCTCCACGTCCAATTCGGGATAGACACCTTAGGAAACTCGAGATATGCCTTTTGAAATAAGGAAACCCGAGCACCGACGAAACCTACTTGGAATCGGACTGCCGGTGGCCGACGCCATATGCCTTCTGGTCCGATGCCCACGCCCGCCCGACCGGCCTATACACGGCGGCCAGACCGGCCTCTCCGAAGAAACCGACAAATTTCCAAATATTGGCAATCTTTCCTATTTTGATTCCTAAGTACCAATTTTGGGTGTAAACACATGCCCCCTGCCTTTTATGATGAACATCGTGAATCTAAAAGCATAAGACATGTTTTAACTTGGGACGATAACTCAATTATCGGCCACACAACTCCCTAAGCATCCTGCCAAATACTCGGGAAGTATTTCTTTAGATATTTACCGTTGATAGCCCGTTGAAACCGTTCTCCTTGAAGTGTCTCCAAGAAATATGCATTGCCTCGAACGATTCCATATATCCGATAAGGTCCCTCCCAACTCGGGGACCACTTACCGAATTCTTTAGATCGAGAACCCAAAGGCAAAATAGTCTTCCATACTAGATCTCCTACTTGGAACATCATTGCCTTCACCCTTTTGTTATACACTTTGGCCACCCTCTTCTTTTCTTTTTCTATCTCTTCTAAAGCCTTCAAACGTTTGTCGACCACTTCATCAAGATTATCACCCATCAAGGACTTGTAATCTTCGGCTGACAAATCGTATTGCTTTATGTATCAAAGAGAACCAAGATTTACCTCAACCGGTAAAACGGCTTCTTGTCCATAAACAAGCTCAAAAGGGGTCACCTTGGTAGCACCATGCTTGGATATTCTATGCGCCCATAAAGCTTCAGAAAGCACCTCATGCCACCTTCTCGGATGTTCTTCGACCTTCTTCTTGATTAGCTTCAACAACATCTTATTACTAGACTCGGCTTGTCCATTAGCCTGAGCGTAGTAAGGAGACGAACTCAACAGCTTAATTCCATAAGACTTGGCAACATTTCTCACTTCTTTAGACATAAAAGAAGCCCCTTGATCCGTAGTTAATGTCTGAGGAATGCCGAATCTATGAATAGTATGCTTCAGAATAAAATCAATTACCTCCTTATGCGTCATATTTCTGAGCGGCACGGCTTCGGCCCACTTGGTGAAGTAATTCGTCGCAACAAGCACGAACCGATGCCCCTTTGAAGACGGAGGATAAATTTGACCAACAAAATCTAAAGCCCACCCTCAGAACGGCCATGCTTTAATTATAGGATTCAACACCGAAGCCGGTGCCAATTGAACATTGCCGAACCGCTGACAAGCTTCACATCTCTTATAGTATCTGAAGCAATCATCAATCATTTTCGACCAATAGAACACCGCTCTCCTAAGCAGCCAGTTAATTTTATGGGCCGATTGATGAGTCCCGCAAATTCCCTCGTGAACTTCACCCATAGCAACTTTAGATTGATCAGTATCTAAACATTTTAATAGTACACTATCTACATTTCGGCGATATAACTTTTTAGCAAGCAAAGTATATTTATACGCTTGTCGCCGAATTTTCCGATCAACCCTAAGACTAGGATCCTTCAAATAATTAATCAAAGGAATTCGCCAATCATTTACTATTTCCAGGGCATACGTCCGAATTACCACTTAATTCGGCCCCTGTATTGAGAAGATTGTGCCCCCAGCACCTTCTATAAGTCGGTCTGGACGGCCAAGCAACTTCGGTCGGACCGAAACCACCCGCGGTCGGACCGGCCACGAACGCTGGCGGACCGGTGCCATCCACGGTCGGACCGGCGACAAGTGCCCGGCGACCGCCTACGGTCTGCCTCTTTGCCAATTTCGCCCAAAAAATTATAATCAAGCACCGGTTGATCTAATACAAAAAATAAACCTTTTTTGATGCTATAACCAGATGCTTGTTGAGCTAAGTCATTTGTCCTAGAATTTTCATTCCTAGCAATATGCTTAATAGTAAATTCATCGAAACTGGCTATAATATCTAAGCATTGATCTAAATACCTGTTCAATGATACGTCGAAGCATTTGTAGGTCCCGGCAACTTGTTGCACCACCAATTCTGAATCTCCGAATGCTTCTACATGTGTTGCTCCAACGATCTCCATTACTTGTAAACCGAATAACAAGGCATTGTATTCGGCTTGATTATTTGTACAATAATATTCTAAACGAACCGATGCTTCAAAGCATTGACCATTGGGCGAAACTAAAACTACACCTATGCCTTGACCCTCCTTACACGAAGAGCCATCAAAATAAACTTTCCAAGGTGTAAGGCTAACTAAACGGACTTCATCTCCACAATCAACGTCTATATGATGATCTACTATAAAGTCCGCTACAATCTGGCCCTTCATAGATTTCAATGATTCATAGGCCAAATCATATTCAATTAATGTATATGCCCATTTGCCAATTCTACCACTTAGAATTGGCTTTTGCAACATGTGCTTAATGACATCGGTCTGACAAGCAACTATGCATGTACTAGATAACAAGTAATGACGCAACTTGGTACAAGCATAGTACAAGCAAAGACAAAGCCTTTCTACAAATACATACCTTGTTTCGGCATCTATAAGACGGCGACTTAAACAAGTAATTATGTACTCCTTGCCATCTTCCTCTTGTGTCAAAACGGCTCCAATAACTTTGTCTTCAGCAGCAATATACAGCCGAAACAGAATTCCGGCTTTAGGAGCTCGCACCACGGGTGGAGTAGATAAATATTTCTTCAAACCTTCAAATGCCTCCTATTGTGCTGCCCCCCAAGTAAAATCGGCTTCTTTTTTCAAGCGTAGAATAGGCACAAAAGCATCGATTTTACCTGCTAGGTTAGATATGAATCTTCTCAAATAGTTTACTTTACCTAGCAACCTCTGAACTTCTCTCTTGCATGCCTGCGCTTTGAAGCCTTGAATCTTTTCAACTTTCTTAGGATCAATCTCAATCCCTCTCTCATGCACCATGAATCCTAAGAATTTTCCCGCCGACACACCGAAGGCACACTTGAGTGGATTCATCTTCAAACCATACCGACGCATCCTCTCAAAGGCTAACCTCAAATCAGCCATATGTCCATCCATATCATTCGATTTGACCACAATATCATCAATGTAGATTTCTAGGATAAAACCTAACAAATCAAGGAAAATTAGGTTCATCGCCCTTTGATATGTTGCGTCGGCATTCTTTAACCCGAATGTCATGACTACCCACTCAAACAGCACGACAAATCCTGGACATCTAAAGGCTGTCTTATACATATCCTCTTCTGCCATGAAGATTTGGTTGTAGCCGGCATTGCCATCTAAAAAACTGATCACTTATGACCTGAGGCATCGTTTATTAGCATGTCGCTATAGGCATAGGATACTCATCTTTAGGAGTGGCTTTATTTAAATCTCTAAAATCTATGCAAACCCTAATTTTGCCACTCCCCTTCTTTTCTACCGGTACTATGTTAGATACCCACTCCGCATAACGACATGGCCTAATAAACCCCGCTTTCAATAATCGGTCTATCTCTTCTTTGACACGATCATACATAAGTGGGTTAAACCTACGAGGAGGTTGTTTATAAGGCCTAAACCCTGACTTTATCGGAAGCCGATGCTCAACAAGATCACAGCTAAGTCCGGGCATTTCATGGTACTCCCATGCAAAATAATCACTATATTCTCTAAGCAACTTGATCATCTTAACCCTATGATCGGCTCTCATGTTTTTATTTATGAAGGTCGGTCTTGGTACGCTCCAATCTCCTATATCTATTTCTTCTAATGGGTCAGCTGATGTGAACCCTTGACCGAGCTTCTGAAGGGTTACGCGGAAGCTACGCTAGCCGAAAACAAAAAACTTTTAACCGCGCAAACCAGAACACTTGCAAGTAAGGGCCGATAGATCGTTACCGATTGGAGTAGAGTGCAGCGGAATAGCCAATCAGGGCAATCCGATCCGGAACAGTGTAGCCGATTCCCGGAGACAGCCGATTCGCCAATCAGCCGATTCGAGTCGTCCGGCCGCGTTCTCACGCCTCGCTCCGATGCGCCCGACCGCAGCCGATTCCACCACAGCCGATCGCTCCGATTGCAGCCGATCCGAAGCCGATCAACAGCGCGCAACGTAGCAGCGCCTCTACCGGTATCCACACGTCCGGGGACAGAACGCCGAGCACCCGTGTGCTAGCACGCGATGCAAGGCTAGGGTTTGGCTCGAAAGTGGGGAGGGTTTCTGTGGAGATTGATCTCGGCGACTTCTGTTGCACGCGATGCAATTGACATGCCGCAGCTCTCCACCCCTCCCTCCTTTATATAGAGTTGGCCGACTGGGACTAGTGGCCGATTAGGACTCTATTTTGAATCGGATCTCATCCGTATCTCATAGAGTTGGTCGCCCACACGTCGTAAGCCCATAGGACTCTATCCGATCGGATCCCTATCCGATCGAGCCGTATCCGAGTCCAACTCGAATGCCTGTTCTTATCCCCTTAAGCGTGCGACCCTGTAGGTTCAGGTATACTCGGTTTCGGCTATAGTCTAACTTAGCCGATCGTCGGCTCGAGTCTAACTCAGCCGACCTGTCAACAGCGGCGCCTAGTAGCACATATTGACACCATAGTATACAAGAATAATATCGGCTCTGAACCTGTAATGTGTACACAAATCCCTTTGCCTCACGATACCGCTTAAGCTATAGGCAAGATGTGTGCCATCCCTTCAATAGCTTAACCATTCACTCGAACCGTATTGGATTATCCGTCCGTTGATTGACTCCTCAATCAACTTAGCATGGCCATGCATTTCCATAATCCATTACCTCGAGGGGCCCAGAGATATCTCTCCAAAGGAGGGGCAAATTCCATCTTGATCACTCACATCCCACTCCATGCTTCATAGCAAACCCGAAAACTACCTTTATAACTACCCAGTTACGGAATAGCGTTTGGTAGTCCCAAAGTAGGCTACTACACATGTTGGAATCCATGGTGATCTCAGGTCTAAGGACTTTGTACCAACACTACCTGAGACCAACTAATGGCACATTAATTATTGTAGTGTCTCATGGTGGGTCTATCCAACAATGTGTTCTCCAACACATATGTCCATGTTTATTGATTTGGTATCTCCATACCCATGATCTATGAGACATGATCATCAATCAATAAACATGCCGATCTTAGATCATATTTGTTCCAACAATATGACATATGATCAGGGATCGTTTAGAAATAGATTCATACATATAGAGTCTCATAAATAAGTCACGTACTTATTGATCAATACAAGATGTCTATTTCATGGAACTGAATAACACTTTATTCATTTATACATAAACATTGACGTGATATCCAACATCTCCATGTTGCCTCTAGGGCATATCACTAACAGCTTCTCTACCTCGTCAAAATCCTCTATAGTTTCTCCAATATCGTTCTTTGTTGACCGATATTCTTGGACCCTCTTTTGTAACCATTCCAAATTGGCTGCTTTATTTATCATACAAAGTAATGTCACCAAGCCGAGCTAAACTAGCCGGCTTTACAGAAATGGGTACAAAGCCTTCTTTGGAAACACTAATAAAATCAAAACTAGAAAGATCTAGCCCTGATAAGCACTGCATATCTCCATGTTTCCATCCCAAAGAAACATCGACCATGGCAACCTCAGCCGATGTATCCGCCTGAGCTACCTCAACCTCATCACCATCCCATTGTACAAGGCACTGATGTAAAGTAGATGGGACGCAGCAATTGGCATGAATCCAACACCGCCCCAAGATAACACTATAGTTACCTTGTACATCGACGATGAAGAAGGCGGTAGGCAACGTCTTTTTCCCCACCATAAGCTCCATGGACAAGATCCCCTTCGCCTCTATTGACTCGCCGTTGAAATCGTTGAGAAGCATGTTGGTCTTCTTCAGCTCCGCCTCTTCGCAACCCAACTTCTTGAAGAGAGAGTAAGGCATCAGGTTCACCGCCGTGCCTCCGTCCACTAGCATCCTCGAGACCGGCTTCCCATCAATGTGGCCCTTCAGATAAAGAGGCTTCATGTGACGGTTGGACTCGTCGGGCTTCTCGAAGACCGCATCCTTTGGACCTAGTGACATTTGAGCGACCTCGGCCTTGTCCATGGCGCAAAACTCCATGGGCAACATGCAAACCATGTTGATCTCCATGTTCTCGTCGGACGATGCCTCCACAGCCGGTTGTTCACCCTTTTGAACAACTATCGGCTTCTCAGCAGTTGATGACTTACGCTTCCACTCCTTCGTAGGCGGTGGTCGCAACTCATCGAACTCCCTGTCTCTCCTCTCTTCGGCTTCCTTTTCCTTCAACTCAGAAGCACGAAGACGCTGCAACCTCCTCTTCTGAGTAGCCGTCAAATCCTCAGGCATCTACCTAGGATTCGGCTCTGTTCCAGGAGGCAAACAATGTCCCCCGTTGCCTTTACCCGAAGAGGGAATTACCCTAGTATCCTTCTTACTTAACGTCGGTCGTGACCGGCCCCCCGGTGGCCGGCCGACCGGCACCGTGCTCGCGGTCGACCGGAGCGAACATCGTACCGCGATGGCGCGGTCTCGACCGGCTACGTGACGCGTGGTTAGACCGGCTAGAAGGCTCGGTCTGACCGGCTATTGAACTGAGGTCAGACCGGCCAGGACGTTCGGTCTGACTATCTTCCTGCGCGGCATCCTTCACGCCTTCGGTTCGGGGGCCAAATATCAACTTAGCCTCCTTGCCAGATGGTACCGGCACATCATACGATCCTATCTTAATAGTGATCGCCTCTGAAGTCCTTTCCTCGGGCTTGGCGCGCTTGTGTGCCCTTTTCTCGCCATCGAGCCGGTCCTTTGAGGGGAACCGGCTTCCACTAGAAGTAGACACCTGCCCTCGCGGCGATCTCCTCTCCCCTCTCCATCCTTGGTGATCCTGCATTGGAGGCATGTTGTACATAGGCGGGGGTGCCCCCCAAGGCATGAAGTAAGGGAACGGATAACCTGGAGGCGGCATCGGGCATGGTCCCCATGGCATAACTTGAGGGAGATGGGGAAACGGCGGCTCCAAAACCTTTGACGAAGGACCAAATCGCTCCATAGGGGGCGATCTTGGTCTCTTTCCTTTGGCGCGCTCCTTCACGGCACTCTTCTTTTTGTACTTGTCAAGGAGCATGTCGAAGGTCACCTTGGGCTTGTAGGGCCTCTTCGATGTGGATGTCTTGGCCTTGTTCTCTTTCCATGATCCAACCTCTGGGCTCTTTGGCACAAGCATCTTGGGCCTAGGCTCCCCAATGACAACTTCCTCCCCCTTAGCCGATTCGGCTTGCTCTAGCCGAATCAACACCTTGTTGGCATCGAGTTGATAGTATTCACTGGGAAAGGATCGCTATCAAGCTTCATCTTCGGGCCCTCGGTGAATTTCAATCGTCCTTCATCTATGGCCGATTGAACCTGTCGACGAAAAATATTACACTCATTAGTAGAATGCGAATAAGAATCATGCCATTTACAATAAGAACGGCGCTTCAATTCTTCTAATGAGGGTATGATGTGGCCCTTAGGCAATTTGATCTGTTTTTCCTGTAGAAGATAGTCAAAGATCCTATCACATTTGGCCACATCAAAGCTGTATTTGATCTCGCTTTGTTGATCCTTGCAAGGAGTTGGCGTCAAGCTAGAACAAACAAAGGGTTTGTTCTTGTTTGTCCAAGACCACTCAGCGACATACATATCATGATCGCCTTCATCAGACTCAGAATCACTAGTAGGACAGTCGATCATGCTAACATGAGGTTTCTTATCGCTGGGCCTAACAAACTTTTTAGCATCTCTGACTCGGCTTTCCTGAGCCAGAGCCTTCTGCATCACTTGGCTAACATCCAGAAATTGTTGGCCATCTAACCTTTCTTTAATGGGGGCAAGCAATCCATTAAAGGTGAGGTCGGCCAAATCTCTCTTGGTTATGCTCAAGCTAAAACACCGGTTTCTAGCATCCCTAAATCTCTTAATGTAATCTGCAACAGATTCATTATACTTTTGCCTAACCGAAGTCAAATCATAGAGTCTAAGCTCAGTCTCACCAGTATAAAAATAATCATGAAATTTCTGTTCTATCTAAGCCCAAGTATGAATAGAGTTAGCTGGTAAAGATGTAAACCAAGTAAAAGTAGTACCAGATATAGATAAAGAAAATAAGCGCAATTTAAAAGAATCCTAAGTGCTAGCCTCCCCACATTGTGCTAAGAATTGACCGATATGCTCCCATGTGGTCCTATTATCATCTCCACTGAATTTGGTGAATTCAGGGACCCTATAACCACGAGGATATGGGATGTTATCGAAGTAGTCAGGATATGGCTTTTGGTAAACCTTAGCACGATTCCTGGGCTCAATTCCGAATGACTCTCTAATGATATTCCGGATTTGTTCCTCCATATTTTCAGGCCTAGGCGGGTCAGGCACGACCGGCGGCCTAAAAGGTGGTTGTTGCGATGCAATGTTGTCATATTGGCCATCTCTCGTGTCGCGCGGATATCCCCTATTAGGATCATTGCATTGATTGGGGACATGCGGGGGAATTGGTGCCTGGACAGTAGCCACAGGGGAGTCGTTTGCGGGAACGTGGTATAGAACCGAGTTGCCCGTGATAGGATCTATCTCCCGTACGGCACCAGAGCGCCGCCCGATCGGCCGAGCCATGGGCGCGGTCGACCGGCCAGGTAAGGCGTAGTCGCCCGCCGGAGATAGCCGCCGGTCAGACCAATATAGTATGGGTGCGGGCGGCTCGACGGCTGGTCTCGACCGATGTAAGGTGAGCCGATCAGACCGACGTAAGGCGACCCGGTCAGACCGGCCGTAGGGCCGGTCAGACCGCCGTATTATGTTCCGGTTAGACCGGCTCGGGCAGGTCAGACCGAGATAAGATGGGCTGGTCAAACCGGTCGTATGGCCGGTCGGACCGACATAGTGCGGGTCGGTCAGACCGGTCGTAGGGCCGGTCAGACCGACAGAGGCGGCAGAACTACTTTCGCCGGGGCCTTGGGCAATCGCCCCGTCGGTTTTACTAAAGATGTGATTCACAGGGGGTTGACTCCCCCCTGCAATCGAGGTGGGCGGCGAATCGGTCGCGGGAAGACCGGATTTACCACTCATGTGCGCTTTAAACAACCTATTAAAACAAGCCTCCATAGCGGATTCAACTTTATTGTTCATGGCGGCGGTAATGGACTCATCCACCGTACTAGCAACAAGTTTTTGAATAGGCATAGAGATGTGATCAGCGCTTACCTCGCCGCGAGTTACCTTGAGCGGGCTCCCGGGCTTGATGATAACGCCCTGTCGCGTTTTGGTACAAGATTGATCTAGCACCTCCTGAGTGATCGCTCGGATGCGCTCCTCCATTATTTGGTGAGCCTCCCCATCCAAGTCATCCAACGAGATGTGGACAATGTTGTATGGCTCCACGTCTTGCGTCGCTTGCTTGGACATGGCGGCGTCGAATCCGAGTTGGCATCGTGTCTTCCCCAGCGGAGTCGCCAAAAATCGTGTTGGCGCCTTTTTTGACAAAGGCACGAACACGATCGATTCACCTAAAGCCTTGCAGTAGTTCTTGGTACAGAGTCGCCAACCACTTCAATCTAGCAAGAACTAGAACAAAGTGGGTTTTGTAGATCAAATCGGCTAGCGGAACCGATTTAGATGGATAGATTGATAACTACTCGTCTCGTGAGTAAACGAAAAGTTTTCAAGAAAAACTTACAAAGGAGTGTCGCACTCTCGCAGCGGCGGCGGACGGTTTTCGGCGCAAATCGACAAAGATGGACTAAACTAGGGCAAAGTAGAAAATATGGCTGAAATAAAGAAAACAATTCAAATAGATTAATTGTATGTTGTGTGTTTCGATATTACAATTGAACCGGCCTTGGCCCATATATAGGGGTTGGCCTTGCCTTCTACAAGTCCTCCTCCACGTCCAATTCGGGATAGGCACCTTAGGAAACCCGAGATATGCCTTTTGAAATAAGGAAACCCGAGCACCGACGAAACCTACTTGGAATCAGACTCTGCCGGTCGGACCGGCCATATGCCTTCAGTCTGACCGGCCCCACTGCCCGGTCTGACCGGCCTATACACGGCGGTCAGACCGGCCTCTCTGAAGAAACCGGCAAATTTCCAAATATTGGCAATCTTTCCTATTTTGATTCCTAAATGCCAATTTTGGGTGTAAACATAAGAATCCATATAGAACGCTTACAAGGGTTATTGACTTGTTTGTAGGTTATGTTGGAAGGAGCCACGCAAGAACAGACTCCAGATTGGATTCCTATATACAACCCAAGTCAACAAGACAACTCAAGAATTCATTAGATGTGTTGATAACTTATGTCAAGGACTACTTGTGGGCCTACCAGGACAAAGACTTCATTCTATTAGTCCATAATCAACAGTAAGTGTGTTACCTAATTAGATGTAAAGTAACGACACATAAAGCTTGAGTTTTTAACTTGCAATATATTAATTCCACATGTTTCATTGGATTCTCCTGGTCATAGTGCCAAAGTGAAGTAAGGTATACTACCTTAACTCCCGAATAAGTGACAAATGACTTTTCCGCACTTGAAGGTGCATTTAATGATGCGTGGGCCCAATATGTGTAAAATGGGGGAAAGCATCAGGAAGGAATGCCCAACCTCTTTCACCACAAAGACATCTCATGCCGTCAACAAGTTGGTGATACCTGTGGTTTTCACGTGTGCCATAACAAGAAGATTTTGCTAAATAAGGTGGCATTGCTAGGTCTTGAGGTTTGTGCTCACATGTACATATTTAGAATACTACAAGCTAGTAGTTGAATTGTGTGTGTATATGTATATATACTAACTTGGCGCCTCACTTGCAGGTCAGGATTAACAACATTCCGCTGCACAACTTCGAACAAATTAGAGAGGAACTAGCTGTCTTCATACTTGCGGAGATCATATCTTCAAAAGGAAGCTTTGTTTCAAAGCAGCCCATCCAAAAATTGTTTAATATTTATCAATGCTTGTTAAAAAAACATGTGATTATGTGACATTTATGTATATATTATATGTAATACAATCCTTGATGCTTCTGTATACATTTGCATTGCTAATTACATAACTTGTTTCAATTTATAACTCGGTTTTGCAGGTTGTAATGCTTAACTCTTGAAGATGCATATCGGCGTTTTGGTGAAATGGATGTGATTGTGAAATGCATGTATATGTTATTGTGAATGCATAGATGTATGGCATGTCAATGGATTTGTGAAATGTTGAGGATGCTGGGATGTTGGGGATTTATAGTTGTGTTTATGTTATTTTGCAGCGGGCATGGCTAGCAAAGGCCTGAGGCTAGCCAAAACATCAATTTATTTTTTGGGGTAAATTACTTATCGGTGTTGGGTTAGAACAAAACCCTGTTACAGGTGTGCATCAAAAACGTCGGGTCTAAAATAGAGTCCGTCACCAATGAGTCATTCGTGATGGTCTCCAAACCATACCGACAAAGGTGACCTAGTCATCTTTGTTGGTTTATAGTAGAGGACCGTCACAGATAACTCATCGGTGACAGGCTCTAGTTTGACTCCTTGCTGGGTCAAACCTATCGGTGACGGGCTTTTATATTGGCCCGACACAGATAACCGTCATCAGTGACGGCTGTCGGCCCGACACAGATGACTTTTCACATCACTGACCAATAATTCATGACGCAGCCTCTCACCGACACAGATAAGGGTTCCCACCCAACACAGATGATCTATTCCACACTAGTGACATATGCTAAACACAGCCTTTAGCATTATCATCTTTTCATGATCCCAAGGAGGAGGAGGTCAAAAATTAAGATAGGATCTTGCACCTAAGAAGATGTTGCTTTGATTTTATCTATTGAATTTCTCTTAGGAGGTAGTATATAACAGTCATGCATTGGGAGTGAAGTTTGCTTTGCATTTGATGCCGGGAGAGTATAGTATCAGATAACAAATTGCTCCCCTATCTCTTGAACACTATTATGTGTTTGAGAGCAGGGGAAAGAAGAAGATTGTGAAGAAAAGTAAAACGAAATGAGCCATTAGCATATGATTAATTGAGTATTAATTATTTTAAAATTGAAAATGGATTAATATGATCTTTTTTTGCAAAACACATTTGGTTTAGCGGTTTGGGAAACATGAGCATGGAAAACGAGAGGTTTTCTCCCTCCTGTGAAGCTTGCTACTACGCTTTTGGCATGGATGACTAATTTCTCTAATAAAAAAATCACTACTATAGAAACGTTAATAGGGGCCAATTGGGAACCCCGTTGGTACCGGATTCCCAACGGACACCCCATTAGCGGCATCGATGAAGAGAATCAAAGGTACTGTTTTAGCCACTATTTGGCACAACTCTGGATCTCAGATCCGCAATAGATTTGAAGTTTGTACGTTGAATTATAGAGGTTCAAAATTTAAAAATTAATCTAAAATGGGAACACGATGATTTATCTAAATTTTATCAATGTAATCGCGGATATAGATCCATGATTTGTGGAGCTAGGAATACCCAGCTCCAAGAAATCTTGGATCCGGAGCTATGCCAAAGATAGACTTTACTTTGAGAATTCACAATTCAGAAAAATATAGCTATCTCAATTCATCGGCTCGAATCTTGATGATATGATGCATCAAGTGTTCCCTCTCACCCCCTAGCTCAATCAATATCCAAGAGCGAACACGTATAATAACATCCAAGAACAAAACATTCTAGAACAAGGTTATCCTCAAGATCGATTGACATCACAGAATTGTGAACATACAAAATTCATAGAATCAACACACATAGAATCAACAACAAAAATGCAAAGGGGAGGGTCACGGGAAAGAAGGCCACCACCACTACAGCAGCTCACATTGGTTGAAGGAGAAGTACACCCTCCATCCACTACCCTAGGTGTCGGATTAGGCCGTCGGGGATCTCTAGGCTGCTGTTCACCTACTTGGGAGAGAGGAGGCAGCCGGATCTGGCAACTCCCGTGCGGTCGAATAGTAGAGTAGGCAGGCAAAGGCAGGGCGACCGATGGGGAACTTCGTGCGACGTGGTGTGGGTGTCTATGGAGGCTGGATCTGGCGAAGGCCAATGAGGATCTCTCAGCCACCGCTCGCCGGCTGAGGGGAGAACAGGTGGCCACACGGCTTGCAGGTTTGGGGAAGAGAGGAGGCCCTGCCATTTGTTGGCTTGGGAGAGAGGAGGCAGGCGCATCGCTTGTTGGCTGGGGCACGACCTGCATGTCACACCTTGCTTTTCCTCTTAGTTTAAAATTCACCTGCAAAAATTGTGCAAAAGAAATCGTCGGAAAAATAAAAGTGAAACTCTAATGATAAAATTCAATTAATAATTGGAAAGGTATGGTGGGATTTTTCTTAAATTCCCCATCACAAAATACATTAACATGATTTTTATCGGAATTTTCAAAGCAAGACAAACAATTTTAAAAATTAAATTAGGCTTATCGAAATTAAATTCCTAAAGGAAAATCCTCCTTTTCATTTTCCTTCTTTTTCTTCCTTTTTCCCTTTTTCTTTCAGGCCATGGGCCGCCGGCCACTCCCTTCTCTCTCTCCCCATGCGCGCTCCCTCGCCTAGGCCGGCCCAAGGCCGAGGCCCACCGCCACGTCGAAGTCCCGCTCTCCCTCCATCTCCTGGGCCGGGACGACATGTGGGGCCCACCTGTCATCCCCAACCTCCACCGATTCTTCCGGCCTACGCCACACCACATCGCCTCCCCGGCAGCCCCATGCACTCCCCGCGCCGCCCTACTCGATCCACACTGCGCGCCACCTCCCCCACGTTGCATGCGTGCGCAAAATGGCCAAACGGCCGGGTTCGCAAACTCCGACCGCCCGCCATTCCCACCGCCATCATGCCACCGCCATTCCCGTGGTTCTCAGCCACGTCCGCACCCCTAAGCATATAAATTTCTTCCCGAGCATCGGCCAACATTTCCCCTCAATCAAGCGCAAAATCTGGAGCTCCCCGTGCTCCCGCGCCCAAAACCTAAGCCGTCGTCGCCGCACTCCAACTCCAGCCGCCAAATCCCCTCACTCCGCCGCTCGTCACTCTAATCCGTCACCACCGCCGCGATTGCCGTCCCTCGACGAATCCCGGCCACCCCTTTTCCCAAATATCAACAACCAAAACCCGTCGGCCGTCATCATCTTCTCCGCCTCCGACCACTCTCCGGTGAGCCCCTCTCTCTCCTCTCCTTTTTCCTCTCTCTGGTCGTTCCCATGTCGCGCTCCCGCCTCGCCATCACATTGCGCTCGCGCACGTGCCGTCCACCACTCCCGCCGCCCATCGGTGGCCGTTTGGCCCCGAGCACCGCCCCGCGCCGCCGCTCGCGCCTTGCCGCAAGCCACAACTGCCAACCTCCTTCCAAGCCGTCGGATCCACCCGACAGATGGATCTGGGCCGTCCAAGTGGCGGTGCTACCTCAGAACCGGCTGCCCACATGGCCGCCACGCAAGCGCCATGTGGTGCGCTCTCGGCCGGGCCGGTGGACTTAGTCCACCATGCGCCCTTCTCTCCCCTCTCGCGCGTGCTGACATTAGCCCTAGCTAACGCTGGTGCAATAAATTATTTAATTTCTATTTTTCTTTATTAGTAATTCACTGAAACTTGTAAAATTCATAATAAATTCATCCGAACTCCGTTTGAGTCCATTTAAGTTGCAGTGGAGTCATAAAAATGTCTAGAATCCATTAAAAATAGTTTTTTGCTTGTTTCAATAGTCTTATAGCCTGTTTTTGCTGTGCTTTGATTGTTGATTAGATTCCGGTGCCGCCGACGCCCCGTTTTACTTTGAAGTAGTCGTCGAAGTCCCGCAAGAGCAAGATCAAGGCAAGTCATGTATTCCTTTTGATCATATTGTTCCTACATTGTAAATTATCTCGCTTTATCTATTTAAATTGCATTGTTTTATAATGTCATGTGGGATAGGACCTATAGTAATCAGCCTAGGTTGTTTACCCTATGTCTTTGATTAACTGAGAACTAATATGATTAGATGTTTGGTTTAGGATATGTTTAGCCCCTCTTAGCCCAATTAGCTCACTATGGGAAAACATCATTACTAGTTTTATAGTGATATAAAATGATGGTCATGGACCTATGATACTATGGTAACCATGATAAATAAAATATGATTAAAAGATGGGTTGTGGGTGCACGGTTTTGATAAACGCACCCATGACAGTTAAGGACCGGTTCGCAGCAAACCCTGGAAGAACTAAATGTGCGTACCAGAAGCCAGCGCGGGCAACGACTTGGTATGTAGTGTAGCTTTTCCCTGTCCGATGCACCCAGACAAGGGTGAGCGTGATGGAGTTTGGATGGACCGGGAAAGGTCTATGCGGCTTCCAGATTCACCTAGGCACAAAGGGGACTCCTACCCTGGATTTAGGGGTAGGGCAAAACCTGAAGTGTGGTGACGCTTGGTCAGGGAGGGTTATGCGAAAGGTCCTGTCACAGACCCCTTTATGTCGTGGTGGCATGTCGACGCACGGAAACATGTTTTGGGGTTATGTCTTGTGGGTATAGATATACACCTCTGATCACAGTAGAACTATTCGAATAGTCGTGCTCACGGTTATGGGTGGTCGACCAGATTCACCATGATTAGTCCCACTTATAAATGATTTGACTTAATGGAACTGACTAGTATAGATGGATGGTTTGAGCCTGTCTCAACGTGGTTTAGCATTGGACAAAGATGATTAATCTTTATCAATTAAACTTAACATTTTTACTGCTTTCAACTTTGTCTACAAAATGCTTACTTTGCGCCAAATAACCCCAAGCATCCTTTTTGAATTATTCTTGCATCATACCTTCCTTTGGTATGACTTGCTGAGTACAGTGGGTAGTCCTTAGTCTTGCTTCTTTTTCTCCCATCTTAGAGCTGGAGGATGGAGCAACAGATGAGTTCGAGGATGAGTAGGCTTATCGCTACCATCGAGGATTCCTGTGGAGTGGAGTTGCCACGCTACGAGCGTCAAGATGGAGTTTAAATCATTTTCTTTTTTTACTGCATTATTGTAAGACTTTCATATGTTTCTAAGATGTGGTTCATGTATATGTAATTTGTCGTTTATGTACTCTGGCTGGTCGTAGATAGGGATTTTAATACACATTCAGCTTGGAAAATTCCAGGTAAGAATTTCTATGCGTGACACCACGCCGCTCGTCGGCTTGGGGGAGAGGAGGCGCCCACGCCGAGGGGGTGGACGCATCGAGAAGAGAGGATAAGGGCTAGGGAGAGATAGGATCAAGTATAGAAGAGACGAGGAGATATGACTGGTGAGATAAGACCGAGGGGGTTGCCGGGCATTAACCGAGGTAGGCTCATGCGTGTCGTCGGCTTGCTCCATCCTCAACTGTTCTGTTTTTTTGATAATATTTGTGCCGGATTTTTTAATAAAACAATACTCATTTATATAGGTGCCGGTTTTTAATATTTGATCCGTGTGAGGGTTGGGAGGACAAGTTATACCTTATATGTGATCGTTTTTTTAAAACAGACACAAATAAAACATAAAACGTTCTCTTTGTAGTAATGAGTTCAAATATCTAACCTAATTATATGGTTCTGATTCACACTTATAAAAATCACACTCCACCATAACCCTAACAACCGGGGCCTTCCCTCCTATCAGCCGCTGCCGCCTCGCCTTGCCCAACTCGCTCGCTCCCTGGCCCTGCTCCCTCTCTGAGCTTGTGCCGTGCACCACGGCCCTGCTTCTCCCCCCTTTTGATTGGAACGACCGCAGCCTAAATCTCCTGTATTTTGGCTTTCAATCAATAGCCGGGTCCTCTGACCTTCTTTCGGACATATTGAGTTATTGTTTTATGGCTTCAGTTTTCAATATATAACAGGGCTCTAATTTACTGTAACCATATTATGGAGCATGCATCTTGATTTCTTCATCACCCACCTTCTGAAATGCATCAACGAATAGCAGATGACAGACTGGATTGTTGCATGTCCTTTCCCTTGATTGCTAGCCAGTAGTTATGACACCTCAATTTCGTTTCATAACTGATCCATGTGATATTCATCCATGAAGGGACGGGCCGAGAAAGGGGTTTCTGGCCCAAATAAACAGTAGAATTTGGAATTTCATGCAATGGTTTCCGGGTGGAAGGATTTGTAAATTTTTGGAATGTATTTGTAGTGGTTTTGCAAGGGGAATTCGAAGGAATTTATATTGATTATGACGATCGGAATGGAGAAAAATATCGAAGGGCTGCGACTTGACATTGCTCAAGACAACTAAAAAACGTTTGTGCAAAAGAAATTCCACGTATGTTTTAGGATGTTACGTGATGTTACGTACTTACATATTCTCTCCTCCATAGCGATCGATGGACTATAAACTCTAGAAGAGGGGTATATTAAATTCGGTAGTCAATGGAGTAATTATATAGTTGGTGACTTGACCTAGGTTTTTCATGAGTCTCATGATGATATTTTTGGGCTAGAAGTATATGCCAAGTATCAAATAAATATTTTGCGAAGTATCATTTTTCCTAAAAGAACAATTTGTGCCATATATCAGAAAGTATCCAATACGAATCCAGATATGTGTGTTATCATATACGGATACTTCAGTTTTGGGGAGTATGCCCATTTGGCAAGGCAGGCCTCCCGGGTAGGATGCAAATTAACACTAAAAAATTCAAATATAAATAGATTTTAATTGTGAAATAAAATGTAACTCGACTATTTAGGTTCATGTTAGTGTAATTTATCTATTTGAATTTAAGTCCTAAATAATATGCACATTTGTATAATGTTTTCGTCTGTACTAAGGTTTTTTAAAAGATATTATTTAGTACCGTTGCCCCTTCAATTAATAAAAGTTAATAGAGTAAATTATACATTAAATCTTTTTATTAAAGGTTTACCTTAGACCTCTTACACAATGTTTTTACTTTAGATTGGCCTTTTCTAACCAATTTTTTATAGTTTGGACCAACTATGAGAAAAAAAAAGCAAAATGATAGCCACCTCTAGTATATGCTTATTTTAAAATAAAAATATAGAAATATACTAAAACGGTGGTAAATATATATAGCTTTTACTCCAAGACTAAATTTATAGCTTTACCACCATATTCCATCATGATAACGCATCGATACAAGTGCAATGCAGGAAATAAAGAGCTCTATCATCTTTGAGAGAGCTCTAGACGAAGAAAAGGTTTGTAGAATCGTGCTTTTTCAAGCTATTGGTGATTGATTAACTTTGGTCGATGCTGATCTTATCTAATTAATCTTGCGCACGAACTTACATATCCTTACTCACGCGCACACGCGTGATTATGTTAGTTTTATCCGATCCAGCGGCGCCGGCACTGACAATCTACCTACCGGGGCCGGCTGACGAACGTGCGTGCGGCAGCGCCACGCGGCGGGGCAGCTCGTTCAAATCGTCTGTCTTTTTCCCAGCGGCCAACCTTCCTTCACCAACACACCGCCCTCACACTTCGCGGTACAATCGATCCAAAAGCGCACGTTGCATGGAACTAGCAGCCAAGCAGGACCACGTGCATGCACCTATATTTTTGGAGAAAAATGTACAGTATAAATCAGTAAAAACCTGAAAATAATTATTGTTAGATGAAAAATAAATATGAGAATAAAAAGCCATGACGTGAATAAATCTCATACGTTTATTTTTGATGATTTTTAGGTTTATATTATATATCTGACTTTCACCATATATTTTTTCCCTACTTTTGGCATGCAACAGATCGATCGATCAGTGCATACACGTACAGGGCAAATATTAAGACAAACTTTAAACACCTTCAAGTATCTCCAAATTTGTATTTTCTATATACTAATTTATAACTCATTATTTTTTCTAAAATTTAACATATACTACATTATCATCCATCAACAATTATTACATCTTGTTCACACAATTATAGCAAATCATTTGCAATTTAATTATTGTATTCTCGAGCTCTCAGTATATAGACAATCATTTTTCATAGTTTTTTAACATATATTATCTAGCATTTCTATAGTATTTAGTGTACACCTATTGCGGAACATCATCTAATATGTATTATTTCTATCCCTAAATAAGGATCTTTTTAGAAAATCCCTATATAATTTGATTTCTAGCACTTCGTTGACAAATTATTGAAGAGGTAAAATGACAAAAGTCTTTTATTAAAAAGAGTGAGAGAATGGATGGTGTTAAGATGGACATAAGTTTAAATGTTTGGGGCTTAGAGGGGAAACTAATATACTAAAATGCACTTTATTTTGGGACAGAGTAAATATTAGAATTACACTCGTTTGAAGACCCAGAGAGTATAAATGTTCATTTGGCATAAAAATACATACAAAACGTTCTTTTGCAAAGAAAAAGAATTAACAATGTAGTGGATGTGGCGGTCTCTACACTACGGGAGATCCCCTATTTGCCGAGTGTCTGCGACACTCGACGAAGGCTGTAAAACACTCGGCGAACACTTCTCCAAGTGTTACACTCGGCATAGCTCACACGGTAAACTTTGGGTTGGCAAAGAGCTCTTTGCCGAGAGTTTTCCATTGGGCACTCGGCGAAATCTTCGTTGAGTGTCCCATCGACACTCGGCAAAAAAAAGTACACGTTAGGTTGGGTGGACGGTTGACAGAAAATTTCGCCGAGAGCCTAAAAAAACACTCGGCAAACTTTTCCCTTTTGCCGAGTGCCAACAAAAGAACTCTCGGCGAAATTACCATCTTTGCCGAGTGCTTTGAGAAAAACACTCGGCGAAATTATATAGTTCGCCGAGAGTTTTCACAAAAACTCTCAGTGAAGAGGGAAACTTCGCCGAGTGCTTTTCTCAAAGCGCTCGGCAAAGATTGGGCACTCGGCAAAGAGGGTTCCCAGAACCCCCAGTTTGCCCTCTTTGCCAAGAGTTTTGGCCATTGCACTCAGCAAAGGCCCTCTTTGCCGAGTGTTACACTCGGCAAAGTGACAATTTTAACCCTATTTCATTTGTTCAGTGGCATATTTCATAAATTTTCAAAATATACATCACATTAACACCCCCAATCATTTCATAACCCCATAAGCATCATTCCACATCCCCATCACAACCCCAATCAACACAACCACATCGACAACCACAATCACAACAACCTTAGTCATAATTCACAATCCACAAGACATAAATATAATCCACAATCGTAGTCACAGTCACAATCCACAAAACATAAACATAGTAGTTCACAGTAGGTAGTCCACAATTCGCAATTGAAATTCGAAGAAAAGATAGTAGTTCACAGTAGGTAGTCCACAATTACAATTGTTCAAAGAAAATTACTGAGGTGGCCACGGCGCCCAACCTACGTGGTCATTACTGGGGTTATTTGATGCCGCCAACTGAGGCTGCACAAAAGGAAAAGAGAATAGTATAGGTTGTCAAGATAGTAACATTCGCAAATAAAAATTTAAATGCGAGGTCAACGAACCGTGACTTGAGCGGCCCGTATACATCCACTCACGGTCATCCATCCTCTATCATATCGAAGAATCATATAAATATTATTTACATATACCGAGTGCCTATACTATCTAATAGGTAAAGATAGGTCCTAATCTCACCCAAGGATGTGTAAATGAATTTAGTTCCCATGCTCTAGTACTCCGCTCCGAGACATAATTTCGGCAGCACCTCCCCGCTGTTCTCCAAATACACGTCCCGACAGGGAGATTGTGTATCCTGAGAACAACTGGGAGATATTGTCGAAATTCTGAGTAAGATCGGAATACTAGATCATGGAAACTAAACTCATCTACACATCCTCGGGCTGTCCAAAAAACGTGGATAATTCAAAATAGATATGGTTAAAGATATGCAAGAAGATACATATTTTCATCCGTATCTCTTTCGAACGGGAGACGCCTAAGGTTACGTTATACACAGACAAACGACGGTGATGGCAGCGACATCTGCAAAATAGGGAAGCACGGCTCGATGGCCGACACACAAGCGACGGCATGGATGCACGATGCAACTCCATTCATACGGGCATACAATAAACTTCAAAATATATACGTGCATACAATAAATACCATTCTTTTTACCATTGATTTGTTTGTAATAAATACCTAAATTTGTTTCTTTTTGCCTTCAATTTGTTTCTAATGTTGCACATGATATTATATCAATTAATGTTTCTAATGTGAACAACAAACTCATGTTTCAAATCTATTAACAAAATCTCAACAAAAAATTTCTAATGTACCAAAAAAATGACAAGGAGATTACCTAGGCTAGAGTGTGGGGAGCCGTCGGTCGAGAGAGGGCGCCGCGGGGAGGGGGCCGCGGCGGAGGGTGGTTGGCGGCCGGGGTGGGGCGGCATCGGCCGGGCAGCGTTGGCGGCGGGGCGTCGGCCGGGCGCGTCGGCCGGGAGGCGTCGGCCGGCGGTGTGGCGGCGCGAGCTGGGTTGAAGGGCGGGTCGGCGGATGGGGCGCAGGAGGCTAAGTCCCAAAATGAATGGCGTCGGGAGGAGGCGGGCATATAAAAAAAATTTGTCGTGTGCTGAAACTTTGCCGAGTGCCCCAATCTGGGCACTCGGCAAAAACAAGCTTTGTCGAGCGCGGATCGAGGGCACTCGGCAAAACAAATTTTGCCGAGTGCTGGGAATGCACTCGGCAAAGCTTGTGCATTGGCTCTTTTTGCACAATTTTTCCGTGTGTCACATTTTTGTCGAGAGCTACACTCGGCAAAAATATTTTTTAGTTTTTTTTGCTTCTAATAATTTAAAAATTATCAAACGGATTTAAAAATTCACCAAATTTTTGCATAATCCCATATATGCTATTTATTGCCTAGGGAAAAAGATTTGAAATCAAACGATAATTCGGCCGTCACTTTCTCTCCAAATCTAATCAATCCTTCTCAACACTTATAATCTACTCCGAAGAATCTTCGGTTTTGTGAGCGTCGTACCTAATAAAATATTTGAAACCTTCCCCATTTTTTACCACGTTCTCAATGTATGATATCATGACATCCTGACAATTTTTATGATTTTCCAACTTCGTTTGCTATTTTTACAATTTTAAAATCATTCGCTCAATAGGTTCCTAACCATGTTTTGTGAAGAAAAATTTTGAAATTTTTGTTTATTAACCACATAATGACTCAAAAGGGTCTAAATAACATGTATATAATTTTTTCACTAATTTTATTTCTTTTTTTAATCACTTGCAGTTCTAATTTGAGACTAGCCAAAAAATTCACAAAAATATAATAAATCAAAGAAATATAGCAAAACTAATCGAAAAATTATCAAATTTTATAATTAGGAATTACATGTTGTATTTATATAATAGAGAAAGTTTGGAGGGTAGATGAGGAAAAATCATCACAAGTTTGTCGAGTGCCAGCTAAGAACACTCGCCAAAGTTGAACATTTGCCGAGTGCCTTTGTGAGACACTCGGCAAAGGTCTCATTTTGTCAAGTGCCTTGCCTTGGCTCTCGGTAAAGGAGATATTTTGCCGAGTGTCTTGACCTGGCACTCGGCAAAGATGTTGACAAACGGCTGTTGCGATGATTCAGCAACGGCCGTTGCAATTTTGCCGAGTGTCCCTTATTGGCACTCGGCAAAAATGTATTTTGCCGAGAGCCATGTGAAGGCACTAGGCAAAAATAACCTGTTCGCCGACTGGGCGAAGTGTTGATTTTACCGAGTGTTCCTTTTTTAATATGAGTTATGTAGGGTGGCACCTTTAGATGGAACCAACAAAAGTGATGGGACATGGGCATCTTGTCATTGCTTGGCTTATGAGGCGGGACGATAGGGGAGATAGAGGAGAGATGCAAGATCAAGCAGTTGAGGTGAAGGACAACGGCCCACCTTTTCATTATGGGATGGGGAGTACTAATACTTCATCCGTTTTAATTTATCTTTGGTCAACATTTTATTTTTTACCATCAATTTCTATGAACAAATAGTTTAACATAATTCACATATTGTTAAACTACACAAATTTTTGAAATTTGATATTTATATTTGATTTAAGACAAACCTAAATCAACAAGTAATTTGAAACAAAGAAAATAAATAAGATAAAGTGAATCTTTGATTTGATCTAACTCATAGAAATATGACAGGTATTTAACGGTATTTCAGTGGCAGTATGTATACACGTTTCAAGCACCACTGCACCGACGAACATTGTTGAATTAATTAGCTGGGAAACCGTACTACTCTTGATGGTAATGTGCTTATGATCGACTGGTGGATAAGCCAAATGTAGCATATATGCAGGAGCGTGCACACATCTGCAAGAGATCATCAGCATCGACCCCACGCAGATTGGTTGGATTGTCACCAAAAATAATATATAATATTGAATTATGAACATTATCACACATTGTGTGACCATGCATGAAAGATGCAACAATATCTATCTTAGCATATATATTAACTAGCAACTATGTCCATGCGTTGCAACGGATAAAGTTAGAGCGTGACGTGGACGGGGACGGGAGGTAGCTAGGGGCATAGACACGGCGCGGGAGCTCCGAGCAGCGATGGGAGGGAGGGGCACAGGCACGGCGCGGATGGGGACAGGAGGGAGGGCGTAGGAGGTTTTTTTTTCATCCAATCCCTCTCTTTCTTTTTAGTATTGAGACTGTAGGTTAATTTTATAAACACTCAATAGGTTTTCTACAAAATAGCCAGGCAAAACAAAATTTTGATTAGAAACACTACTTGCTTTATATATAGTTATAGATCTATATCTATATCTATAATCTATAACTATCTATAAAGCTTTCTACCCAAAATTTTCGTCCGTCTGACAATTTTGCAGAAAACCTCTTGAGTATTTATAAAATTAACCCGCAGTCCCAATGCCGAAAAAAAGAGAGAGGTTCGATGGAAAAAAAAGACCTATGCCCCTCCGTCCTCGCGCCCCCTTCCTCGTCCCTATCCGCGTCGCCCCACGTCACGCCTGCGCCCTCCTCCCGCCACTGCCGGAGCTCCACTGTCACGCCCTGCGTCGTGCCTCTCCCTCTCGTCCCCATCCACGTCACGTCCCAACTTCATCCGTTGCAACGCACGGACATAATTGCTTATATATATATATATGTGTATATATATATATGTATATATATATATATGAATGATATACGAGTCTTCATTCATTTTCCATCCAATTAATATTTCTCCACACATGCGTGAATGTGATTTGTATGTCCTTTTCACCATTTAATTCAATTCGTCCAAACGTCCACGTCGATCAGTATCTTTCAGGGTAGAGCTAACATGACTGAACAAGCTCTGTGGTCGATACACATCATCTCTAAAGACTCCGACCCATCAATATCAAGTCAGCATAATGGACAGTAATTCTCGATTATATATATGCATGTTGGCATCATGTTGCTTCCTCCGACAGCTTTGCTTGCTGCAGCAGTACGGTATACTCAGAAGATTGCAATTAGCATTCAAATTTTGTAAGAGAACTATAATTATAAGTACTCCAATGTTCAATTAAACAAGGGCGGACATAGCTATGTTAATGGGTATTCGAGTGAATACGATATATTTTGTAACTTATGCTATATATTACAATAAAGCAGGTTCGTTTCAGTGGTCAGGGCGTTTAACTCTGAACCAAGAGTCCCGGAGTTCGACTGCAGCATGTGCCTTCTTACATCTCAACTAATTTTCACATTTCTCTTTTCTTCCTCTACTTACTGATTTTCACCTTTCTCTTCTATTTTCCCTCTACTTAGTTTTAATGGCGCTAATATTTTTTCTATGTTAAGTCTTGAATACCAATCTCAAAAATCTTGCATCTGTCACTGCAATCACCCCCATTTAAGTTTTTTCACATTTTACTCTCAAGTATCCCTTATTAAATAAAAGACACACTACAACGGCCATCCTCATCTCCATCGAACGGTAACCCTCATCTGTGATGTGAGTAATCTCTGTCGGGCAAATGTTCGTCACCGATGTGTGCCATTTTTGTCGGGCCTAAAGGACAGCCATCACCGATATGTTTGACCCATAAGACCAGTCAAACAATGGTCCGACACCGATGATATAATCTCAAACGGACCCTAATTAGTGCCCATTACGGATGACTAACATCTCAATCACGCTTTAGCATAAACCCGTCACGGATGACTAATATCTCCAACGGGCTTAAGTTAAAGCCCGTAACCAATCAGTCCCCAAAAAATTACTCTGTTTTTTGGCTAGCCTCAGGCCTTTGCTAGCCATGCCCGCTGCAAAAATGACAGAAATAGAGATATTTCACATACATTCACATACATCTGACACTCCCATAAATCTATTCACATCCATTATTTACACATATTTCACATTGCAAGTATAAAACACATATAACAAAATTATAATTTAATAATATCAGGGTTGATTACATATTTACATGTATTTGTCAAATTACAAAATGTATTTGTCTGCTATTTTATTTCTTTGACTTTAACCATGTATTCTTACTGAACACATTCCATTGGAATTTAATATATCATGGACTATAAAGTCTGCTATCTCTTTTCTAATCCAGTCAAAGCTAGTAGGCGCAGACTTGAATATATTTTTCTACATGTACATTCGAAAATTAGTCGATCGATATATATATATAATTCAAAAGTAGTTAGTACATATCATAATTGAGATCACAAACCTCAAATTCGGTCATAGTCTTGAACTTGTTGTTGTAAAGGAATCGAATGTTGTGGCACATATGGAATCCGCACTGGTCGTCTACTTGCTGTTTGACGGAGATGTCCTTTTTGTGGATGAAGGTTTGTTGATAATTGCTATGACGCCCTCCTTTCTTCACATATGTTCCCCACGCTTCGTCGATTGCTTGTTAGATCGGGGTCCAGTCATACGTATTACTGATTTTGGAATTTATGTAGTGGCATGTGCTCCACTTTGGTGTAATGACCAGAAGTATCTAATGGGCACTACAGCATTAATATAGTGAAAGTTAAATTCTAAAACACTACGTGTCATGTAATTGCATATATTTAGGGTACACACTTACTATTGATTATAGGCGCAAAGAAAGTAGTCCTTGTCTTGTTGGGCTAGCAAGGTCTCACAAATATAGTTCACCATAGACTTCATGTCATGATCTAGAGTGGCGACCGAGACAATTTGTGGATCCAGGAAGGCCAGTTCCGGTGCATTTTTCTGGCACCACTTTCAACTAAGCCTACACATAAGACAAACGCTCTTATAAACGTGTTATAAGAATTATTTTTTACCAAAATTAAGGAACACAAGAATACTTATAAGGATTAGCACATAAGTAGACTTGTGTCCATTGCTCGTAGTCTATAGAGGTCGAACAAGTCCTTGAAGTCTATGACGAGGTAGGTATCAGGCCCAAAAATGGTTTTTTGCCATGATAGCCTACAACGTCAGTGTTCTTGTTCATCTTCTTGGCGCTTGTCCTCTCCATGTAGTAGTGGTGGAGATCCCTGCATGCGGTGCCCATCGTTCGTAGGGCGTCGTCTCCAACCAAAGGCATGCCATTGGTGAACTCCGTTGATATGTTCTTGCCCATTTCTAGCTTCTTTGGTTTTAGACTCGAGGGCTTGGCCTTTCCTTGGGGTCTTCCTCTCCCCCTTGTTGCAGTTTTGTCGTTAGTTATTTGCGGAGGAGAGGAATGCGCCTTCCTTGATTTCTTGAGCGGTGGGGGATTAATTTCTTTTGTCATGTTGTCAGCCTCCATTTCAACGGCTGGAGCAGCGGGAGCTGGACGGGTTGGAGGGGCTGAAGGAGCAGGTGTCGGTCGGGGCGGTGGCTGAACGCTTGGTGGAGTGGCTGACTTCGCAGTCAACTTGATATCAATAAGCTCCTTGGGCCATTGGATAAAACTTCCACGTGCAACTTCTAGAGTAAGGATCTCGTCGTTCGGTGGGTACTGCAGTGGCAAATGAGCCCATTTGTTCTTGACCGCGTCAACTTGCACTTTTGCCGTGCCGACTATCAGTTGGGCCCCATGCACTCTTGTATCTAGGACTGGCTTAAATGCAAGTCCCTCGGCCACTGCAACAATGAAGGACGACATCACCTTAATCAATAGTGTGCAGTGTGCCAGTTCCTACGACAGATTCATCCATATTTTTAGAATACGCCTTGTGGCCGAGAGTTTTACCATTATTTGATCGACAGCGGTTGCGAATGATTGTTGAGGTTCTGCCACCTCAGTTGATGCGCAACTGCTCCGCCTTTGTGTCAGACTATCTTGGTGCGAAACAACGACATGCTCGGCGTTCTGCTGCGCCTGCTCTTGTCGCATCTCTTCCCTTATCTTTACAGCCATGTCATCAAGTTGTGCCTTTACTTCAATGCTTATCTCAGCTCTGACTTGCTCCCGGATCTTCTCGACCAGCCGGGCATCTTTTTCGGCCTTTGATAGGGCCCGCTTCTTGTATTGTCCCGCGTATTCTAGAAATTTATATTTCCAAAGGACCAAAGCGCCAACTCCCCGTGTACGTCCATGGTGTTAGATGTTGCCCAACGCTTGAGTGAAGATGTCATCCTCGCGTCTAAAAGTGCAGTTCTCCTTTTCGGAGGTCTGTCTCACGGCAACCAACTCTTTCTGCAATACAAGTGAGTTCAGTATAAATCTATAGTACGATTTGTCTAAATAAACATATTAAGGTGAGACACTTATGATATTTTCATATACTTATTGGTCTTGGGCATTTGGCCATGTGATTGTTCCATCGCTGTTTTTCACAGCCCTTCCCCTTGCCAAGCTCCTTGCTCTCACGTGGGGGATTTCGGCAAAAGGAGCCGGCGTGTTGGATGCCTCTGCCGCCTCATCCTCTTTCTGCCATATCTCCATCTTCCTGGCATATCCCCCCATGCCTAGCTGGTGCGGGTGCATGTTCTGAGCCTGGAGTGCCCTAAAAGCATCGGCTTTTGCTTGGGCTTCCTCACTATTTTTCTTCTTGATGAACTGCTCCCACACCACTTGCTTGATGAAGGGGCATTCCCCGAAAGGCTCCCCGACGCTGGGGTTGTTGATGTACTCGTTCACTAGCCTAGACTTGAAGTTCTTCCAAGAAGTCCCATCGACCTGAAGGCCATAGTCTTTATCCTTTCCTCGTCGGCTATGGGATAGTCGAAGCTCTTCTTGAAGTTCAGCCATGCAGATTCCTTCTCCACTTCCGGCATGTCCTTCACGTTATCAGCCAAGATCGTGAAGCTCTGCCTCCCTATAATCCCACAAATTGAGCTAAATTTTTTGCATACGTGCTTCGGTGTGATTGGCTTTCCTAGGAGGTCGCCTCTGTTATGGTGTACCTCTCCCTTGGGATTCTATTGCCGCTCCTAAGGGTCTATGACCTTGTGGACCCACTAGTTGTCGCCGATGGTGTACCATCGTTCTCTGACATCCTCTAAATAGCTTGCAATATCATAAAATGAAAAAAATAATTTAATCAAGAAGAAGAGGGATTGGAAATATACAAAGAAGAAGAGGAGACGAGGAAATTCAATAATTTGTCATATGTCAAAATTCTCAAATTTTTTGAGAGTGTTTTTGAAAGGGATGAGAAAGGGAGGATTATAAATCTTTGAAAGTATTTTTGTAACTAATGAGAAAGGAAGGAAAATAAATTGTTGAATTTATTTATAAATCTATGAAATTGCTTTTAAAGCTTTTCCAAACTAAGTTTATTAATTTGGTTGTTTAATCATGCAATTATAAACCTATTATAAATCCTATCCAAACATAGCTTTTCGCTCAATAGCTTTTCATAAATCCTATCCAAACATAGCTTAACATTCACTGTCCAAACATAGCTTAAAAGTCCCATTATACAACATTCACTAAATATTACACTGATCACAATGTATATACACAAGATCACAAAATGCATGTTCAAACATCACTTCATATCTCACATATACACACTTTATATCTCACTTCACAGCAACTAACATCAGGGCATCAAACATCAAATATACACACATGCCAAACACACACATATCTCACATATACATGAGGGCAACATCAAGGCAAATGAGGGCAACATATCTCACACATACCCTCGGACAACATCAGGGCAGATGAGGGGGATAGAGACTAATCTGGAGCTCGGTGGCGACGAGGGAAGAAGATGGTCGGTGGCGCTCGGTGGCGACTAGGGGTCGAACGGCGGCCGGCGACGAGGGAAGAAGATGGCTAGTCTATGGTGACGGGCTCGGGGACAACAAAGACAACGAGCAACATCAGATATACACACATGCATGGCACATCAAGAAGGGCTAGGGTTATATGCATGGAAACTAGCCAACGCGGTGCTCGGTGTCGGCGAGGGAAAGGGACGATGTGTGGTGCTCGGGGACATCGGCGACGGGCTTGAGGACGATGACGACATGCTCGGGGATGACGACGTCGGGCTCGGGAGGGCGCGAGGGACGGCAGCGACGTGCTCTATAGAAGGCGTGATGGTTCTGAGTGAGAGTGAGGGACTTACAAAATTTTCGTGCTAATGTATAGATCTGACCAGATTTGGAATCACATCGGTGACGAGGTTTACATTAAGCCCGATTGAGATGAATCATCTCAATCAGGCTTAATATAAAGCTCGCAACGGATGATGAAGGATTCGGCGCCCTAACGACCGACGGGAAAATATTATCGGTAACGGGCCTGGTATAAGGCCCGTCACGGATGACTCATCGGTGACGGGCCTTAACTTGAAGCCTGGTTAGTAAATTAACCATCTCTGTCGGTATGAAATTAAGGCCCGTCACCGATGACTCATCGGTAATGGCCGTTAAGTTAAAACCCGATAAGTGAGTTAATCATCTTTGTCGGGCTCAATGCTCAAGCCCGTTTGCTCTGGACATATTCCCTATCGGTCTATTATATAAAGCCCATCACCGATACAATTTTTCCACTTGTATTTATTTATTTCACTGAATAATTCACTACATAATTCAATAATACAGTAAATCACTAAATAATTCAGTAAAGTTCACTAAAGTACTATTTTCATATAATTCATCAAATAATTCAGTACAATTCAATAATTTATTTAAGTCACTTAATAAATATCTAAATTAACTAAATTCACTATATTAATTACTATTTTCATAGTATTCACTAGATACTTCAGTAAAGTTCAATAAATACACAAAAGTCTTGTTCATACAAAATACTTCATTCATTACAACAAATAGCAAAACAAATAAGTATAAAGTCATCAGTCACAAGGTTATGCCTTCCGTATGATCTGACCGAGCATATGCCACATCCTCTTGGGGATCATCGTCAAGGTCGATTTGAGGTCTAACGTTAAGATTTTGATTGTATTCTTCTTCGTCGACGACGTTGTCAACCCCGACAATTTTGCGCTTGCCATCCCTGACGATGTGCATCTTCTTGTTTGCAGGGTCTTTTATGTAGAATATATGCTCGACCTGTTTCGCAAGCACGAATGGTTCATCGGTGTATCCAACCTTGGATAGATCTATTAAAGTGAAAACTTCTTTGTCGACTTTGACATCGGTGCGTAGATTCACCCAACGACATCGAAACAGAGGGACTTTGAATCTCCCATAGTTTAGCTCCCAGATCTGTTCAATGCAGCCGTAGTATGTGTTGGACCCAACTTGATCCTGCTGAAATGCATCTATACGGACTCCACTATTTTGCACTATGCTTTTGTCATCTTGTTGTATGGTGTAAAACATGTAACCGTTGATATCGTGTCCTTGCCATGTGTCTATCTCCCAACACGGTCCCATCGCCAACAACCGTACTGCCTCAGTTGAATCATCTGTCGACGTTGTAATATGCTTCTTGAACCATTCGTTGAACCTGGAGTTATGTTCTCTATTAATCCACGTGTCCGATCGCCCCATGTTCTCCTGTCGGATTTCCGCTAAATGCTCCTCAAAGTATGGGGCAACTTCCGTCATATGTTGGAGCACAGCGAAATGAGCCTGCGAATAGGAGGCTCGATTAGGCACAACTCTTTTCCTGCCTATTGTGTTAGCGTCTGACAACCTTCCTTCGTGATGAGACGCTGATACTCCGATAGGATCGACCTCGGCCATATAATCAACGCAAAATTCAATAACCTCTTCGGTCGTGTAACCTTCAATGATGCTCCCCTCTAGTTTTGCTCTGTTTCTCACGTAAGACTTTAGAACTCTCATGTACCTCTCGAACGGATACATTTCTCTTAGAAATGCAGGGCCACAAAATTTTGTTTGCATCACAAGATATACAGGGAGATGAGTCATGATATCAAAGGAAGACAGAGGAAGAAACATCTCCATGTGTTAGAGAGTATTGACAATATCAGTTTGCAATCCGTCTAGGTCTTTAGGATCTATAACCTTCTGACCGATTACATTAAAAAAGGCACACAGACGTTGGATCATGTGGCGGACTTTGGGTGGTAGAATGCCTCTGATAGCAATTGGCAAGATTTGCGTGATGAGCATGTGACAATCATGAGACTTCATTCCAATCAGTTTTAGCTCGTCCAATTTGACGTATTTACTTATCCTTGTTGAATAGCCTGATGGAACTTTGATATCTTTGAGGCATAATAGCATTGTGATCTTCTCATCCTTGGCCAATGTGTGGCAAGCTGGAGGGAGGTACACTCTGCCTGTCTCTGCATCTGTTACAGGCAGGAGTTCACTGCGAATATTCATCTCCTATAGATCAAGGCGCGCGTTCAACCCGTCCTTTGTCTTCCCGGGAATATTCAGCAGTAGCCCTACCAGACTCTCACACACATTCTTCTCGACGTGCATCAGATCAATGCAATGACGGTCCTCGATATCTTTCCACTAAGGAAGTTGCCAAAATATGGATTTTTTTTCTTCCACATACCCTTGTCCGTTGCCTTACTTCGTTTTCTTTTCTTGCCAAACTCATTAGTTAGGTCCTTGACCATGTTGTGGACCTCATATCCGGACAGATGCTTGGGTGCAGTCTGAAGTTTCCTTTTACCGTTGAAAAGTTTCTTTTTCCTTCTAAATGCGTGTTGGAGAGGGAGCCATCTCCTATGACCCATGTAAACCATCTTTCTGGATTTCTTCAGCCACCTGCTACATGTATGTTCCATACAGTGAGAGCAGGCCTTCTTCCCTTTCACGATTTGTCTAGAAAGATTGCCCAGTGCGGGATAGTCATTAATAGTGCAGAACAATAAAACACGTAGGTTGAAGTTCTCCTGGCCATACGCATCCCAAGTTTCCACACCTTCTTTCCAGAGAGTCTCAAGGTCATCGATAACAGGCTCCAAGAACACATCAATGTCATTGCCGGGCTGTTTCGGTCCTTGTATTAACAGGCATAGCATAATGTATTTCCTTTTGAAGCACAATCATGGTGGTAGGTTATAGTTCACAATCAAAACTGGCCACATGCTATGAGAACTGCTCATGTCTCCGAAAGAATTCATGCCATCTGTACACAAACAGATTCCATTCAATGGAGAAATATTGATCGAAAATACCCAGATTTTGCAGGGTGTCTTAGCATACCATCATTCCTTCTCTTCGTGTCATGCCAACGTACTAACTTTGCTTTATTGGGGTTGGCAAATATTCTCAACGATTGATGATAGGTAGGTACCACACGGCCTTTGCCGGACCACCACGCGTTGACTGCTTTTCTTCGTCAGCACTTTTTGTTCTCTTGTATCGAGAAGCCTTGCAGACAGGACAAACATCTAGGTCCACATATTGCTTGTGTTACATTATGCAGTCGTTTGGACAAGCGTGAACTCTACGGACCTCTAACCCCAGGGGACACAAAACCTGCTTTGCTTCATATGTCGTCTCGGGCAATGTATTCTCATCTGAAAGCATGGTCTTTAAAATTTCCCAAAAGCTATGTGAAACTCTTGTCTATTCATCCACTGCTTGCCTTCAGCTTCATTAGCTCCAAGGTAGCTGATAATTTTGTGTGTTTTTCCTTACATCCAGCGTATAGAGGCTTCTCCAAATCACTGACCAACCTGCTGAACTTCAGGGAATCTCTCTCGTTGTAGTTCTTATCCTCAACGCCACGTAACATGTCTTGCAGCATATCATGATCCACATCAACCCTTTCATCGCCCAGTGGAGAAGGTACAAACATGTCATGTTCATCTTCATCTTCTTGATTTTGTGCATCACTTTTATCTGCAGCTGCACCACTGCCTGATTCTTGTTCTTCATGTTTCACCCAACATGTGTATCCCTCCATGAATCCTCGTTGTATCAGATGAGTGTGTACGTCCACTCTACTACGAAGCATAGTCTCATTTTTTCAATCTACACATGGACAACACATGTAATCGCTCATTTTTTCTTTTCCTATCCTCCTCCGCAGCGTTTATAAAATTTACCACGCCATTTCGATACTCTTCGCTATAACGATGCACATTTTTCCCATACATCCAACTTCGATCTCTCGCTGAGCTGCAAAAAAGTGGAAAAATATTAAATTAACATTTTGTACATAAGTATCTACTAGATTTATGAGAAATGACTACTATTTTTCAATTACTTTCTGACAAAAAATCGCCCTCTTCCTCCTCCCACCAAGACAGTGAACAGTGGGATAACCACTCCAACTGTCTGCTTGGGGTATTTATAGAGTGCAATAAATATCTGTAACGGCCGAACCAACAATTGTGACGGGTATTACAGTTATCTTTGTCAGGCTTAACTTCAAGCCCGTCATCGAAGGCAATCATCGGTGACGGGCCTAATTACTATCTCAATCTGGCCATGATCTAGAGCCCGTCACCGATGACAAACATCAGTCCGTTAGTTTGGCCTGTCACAGATGTTTGTCGTCCGTGACGGACTCTAGAATTATGCACATATGATGTGTCTGTGCGACTATATCTTTGTCAGTCTCTTCTTAGGCCCGTTTGAGATGAGTTAGTTGTGACGGCCCGTAAAACTCAGGCATGTTATTGTCCATCACAAATAAAAGGATCTGTAGTAGTGATATATATTGGTCATTTTTCTTTCCTACTACTTTCCGTACCCCTCTTAGAATTACAGTCTTTCTGAAATGGAGCGAGTTGATGAAAACGGTTCAAGATTTTTTATATCCGGTCAGGTGCCTATGCACCACCTGCTTACTGCAATTCAAATAGTTGTAAAGCCAAAATACAACTATTTGATAATATAGAATTCATGTACAAATAAACATAGTTAAATTTGATGTACACTTAGAGAAAAAATAACAAATTTGATAGCGAGTATTCCCTGCACTAAAAGATAAAATTTGTTTTTTTCATGAAAGAAAACTTTGTGAGATGAAAACGCCTATTACTCATCAAACCCCATCTATCAAAGGGATGGAAGAAAGGCGGCATGGGACTCAATGCGGATGGCTATACAACGAGACGAAATGGTGGTGATAACTACTTAAGGTCCAAATAAGTAAATAAGGAATTAGAATTTTGGGATTGGAGATGATGATGTCAGGCTCATTGAAACAAACTCTACTTTTAAACACTTATCACGCGATACTATTCTTTTATTAACTTCGACCATTCATCCTGTTTTATAAAAAAAATATACGTACTAAAAGATATTTGAGGAAAAAGGGAGTATAACGGCACACATGAAAATTGAGATGATTGCTATCTTTTACACGATCCGCATATAAATAAAATACTGAAACAATATATATTTGACTTTTTTAATAACTATAAAACAATAATATCTTATATCGCATCTTATGCCATGATTGTTGTTTCATGAAGAAAAAACTATATTCATTCTTGTAGGCGCACTAGCAAATAGGGTGGAACCGGTGGTGTCCATCGAGGCCAGATATAGCCGAATCTGCTCAATGGGAGCTCAGAGGTAGCATCCAAAGTGGTAATGGCGGCAAGACACAAAGGTCAAGATGTCGGCAAGGCGATAAGGCACTATTAGCTTTGATGCCTCGACGTCTAGATATAGCCATCTGATAGCTCTAATGAGGTGTGGCAGCAATAACGGGCTATTGAGCACAGCCTACGATGACACGGATTGTTGGATTTGGTGTCCCACGGCCAGCAATGGCGTTGGGCACGGCATGCTGACACTTTCGTGTATCGTGATCCTTCTAAGAGACATTGTCGAGGCACCTCTCTCCCTCCCCGGTGGGATCCTCCAAGAGAAAAACTATGCCAATTTGTTGGATGAATAGCGATAGCGCTTCCAACATTGTGTCCTCCTTGGAGGTGTTGCCTAGAAGATATTGTAATTGCCTAAACTTGCCTACAAATAGTCTAGGTATTGCCCTTGAATGGCGGTAGGTTTTGTGCAACGGATGAAAGGATCTTTCTTCTCTCTCACCCTCTTCCACTAGAACCCATTCACCTCGCAGAAATCCAAGAGCCCGTGGGTGTTTCAGCTGCATGGAAATGGTGGTGGACTGTTCAGTCGTGGCTTTTGTGTAGCTTTGGCAATGACCAAACACGCTTAGCGGCAACCAGCTGGGTGCCAATATCCTTCCTCGAGATATGTGCTGGCGATGTTGGTGCATGGTATGTTTTCTTTAATTTTAATTAGATTCATGGCGCTAAGTCCTATAATTTTTTTGGAATTGCTAGAAAAAACATTTGATAGTTTTTCATCCCTAAAAACTTTTAAATTCATGAAAATTGTATCACCTTGAGATTTGTGCGGAGACTATCGAATCACGTCTATTTTTTGGAATTACTAGAAAAAACATTTGGTAGTTTTTTCATCCATAAAAACTTTTGAATTCATGACCATCTGATCACTTTGAGATTTGTGCGGAGACCATCGGATCACATTCAGATTTGTGCGAAGAGGGAAAAAATTGCTTAGGCAGGTTCGAACCCCACCTTGGAGGTCCATGCATGTGTAGCTAGCACTACTGGAGAAACTATTTTTGCGTGCGGACAAAAAGGCATCTTCCCGTGTGGAAGGCCAGCCCGCACGCACAACAAGGTTTGGAAAAATCAAATTTTTGCGTGCGGGCGGCATTATCCCATGCGGCCCACTTAAACGACCACACGGGATAATCCATTTTCCCGTGGGGTCGCTTAAGTGGACCGCACGGGATATTGCATCTTCGGTTTTCCAGGCACGGCTACTTATGGTCCGTCTGGAACCTATCGGATGCCTCGTCCAGAAAAACCGTTTCTCTAGTAATGTGGCCAACCGCCCACGCTGGATTTGATCAATTATACATAATATAATTACAATGTTTTTTCAAAAGTAATGTTAAATGTTGTAACTATATATCTCTCTATATGAAATATGAAACATTGTATCGTCTAGCGCTGTTCGTTGAAAAAAATACACTACTAAAGAAACCATCATTGGTTGAAGTGGCAAAAAGCACAGTAGTCCCGGTTTGAGTTGCACCCGGGACTAGAGATGATCTTTAGTCCCGGTTTAAAAATTCAACGGCCCTCTAGGAACAGTAGTCCGTGCGTGTCACGAACCGGGACTAAAGATCACTTCTAGTCCGGTTCAAATGTTATCGGCGCGTGTCGAGCGCCGGAGACCTTTAGTCCCGGTTGGTAACACCAACGGGACTAGAGGTAGCATCTCTAGTCCCGGTTGGTGTTACCAACCGGGACTAAAGGTCCCGGCGCTCGACACGCGCTAATAATATTTGAACCGTCACCTCTAGTCCCGGTTCTTGAAACGAACCGGGACTAAAGGTCCTAGAGAGCCGTTGAAATTTTTATACCGTTGCCTCGGGACTAGAGATGGCATCTCTCTAGTCCCGGTTGGTGTTACCAACCGGGACTAGAGATTTTCTTTATATACTCTTTCCTCCTCCATCCGAGCGCCCACACTTGTACATCTTCAAAATTTTTCTCGGCTAGAGGTCCGGTCTTTGCCAAGGTTAGCAACTTCTTTGGTGATAATACACAAATATTTGTCATCTATAAGGTTAGCAACTTCGTCCTCTTATAGATTTGCGGTTGTTTTCTATACATTTTGCTATCTACATATCATGTGCTATCTACAATCTTAGCACTTCGCATTTTGCGGTTGTTTTCTATACATTTTCATCTCTAGATTTGTATGCAAACATGAGGAGATGTTTTCCCGCCCACTAAAATTCATCTCTAGTCCCAGTTGATTTTAAAAACCGAGACTAATTATTACAGTGCCCAATTATATTGTGTTATATTCATATATAATTATAATTAACATATGTTCATATATTCATATATAATTAACATAAAATATTATAAATTAAAATAATAACATATAATTAACATTTGTCATATTCCAAACTATTTAAAATTTAAATAATAATATATATTTAACATATGGCCTATTTGAAAAAAATTAAATTAAAATAATAACATATAATTAACATTTGTCGTATTTAAAACTATTTTAAACCATAAACCCTAAACCCTAAACCTTAAACCTAAACCCTTTTACCATTTACCCTTAACCTAAACCTAAACCCTATTTTAAACCCTAAACTCTAAACCGTAAACCCTCGTGCGGCCTGCGTGATTGGCATGTAGAAGGACTGCGACACGAGCTGGAACGTCAATGTCTTCTCCTACGATCTAACATCGTCTCTCATGCTCTTGGAGGCTGCTCCGTTCTCATCAACTGTAATAGAGCGTGGCAATCTCTTCTCACTTTGTTTTACCTTGTTCTCAGATTGCTTCATCTCATCCCAATACTTGACACATCATCTTCAAAGATGACACCAAGCTCGTCTGCATGGCAAGAAACAAGTGTCTAAGCAACACAAATCCAGAAAGCACCATTCCTTTTCGATTAGAAAAAAGAGAGCATCATTCTTGCATTGATCCGAGTAGAAAGAAAAGAATCAAACCTTGTAAAAACGTTGCTTTGCATGAGAGTAGAGCAGAATGGCTGGGGATGGAAGCTCGGGAAGGAGATACTGGAGAAGAGAGCTTCCTCCTCAAGCAGGTAACTATCAGGCCAAAGGCTAGTGCAATAAGGCCACCAGCTAGTTCATGAAAAAAGTTAGATCAATAACAGATAAATAGATAAACAAAGATAGTCTTGCAGCCAAAAGAAGCTACTGCTATAAAATTTTCTCAGCGATGAGCATGGTTAACCATATGCATGATGCAAGGCAAGACTGCATTTACCTATGTTTTTGGCTGGGCTCCATTATTTCGAGAGACATGAATCAAATCTCATACTCCAATGAGTCGGGATCAATGAAATAGCTTATCTTAGTCGTCTCGTCCACATCCGCATCCAGCTGCTCTTGATGATCCGTGGAGAGGCTTCGACGTTTTCTTCCTACCTTCTTCACCGATCTTGGTCTCTTCAACATGTCATGATCCATCGTAGTAGCTTTCTGCACTGATCTTGGTCTCTTCAACATTTCATGATCCGGATCACGGTCTTTTTTCTTGCTTTTCTCCCTTTGCTTCATAATCTTTGTCTTGCTCTTTCTTCGAGTACGGCGTAGAAGTACTCGTGTATCTCCATCAAACTTTGAATAGCAAGAGATATGGCAATGATTGGATAGTGCGGCTATATATGGCAATGATGGCTTGCCTCCCCCGTTCCCATCTCAATGTCTCGGCGGCGCCATGGAAGCCGCCGGTGACGCGCACTACGGCGGACTACCTCTATCCGCCCGCCGTGATCGAGCAGTACTATCCGCCGCCGCTGCCCCAATCTTTGCTCTCGCCGCCACAGCTATTGCCGATCTTCTGATTTAGAGGTGTGCTTTCTCGTGTTTCAGCGGAAATGTTCAAGTTCTCGTTGCTAATGTCTTACTGCCTTATTCTCGTGAATTGCCACATAAGCATTAGCTGTTAGAGCATTATTGTCCTGACCACAAGTTAGGATCTTCTATGAGTATGGAGCATGTCGACGGCCGCCCTCCTCCTCCGCTTGTAATTCTCCCTGAGGACTTTTTCGTCGACCTCGGTCTCACCCTTTTACCATTTTTATTCCCCTTGATCATATTACATTTGCGGGGTGCTATGAATAAAAAGGTAAAAGGGTGAGACCGAGGTCGACGAAAAGTCCTCAGGAGAATTACAAGCGGACGAGGAGGACGGCCGCCGACATGCTCCATACTCGTAAGATCCTAACTTGTGGTCGTGGACAATAATGCTCTAACGGCTAATGCTTATGTGGTAATTCACGAGAATAAGGCAGAAGACATTAGCAATGAAAACTTGAACATTGCCGCTGAAACACTAGAAAGCACACCTCTAAATCGAGAGACCGGCGGCGCGGTGGCGCGGAGCCAAGGCGGGCGGCGGCGGCGTAGTACGCTTGATCACGGTGGGCGGATAGACGTAGTCCGTCGTCGTGCGCGTCACCGGCGGCTTCCATGGTGCCGCCGAGGCATTGAGACGGAACGAGGGAGGCAAGCCATCATTGCCATATATAGCCGCACTATCCAATCATTGCCATATCTCTCGCTATTCAAAGTTTGATGGAGATACACGAGTACGCTACGCCGTACTCGAAGAAAGAGCAAGACAGAAAGATTATGAAGCAAAGTGAGAAAAGCAAGAAAAAGACCGTGATCCGGATCATGAAATGTTGAAGAGACCAAGATCGGTGAAGAAAGCTACTACGATGGATCATGACATGTTGAAGAGACCAAGATCGGTGAAGAAGGTAGGAAGAAAACGTCGGGGCCTCTCCACGGATCATCGGGAGCAGCTGGATGCGATGTGGACGAGACGACTAAGATAAGCTATTTCATTGATCTCGACTCATTAGAGTGTGAGATTTGCTTCATGTCTCTCGAAATAATGGAGCCCACCAAAAACATAGGTAAATGCGTTTTGTCTTGCATCATGCATATGGTTAACCATGCTCATCGCGAGAAAATTTTATAGCAAAGAGCTTTTGGCTGCAAGACTGTTTTGTTTATCTCTGTTTATCTGTTATTGATCTAACCTTTTTCATGAACTAGCTAGTGGCCTTATTACACTAGCCTTTGGCCCGATAGTTACCCGCTTGAGGAGGAAGCTCTCTTCTCCAGTATCTCCTTTCCGAGCTTCCGTCCCCACCATTCTCGCTTCTACCGTCATGCAAAACAACGTTTTTACAAGGTTTGATTCTTTTCTTTCTACTCGGATCAATGCAAGAATGATGCTCTCTTTTTCTAATCGAAAAGGAATGGTGCTTTCTGGATTTGTGTTGCTTAGACACTTGTTTCTTGTCATGCGATGAGCTTAGTGTCATCTTTGAAGATGATGTGTCAAGTATTGGGATGAGATGAAGCAATCGGAGAACAAGGTAAAACAAAGTGAGAAGAGATTGCCACTGCTCTATTACGTGATGAGAACGGAGCACCTCCAAGAGCATGAGAGACGATGTTAGATCCGAGGAGAAGACATTGATGTTTCGGCTCGTGTCGCAAGATTTCTACATGCCAATCACGCAGCCGCACGAGGGTTTACGGTTTAGGTTTAGGTTGAAAATAGGGTTTAGGTTTAGGTTAAGGGTTAATGGTAAAAGGGTTTAGGTTTAAGGTTTAGGGTTTAGGGTTTATGGTTTAAAATAGTTTTAAATACAACAAATGTTAATTATATGTTATTATTTCAATTTAATTTTTTTCAAATAGGCCATACGTTAAATATATATTATTATTTAAATTTTAAATAGTTTGGAATATGACAAATGTTAATTATATGTTATTATTTTAATTTATAATATTTTTGTTAATTATATGAACATATGTTAATTATATATGAATATATGAACATATGTTAATTATAATTATATATGAATATAACACAATATAATTGGGCACTGTAATAATTAGTCCCGGTTTTTCAACCACCCGGGACTAGAGGTGAATTTCAGTGGGCGGGAAAACATCTCTTGTCCCGGTTGGTGGCTTCAACCGGGACTAGAGATGCCCACCTACCTGGGACACATGGCTGCCCGCCATCTCTAGTCCCGGTTGAAGCATTCAATCGGGACTATATCATCTCTAGTCCCGGTTGGTGGCTTCAACTGGGACAATAGATGTCGTACCTATATATAGCAAGGGCTTCACTGGGATCCAAACACTTAGCCGTTTTCGCACAACTGCATCGTCTTCTTCGTCGCCGTCGTCGAGCACAAGGACGCCGCCGCAGCACGCCGTCTCCGCCGTCTTCGTCGCCGTCGTCGTCGCCGGAGGACCGCCGCGCCAAGGTCTTCGTCGTCGTCGCCGCCGCTGCCGCAGGTTAGCCGTCGCCACCCCCTTTTTTCTCCGTGATGCACGCTAGGGTTAGCCGCTGCCGTCGATGCCATCGCCATCGCCACCATTGTCGTCTCCGCCGCCGTCGCCGTCGCCGCTGCCCCCTCCCCTTTCCGTCCCCTCCCTGATCCCCACGTCGGCCGGCCGCCCCTTAAACCCTTAAACCTTGCCTCCCCCTCCACGCCGCCGGCTGGCCGCCTGCATCATCGTTGCCGCCATCGCCTTCCCTCCATGCCGCCGCCGCCGTGGCCGCCGCTGCCGCTGTCGTGCCATATGTTTAATGAATATGAATGTGAATGAATTTTGTGAATTTTGTGAATTTTGTGAATGTGAATGAATGAGGAGGATTTGAATATGATTTCTATGTGTATGTGTAAATTTGTGAATATGATTTCGATGTGTATGTGTAAATTTGTATGGACTTTATATGTAAATGGACTGTTTATTTTAATTTTAATGCATGAATATTGTGAATTTAGAATTTTGAATGTGTATTTAAATTTAAATTCATGAATAGATTTAAATTGGATGTGTATGTGACTTGTGAAGTTTGTATTTTCAACGAACGAGAATGATAAAATCAACAAACGGATGTGAAAGGACGGACGGATGAACGGACGGACGTACGAACGTGGACGAACGGACGGACGCACGAACGAACACTCGTTCGTTCGGTCGGTCGGTCGGTCGTCCATTCGTTCATTCGTTCGTTCGGTCGTTCGTTCTGTCGTTCGTTCGTTCGGTTGGTCGTTCGTTCGGTCATTACAACGTACATAGGCATGCAACGTCCTCTCTCTCTCCTCTCCTCTACACTTCCTCTCCTCTCCACCTTATCTCCCTCACATCATTCTCATCTCTTTCTCTCCTCTCCTCCAGATGATCGTACTCACGGACATCAACGAACGTTAGAACGAACGGACGATAGTTTAGGATTTGGGTTTGGGTTTGGGTTAAGGGTCCGAACGAATGGACGTGAACGAACGATAGGTTAGGGTTAGGGTTAGGGTTGGGTTTAGGGAACTGCATTTAGGGTTTAGAGTTTAGGGTTTAGGGTGAACAAACGAACGACAGAACGGAGACGTGAACGATAGATTGAACGAATGGTCGGTCGTTCGGTCTGGATGTAATCTAGGAAGTGACTTCTGAAAAATATCACCATTGTGGATGTGCACAATTGGATATGGTGTCTATCGGATTTCATCTATTTTTCCATCTTCTTCTTTTCTGACTATGTTTTTTTACGTAGACATACATGATATTCCTAAATAATTGATACATGTATTAACCGAATAAATTTTTTTCAGAATTCTTTGATTAAGTCCTCAACCCACATCAATCAAATGGCGGATCATGACAAGGAACAGTTTCTCCTTGATGAGATCGCACGAGGAACAGAGTTTTACAACGAGAAGGGACACGAAGATCCAGATCAGTACCTCAACGAGGGGGAGACGAGCAGAGGAACGAAGAGAGGAATGAGGGCTCCGCCTCCGCCTCCGCTGGACAGAAGAGGCCACGCGGCCTCAGCAAGAAAATAGAGGGTCAACATGTCATAACGGAGGTGGCACCTGACGGTCGACCGATTGCCCTAGAGGACGCCGCAAGGAAGTTTGTGGCGCACAGCGGATGGGTGGTGAGGGATCACGTGCCCGTAAGCATTGCCAACTAGAGGCGGTCTACCAAAGGAGGAGAGGAGCAGAGCTATCTCCCAGGCTCAGAGAAAGAGATGCTCTAGACGACAATGCTGCAGACGTTCACCATCCCAGACTCAGATCAGGCAAGGGTCAAGGAATGGACGTTGAAGAAAATGGCAGAGCTCTTCAGGAACTACAAGAAACGGTTACACAAGAAATATATCCTGAAGGGCCAGACACCAGACATTGACAAGTTCCCAAAGCTCAGAGATCATTGGGATGCTTTTGTTGAGCACAAGACCAGTGAAGAAGCGCAATCTATCATAGAAAAGAACAAGGTCAACGCAACCAAAAAGAAATACCATGACAGGCTTGGGTCAGGCGGCTATAAACAAGCAATGGAGAAATGGGAAAAAATGGAAGCCGACCTAAAAGCACGGGATATCGTTCCAAGCACAGCAAACTGGCCGGAATGATCAAAGAACTGGTTCTATGCTCACGGCGGCTCACTAAATTCCGTCGATGGCACAGTGATCTTTGGTGATGAAATTTAAGAAGCCGGACGGAGGTTAGAGGAGGCGGTGCAGGCCAGTTCCTCGGGCTCGTTCAGGCCCGATAGAGAGAAGGACGAGCTAACGCTCGGCCTCGAAAACCCAGAGCACCCGGGGCGTACGCGAGGAAAAGGCATCGTCCCCTGGAAATACGGGTTCCAAGCTGACATTGACACATACAGGAGCCGAATGAGGTCAAAGCGAGAGAATGATGCTAGATTCGCTGAGACGGAAATGAGGCTCTCGCAGATCGATCAGATTATCGACGAAAGGGTGGTCGTAAGGTTGGCTGAGGAACGAAGCCGGTGGGTTAGCCAACGGCGGATCCAAGCAACAACCGCACAACTCCAACAACGGCGCAGCGGCTGCGCGTCTCCGGAAATGAAGGCGAGCTGGCCCCACAAGCTCAACCGGGTCCGCCATGCCCCATGGATGACATCACACGGCGGACCCCGTGTGATCGCACATCCCGCTAAAAAACATAACAATAAAGGTATGTTCGTACTTTTATGTTGTACGTATATTTTCTTGAATAACTTGTCAATCAAGGTTCATTATTAACTAATAAGCAATCTTCTCGAACAGGTCATGTCAGGCATGGCTATTCCAGTAGCCCGAGACGGCACCTACCACTCCCGGCCCGTTCCACCTTCGTACTCGAAGGTTGAAATTGAACAGGTGGAATGCGGCTATGAAGATCTGGAGCTAGATATCCCCGGAGGAGACAGGGAGACGACGCTAGGAGAAACGGCTCATGGAATATTTCTCTGAAGGAAGATCTTCATAAAATTCCCCGGACGAAAAGCGTCTGCTATCGTTCCACCGCCCTCGCCTCCACGTGGGCCGTCTCTTCCGCCTCCGCCTCCTCCGCCTCCTGCGTCGCCTCCACGAGGCACCGACTCCTAAACGACCGTCTCCAACTCCACCGCCTTCCAACCCTCCTCCGTCGCCACAACGAGCACCGACTCCTAAACGGTCATCATCCAAGAGCGCGCCGTCAATATCAAGCGGTCGTCCAAGAAAGACTCAGAGAATTGAGAAGACGCCGCCACCCGTACCAAAGCGGTCGGCCTCAAGTAGGGCGAAGAAAGCGGGCAAAGATGTACCCCAGCTTGGTATGCAGCCACAGAAGCCTATGGAGTTCAGCACGATTCCAAATATTAGACCTGATTTAAGACAATTCATTCAAGAAGCTGGAATTAATATGGATCAATTACACGGGCGTGCACCCCTGGCGAAGGCTCCGCTTAAATACAAGTTCAACCTTGGAAAGCCTCTCGTCAAGCCGGATCTTGTGAAAAGGCTTCCAACTCAGATGTACCGCTTTCATCGGTGGTACATGCAACGATCCAGCAAGGGTGAAGACATGATAACATGCAAATATTCAATTGACTACTTCTTCGATGGAGATGACTACCTCTATATCCGATTCGAAGATATATTCGACCTGTACCAACTTGATGCCCTCGACGTCTCAGTTCTAACCACGCGGGTTTTGTAAGTATCGCCCGGTTATTTCGTTTCTTACCTCCTTGAATTTAGCTGACTAAAATTCTTTTTAACCGTTGTAGAATGACGATCCAATACTGCAACAAGCACGAATGCACCAAGCATGGATTCATGGATCCATGCAAAATCAACGGCCCATTGGTTGATCAGTTTTCTAATGACACCGTGGACAACATATACAACGCGCTTGTGAAGCAATCCTTTTGGTCCTTCATCCTTATGCCCTACAATACCGCGTAAGTTTTTTCTTTCTTTCCGAACCAATTTCAATCCCGTGCATACATAAAGTTTCATATGCGTCATCTAAACCAATTTACAGATTTCACTGGATTCTGTTAGTACTTGACATGGGTCAGTCGAAGATCCATGTCTTTGACTCAATGGATAAACCAGAGTCCACGTACTCCGACATATTTGAACTGTTCAACAGGTAATGCCATCTTACTTTCTATTGCATATATGAGGTTCTCGGATAATTACGTGCTAACTTTCAACTGCACGTAGGGCATGGGAACGATTTCGGGGCAATGTTCGCGGAAATTGGAAAGATAAGCTCTCTGTGCGGATGAAGTTTTCAGTGAGTAACATGCCTGCTCCTAATTTGAGTTGAATCACTATTATGTTCTAAAATATGAAATGCATATTAAATCTGTCGTCGTTTCTCTTTTATTGTGCAAAACAGTCACAGGACACCAACCTATGTGGATATTACGTCTGCGACTACATTCACCGCTTTGTGACCGAAGTCAAAACTGTCGATGATCTAGATGTACTTATAACACCAATTGATACATTACGTCTCGATTTCTAATTCACTTCATATATTTATTTCTCGTTTATTCTAATTAATGACAGCTTATGCGAGTAAGAGACGACCTCCCTCACGAGACTTTCATACAAGTCGCTCAGGAAGATTTGATGGGATTTATTAACGAGCAGGTCGTTGATCCCGCGGAGGAGTTCTTCATTAGTTTTAGTAGCTAAACCACAGCAAAGTAGATTAGAGACAATTTTTTATAAGCTAGCTAGGAAACATGTATGAATATTATACATATTTTGGTAATATATGTATATTTTTTTTCTTAAGTTCGTTTAAATGTATGTAAATTATATATTTATGTGTAATATAATATATGTGTAATATATATATATATATATATATGTGTGTGTGTGTATAGCGATCTTGCTTGGAGAAATGGCAAATTAAAAAAATTGCATCTTTAGTCCGGTTTAAGCCACCAAGGGACTAAAGATTGGAAGCCGCCACGTGGCTCCGCCACCTTTAGTCCCGGTTGGTGGCTTCAACCGGGACTAAAGATGCATCTCTAGTCCCGGTTATTTAACGGGACTATCTCTAGTCCCGGATTTGTAGTCCCGTTTTGACAACCGGGACTATTGAGAGTTACGAACCGGGACTAGTGTGACTTTCTCTAGTAGTGATAGTTCGGCATGCTAGACTATTCAGCGTTTAGGGTCAAATTATGACTATCGTAAATTAATGTTATGTATCTTTATCCTCAACATGATAATCCCACGATCGATCAAGGAAGTGCTTAATTATTTCCAGTGATTCGAACTGTATTTGCACGCGCGCGACAACGTTAGCTGTCCCCACTCCCCCCACCCAAGCTGCTTCCTCGTGAAGCTAGGTTTCCTTCCTTGCTTATCGTTTGATCGCCACGCAAGCTGCCACGGCGCCGGCGGCGAAGAGACGTCTAAACATCGACGACAACACGCGCGACATCCCTATATATACCCACGCATACACCTCCCCATTCTCCGCATCTCAATCGGTAGCTAACTATCTAGCTAAGTACACGTACTAGTAAGTACAAACTAGTTGTAAATTAAAATCAATGGCGTTCCGACGCCTTGCACCGCTGCTGGTTCTACTGCTCTCGTCCGGCCTCGCCGCCTGTCCGGCTCCGGCGACGGCCCAGAGCACCGGCGACACCGTCGTCTTCTGGGGCCGGAACACGGACCAGCTCGAGGGGTCCCTCAGGGAGGCCTGCGACACCGGTCTCTACACCACCGTCATCATCTCCTTCCTCAGCGCCTTCGGCTACATCCCGGGCACCTACAAGCTCGACATCTCCGGCCACTCAGTCTCCGCTGTCGGCCCCGACATCAAGCACTGCCAGTCCAGGGGCATCCTCGTCCTCCTCGCCATCGGCGGCCAGGGCGGCGAGTACTCCCTCCCGTCCTCCCAGGCGGCCATCGACCTGGAGGACTACCTCTGGAACGCCTTCCTCGGCGGCGGGCGCCCGGGCATCTCCCGCCCCTTCGGCGACGCCATCGTCGACGGCATCGACTTCTTCATCGACCAGGGCGCGACGGAGCACTACGACGAGCTGGCGAGGAGCCTGTACGCGCACAACAAGGACTACAAGGGGAGGCTCGGGGTGATGCTGACGGCGACGGCGAGATGCATGTTCCCGGACCAGCGGTTGCAGGCGGCGCTGTCGACGGGGCTCTTCTCGCGCATCCACGTCAAGGTGTTCGGCGACGGGCGGTGCGTGTCCCGGAGGGACGAGCTGGAGAAGTGGATGGCGGCGTACCCGCAGAGCCGTGTCCTCGTCGGCGTCGTGGCCTCGCCGGAGGCGGATAGGGACGCTTACCTGTCGCACAAGGATCTCTACTACGACGTGCTGCAGTTCATCAACAAGCTGCCCAACTACGGAGGCATCATGGTTTGGAACAGGTACTGGGATAAGAAGACCGGATGGACGGCTGGTAATGAGCCTGGTCTGGATCAGGTGATGTGATGGACGGCTGGTAATTAACGAGCCTTAGTCCATTAACTTGTTAGCTGCATGCATGGGTTACTAGTACGTATACACAAATAAAGTAATTTGAATGTGATGTGCGTGCATTGCACAAATAAAGATCGAGATGATATGATAAAAGATTGTTGTGTTGGATAATGTAATGTAATGCACAAATAAAGTGGGGTGATCAGGACGTGCAGGCTTACTCTCTTGTGGATGATATGTTGTATGTATTTTGTTTTATTGGATTGGAATAAATATTCTCCCAAATCCAAAATTTTATTCCCCTGTACACTATTGTGGATTTCCTCGAGGATGGATGCTTCTCACCAACAAGGGCTCGTCCATTTCGTAAATACTACTGTTGTGGATTTCCTCGAGGATGGATGCTTCTCACCAACAAGGGCTCGTCCATTTCGTAAATACTACTGGAGAAGTGGTCTTCGGTCCATCTGTCAAAATCCATAATAGTCCCGGTTCTAATAGAAACTGAGACTAACAAACATTTTTAGACCCAGTTAAAAAGTACAACGGCTCTTTATGATCTATCAACTAGGACTAAAGATTATTTTTAGTCCTCCGTTTATTTCTTATCAGACACCATCAGACCGCCGATGATCTTTAGTCCCGGTTGATAATGCTAAACAGGACTAAAAATTCATATAATGTTTAGTCTCTGTTGGTAATACCAACCGGGACTAAAGTGATGATCATTTTTATACGTCTTCTTCTTTCTCTAGTCGAACCATTGCTACAAAGGTTTGGAGGAGAAAGAGGGGTGCTACCAAATTTTTTTATGAAATTGTTTTGATGATAATATATAAATCGAAGAGATCTAAAAAGTTAGCAACTCCATTCTCCAATGATGTATGCTTAGCATATTACATTTGTAGGTATATTTCTATACATTTTATCTCTAAAAAGTTTATGAAAAATGATGAGAGAGAAAATTTGTTTCGGGAAAATTATGTTACTATTTAAAATTAGAAACTTATGGATAAAAATGTTATAAAAGAGATGTCAAAGAAAAATATAGAAAATTAAGAAAAAGAATATAAAACTAAGTTAATTTAAAAATCATTAAAATATTTATAAATAAGTACAATATATTAAAAATATGTTTAGTGATGACGGGATGGTCGACGGTCCTCTGAGGGGGTTACCTAATGAGGTAAAAGAGTGGTCGGGGCATCCCACAGATGGATCTGATGGTCGGCTCAAGCACTAAGCGAGCCAAGAGACAAAGGGATTTTTATACTTGTTCAGCCCTCCCGAAGAATAATAGGTCTAAGTCCAGTATTCTTTGTTGGGGTGAACTATAATCAAAGTTTACAAGATGAAACCAAACTGAACCTAGAGCGAACTAAGTGCGTCCCAAGCCCCTCAAGCCCCCAAGCCCCTAGAGCGAACTAAGTGCGTCCCAAGCCCCTCAAGCCCCCAAGCCCCGAACCTCCTGTCATATCTTTTATAGTCCAAGGGAGCAGTTACAAAAGGGGACTTAGTGCTCAAGAAAGCTTAGTCATAAAGTAAAAAGCAAATACAGAGATCACCTAAAAAGTGTAACTGAATCGTCTTGGACTCCGTTTGCTGTGGGCGTCTTGTGCGCTGCCTTCCCTCAGGATCTGCCGTCTACCAGTGTCCTGTGCGTAGTGCTGTCAGATGATGTTGTTCCCTGTCGAGTGGTCTCTTGCTTGTCTTGTCCGCGAGACTTATCAAGGAAGCCTTGCTCCCGAGGACGAGGCTTCCCTTTTAGGGTCGGGACAAAGAGTTAAGGTCGAGAGGAGCGGACCGGGGTCGGACCCAGGGCCAGGGATTGGGACGTCCGACCTTGCATGGGGTCAGGCCGTAGGCCGTCGACCCCGGCCTAAGGTCCATCGGTCCACTCCATCCGGTCTTCTTTCCCTTGCGTAGGATACCCTGGGGTTATATCCCCCAAAGCAGCCCCCGAGCCAACCTCTACAGACTACGAGCGACGGACACAAGTCTACTCAAGTGCTACTACTTATAAGTATTCTTGTGTTTCTTAATTTTAGTAACAACAATCCTTATAACACACTTATAAGTGATATTTTCTTGTGTGTAGGCATAGTTGGAAGTGGTACCAGAGATATCCACCGAAAGTGGCCTTCCTGGATCCACAATTGTTCACGGTCGCCAATCTTCAACACGACGGGAAGGCCATGATGGACTACATAGTTGAGACCTTGTTATTTAACCAAGACAAGGAGTACTTTCTGTGCGCCTATAATCAATAGTAGGTGTGTATCCTAAATATATGCAATTGCATGACACATAGTGCTTTAGAATTTAACTTTCACTATATTAATGTTGCAGTGCGCATTGGATCCTTCTAGTCATTATGCCAAAGTTGAGTACATATCATTAGATAAACTCCAAAGTCACTAAGATGTATGACTGGATCCTGATCCAAGAAGCAATCAACTAAGCATGGAAAACATATGTGGAGAAAGGAGACCGGCATAACAATTACCAAAAAAGCCTCATCCACAAAATGGACTTTCCCGTCAAACAACAAATAGGCGACCAGTGCGGATTCCATATATGCTACAACATGCGAATTTTGTATAATAACAAGTTCACGACTATGGCCAAATTTAGGGTTTGTGATCTCAATTGTGATATATACTACCTACTTCGAATTATATATATATCGATCGACTAATTTCGAACTATGTATATGTAGGAAACTATATCCAATTCTGTGCCTAAAAAAGGTTCAACGATATTAGAGAAGAGATAGCGGAATTTATTGTCCGTGACATAATATATCCCAAAGAAATGTGTAGATTACAGGGTTAAAGTCCGAGACAGGATAAACTTTTTTTTAACATTTTGAAATAAATGTCAAAGACATATAAATATGTACACTTATGATATTATTAAATTAAAATTGTTAAATGTGCTTTATACTTGCAATGTGAAATATATGAATAATGGATGTATACGTGAATAGATGTTGTGAGATTTATGTGAATGACAGATGTAATATATCTCTGTTTCTATCATTTTTGCAGCAGACATGACTAGCAAAGTTCTGAGGCTAGCCAAAAATAGAATAATTTTTTTGGAGGAAAAACTCATTGGTGACAGGCCTTAACTTAAGCTCGATGAAGATGTTAGTCATCCGTGACAGACTTAAGTTAAAGCCCGATTGTAGTCATCCGTGACGGGCTCTAATTAGGACCCGTTTGAGATTATATCATCGGTGTCGAGCCCTTGTTTGACTGGTCTGATGAATCAAACATATCGGTGACGAGCTGTAGTTTAGGCTCGACAAAGATAAGTTCATCGGTGACAGAATTTTGCCCGCTAGAGATGACTTCTTCTAACAGTGACCTTTGCATCGTGACAGGCGTCATACCCAACATAGATGAGGATTGTCGTTCGATTGAGATGAGGATGACCGTTGTATTGTATGAAATATTACTTGAAACTCTTAAAGAGAATAAATTGCTTGAATTGTACTGTTATGCAGGCATAATGCCATGTGTTTAGCTAAGCTTGGACCAAGCGTCTCCAACGTCTGGCTAGAGCACAGTACATATTAGCGGTTGGACCTCGGATAGGACATACTCCCTCCGTCCCATATTAGGGCATGTACAACGTATCGGTAAGTCCCGTCTGCGTGATGTCCCTTTTGCAAAAAAAATCTCCCGACGAGGCGTGTGGAAGGCTCGTCGTCTCGCGAGACGATGGCCTTCGGCTCGTGCTCCCAGGCGAGGAGACGGCCGCTGCTCGCGTTGTATACCTACTCGACGCCCCCGTCTCCTTGCTCGGATCTCGCGTGCGTGCCAAAGCTATCGGTGCGCGCCAAATTGAGAGAAATCAAGAGGAATCGAGAGAAATCGATCGGAAAACGATAGGGATCGAGAGGAATCGAGAGAAATCGATCGAAAATCGAGAGGAATCGAGAGGAAACGAGAGAAATCGAGAGAAAACGAGAGAAATCGGGGTCGCCGGGGCCTGCGCAGACGAGCGCGACGTGGACGCCGCAGAGCATGGAGAGCTCCTCCGCCTTCTTCCTCAGGCTCTCCTTGCTTTTCGCGAACATCGCGGCGCGCTCGCAGTCCACCTCGCAGTCCACGCCGACGCACCCGTCCATGCCGCACCTGGCTCACGCAGCCGCAGCGACAACCACGGTCGTCATCGTCGTTGTCGTCATCTCCGGCAGCAGCGTCGGCACCGTGGTGTCCCGGACACGACAGAGATGAGCGCACGGATGAAGAGCGAGTCCTCACTGCTCGCTGTTGGGAGATGGAACCCGACGCCTGCGCGCTCCAGACTAGGCACCATGGCAACCGAAAAGGAGATGGATAGGGATAGTAGTGTGTGGATGAAAAGGAGAGAGGAGGAATAGCAGTGTCACTGGTGTGTCAGTGTGTGGATGAAAACGAGTCCTCCTGCTCGCTGTTGGGAAAAAAGATATAAGGAAAAATGTATTGATTTTTTTATAATTATATATAAGATTTTAAAAAATATTGTAATTATGTTGCTTTTATTTATGTTTCATATATTTTTATTAAATAAATATACACAAATTTATTTACAGTTGATCTTAGTTACATGTAACAGCTTAGAGACGGTTTTTCTGTCTGCAGGTTATATGATATATCATCTTACTTTTTGTATGATAGTTTATAGACACATTCTGTCTATGGGTTATACATATCCTTATAGTGTGCCAATGTTTTTACCGTTGTCCCATACCAAAAGGCGTGAGGTGTTTTCTGGTTCAAACCTTCCAAGAGTGCCCTTCTGTGTTGATTTTCATGCATGCGTGTGACGCTTTGGTATAAAGATCCACCCAATTACTGCATGAGCATGTACATGCGGTCAGAGCAACGGATTAATTCTACATACATATACTTAGGCCAGTCTTAATGAGATTTCATAGGGGTTTCATACACATTAAATGGGGTGTCACATCAGTATATTTATTGTTTTTGCATGAAACGAGGAGGAGAGAGAGGAGAAATGTTTCATGGGGATGAAACTATAGAGCACTGCTTTCAAAACGTTAGAAATCGAGTGAAACCCATACTGAGAGTATTCTTTGGTTTTATGGACTGTTTCTTATTGGTCGTTTCATAAAAATGTGAGACCGATGAAACCAAAAAAAGCTAAAATAACTTATGAAACTGTACAATGAAACTATGCATTGATAAAGAAATCTGTTTCATTATCTATTTTATGATCTTGAAAACTGAGAGATGAAATCTTGCATTAAGACTGTAGCCATGTGATAAATTCTGCATGAGCGTTTAATTAGAGGTACATGCGGAGGAAACTACTACACCCACTCCCCTCCAACATGAGACGGAGGGAGAACTGTATTATCCCTCTAGTCTCAATTCTGTTCTATGCTCTAATACTCTGCAATCATGATGTCTCCTCACACGATAGCTCTGCCCTCTTCCATTTTCTTCCCATTTTTCCTTATCTCTTGCCCATTCTATTTTTGCTACTCCTTCCATCTGCTTTTCTACTATATTATGCTCTCTGGATCCACAGCAAGCAGCACCAAGTAAACGAAGCAACTAGACCATAACACATACAAAATGGCTAGTCAGTGGCATGATGACTCAACTCGACTTTACAAGTTGGCATACATGTCTACAACTTCTACTAATAATCACACTATACAAGTGTTGGAAAATGCAAGCCTGAAATGATATATAGTAGTATGCATTACGTACAAGTACCGGAGCAACGAAAGCTGACCAAAGGAAGCATCAATGTCACCAATCAATTCGCTGAATGACAAGTTCCTGCAGATAATTAAGATCAGAGTATTAAAGTCAAAAGAATATGCACACCATGTGATTTTCATGTTTGTTCTCTTAGCTTTCTGTTGCATGCAATTGTGCAAGTCAATAAAATTTATGGCAGCATATATATCCATGCTATGATATTGATCGTGCATGTTATGATATTGACCATGCATGCAGAATAACTCACAAAGCTGTTATTCTGTGCAAACCCCTAGGACTATATTGGATGTCTCCGATGGGAGTATGGATGCAGCTCAGTCCATCCCATACAAAATCTGCGGGAGCACAAGGATCACCCTCCCAGTTCCTCTTCACATAATACTTTGTCTGTATAGTAATCATGACAATGGTTGTAGATATATAGGGCCTGTTTGGTTGAGAGACTAAACTCATTAGTCCTTGTAGTTTAGTCCATATTATTCCCTAATTTTCTAAACAGTAGGGATTAAAACAGACTAAACTAGCATTAGTTGATTAGCCAGTCCCTAATATAGATGCTAATTGAGACTAAACTAAAGACTTCCTCCCCGTGCCCCTGCCTATTGCGCCGCCCTGCTCCTCCCCATGCCGCCCTCCCGCGCCTCCCCGCGCCGGCCCGCCCCTTGCCGGCCGCGCCCCGGCCGCCGCCCCACGGCCCGCATTGGGCGGCGCGCCACGGCCGACCGGCGCCTCCTCGTGCCGCCCGCCTAGCGCCAACGCCTCCGCGCCGCTCGGAGCCGACTCGCACCGCCCCACCTAGCGCTCCCCGCGCCGCCCCGCCTAGTGCCCAACACCTCCCGCGCCGCCGGTGCCGACCCGCACCGCCCGACCAGCGCCTCCCGTGCCGCCCGACGCCGACCCGCACCGTCCCACCGAACGCCCCCGCCCAACGCTCCCCGCGCCGCCCGACGCCGACCCGCACCGCGCCTCCCCATGCCGCCCGATGCCGACCCGCCCGGCGCCTCCCACGGCCGGCGCCGACCCGCACCGTCCGCCAGCGCCCCCACGCCCGGCGTCGACCCGCACCGCCCCGCCGGCGTCGTCCCGTCCCACGCTCGGGTTGTGTGCACTCTCCCTTCCCGCGCCTTGCTGCTCGGACACCCATCACGTAGCGCCGCCCCAGCTCAAGGCACCACGAAGATTGATTGAAGAAATGGCCGGCAACAAGGAAGAACAATACGTTTTTTTCTCCCAAGCTCACACACATCATCCGGGCGTCGACAATGACGGCAATGACTTTGGTTTCTCACAAGTGTCGCCTTCCATTGGTGGATCGGCGCTGGCTTGCATTTTTCATTGAGGGGCTCGGGGAGGGGATCCGGGGGTTTGATCTGAACTCCCAGGCCGATTTTTTCCCCGACTTCTCCTCGTATCAAGAATTGCTGCAGCCGGATAGACATGGAGCTGCCCCCATTCCAGCTGGCATGAGGTCGGCCGTCGCCCCGTCACGTCCTCCTTTCTCTGCTAGCAGTCGAGGAAGAGGAAGACGGGGGGAAGAATTGGTAGAGGCCGCGGTAGGTCGCTGTCCATTGGCGCGGGATCCGGCAGGGGGATGCGGGGATTCGTTCCCCCGTCGGCCTCTTCAGGCGAAGGATTCGTTGGCGGCCGTGCGGGGTCAATGTCGTCATTCGCGCAAGGATTCACCGGCCTTGGTGGATTTGGAGGTGGTGGCCGGCATCGGTGATCGTCGTCGACATGTCCTCCAGCAGCTGAGGAAGAGTGCAATGAGGACGACGAAGAAGCAGACTTTGGCGATGAGAGTCAGCGCACGGTAAATCATCTATATACATATATATTTACATTTGTCATTTTACAATTGTGCAGTTGTGTGAGCTGTAGCTTTTTTGGCAAATATAACAGTGTACACACTTGTTATTGGTTGCAGATTGGGTGTTATATATTGCTTAATCATGCTTTGGGTGTTATATTGCTTAACCATAGTTCTTTGCAAACTAATTTTATTTTTATTAGAGTATTTATGACAAGGCATGTTGGATGAAGAAAACACCTATAAATTTTGTGTAATAACCTGTGAGGAATTGAGGGAAGGTAATTGTCCCAATGGTACATGGACAACTAGAGGCTATCAAAATTTGAAGTCTAAATATTTTGTTAGCACTCAACTGAAGCATTCAACCTAACAATTGAAGAACAGAATGGTTCAACTGAAGAGTATCTACATATGTTGGGTATGGCTTAATCAACAAACGGGGTGTGGTCGAGGACCTAATGGAGAGATCACAGGGTCAGATGATTGGTGGAAAAGAATAATCAAGATATTAATATTTAAAATATGTTAACATCTTACTGTTCTTTTAGAAAATTATATTTGTCGTAATACAATTGCATTACAGGAAAAACCGGACGCAAAAAATTTTCGAACTGGCAACCCTAAGTACTTGGACATGCTTATAGAGCTATTCCAAGGTGTGGCGATTGATGGGGTCCTTGCATATTTCCCTGGTGATGAAGATGAGGAAGAGGAAGAGGATGCGGCATTAGGGGAAAGCGAAAGATTTGAAGATGCGGATGAGGGATTTGAGGATAGTCCAATGAGCACTAACGGCGAGAAAGAAGAGAAGGAGCAATAGTCGTTGTCCACGGGTTCAAGTCTGGCAAGAAAAGCAAGAGTCCGGTTGTTAGGTTGATGAAGGGGCTGCTCAATACCTTCAACGGTGAGGCGAGAAGTCCTCCCGGATAATAAATGAAGCTGTTACATAAAGGAAAGCCAAATAAGAAAAACGAGACAAGTATGAGCGAGTCCTTGATGCACTTTGTCAAAAGTTGGCTATTGAGTGTGGGGCAACGAAGAGAGCGTGGAGTATTTTTGTGCAACACAGTTATTTCTGGAAAAAGGGAACATAGTGATGTTTCAGAACATGAGAAGTAATGAAGCGTGGTTTTTATGGTTGAAGAGATGGTGCCAGCAGAAGAATTTATATTAGTTAGTAATTTCAATTACATGTCGAACTTATCTGCATTTTATAATATCATGTTATGTAATAGACTTATGCTATGTCTTGTTGTTAGTACTTTATTATGTTGTGTAACGGACATGTGGTTGAATGACTTGCTGTGATGAGTAATATTTTTATGTAATCCTTTTATATGCTATGGTTACATTCTATGCTTATCATGTGATTACCTGATATGGTGGATTTAAACATGTAAGATGGTGATGGTTCATCATGTGAGAAGGAAAGTTATGATGAGGATAGTGGTGATGAGGACAGTGGCGATGAGAGCAATGATGATGAAGACAGTGGTTGTGAGGAGGAATGTGACGATGACACCAGTGATGATCGAAAGAAATGATGCTTCAACAATCAAGGAAGCGAAAAAACTTATGCTAGCCGCCATGATTGGTACGTATTACTTGGACTCTTATTCAAATAAAGCTTCTAGAAGAATATCACCAGAGTCTGGACATGCTTGGGTAATGAGAACACTTGGCAACAGCTTGGGTAATGAGAACACTTGGCAACAGAGCTGCATGTTATAACATGTTTAGAATGAACATACCAGTGTTTGAGAAATTGCATCCTTTGCTTGTGGAGTCGTATGGGTTGAAGTCCACCACAAATATGTCCTCAATTGAGTCTTTAGCCATCTTTTTGTGGATAGTAGGTGTCCCCCAATCGCTTAGACAAGTTGAAAATCTATTTGTTAGGTCTTTGGAAATAATAGTTCGGAAGTTCAATGAAGTATTGACAGTGATTATCAAGCTTGCAAAAGATATCATTAATCCAAAAGATCCTCATTTTACTATTGTGCACAAAAAGTTACAATCTGCAAAGTATACACCGTACTTAGATAATTGCATTGGAGCAATAGATGGGACACATATTCAAGTTTTGGTACCAGTTTCTACTGTTGTGCAACATATGAATAGACATAAGAAAAAGAGTCAGAATGTGATGTGTGTATGCGATTTTGATATGAGATTTACTTTTGTTCGTGCTGGATGGCCTGGATCGGTTCATGACATGAGGGTGTTTAATGATGCTCAAAACAGATTGGGTGATAAGTTTCCACGACCACCTCCTGAAAAATTTTATCTAGTTGACTCGGGTTACCCAAACAAACCTGGTTATCTTGCACCATACAAGGGTACAACATATCATTTTCAGGAATACAATGAGGGTATAATGCCTAGAGGAAAAAAGGAGCACTTCAACTACTGTCATTCTTCTTGTAGAAATGTCATAGAGAGATCTTTCGGAGTTTTGAATAATAAGTGAAGGATTTTGTTTCGATTACCCAGTTATTCCTAAAAAAACAAGGCAAAATAATTGTTGCCTGCATAGCACTGCATAAGCTAGCTGATGAAGAATTTGACCATTGTGACTAAATTATATTCCATTGGCCGGAACAGGTTCTTCTCCAATGAATGATGCAACCGATTTTTTGATAGCCAGGTGATGAATCATTTTTGGGACTAGGTTACCGATGGCCTTTGGACTTTGAGAGATATGTGATTTGTCGTTTTATTGACGGACACTTGTATAAATATTGTTCCTATGAGCAGGAACAACAATATTTTTGATACTATATTTGTAATCCACATGATTGTATAAATATTTTTTTTAGATATGTATACGGAGTATCCTTGCCTCCAATTTGTATTTTTAATGGAGTTTTTATTTTTAGCTTGCATGACTACATAGGGGTAATATGGTCTTTGCACCATATAATTAACTATTTTTAGTCTCCTTTAGTCCCTGCAACCAAACAGGCAGAGACTAAAGGATTAAAATACCAAGCAACCTCGTAGCTAGCGATAGAAAACGGAGGACAATACAGGTAAAGAGGGAACTACCTTTTATCATGATTTAATGACATACTACTGTCACGGACATGCTTTATGGGCCTCAAGACATGGGTTGTCAAGTAGCCCAACCAAGGAGAAGCTGGTTGACACCTTGTGCAATATAATGAATGCAAGTGCTATCAGGAAGAGGCATCGATAATGAACAGACTGAAGGCTGCAGCCTCCTTCCTCCTCCGACCTTTTCCTCCTTCCTCCTGATTTCTTCTCTATCCAACTCTGTTCTTTGATTTCCCAGTCCCCTGCCCATCCTCAACAAATCAACACCAAAAGGAGAAGCACCAATAACCAATTCAGAGAGTAATGCTCAAGTATTGGATACAATTAAGGGGAACAAGCAAGTAGATTGGGAAGAGAAGCAGGGGATTGGGAAATCAGAGAACAAAATTGGATGGAGAATAAATCAGCAGAAACGAGGAAGAGGTCGGAGGAGGAAGAAGGAGCCTGCAGGCTGCACAAGTCTTGATGGGCTAGCCTACTTGACAGCCCATGTCTTGAGGCCCATAAAGCATGTCCGTGACATTCCTCCCTTTATGAATTTCGGCTTGTCTCCAAACCGATGCATCAAAGCCACCAGGATCCCAAGTTACTCGCACCGGTGATGTTGTAGCTAACTAGGGATGAAAACGGATCGGATACGGTCGGAAACTAGATATACCGTATTTGTTTTCATATTTTTTTCGGAATCGGATTCGGAATCGGAAACCTCGGATACGAAACGGAAACAAATAATACCGGAAACAAATACGAAACGGATACGAATCGAAACAAATACGGTAACGGATATTGATCGGAATATTAAACCTTCTCAAACTAATCAATATTTATAATTTTTCAGCTAAGCAACATATATGATAAATTTTAAATATCCATATCAACATTGTTTTACTAATTTCATAACCATATTATCTTTCATATCAAATATCATTATAAATCAAGCATAGTAATTTTAGACATTCATAATAAAAAATAATTCACTCACATAAGTGTATATCATAATTTAAATAGTTTATCACAAAATAGTGTTTTTTGTTGGGCTTATGGAGTTATGGTCATGAGCACTGGCCAAAGGCTTCACACCTAGGGTCCGGATATTATGCGATGAGTTATCCGGATATTATCCGACCGTATCCACCATCTGCCGGATAATGTCTCTATCGTATTCGTATCCATATCCGAGAAAAATTATCCGTTTCCGTTTCCGAATCTGAAATTATCCGAAAATTATCCGACTGACAATATCCGTATCCTATTTTTGAGGTATCCGGATATTATCCGACCGTATCCGCTATCCGCCGGATAATGTCTCTACCGTATTCGTATCCGTATCCGAGAAAAAATATCCGTTTCCGTTTTCGAATCCGAAATTATCCGAAAATTATCCGGATGACACTATCCGTATCCGATTTTTCGGACGGAATCCGGATATTATCCGTACCGTTTTCACCCCTATAGCTAACGACAGTTGTACTTGCTCTTCAAGAATCTTATCTGAATGTACAAACTCAAGCAATATCTGGTAAATTATCTCAATAGCTTCTAGGTGCAAATGGTACTTTGCAATTGTCACCTTGCCTCTTTGAAATTAAACCAATTTAGCTCTTACCGAATATTCAAGCCAACCAGTAATGAATTGATGGGTAAAACAGGTGCTACTCCCCTCATAGTTATGATGCACAAAATTTGTGCTGCTAACATATACTGCCCACTCTAAGATTGCCAAAGGTTTTATACCTGCACACTGAACAATAATTAGTATTACTGTAATGAAAATAGCCACTAGATTCCCCATCTTTGCAAGAATATGCGCTCCTCATAAACCAAGCAAATGAAGCATATCTCTCAACCTTGTACTATGTCCATCCCAGGAATTTATACTACTAGCTTCAAAACAGAGTTCAAAACACCAAAAGTCTCTAGAGATGAAACGGGTCCCATCAAAAGACAGCTAAGTCTACACATTGCTCCTTCATTTGCATTATTCACATTCTGCCACTTGTAAGAACAGTGTAGAACCACCCAAAAGGAATCAATAAGAACTCTGCTGATTCTATGCATATTTTAGTTTTGATCTTCCATGTTCAATGATTGTTCACTAAAGGAATATTGCTTGCAATGCTCCAAGGAATTGTTGAGCATCCAATTATCAAGCTCTGCCACTTGTAACCCAATAGCTGATCATATTGTAGGGCCGCACATGAACTTGAAAATTCTGTAGCTCAAAGAGATTTCAATGTTTGCAGTGCTTTTGCTTGAGCAAGTAGTGGTTGTACTTGCTGCTTAGTGTGCATACATTTGCAATTGACTCGAGAAGGAGGTGGCCACGGTTGTATAAGATTCACCAATCACCACCACGCCTCTGCTGCCTTCATTCAATTGTGGATCAGGCCATGGTTCAAGATCGTTCTCTGTGTGATGGATAAACACAGAGACGTGGTGGTGAATCTTATACAACCTCATCAATTCAGAGAGTAATGCTCAAGTATTTGGATACAATTAAGGGGAACAAGCAAGAAAATTGGGAAGAGAAGCAGGGGACTGGGAAATTAGATAAAAGAGTTGGATAGAGAAGAAATCATCAGGAAGGAGGAAGAGGTCGGAGGAGGAAGAAGGAGGCTGCAGCCTCTAGTCAGTTCATCATCGATGCATCTTCGAGATAGCACTTGCATTCCTTTATAATGCACAAGGGAATTTTTAATTTTAATTTTATTTATTAAAATATTTTAAAAAATAATTTTCTATCTAAAAATTTACAAAACTAGTCGCACATCATCCTCGGAGAGCGGTTTTTAAATATCACCCTTCCAGAGAACAATTTATCTAACGTGGTAGATGGCCGTCGACCCTCACCTAACGCCACCACCGAGGACGGCGCAAAGTTGCGAGGTGGTCCCTACAGCAAAAAATCGTCCTCGAAAAGGAGATTTTTGACGTAGGGCTGAGCCCCCTTTAGCCCTTCTAGAGAGCTATTTTTTAATGTGCGGGATGACCTTTTTGCAGGCAGCCCCTACACAGTGAAAAACGTCCTTCTAGAGGATGATTTTTTGGCTGTACGAGATCACTTGCAAAATGCCTCTTCTTCGGTCGCCGGCCGTTAGGCGGCCGGCTGTGTGCCACGTCAGATAAATCGCTTTCTGGGAGGACGATGGATGGCGAGTTTTGTAATTTTTTTCAAATCAAAAATTATTTTTTAAATATTTTAATAAATAAAATAAAAAATAAAAAAATTCCTGCACAAGGTGTCAACTAGCTTCTCCTTGGTTGGGCTAGCCCACTTGACAGCCCATGTCTTGAGGCCCATAAAGCATGTCCCTGACAACTACCTCCTTATTTTAATATATCATGTTTAGTACAAGCTAATTAGGCAAAATGGGCTTAATTAGCTTGTCTTAAACGTCATATTTTAAAATATGGCGGTAGCAATAAACAGACAAACAGACAGATGAACAATCATGTCGATTGATTGGGAATGGAAAAAAATGTTGTGAAAGTTATAATGCATGTTGCATACCATCTGAGGAGCCAGTGGAAGACTCATTCAGTGTCCGCCCCAAGAATATCTCCATGGCACTAATCAAAGATGGAAGGTCAGAGATTATTGTTGTAATGAGGGAGATGCTATGCTGGCCGGAGCCTAGCATAGTTCCCAAGAAAACATCAGCCAAATGTGGCGTGGGTTGAATGCAGCAGCTAGCAAGGTGTTATCCACAGAAACAAGGAACTGCCATGACATGTTATCTGGGATACCTTCACCTCGACAAAGTACAGCACAACAATGTACTCGGGGCCGACGCCAACATCCATGGATGCATCAGAAACTCCATGGCAGGTCCATCCTTGAAGTGTTCATTGCAGTAGATGCACTACGCATAAGGTCAGACAGTGCACCATTGGATGGGGGCTCTTGACTGTCCCATTGATTTTATCAGGAACATCTAGCCAGCCAGGAATTCTTCATACCTCTGCCAGAAGTGGTCGTAGAGATTAACTGGGTACCTAATGTGGTGCTCATCAAGTTCCAAAATGGAAGCGATTGAAGCCAAAGCTGACAGTTTCACGGAAGAAGCTGAGCAGAACTACAGACTATGCCACATTGGCCTCCAGATAAAAATTTGAAGGGAGTGACCTGAGGTCCAGCCCTGAGATGAAAGGAGTTCCTGACCCAGTGTTTTACCAAGCAAACCTTCAAGAATTTAGTAGAGGACACTGCAATCCTCTCGTGGACGTATGCTCTGCTGGAGTTGGTAATATTCACCCTGACCCAGTAGTTGGCCCTGAGATAGAGATCAAAGGCTGGAGGCGTGTTGAGAGCATCATACTTGCCTTACCCAAAGGTGGACCTCACCAGATACTTGCCACCTCTGTTAGCTGCTTGAGCGTTTAGCAGTTGCGAGTTCCATTGTAAAAGTAGCGAACTGTTATGTACCATTGTGCAAGATCCCTATGCAAGTTCCCAACATCAACAGTGTGAAGATACCCTGCATTTGTGAAGCCCACATTGGCTACATATGTTAGATTTGTCTTGAAATCTGGGTAGCTTGGCCTCGTGATATATCCACAATCGATGCTTATGAAACCTGCCAAAGCAACATATGAAGATCAATATGGGAAATCAGTTAAACTCTATACATAATACAAGAGAAGAGTGCAGGTAGAGAGGGAGTTTGGGGGCGGGGATGGCGATGGCGGCCGCTAGGGTGGAAGAGGGCTGCAGAGGCATCGGGGATAGGAGACGGCTGGTGCGCTGAGACGAGAAGGAGAGGGGAGACCGGCAGGACTCGCCGGCGGGCAGCGGCTATAGCGCTCTGATGGGTATCGGGCTAGCGGCGGCTCCCAATGATTAGGTCCATATCAATCTTTGGAGAGGGGATGATTATGGTTAGAGCATCACAAACAGTCCTCCTAATCCATTCCGAATTTTGACCCAAAAATCTGGTCCAACGATATCCCTACCCTGCTCTTAAACTTTTGAAGTTCACGTCTCCTTTTGATTCTTTTTTATAACGAAAAATGATACGATAGTGACTTTTCATTGAATAAAGCAGAAATAAATACAGCTACAAAGATCTGTAAACTATTAGTGGAGGATAAAAGCTCGTACACGCGTTTTGCTCCTACTAGTGTCCAGAGCCTCGCCTCCTCTTTAATCTTCTTAATTCTAGCTATCAGCATATGAGGGCGAGGCTTCTCACGCAATCCAGCCCCAATATCGTGTTTGTGTTGTTCTTATCTCCTTCGCGCGTGTGGAGTGAAATGTTTCCACCTAGCAATTCCTGGTGACCCCCACCCGCCGACGGCTCGCCAAGTCCCGGCGACGGCTTCTCCATCCCTGCAGATGGCTGAGAATCAATCGGCAACACCACAAGCTTTCTCGCCATCTGCATTTGTCCCGTCGGCGGTTCGTTCTCTCGCGGTGGCATCACCCTCTTTTTCGCCGTATGCTGGTTATCTGTCACCGATTCCCCAAGGTCCACCACCACTTGGATTCGGTTTCCCGTCGATGTAAGGGCTAATTCGGCCCCGGCACCTCTTCGTGTCGCCCACCACCACCGTACCCCGTGTAGGGTTGGCGCCTAACCGACCAGGTCAGCCACCGCCCAGTAACGTGCGGACAAGGAAGGTCCAGCATGGCCAGGAAGCGATGCTCCCATACGCCCAGGGGACGGCGGCCGTGGACCATGACTCCTCCGGCATCAATTTGGGCCACGGTTGGTCTCTTGGTGAAGAAGAGGAGTTGGATTGATCAAACAATTTCGGTGTCCCAATTTGCCAATTTGGTTAGCAGTCAAGGTGATTAACCCTAATCCTCTATACTTGGTCTTGTGTTTCTGTTGTGCAATGCATTGAAATGCTGAATGTTGACACTACTGAAGAAACAATTTTTAACAACAGCAAATATGGTCATTAATGATCTTTAACAATCATAAGGTCGTGGTCGTCAGTTGTCGTTAAAGGCTCCTCGTTAATAGTATTAACAACCAACGAAAATGTTTTCATTGTTATATTTTTCACAACAATGGTATAATACCTAAAAAACAGAGATTTAAAAAATCAAAATCTAAAATTTGGAACTTACAGACACTTATCTTGTCGTACTATTTGACTCTTATTTGCAAGTTTTACTGCGTGTTATAAATAAAAAAATATTTAATTAAAAGACGAAAAGTCGAAAGGTTTCGAAAACCCTAAAAAGGAAAAGGAATTGCAAAAGGGATAATAGAAACGAGATATAAAAATAATATATAATTGTAAAAGCTAAGATTTATAAAAAATTATTTTTGGATCAAAATTTTATTTTTGGGAAAATATAAAACAATTACTTAATTATAAATAAAGAAAGAAAATATATAAATAATAACAATAATAAAGTTGGGTAAAAATTAAAACTTTAGAATTTAATTTAAAGTTATGATTGGGACCAAAATGTTATTTTCAAATTTTATTGGTGAAATGAAAAAGGAAAAAATAAAAATAAAAAATAAATAAAAAGAAAAATCAAAAAAAAGAAAAAGGCTACTATTCACCGGACGCCACGTGTTCGACCCAGCGACAGGGGCCCCGTCCCGCTAGGCCGCGCCGTGCTCACGTCACCGGCCGCCTATAAAGAGCCCCGCCTCTTCTCTCTCGTCCTCACCATGTCGTAGTTGCCCGAGCTCGCCGCAGCTCCACTGCCGTCGCCATACCACCGCGCCGCGGCGGGCCGAAGCGCCGTTGCCGGTCCCGCCGCCTTGCACCGCGTCGCCGCCCTTGCCGACCTTGCCACCGGTGAGCCCCCTCCTCTTCCCCCCTCGGTAGCCAACCGCCCCTGCCCTGCGTCGGCTTACTTGAGCCGAAGGAGAGAAAGACAGAGGAGAGGAAATAGAGGAGAGGGAGAGAAAAAAGTAGGGAAAAGAAAGAAGAAAGGAAAAAATAAAAAAAGAAAGAAAAGAAGGAAAAATAAAATAAAATAAGTTCAAAATTTTGGGAAGAATATTTGGAAAATTTTTTGAGTAAAATATAATCCTTTCTTGGAATAAAATTTTTATTTTAAAGATGAATAAAGACTAATTATAATTGTGAGAATATTTAGTTAAATTTATAAATCGATTTATTTAATTATCACTTTAGGAATTTAATCATAATTTAGTTTGTTATTAAGTATTGAATTGGACATATGAATTTTCAAAAATGTAAACTTCTAGATATTGTCAAGCTTTAGGGATTATTTTTTGGATTCGATTATTTAACTCTAGGGTTGTCGGCTCGATAAAATGGGAGATAAAATTTGAGTTAACTATCTTTCCCAGTATAACATTTTCAAAATCATCAACCATAATATTTTTACAATTTAAAATGAATAAAGTTGAAATAAAGTCACCTCATAATTAATTAATCGGGGAAATCGCAAAACTTCAAATCATTATATCTCGTCCGTTTTAGCTTGGATTTTATCAAAACTCGAACCTAAATTAATCTAAAATAGTAGACTAGTTTTAGGAGCCGTTTTTGTGATTTATTTGGCTTTTGGTGATCTTTATTTGAATTCTAATCGAATTCAATTGGATTTCTCGCACGTATGAATAGAGTCCGAGGGAGCTGTTGATTGCACCGAAGACCCCGGTCAACAAGGGTGCGAGCAAGGCAAGTCATCACTACCATTGAACATGTTGAAGCCATTTGCGAACTTATGTTTGATTTAAATCAAAATGCATGCTATATGTACATATGAACTCCCCTACTTGATATATGCCATGCCTTGACATTGACCACCTGTATGTATATTCTTTGTAACTTACGACATGATGTGTCCAAAGTTAATCTTCAGTAATGCTTAGCCATGCTAAATTAGATTCTTACATAATCATATTTATCAAAGGTTATATGCTTGGGCAACTACCTTAGGGAAGGGGTTTGATATTCGGCATGTGGAGACATGAGCGCCACTTTGCCTTGACAATGATGACATGAATCTTTGATGAAAAATAAAAAGACAAAACCAATGTTTTAGACTGGGGCGGCTGGATGATTTGGGTTGATTCCGAAAAAGGCAAGTGTCGTCCCTGATCAATTAAGGACCGAACCCTGTGACTTAAACATGGAACGAGCCAGTACAACCGTACTTCTTGAATAGGTATAGACCTAGCAGAGTAGATAGCTGAGCGGATGCGGTACCCCTGCATAGTGGTTCTTATGTATGAGATGAGACTGAGGGCCTACCGGCGGGGAGTTACTGCTGGTGGGTAACCGAACGAGAAGAATGAGCAAGAGGCTTACTGGCGGGGGCTTACCGCTGGTAGATAACAGAATTGAGATTGGACTTAAGTACAACGGGAGGAATGAGCAAGTTTTCCCTTACCCCGGGAGCGCCAGAACTCCTCTCACTGCTAGGAACTGTTTACGGCTAGAGTGCAAGAGGACTCAAGTTCATGGAGCTGGTACTGCCAAAGTGAGATTATCGAAAGGCTTTGCCGTGACCGTCTCGTGTGTTGGGACGTAGGCTCATTTGTTGGGCAGTCACGGAGTACAGGTAAAGTGTTTACATCCACTGTAGTGTGAGTAAATCAATCTATTTGAATAGCCGTGCTCGCGGATATGGAGCGGCGTGACAAGTTTCTCTCTTGGGACTCTAAATTTTAAAATGATGGGATGGTATGCATAATGGTTTTATGAGCTGGTGGATCAACTTCTCGAGATGCGAGAAGGGGTAGACTCCCCAGAAAACCATGACGATCCGACGGCAGGAAGCTATCCTTGGGATCACAAGGGATGGTGGACAGAACCGTCGCCGACTTAATGAACTATGGAAATAAAACTTGACTTGGCTAGATATTAAGTTTGTGAAAAGAATTACCAAACTGGCTTTGTGCAAATGAACCCCAGCCATTCTTTGGTCAACCCATATCATATGCATCCTTGTTGTGGTGACTTGCTGAGTACGGTTGGTACCCTTGCTATACGCACAAACCTTCAAATGGAGGAAATGAAGACATAGAAGACCCGTACGCCTACTACCAGGAGGGTGAGGAAGACGAGGACGTCTAATAGGTCTTAGACTCCGGTCGTTGCCTGTGGCAATGACATATCGCTGCCTTCCGTCTGCTGCCTATCTTGACTCTGCTTTTGGTTGAATCTGGACCGTGTCGTCCTATGTATTAGGCAATGGCCTCAGGCCTATAATGTAATATGTTTGATTAAGACTATTCGTGCACGAACGCATGATATTTCAGTACTGTATTTTGTTGGTACCAAACTACTCGATTCAGAGAAATGGTACTATGAACACGAATGATTCCCGTTCTGAAAATGGAAGGAGTCCACAAATGGTTTTGTACCATCGTTATTTCATTAACGACGGTGATATCATGCCATCGTTATTTTATTAACGACTGTAGGATGATGACATCGCTAGTTCATTAAAAATGGTGATATATATCGTTTCATCCTTCTTTCATTAACGACTTCTTTACAGATTTTACCAAAAATATCATTAATGCCAAGATATATCATTCTTCTTAGTTACTGGAAGTTAATACCCGCTATTCATTCACAGAAAAGCTCTCAATGGCACTTTATTTTATTCACAAAAATATTTCTAGCTTACACAAATGCCAATATATAGAAGACATCAAGAATAGTTTTGGTACAGATTTAGCTTCTTAGTTTTACGAGAAGAAATAGAATATAACATTGGACGTTACAAAAGAAAAAACAATCTAATATTCAATTCAAGGTGCAATGGACTCATTATGCAAAGAAGCCACCTTCATCTACAAGTATCGTCTTCAGATTGACCTTCCTCATCCGTTTCATCATAAATCCTACAATCAGCGGAGGATATTCAGTAGTTTGGTTCAGTCGAACTGAGGTTACCTCTAAAGTAAATCTGAATTCAGTCATAGTATAGGATACAAACAAGACTAGGTAATGCAAAATCTGAGACATCTTAGTAATCCACTCTGCAAGAAGGGTGTCATGGTCCATGATACATGGGAAAGTAATTAATTACATCTGATCGACAGAGATAGACTGAGACGCTGCCGAAAGGAAAAGCATTGGGCTAGAGCACTGCTGGACCAACTTGTACATACCCAAATGCAGCAGAACAAAATTTGGGTGATTGTAGGATCGAGATATCGACTAGAGACTGAGTGAATAGGTGATATTAAAAATAAATGACACCTAATCAGAACTAACCTAAGTTGTTAGGCTCGGTGAAGGATAATACTAACTACGCAACTAGATTAAGTTTTATAATCCTAAGGTGACAAGGGCTTAAGTATGTCTCTATGAAAGTAAATTGCACAAAAGGTAAATGAAATAAGTAAATGAGACAAGAGACAAAGAATTTTTCATCCGAGGTTTGAAAACCTAACAGTTTTCTAATTTCCATTGAGACGAGCCCAACTTCACCGCTTAAACCATGAAGCCACCGAAGCCCCTTCGTCAAGGGGTAGGTAAGGTGGGAGCCAGCCCCTAAATGGACTACCCAAGCCTCAATCATTAGGGTAGTTCTTCCTTCGCTTCGAAGATGGTGAACTCCAAACCACTTACAACTAACACTGAGCCTCCTCCATAGTCTTCATGAAGAGGTCACTGGGCAACTCCTCCAAGCTATCTAGAAGGCGACAACCTCCACGAGTGACACGTAACAACCCGGCTAAGAGATGATCAAGTGTCACACTAGCTCAATCGATGATGCAATACACTTGTCTTGGCTCAATCTACTCTCAAACAACCACAATGGATAAACTAGAGTTCAAATGGTGTGAGAGTGAATACAAGGGATGTATGCAAGTGAAGCATATACCAAGAGACTATCTTGTGGGGGAGATTTATACCCCCACCCACAAAAAACTAGCTGTTAGGGATGAAATCTCCAACCTCAGATGCCTGCCAGTTAGACCGCCATAGGGTGGCTTGTCAGACCGGCCTCCATTGTAACGGCTAGAAAACTAGTCGTTATAGTGCATTTAATTCACTAGCGAAGGCCAATCGGTCAAACCACCGGCGGCTCTAGTCAGACCGGCCTCAGCTCGGTCACACTGGTGTGTTGATGAGAAATTTTCCATGCACTGACCTGAGAGATCTGCTTAACTCTAGTGCAGGTCCAAATATATTACTTGAGGTTCGTAGGCGTGCCAGTTGATTTGATCCTGCAATCAACAAGAAACAATAGAAAGTACATATCAAGTAAATATAACTCATATAAGACAGTTAAAATAGATAAGACCGACTGAAACTTCGATACTATCTCTAATAATGGTCATAAAACAAGATAGATCTGTTATGATTTTAGAGGCGACTTAATAGATCAAACCTAACCGATGCAACATTAAGTACCAAAAGAAGCATAGGATCTATACGAGTCTATGAACACCTTTCAAGATGGTAGATATACTATATAATCCAGATTAACATTGAGATCTAAACTTACCGGCTATCATCTAGTGATTGATACTAGTCGGTTAAGGTTTAGACCATAATATCGATCTAAATTATATAGCATATATGATAGCTGTACAGATTACGAAGATAGGATTAGAGTATAATGATGATGGAAGCACTAATCCCAATAATGCAAACCGCTGGGACAAGATTTACCTTTTCCCTGGAGATCAAATGATGCGGCCCAACTAGAAGCAAAAACTCGTCGAAACTATTAAAAGAAAAGGTGGCGATGCGCCGAGATTGTATTGATTGTATGTTGATTCTAAATTACATGGTCTTGGGTCATATTTATATTCAATTACAAATAGAGTCCTTATAGGACACGACTCTTATCTCTAACTACTATTTAAAATACTATAAATATCTGAGACAAGGTCCCCCTGACGTAATCTATAAGGAAACTATACAAAATATCCTAATTTAAAGATACATTTGCCTTTTCAGGACTTTATCCATAGATGGCAATACCTCTGAAGCACTGGAAATCAAATCCAATGATGATCTTCACGGTTTCGCACTGGAATCGGTCACATTTGTTATCCCAATCAGAATCGGCTTTGTCAGATATCCGATTTGGTCTCAGCCAATTGACTCCTTAGCCGATTCGGACTCAGCCGACATGCACTCTATTTTCGGGAATCACACACTCCAATTCCGCTTCGATTGTAGCTTCAAACTCGGGGATTTGGCTTACCAAATTTGGTCGTTAACACATGCCTCCCAAGTCCACGATATTGATAATGTTGCGGATTTTGTGCGATTCTATCCTCCGAGAAAACCTAGAGCATTTCTGTTTCGGCCGTTATCGCACCTCTTTAAAATAACGCCCAAGTGTATCCAAAAAACTCACGCCGTCAATTGCGCACTCAACACCTTCAGCCAGAAAATCCCTAAAACCTATCCGGCGATCTCTTCGGAGCTCTCAACAAGCTTGCGGCGATCTTCCTTCCCGGTGATGAGTTTATCTCCTTCAATGGCGTCCTCATCTGCTCCCTCCGATGCCCCATCGGCCGAGTTCGCTGAGGTAAGTTTCATCGGCTAATCCTTCTTTCTTCTTTGTCTGCCGCCATAGATTCATGTTGTTATCTTCTAAAATTCGCTTCTTCTTTCTTATTGTAGCACCTCGCCCATCAAATTGCTGTCCCCAGTTTGCTCAACAATGAGAGGTACTTTCTAGGGCCTATCGGCAACTTAGATCCCACAGAAATCATAAATGCCGTGACAAATAGGATGCCTTATAGGATTTCAAACCCAAGTCTGGTACCCTTGAATGGAACCTTTAAGTGTTGGCCCTCAACAGACAAATCCTGGCCAGCCTGGTATAAGAGGATGGTAGCCAACAAACAAATTCACTGGGAAGAAGTAAACATAGCTCAGTGCTTGGCTCTCACAATAGCCGACCAACCCAAGGATGAACCCCTCATGTCATTCGGCGACTTATTTACGGAATAATACATTCAATGCCTTCCTTTTCCAGCAAGGACCCATGACCCCCACCTTGATTGATGTATTCATGATAAGCGGCCTAGATGTAATGTCATCGGCTAACCCTAACCGATTTGACGCAAGCGCCAATACTCCTTCAAGACCAAGTCCATTGGGGTTGGAATGACTATATCAATTTGAACATGGGCACTGGATCTGTCAGCCCTAGAGAATATGCTGCCTTTCTTATGATGTGGCTAGAAATTTCATCTTTTGTGGATCTAGCTGTGGCCCTACAACCAACTGACAGCTCATAGCCGAAGCCCTAGTATCAAAGACTAAAGTTCCCTTGGGCAAATTTCTGCTAGGCTATCTGTACCAAACCCTCAACCAGACATAGACAAAAATTGCAACCGATTCAGTCATAGGAACTGGGGGTCTCTGGTGGTTTCTGCAGTTATGGCTGGTCTTGCTTACCCAAAAGATTATTGGCGGACCCAATCTGGTTGATGCCGAATTCCCAAGGTAGAGCCGATTGAGGATGATGATGAAGAAGAAGTGACTACACGTAGATGTATGTCCTTTGGAGAGGCTACTGCTATCCACCCTGGCTCCAAGCTATCCAGTGCACTCCTAGCCGATTGGTTCACTTTGTTTTATGATGGATTTGCAAAAAATAATCGGACTTGGTTCTTCTATTCAGGCTGCCCAGAGTTCGAACTCCCCACAGATTTCAACTTCGATGAGCACAACTTAGAAGAATTTCCAAGGCCAAGGGAAATTTTCACCACAACCATCACTCCCTGCATCTCTCCGATCGACATTCATCAAGGTAGAAACATTTTTAGGTCCTATGAATTCTACTATCCAGCATAAGCTGCCAGACAGATTGGGCTAGAACAACTGCCGATTAGCCTATACTTTATCGACAAGATCGAAACAAGGGGCGAGATCACTTCAAGACTGATGATGGATCGGTTGATGAACATAGAGGGCCCGCCTCTTGGCGGCATAGGCACTCTGGAATTGGCCTTAAAGAGAAGTTTAGCCTTCGACAGATGGTGGGTCGAATTAAAAAAACACATCTTCCATCAACCATCTTCCATGTACCTGACTACACTCCTTCTAGAGTCAATTCCTGATGTGAGTACTTCTCCCCTTTGTCGATTTTAAAACTATCGGCTATCATCTGCTTAATATTTAAACAATGTCTTCTTTCTTTGCAGACAACCGATTCTTCTCCCCCTCATGAGAGCAACTCAGGGGTTGAGATCCATTATGCCACAGGACAAATTTCAAGTGGAGGACTCGCTCCATCTATCATCGGCTTCAACACGTTGAAGGTAACAACACTTTTGCACGGTGAAACCCGCGAGGCGCTGTCGAGGAAGAAGAGGCCAAAACCATTGGCTGCTGGTCCATCGACTGCCCCCAAAAACAAGACAAAGAAACAGAAGACCGCTCCACCAGCCGATGATTTACCTTCCTTAGATCCAAGCTTGGAAGAGGCCCTTGATCAAGAAATCATGGAGGAAGAAATCGATCAAGCCATTGAGGAAGTTGCGGCTGAATCCAGCCACTCGAGTGTAACATCCTGGCCCAGGGCTTAATAGGATTAATAGAATACTCATACCAACAAGTTGTAACTTCTTTTCTGGAAGCTCATCTCCAAATAACTTTGAGGTTAAGCGTGCTTGGCCTGGGGGAATTTGGGGATGGGTGACCGACCAGGAAGTTCTTCCCGGGTGCGCATGAGTGAGGACAAAGTGCATAGAAAAGACTGGTGTCCCTCACGGTTTCATAGATGCGTGGCGGGTCAGTTGCACGGGCATGGTGCGCATGGCGCATGGCCCCTGAGGGGACACGGAATGGCACATGTGGTAGCACTTGGACGCACGGACGTGGCCAAGAGGGGAGGTGTGGATGTAACATCCTGGCCCAGGGCTTAATAGGATTGGGGTTGACCGATGAGGACGTCGGGTCTTCTAAGGGGGTGTGGATGTAACATCCTGGCCCATGGCTTAATAGGATTAATAGAATACTCATACCAACAAGTTGCAACTTCTTTTTTGGAAGCTCATCTCCAAATAACTTTGAGGTTAAGCGTGCTTGGCCTGGGGGAATTTGGGGATGGGTGACCGACCGCGATGTTCTTCCCGGGTGCATATGAGTGAGGACAAAGTACGTAGAAAAGACTGGTGTTGGTCTGTGAGGGTAGTCTAAAAGGTCCTTGAGAGCTTGCAGATGTAGGTGGGCCCAGCCCAGGGAAAGGTGGGACGTTACATCGAGCAAGTATGCACAAACACCATCGTCTGATGATCAAGCTCAACAAACACCATCCCCTCCCAAGCGTCCTGCTCACCCTCAACCAGTATGCACCTTTCCTCTCTTGAAGTTTTGGTAATTTAAATTTTCCTAAAGTCTGTTTGTCCTTAACCAAAACCCTTTTCTTGCAGCGCAAAAGACTTGCTCATCGGCAACCACACCCTGCTTCACCAGTAAACTTGAAACTTTTCTCTCTTTCTGTTAACCTGCCGATTTCAACTAACACTCATCCTCTTATACAACCTCCTCAGTCTCCATCGGCTACCCCCATGCATCAAGCGAACACACCCTGTCGGCTAGGGGTAGCCACCATGTCGAAGAGGAAGGACAAGCACCAGCTCCCACTGCTAAGGTAAGAAACTCTCCCAAGAGCATAATCGGCCTTTAACACTTGTTCACACTTTAACATTCTTGACTTGTGTCTTGCAGGCCTTAGCTGATATGTTTTCCTTTAACATAAGGGAATTCATTGGCGAAGAAGAAGAGACCACTAGCCAGGCCCAAGCTCCTATAGCCGATGAGTTAAAAGAGAAACTCTCAGATATTGCTCGTCGGTTAGACAGCTCAGTGGACTACCTGGTTACTAACTGCGGGCCAATCAAAGCTAGATTCAAAGAAATTGAGGGCCAGCTGCCAGACGACATAGCCGATATCATTTTCCAAGCTACCTATCTTGACCTGCATCGGCACAAACTGGAAGGGCAAGGCAAAGGATGACCGCTAGACAGGAGAAGGCTAGCCTTGAAAAGATGATTGAGACCAATCGGCTGGGCGTTGTCGCTGAAAAGGTCAAGTTAGACGAGCTGATCGCCGGACCATCGTCTACTCAATCCAACATTGATCGGTTGAAGCAACGAAAAGCTGAGCTTGCCATCGAGATGGAAAAATGTGACTCTGAGCTAGCTGTCGAAGAACAAAAGTTAGCCAATCTCCCAAAAGCCACTGAAGAACAAAGGGCCAAGTTAACATCTTCGATAAAATACTTGGGAGATCTGAGCAAATCAGTGAAATCGGTTCCAGGAACTCATGCAGCCGACGTCGAGGCGATTGATAAAATCGAGCAGATCAGGCAACAGGCGATATCAGCCATCAATAACCTAATCGACAACTGAGCCAACATTTGTAATAGGGATGCCTTTTGTAACTTCAAACACACTTGTAGTTTATTCTTTTGTAATCAGCAAACCTTAATTTCAGATCATGTAATATATTCTTTTGTATTGGCAAACTCTAGCCAATATGTTCATATTTCTGTAATCCAACTTCTGCTGATTGTGAAATCTCTCTTGTCTTGAAAAAAATTCAAAGTCTGCAAAAATTTTGAAGTCCACTTGATTCTGACTTTGGATATGTATGTGCGCCCCTAATTTTTGAATGTGAATCGATCATTGACAAAATTATATACCGAGGACAAAGCACGAAAACAACCACCATGTATACGTTAAATCTTAACCGAGTATGATAAGAATAAAATGACTAAGGGCGATATAACTTATATCGGCCATCACACATCGGCATCACACATCCGATTATGATAATCATAAAATGACTAAGGGCGATATGAGTCATATCGGCTATCTAAAGGTGATGTAAACACATCGGCTACTATATATCAACTCAATACAGCCGAATCATGAGTTGACCCATATACTAGGATAATACTTCTTCAAATATTTTCCATTTAAAGCCCTTCCAAACACCTCTCCATCCAATCCTTCTAGCATGTAAGCTCCCTTGGAAACGCATTTCTGGATCTTAAAGGGCTCTTCCTAGTTAGGTGACCACTTGCCGAATTTATTATCTCTGGTACCAATCGGCAAAATTAATTGCCAAACTAGCTCGCCTTCTGAAAATGACATAGACACAACTTTCTTGTTATAATGACGAGTAACCCTTTCTTTGTCCCTGGTCACCTTTTCCAAGGCACGCATTCTGGATAAAACCAAGTCTTCCGATTCATCAACCATTAGGTCGTGATAATCATCGGCTGTCAACTCGTCTTGCAACTGAATCCTCCTTGAGCCGGTTACACTTTCCCATGGCAACACAACTTCATGCCCATATAGCAGTTTGTTTGGATATAGCAGTTTGTAATTGAATCCTCCCTAGAGAACTGATTTCTTTGATGCTCCAGATGACTTTAAGAGCAGATTGATGCGCAAGATCGACAATGACGAATACTCACAAATTTGACTTCAGCAGTCAGCAGTGCTGGTATTTCTTATGCTCTCACAAAATATATTCACAAGTGCAAAGATTTACCACTGTTCCATTTCACCTTAGAGTATTCCGCATAATCGTATTTCTCATAGAGAAGCAGTAGAGATAGAACTCATCTGAGACAAAGATAAATCCTTGTTCGGTTGTAATTGTCTGAGGGACGCCAAATTGGTGAATGATGTGTTCTTTAACAAACTCGATTGCGTCTCCAAAATCAACTTTTTTCAAGGGAATTGATTCCATCCACTTTGTGAAATAATCGGTTGCCGCCGATATAAACTTGTGTCCTTTACTCGAGGGTGGATTAATCTGGCCGATCATATCAATTCCCCATATTATAAACGGCCAAGGCTTGATAATAGGGTTCATAGCCGACGCTGATGTTCGTTGTATCGCTCCAAATTTCTGACAATCTTGGCACCCCTTGTAATATTTGAAACAATCTTCCAGCTTCGTCGGTCAAAAAGACCCAGCTCTTCGAAGCAAACATTTCATCTTGTGAGTCGATTGATGGATACCACAAATGCCTTCTTGCACTTCTCCCATTACAACTTTTGCTTGATCGACACTCAAACATTCGAGTAGCAGTCCATCAATCGTCCGACAGTAGAGATTGTCATCGAGCAAAACATATCTCAAAGCCTTGTAACGCAATTTCTTAGAAGCCGATTGGGAAGGGTTCTTCAAATAATTGAAAACTTCATACCTCCAATCATCGGCTGTGATTGCTGCAACCTCAACTCCCACATCTTTGGTCATCGGCTTGTAGCCTGAAGCCCCTTGAGCCAAATTGTTTGCCTCAACATTCTGCTCTTGAGGGATATGTTTGAACGTTACCAGCCAAAAACCATCCTTCAATTCTCGGCACTTTTGATTGTAGATCATCAACATGTAGTTCTTGCATTCATATTCCCTTGCTAATTGGCTGATGACCAACAAGGAGTCACCCATGATCTCCACAACATCGGCTTCAACCTCTTTCAAAAGTTGTAAACCCTTGAGGACTGCTTCATATTCAGCTTGATTGTTTGTAGCGTAGGGAGCAATATGTTAGTGATATGCCCTAGAGGCAACATGGAGATGTTGGATATCACGTCAATGTTTATGTATAAATGAATAAAGTGTTATTCAGTTCCATGAAATAGACATCTTGTATTGATCAATAAGTACGTGACTTATTTATGAGACTCTTTATGTATGAATCTATTTCTAAACGATCCCTGATCATATGTCGTATTGTTGGAACAAATATGATTCTAAGATCGGCATGTTTATTGATTGATGATCATGTCTCATAGATCATGGGTATGGAGATACCAAATCAATAAACATGGACACATGTGTTGGAGAACATATTGTTGGATAGACCCACCATGAGACACTACAGAATTAATGTGCCATTAGTTGGTCTCGGGTAGTGTTGGTACAAAGTCCTTAGACCTGAGATCACCATGGATTCCAACATGTGTAGTAGCCTACTTTGGGACTACCAAACGCTATTCCGTAAGCGGGTAGTTATAAAGGTAGTTCTCGGGTTTGCTATGAAACATGGAGTGGGATGTGAGTGATCAAGATGGAATTTGCCCCTCCTTTGGAGAGATATCTCTGGGCCCCTCGAGGTAATGGATTATTGAAATGCATGGCCATGCTAAGTTGATTGAGGAGTCAATCAACAGATAGATAATCCAATACGGTTCGAGTGAATTGTTTAGCTATTGAAGGGATGGCACACATCTTGCCTATAGCTTAACTGGTATCGTGAGGCAAAGGGATTTGTGTACACATTACAGGTTCAGAGCCGATATTATTCTTGTATACTATGGTGTCAATATGTGCTGCTAGGCGCCGCTGTTGACGGGTCGGCTGAGTTGGACTCGAGCCGACGATCGGCTAAGTTAGACTATAGCCGAAACCGAGTATACCTGAACCTACAGGGTCGTACGCTTAAGGGGATAGAATAGATATTCGAGTTGGACTCGGATACGGCTCGATCGGATAGGGATCCGATCGGATAGAGTCCTATGGGCTTACAACGTGTGGGCGGCCAACTCTATGAGATACGGATGAGATCCGATTCAAAATAGAGTCCTAATCGACCACTAGTCCCAGTCGGCCAACTCTATATAAAGGAGGGAGGGGTGGAGAGCTGCGGTACGTCAATTGTATCGTGTTGAACCAAATCCGCAACAAAAGTCGCCGAGATCAATCTCCACGGAAACCCTCCCCACTTTCGAGCCAAACCCTAGCCTTGCATCGCGTGCTAGCACACGAGTGTTCGGCGTTCTGTCCCCGGACGTGTGGATACCGGTAGAGGCGCTGCTACGTTGCGCGCTGTTCATCGGCTGTGGAGGAATCAGCTGCGGTCGAGTGCATCGGAGCGAGGCGCGAGAACACAGTCGGACGACTCGGATCGGCTACGGCATCTGCGAATCGGCTGGTTGGCAAATCGACTGTCGGCTTGCGGGAATCGGCTACACAGTTCCAGATTGGATAGCCCTGATTGGCTATTTCCGCTGCATACTCCAATCGGTAACGATCTATCGACCCTTACTTGCAAGTGTTCCTGGTTTGCGCGGTAGAAAAGTTTTTGTTTTCGGCTAGCGTAGCTTCCGCGTAACCCTTCACAATAGTATAAGCAAATTCAAAACTTTCCCCTGGGTGATATGATAACCAAGTCGATGTTACAGCCATGAGTGTATACTGATCCATCAGAAAACAACATCCAAGGCACTATGTCGACTGACAAGTACAACTTAAAAGGTATTCCCTTCTGTGGATCGAATCATCTCGGTGTTCGATGATGAAATCGGCTATAGCATGTCCCTTGAATGCCTTGGGTGCCTAATACCTTAGGTCAAATTCCGTCAAGGCAAAAATCCACTTCCAAACTTGCCCTTTCAAAACTGGAGCTGATAGCATGTACTTGACCATGTCGGCTTTGCAAATAATGGTGCACTCGTTGGATAATAAATAATGCCTCAACATTGTACAAGAGAAATATAAGCACAAGCACAACTTTTCCACAAGAGAGTACCTTGTTTCTGCATCCAGAAGTCTTTTGCTGAGATAAAATATTGCTCTTTCCTTGCCTTCAAACTCCTGGATTAAAACCGAGCCGATTGATTGTTCATCGGCTGACAAGTACAAGTTAAAAAGTACTCCCTTCCGTGGAGGGATCAATACTGGAGGGGAGCTTAAATAATCCTTGATGTTATCCAAAGTTTTCTGCTGCTCTGCCCCCAAGTAAACTCTTGATCGGCTTTTAGCCTTAGCAAGGGCGTGAACGGCTCCATCTTCTGAGATAAGTTAGCAATGAAACGCCTGATGAAATTTACCTTGCCGATCAGAGATTGTAACTGCTTCTTGTCCTGTGGAGGCTGAATACTCTTGATTGCATTAACACTTCTTTGCGTCACCTCAATCCCTCTCTCATGAACAAGAAAACCAAGGAATTGCCCAGCTGATACACCGAAAGCGCATTTGGTAGGATTCATCTTCAAGCCATATTTCCTTGTTCTTTTCAATACATTCCTTAAATCGACTATGTGGTCGTCAACTTTTTTTTTATTTGACAACCACATCATCAATGTAGATTTCCACTAAGAAGCCGATTAAATCGTGAAAAATATAGTTCATGGCTCTCTGATAAGTAGCCCCAACATTTTTCAAGCCGAATGTCATGACAACCCATTCATATAAGCCGATTGCACCAGGACACCTAAAAGCAGTCTTATGAATGTCTTCCTCAACCATGAATATTTGATTATAACCAGCATTGCCATCCATAAAACTTATGATTTTATGCCTTGAAGCTGCATCGACCAATAAATCGGCAATCAACATGTGGTACTCGTCCTTGGAGGTGGCTTTGTTCAAGTCGCAAAAATCGATGCACACCCTAAGCTTGTCGTTCTTCTTGATTACTGGGACTATGTTCGACACCCACTCGACGTATCGGCACGGCCAAATAAAACGAACATCATACAGCCGAGTAATTTCGGCCTTAATCGCATCATACATATCGGCTTTAAACCTCCTAGGAGGCTGTTTGTATTGCCGATATCCTGGTTTAATAGGGAGCCGATGTTCCACAATCGATCGGCTAAGACCTAACATCTCAAAAATACTTCCAAGCAAAACAATATTTATATTCCTTTAATAAATCAATTAGCTTGGTTCTAATATGAGGAGACAAGTTTTTACTAATGTATGTCGGCCTAGGCCTATCTCCTGGACCTATATCAACTTCTTCAAGCTCGTCGGCCGACATAAAACCTTGTCCTAGCTTGCCATTGAGATCGCCTACGGTGTCCTTGGTGTAGACGCTTGAGCCCTCCACAACGCCCTCAAAGTAATAATTGAGGCTCTTTATCTCCAATTGGCTGTATGGTAGAATCAGACACCTTTAGAAAATCAGCCTTCCAAACTTTGTTGGATAAGCAATCGATGCCGTCAATCACCCAAAGTTTTAAACCGGCATTGGCTACATTTACTAACTTGTCGGCTGGAACGATTTCAATCTTGTCGCCTTGCCATTGGATCAAGCTCTGGTGCATGGTGGAAGGGATGCAGCAATTGGCATGGATCCAATCCCTCCCCAACAACAGGCTGTATGACCCCTTCCTGACGATGACAAAAAAGGTGGTAGGCACTGTCTTACTGCCAATGGTCAGCTCAACGTTAAGAACCCCTTTTGTCTCAGATGGGTTTCCGCCAAAATCCTTGAGGACCATGTTTGTCTTTATGAGATCGTCGGCACCCTTGCCCAACTTTCTAAGAGTAGCATAGGGCATCAGATTGACGGCGGATCCCCTGTCTGAAGGGTTACGCGGAGGCTACGCTAGCCGAAAACAAAAACTTTTAACCGCGCAAACCAGGAACACTTGCAAGTAAGGGCCGATAGATCGTTACTACTTGAATCTGTTTAAAACCTTTCGCCACCAATCGCGCCTTATAGATGTGAACATTTCCATCCATATCGGCCTTTTTCTTAAAAACCCATTTACACTCAATGGTTTTGACACCATCGGTGGATCAACCAAGTTCCAAACTTGATTGTCGTACATGGATTCTATTTCGGATTTCATGGCTCCAAGCCACTTGTTGGAATCGGGTCCCACCATCGCTTCCTCATAGGTCTTAGGTTCATCGTTGTCCAACAACAATATATCACGTTGTTTCGCACCTGTGTACCTGTCAGGCGCACGACGTGATCTTTCAGACCTCCGTGGGGCTGGTGTATCTACAACTAGTGGCGCAACATTTTGCTCCTCCTGTTGTGGTTCTGTGGTTGCTGAAACGTTTTCTGGTGTTTCTTGAACTTCTTCAAGATGCACCCTGCTCCCACTAACCCTTCTTGAAAGAAACTCTTTCTCCAAGAAGACACCGTGTCGGGCGACAAACACTTTGCCTTGTTCCCGATTATAAAAGTAATATCCCTTAGTTTCCTTAGGATATCCCACAAAGAAGCACTTGTCAGATTTGGGTGTGAGCTTGTCGACCGTAAACGTTTTACATAAGCCTCACATCCCCAAATTTTGAGAAAAGACAAACTAGGGGTTGCCCTGTCCATATCTCATATGGTGTCTTTTCAAGCGACTTAGATGGAACTCTATTTAGTGTGAGCGCAGTGTTTCAAGAGCATATCCCGAAGGATAACGAAAGATTACTTTGGCTCATCATCGACCGCACCATGTCCAACAAGGTGCGATTTCTCCGTTCGGACACCCCATTCCATTGTGGAGTTCTGGCGGAGTCAAGCGTGGAACAATTCCACAATCTTTCGAGATGATTACCAAACTCTTGGCTCAAGTATTCCCTCCACGATCCGATCGTAGAAACTTGATTGTTTTCCCTAAATGATTACGTACTTCATTCGGAATTCTTTGAACTTTTCAAAGGATTCAGACTTATGCCTCATTAAGTAGATATAACCATATCTACTAAAGTCATCGTAAAGGTAATGAAGTGCGATAACCTTCTCTCGGCCGTTGAGCTCATTGGTCCACATACATCGATATACGAGTGCCAATAAGTCACTTGCTCTTTCACTATGTCCCGTGAAAGGTGCCTTTGTCATCTTACCAAGTAAACAAGACTCACATATCTCAAATGATTCAAAATCAAAAGAGTGAAGCAATCCATCCTTATGGAGCTTCTCCATGCGTTTCTTATTTATATGGCCTAAGCGACAATGCCGGATAAACGTGGGGTTTATATCATTAGAGAGTTGCCTTTACGTATTAATGTTATAGATGGGAGACGCTTCAAGATTCAAAACGTATAATCCATTCACCAATGGAGCATGAAAATAGAACATATCTCGAGATATATTGAACAACCATTGTTCATTGATCTAAAATCATATCCTTCCGCTTGCAAACATGAAGCGGAAATAACATTTTGACATAGTCTGGAACACAATAACAATTATTTAATTCCTAAACTAATCCCGAAGGTAGATGAAGTGGTACGTGCCGACGAAGCGTAGCAACGCTTGCTCCTTTGCCGACGCGCAGTTCACCTCGCCCCTTCTCAATCCTCTACTTCTTCTCATTCCCGTAACGATTTGCAAATATGAGCTACGATCCGGTATCAAATACCCAAGAGTCGGTAGGTGAAGTAGCAAGATTAATGTCTATAACATTAATACCGAAGCGTAAGTCGTACTTTGCTTCTTTTTGAGATCCTCCATGTACTTCTTGCGTTCCTCTTCCGGTGGCTGTCTCCTTGCAATAGAAGCAAACGGCATCGATGCCGCCGACCCCTTCTTGCCCTTCTTTGCATTGGAGGCACTCGCGATCTCATCGGGAGTTAACTTCCTCTTGGTGCAAAGTTTCTTGACAGTGGTTTGCGCTTAGCCTTCGCATCATCATCACATGATGACCATTTTTCTCGGATACTCTCCTCATTTGTCTTTAGCATCCCATGCAATTCAGCCAAGGTTCTATCCATGTTGTTCATGTGATAGTTTAATATAAATGGCTCGAAGCTCGGAGGGAGCGGCGGAGAATCACATCGTAGCCAACTCTTGGCTAAGGGGAAAACCTAGTTTTTCCGGACTCTCGATATAGCCAATCATCTTTATCACACGCGGGTCGATGGGATTCCCTCAACAAGCCGCACGCAAACAAGGACTTTGAGGTGTTGAACCTCTCGGCCCGAGCTTGGTTCTCAAACATGCCACGCAGTCCCCGAATAATAGTGTGAGCATCGCTGCTCTCATATTGCTTCTGAAGCTCAGGGGACATTGTAGCAAGCATGAGACAGCTTATATCTAGGGCATCATTAGTGTGCTTCTCATAAGCCCTCTGTGCAGTTGCAGTGGCATTATTTGGCAAATCCTCAGGATAGGGTACTTCAAGAACGTACTCCTTACGCTCTTGCTTGAAAACAAATCTCAAGTTACGATACCAATCCATAAAGTTTGTTCCATTTAATTTTTCCTTTTCGAGAATAGATCGCAAATTAAAGGTACTGGGTGTAGTATTAGCCGCAGCGCCCGGAACACCACACGAAATTCATAGATCCAATCTATGAAATCGCTTACAGAAACCATGTCGGCGTAATCACATTATGCCGTCCCGATACACTATCAAGGGAGATGGTTTGCGCAGGCGCGAGGCAGCAAACAAGATCGGACTACGAGATAGCTTCGGCATAATCACATTATACCGTTCCGATACACTATCAAGGAACGCTATCTCGAAGCCGACTCAAACCGAGTTCTATGGATATTGCTTCGACGTCATCACATTACGCCGTTCCGATACACTATCAAGGAACGCAATTACCATGAACTCTCCTCAACAAATCCCGTAAAACCGATTGATCTAATCAACCCGTGCGCAAAACTTGTTCCAGATCCAATCTAAAACCCGAACTAAGCAAGATTAGCTCTGATATCACTGAAGGGTTACGCGGAGGCTACGCTAGCCGAAAACAAAACTTTTAACCGCGCAAACCAGGAACACTTGTAAGTAATGGCCGATAGATTGTTACCGATTGGAGTAGAGTGCAGCGGAATAGCCAATCAGGGCAATCCGATCCAGAACAGTGTAGCCGATTCCCGGAGATAGCCGATTCGCCAATCAGCCGATTCGAGTCGTCCGGCCGCGTTCTCACGCCTCGCTCCGATGCGCCCGACCGCAGCCGATTCCACCACAGCCGATCGCTCCGATTGCAGCCGATCCGAAGCCGATCAACAGCACGCAACGTAGCAGCGCCTCTACCGGTATCCACACGTCCGGGGACGAACGCCGAACACCCGTGTGCTAGCACGCGATGCAAGGCTAGGGTTTGGCTCGAAAGTGGGGAGGGTTTCCGTGGAGATTGATCTCGGCGACTTCTGTTGCACGCGATGCAATTGACATGTGGCAGCTCTCCACCCCTCCCTCCTTTATATAGAGTTGGCCGACGGGACTAGTGGCCGATTAGGACTCTATTTTGAATCGGATCTCATCCGTATCTCATAGAGTTGGCCGCCCATACGTCGTAAGCCCATAGGACTCTATCCGATCGGATCCCTATCCGATCGAGCCGTATCCGAGTCCAACTCGAATATCTATTCTATCCCCTTAAGCGTGCGACCACAGTAGGTTCAGGTATACTCGGTTTCGGCTATAGTCTAACTTGCCGATCGTCGGCTCGAGTCCAACTCAGCCGACCCGTCAACGACGGCGCCTAGCAGCACATATTGACACCATAGTATACAAGAATAATATCGGCTCGAACCTGTAATGTGTACACAAATCCCTTTGCCTCACGATACCGGTTAAGCTATAGGCAAGATGTGTGCCATCCCTTCAATAGCTTAACCATTCACTCGAACCGTATTGGATTATCCGTCGTTGATTGACTCCTCAATCAACTTAGCATGGCCATGCATTTCCATAATCCATTACCTCGAGGGGCCCAGAGATATCTCTCCAAAGGAGGGGCAAATTCCATCTTGATCACTCACATCCCACTCCATGTTTCATAGCAAACCCGAAAACTACCTTTATAACTACCCGTTACGGTATAGCGTTTGGTAGTCCCAAAGTAGGCTACTACACATGTTGGAATCCATGGTGATCTCAGGTCTAAGGACTTTGTACCAACACTAAACCGAGACCAACTAATGGCACATTGATTCCTGTAGTGTCTCATGGTGGGTCTATCCAACAATGTGTTCTCTAACATATATGTCCATGTTTATTGATTTGGTATCTCCATACCCATGATCTATGAGACATGATCATCAATCAATAAACATGCCGATCTTAGAATCATATTTGTTCCAACAATATGACATATGATCAGGGATCGTTTAGAAATAGATTCATACATATCGAGTCTCATAAATAAGTCACGTACTTATTGATCAATACAAGATGTCTATTTCATGGAACTGAATAACACTTTATTCATAAATACATAAACATTGACATGATATCCAACATCTCCATGTTGCCTCTAGGGCATATCACTAACACTGTCAACTAGCATTTTTGACATCGGCCTCCCATTGACGAATCCTTTGACGTATAGAGGCTTGAGATACCGATGTATTATCTCTTCTGGCTTTTCAAAGATCGCTTGCTCCGGGGACAACACGAGTTTAGCCGGTGACTCCTCTACGACGTCTGCATCGGCTTGGGCCGCTTCAAATTCGGCTGGTAACACAAAAACCATATTAACCGATGCAGCGGCCACAGCCTTTCCCTTGGCCTTTCTTTTTGCCTGGTTGGCTTGGTCTTCATCGGCCGACATAGTCTTATCCTTCACACGCCAATTGTTTCCTTGGGCGCTCTTGTTCCTTCTTCTTTTTTAGCCGATAATCGATTTTGGCTTGGACCTCATTCAGCCGACCCTCGCTCTTTAGCTGCTGCACCTTCCGCTTCTGGGTCTTCGTGAAAGTGTCAAAGAGACACCATTGCGGGTTGGCAGCTTGTTCTTTGTCATCCTCAAAGTCCTCCTGAAAGAAATCTTCATGGATTGGGCCCAATCTTTGATGCACAGGATGTTTCCTCTGACTCAGCTGATTCTTTCTGGGTAGCAATCGGCTGGAGCTCTCAGCATGCTCATATCCATAACCACCACATGCTGGAAAGTCTTGAAGTGATGGCAGTCTCATCCCCTGATTCCAGCAAAACCTGAAGAATTCACAGCCCTAATAGGGATCGAAGCCATCATGTTGCCGATGGTAAGCCTCTTCCTGCCGATCATGTTTTCTTGGATGCATTTTGTAGACTCTGCCCATCTCCCTCTCTTCATGTTCCTTCATGAATTTGACTAAGCTATCCATTTTTCGAGGATGATGATCGGCTAATCGGCGGCTGGCATAAACCATGTTAACGGGAAAAGGATTCCCATCAACTTTCATCGGCTTCTTTGGATCTTCAAATTTGATTTTTCCCAGCCTCTATAGCCATCTGGATTTGCTGGCGAAACACCTTACAGTTGTTTGTACTACGAGAACCGGTGTTGTTCCATTTGCAATATTTTCTCTTCTTCAACTCCTCAACCGATGGGATGACGTGATTGGCTGAAAGTTGGATCTGTTTTCCCCGAAGCAGTAGATTGAATATTTTATCGACTTTGGTTATGTCAAAATCATACTTCTCCTTCTTAGCCAAAATTTTCACCCATTGACAAGTTAGTACCTTCTTGTTTCTAGCCCATTCGGCTGCTGCCACTTTGGTTTCATTATCAGTCGAATTAGAGTCAAAGGCATAGGCAACATGGCTTACCTTCTTAAAAGCCTTCTTGGCCTCCTGGAAATGTTGCTCACGGGCAGTAATCTTCTGGGCCAAGTGCGCCAAGCTTTGAAAATCTTGAGCCAAAAATCTCGCCCTGATGGGTGTTAACAAACCCTGGAAGGCAAGATCGGCTAGCTGGGAATCGGATAGTGTAGACCCCGATTTTGAGTCGGGAATCTTTCGTGTTCATAGTACCATTCCCTGGATCAAGTAGTTGGTACCCACGAATGCAGATCTTGGATAATCGAGTACACATGCACGAATAGTCTTACAATACCATTATTACATAAATAGGCCCGAAGGCATTGTTCAATCCACAGGACCTTATGGTCCGAATACAACATAAAAACGAGTTTAGATAAGGCGGCGGAAAGAGGCGGCGGCTTGTCCATTGCCACGAGCAACGACCAGGGACTAAGGTCTAATATGCGCCGTCGGTTCCTTCGCCCTCCGCGTAGTACGCGTAGGGGTCTTCCGGCTCTTCATTCCCATCACTGGAGGTTTGTGCGTATAGCAAGGGTGAGTACCAACCGTACTCGGCAAGTCAACACGAATTGATGCATATGATAGGGATATTCAAAGAACACGGCTAGGGTTATTTTTGCGTAAAGCCGGTTTTTCAATTCTTTTCACAAGCCTACCGACTAGCCAAAATCAAGTTTTAATTTCATGGTTCATTAATCCGGCGACGGTTCGTCTACCATCCATTGTGATTCCAAGGATGGCTTCCCGTCTCCGGTTCGTCATGATTTTCGGGAGTCCACCCCTTCTCGCATTCTCGAGAAGTTGATCCACCACGAACAAAATCATCATGCAAACCCATCCCAGCAGTTTTAAGTTTAAAATCTAGCCAAGCGAAAGTCTTGTCACGATGCTCAATATCCGCGAGCACGGCTATTCGAATAGATTGATTCATTCACACTTTGCGGTGGATGTACACTTTACCCGTACTCCGCGACGCCCAACAAATGAGCCTACGTCCCAACACATGAGACGGCCACGGCAAAGCCTTTCGATAACCTCACTTTGGCGTACCCGCTCCATGAACTTTAGCCCTCATGCACTCTAGCCGTCCTTTTCTAGCGGTGAGAGGAGTTACGCGCACCGGGGTAAGGGAAGACATTTCCAATCTTTAAGTTTAATTAACGTAGTTTAATTTCACCATTTATAACAAAGGCCGCAGCCTCATTCTCATCCCATAACCACATCATAGAGAACCATCTATGCAAGGATACGCCTCCGCTCGGCTACCTAGTCGGCTAGGTCTATACCCATTCGAGAAGTACGGTTGTGCGGCTCGTTTCCGGCTATCTCATGGCTCGGTCCTTAGCGACCAGGGTCGGCACTTGCCTTTTCCGGAATCCACCCAAATCATCCAGCCGCCCGAGTCTAAAACATTTGTATAGTACTTTCAATTTTCATCAAACTTAGTTCATCAGGGCCATGTGGCGCTCATGTTTCCACATGCCGAATCTCAACTACCTTCCCTAAGGTAGTTGCCCAAGCACAAAGCTTTTTCATAAAGTCATGAGTATGCATGGTCTAAGTTTAGCAGGGCTAAGCAGTTGACCGAAGTTATGCTTCGGTTATTTGTATCACATTGCGAGTTACAAGGAGTAATTCTAAAGGTAAACAATAGCAAGGTATGGCATAACAAGTATAGGCAATCCGGTAAAGCATGCATGTTTAGAGTTTAAAATAACATCATTTCGCAAAGGGGATCAATATGTTCAAAGGGTGTGAAGACTTGCCTTGCTCGCACACTTGAGGGTGGGATCTTCGGCGAGGTCGTTGCCGGTTTCTTCAGGCGCTACCCGTACGTGCGAAAGATTAATTGAATTCAGTTAGAATTCAACTAAACACCGAGAGATCGAAAAGAATCACAAAAGCCATGAAAACCACTTCAAAGAGTTTTGTCGAAAATTCTACTCGAGTTAGAACAAGGGTTGGAGGAAAAATCCGGGTTTTGGAATCGAGTTGATGACCTAGGGTTTTCGCAAAATCGGCGATCGTAATAAATTTGGAAATTACGTTTGAAAATATCAGCGAAGAAAATTCATGCTCGAAATTTGAGGGTTTGAGCACAAAAGCGAAACCCATTTCGATGGCGGGAAAGAATTAAACGGGATCCGGATCGAAAAACGATGCGATTGGAAATTTCGGAAAACGCCCGATTCCGATTTTCAAACATTGCACCGAGAAAACATGCGAGAAAATAATTTATTTTTCCCCAAAATTTTACTCAAATCATCCCAAAATATTTTTCCAAATTTTCCAAAATTTTTCCTAATTTTTCCCTATTTTTTTTTTTTTTTTTTTCTTTTCTTTCTTTTTCTCGGCGCACTGTTCATTTACCCGAAAGGTGTTCGACCGGGGCTCGGCCAAAAACAGAGGCGGCGGCGGCGCTAGCGCACAAGGGAAAAGGGGGCGGCGGCGGGGCTTACGGCGATGGCGCTCGGGGAGGAGCAAGGGGCTCGGGGACCGGCTTGCGCGCGGCGGCGGCGGCTAAACGGCGGCGGCTTTTGGCGGTGGCGCTCGGAAACGGCGAGGTCACGGTGGCGGTGCGGTGGAATTGGCGCGGGCGCGGCCTTTATAGCGCGGCGCGCGCGCGGCGCGAGAGGAGAGGGGGACCGGGTACGGCGGGCGAGACGCGGCGGCGAGGCGCGCACGCGCGGGCGGGGTCCGGAGCGGCGTGCGCGCGCGAGGTAGGGGCCGGAGCGCGGCTTCGGCCGCGTGGCGGCGGCGCGGCGGAGGCGGGGCGGTCGGGCGGGCGCGCGAGCGGTGCGTGCGCGGGCGCGCGGCGCGCGGGTCCGGCTCGGCGCGGTGCTCGCGCGGCGGGTGGCGCTGGCGCGCGGCGCGCGTGGAGTGGGGGCAAGGGATACGGGCGCGCGGCTGCGGCGCGGGCGCGCGGGGGTCGGCGCGGGCGCGCGGCGGGCGCGCGCGTGGCGCGCGTCGCGGCGCGGCGCGTACGGCCGGGCGGCGGCGCGCGCGCGGCCGGGCGGTGCGGCGTCGAACACTTGGCGGCTAATGAACGGTGAACTTTCACTTTTTCCCGATTTTCCATTTTCTTTTCTCATTTTCTATTTTCTTTCCTTCTAAAAATTCCAAAATAAATCCTAATATCCCAAAAATAATTTTTAGCATTATATTTTAAACTTTTTCTTGACTTTTATTTTCCATAATTATTTTTCATATTTATTTAAATTTCTTTTTCCAAATTTTCATAATTCACCCATTTTATTTTCAAAAATTTCCCAAATTTCGAGTACGCCTCCCGAGAATTTTATTATTTGTGTCTTAATTTATCTTCTCCCAACCAAAATTTTTATTTTATATTACTCGAAATGCGTTTTCACAAATCCACACTTTTCCCGGATTCCTTTTTAAAATCGTGATGCGGCTTTCGCATCACCGTTTTGACAACTCCGAAACCTCCAAAACTCCGAAAAGGGAATTGATCACGTAACAATTTATGCAACGAGTGGCAAATAAGAAGCGACAAACCCGAGAAGAAGCAATAGGCTACGGTTTTGAAAGTTCCGATTTTACGTTCCGATTTTGATTCTCCGATTTTTAGGATGTCACAAACCTACCCCCTAACAATAAATCTCGTCCCCGAGATTTCTTACCATTCTGAGTAGGTGTGGGTATACGTCCTCGGGAACTCTTCGCTTTCCCAGTAGCCTCTTCTTCCGTGTGATTGCTCCATTGTACCTTGTACATACGCCATGACTTGGTCCGTGTCTTCTTTTCCGCCTCGTCTAGTATCTTGATTGGATGTTCGGGTAGGTAAGATCACTGTGGACATGGATGGCTCCTAAAGGAGCTTGCTCTTCGGTACCCGCAAACATTTCTTCCTGCGATACGTGGAACACTGGGTGGACATCGGAGAGAATCTCGGGCGTTCCAATTGGTAAGCCACTTCTCCTTTCCTAGCGCTTATCAAGAATGGGCCCACGTATCGTGGTGCGAGTTTCCCCTTGACTTTGAATCTCGGGTTCCCCGTAGTGGTGAGACTTTTAGATACACGTAGTCACCTTCTTTAAATTCCAATTCTCTTCGACGGGTGTCCGCGTAGCTCTTTTGCCGTGATTGAGCAGCTTGTAGTCGGTCCGGATCAGGCGAACCTTTTCCTCGCCTCCTTAATTATGTAGGCCCGAATATGGTTCGTTCACCGGTCTCTGACCACATTAATGGGGTTCGACATCGGCGACCAAATAAAGCTTCGTTTGGTGACATCTTCAAGCGGCTTGGTAGCTGTTGTTGTAGGAGAACTCGGCGTACGGCAAACATTTCTCCCAATCCTTGGTGAATTCCAACGCACAAGCTCTCGGCATGTCTTCTAGCACTTGATTCGTCCTCTCGCCCGCCCGTCGTGCGGGTGATAAGCGGTACTAAAGGCAAGGTGACTGCCGAGTGCTTCGTGAACCTTGCTCCAGAAATGAGATGTAAATTGGGTACCACGATCCGATATAATCCTTTTTGGTACACCGTGGAGACACACAATTCTACTCATATATAATTCCGCTAGCTTGGCACTGTTGTAGTTGGTTTTCACAGAATAAATCGCGAGTCTTGGTGAGCCGATCTACTATTACCCAAATGGAATCGTAACCAGTCGCAGTCTTGGGTAATCCTACTATGAAATCCATGCCTATCTCGTCCCATTTCCATTCTGGAATCTTGAGTGGCTGCAGCAAGCCAGCGGGGCGTTGATGTTCGGCTTTCACCCTTTGGCACACATCGCACACGGCTACGTATTCGGCTACATCCCTCTTCATATTAGGCCACCAGTATTCTCCTTTTAAATCCTGGTACATTTTCGTGCTTCCGGGATGTAACGAATATGCCGATTCGTGGGCTTCCTTTAAGATCAATCCCCTCAAACCGCCTCGTTCAGGCACACAGATTCTCTTCTTGTACCACAAGATTCCCTTGTCATCTACTGAAAACTCCTGAGCGCGTCCAGCGGCCATACGTTCCTTAATTTCCTGGATTTCCTCATTCCCTCTTTGGGCTTCCTCTATTTGAGTTCTCAGTAGGGGCTGGATTTCCAGTGAGTTCACTTCTCCGTGAGGAATCAGGTGCAGATTGAGCCGAGCCATTTCTTCCTGGAGCTCATTAGCCACACCTCCCAATTCCATGTGGTTGCATTGGGCTTTGCGGCTCAGCGCATCGGCCACTACATTTGCCTTGCCAGGATGGTAATGGATTCCTAGATCGTAATCCTTGATCAACTCCAACCATCGCCTCTGTCGTAGGTTGAGATCAGGCTGAGTAAAGAAATATTTCAAGCTCTTGTGATCGGTATACACATCACAGTGGTTTCCGATCAGATAGTGTCTCCAGATCTTCAATGCGTGTACCACTGCGGCTAATTCCAGGTCATGTGTGGGGTAATTCTCTTCGTGGGGTCGTAGCGTCGTGAGGCATACGCTACGACCTTTCCATCCTGCATCAATACTCCTCCCAATCCTTGCCGGGATGCATCACAAGTACATCACGAAGTCCTTGGTTGTCGGGTAAGGTCAAGACTGGAGCGGTGGTTAACTTTTCTTTTAATTGGTCGAAGGCTTTTTGGCACTTTTCATTCCATTCAAACTTCTTTTCCTTCTTCGGGAGTTGAGTCATAGGTCGGGCTACGGTGGAAAACCCTTCGATAAACCGTCGGTAATAACCGGCCAAGCCCAAGAAACTCCGAACTTCCGTTACCGACTTGGGCGCCTCCCATTCCATAACGGCTTCGACCTTGGCGGGGTCTCACGCTACTCCTCCGGCTGAAACCACGTGGCCAAGAAAAGCGACTTCCTTGAGCCGAACTCGCATTTTGAACTTGGCATACAACCGGTGCTCTCGTAGCTTTTCCAGTACCAATCGTAGATGCTCCGCGTGTTCCTCATCGTTCTTGGAGTAGATAAGTATATCGTCGATGAACACCACTACGAATTTGTCCAGGTACTCCATGAATACCTTGTTCATCGGGTTCATAAAGTACGCAGGGCATTGGTCAATCCAAAGGACATCACCGTGAACTCGTATAAGCCGTATCGTGTAGAGAATGCCGTCTTAGGAATATCTCCGGCTCTAATCTTCAACCGATGATATCCCGACCGTAGATCAATCTTGGAGAACACTGCGCACCCTTAAGTTGATCGAATAGGTCATCGATTCGAGGTAGCGGGTACTTGTTCTTGATAGTGACTTCGTTCAGCGATCGATAGTCCACACACATTCTCATGCTCCCATCCTTCTTCTTGACGAAGAGCACTGGAGCTCCCCAGGGAGAAGAGCTGGGGCGAACGAATCCCTTCTCTTGTAGTTCCTTTATTTGTTTCTTGAGTTCCTCCAACTCATTGGCGGCATTCGATAGGGCCTCTTGGATATGGGGGCGTACCGGGCATTAAGTCGATGATGAACTCTACGTCGCGATCCGGGGGCATTCGGGTAATTCCGGGAAACACATCCGGGTATTCTTGTACTATTGGCATTCCACCTAGAGGTAGCATGGTGAACACTCCCGCAGCTTGTTCACACAGCCTTGGGTTTTGATCCATAGTTATGCTCATCGGTGATCCCCACGGGGTGGATACCGTGACTTCCCTTCGGCTGCAGTCTATAATTCCATTATTTTTGGTCAACCAATCCATTCCGAGTATGACATCTATGGTTTGGGGCGATAACACCATAAGGTTTGAGAGAAACACCACGTCTCTAATCCGTATGGGCACGTTAATGCAGGCATGGGGTACGGTTATGTCTCCCCAGGTGAGTGTACCAACATAGGCCTCTTAAGTGCTACTTGGTGTAGGTGGTGTTGTTTGCTTACTTGGGAAGATATGAATGAATGCGAGGCTCCGAATCGAATAAAACTTTAAGCGGTGTAGAGTTGATAGAGAACATACCCATCAATACGCTCGGTCCTCCGTGCTTCTTCGCCGCACATGATTCACCGGCCACGTCGAAACCCGGTGGCGCCTCGTTGGGTAGCGGGGTCCGAGCAGACCTCGTCCCGCCGCAGGGGTGGGGTTCCTCGGACGGGTGTGGCATTGGCGCCTGCGCACGGGGGTGTTGCGTGGTTTTGGGCAGCTATTGGAGTAATGCCCGAATTCTCCGCAGATTGAAACGACTCACATTCCTTCTTCTGGAGCGGCTAGGGTTGGTGTGGGTGTACGAAGCCGTGGTGTAGCTGACCGGTTGACATGGTCGGAAGCGAGAGGACGACCGTTGCGGGACGTTTGGTTTCCATCCGGACGGGGTGGCTCCCTTGGGGCGTTGTGGCGTTCCCGAAATGGGCGAGCCATAGCGAGCCTCCTTTGCGGTTATTGTCCACCACCTTTTGGTCATGCTCAAGTCGGACGACCTTGTTGATGAGGCTTTGGAACCGGTGTGATCCGCCCGATCATCGGTCCCCTCGTTCGTCATTTAGTCCCTCAATGAATTTGTCTATCTTTTCTTCTTCGTCCGCAGTCCGGTGGCGTAACGGGCAAGCTGGGTAAACTTGTTCGAGATACTCCTGTCCGAGGTGTTCCCTTGACGCATGCCGCAGGAACTCGTTCTTCTTCATCCTCATTACCGCAGTGGCACGAAATTCTCACGGAACGCAGCCGTGAATTCCTCCCATGTTGGCTCGCCGGCGTCTTCGCTCGTGTCTCCTTGTAGGTGTCCCACCGAGTCACTCGCGGGACCTTCCAGCGGTTAGTAGCGAAGATCACTCTATCGGCTTCTCGGACTCGACGAGGGTTAGCTTCTTTTCTATCACTCTTAGCCAATCTTCGGCGTCCATAGGTTCTTCGGCCGTGGAAAAAGTGGGCGGCTTAGCTCTCATGAACTCCCCGGACTCGATCCTCCTCGACCTCCTTGATTATTGGCGATCGCTTGGAGTAGCTGGGTCTGCATAGCCATGACCTCCGCCAGGGTGGAGGGGTTGGGTTCCGGCGGGTTTTCGTTGGTTGCCGCGGCTCTGCGACGATGTGCCATCTGAAGAAGAGAGATGAATTAAGAGAGCGATCTAGTTTATGTTATGGTTCACAGGAATTTTTTTCTTCAAGTTCCTACGAATGATCTTCACTCAACAGGCAAGGTGAAACAATAAATAGCATACGAATTAAGACATCGCAAGGCGATGCCCAGGTTCATCATATTACATAAGGGGGGTACATGGACTGTGTACACACAGTCCTCCATGCCAGGATAGCAATAATAATTATATCGTTCAGCTAGATCAACTAATTAAGGGTAAATAGGAAGTGCTGCCGGGTCGGGAAGGTCCTTCCGCCTAGTCATCCAACCACCCGCAAGTGCCGGGCGCCGGAAGCGGGTGGTCCGTCGTGAAGCAAACCGAAGTCCCCACGGCTCGGAGGTGGCGGCCTCGGAGTCACGCCGAATCTTTCGACTCGATGGCCGCGTACTCTTGCGAGCGATCGGCGGGTGAGGGGCCTCCCGTGTGAGTCAAGCGACGAGGGGAACTTCCTCCTCCATTGAGTCGGTGTCGCTAGACTCCCATTTGATCTCCATGGGCTCCGCCTCGGACTCCGTGTCGGTGTGGATCTGGATGGGGTTACCCTCTCCCGATCCCGGCTCGGAGGGTACGTACGGAGCTCGGGGTGGCAGCAGTGGGGTCGACCGGGTATGGTGCGTGCTCGTGCTCAACATGAAAGCTTGCTCCATCATAGCTTGAAAAGTATCAAAGCTTGCTGGAGTTATATGGTAATAGTGGTCGGGCACGGGGCGGGATGTGATGGTACGGGCTCGGTGGAAGTACTGCCGCGTAAAGTGAGTGTGCACTGTTCCTCTAGCCGGTTGATCTCGTCGCTTGCTTTTCCGAGCTGCTCTTCCAGCTCTACTAGAGCCTCCCTCGGGCCATGTAGCGGTCCGAGAGTTGCTCATCGAGCACCATTGGCTGCATGTGTCTGCCGCAAGCATGCTTATCTGGTCTCCACGCCTTGGTGGTGGCGACCGATCATTGAGGCGTGCTCGCGATCGTTGATCTCGAGCGGGGCCTCCTCGTAAGTCGTCTCGCTGTCTCCGCCCAACGCGATAAACGCGTGACCATCGGGTTGTAGCAGCGGGGGTAGCCTCCACGGTGCGACCGGGTTGCCCTCTTCGCGATAAGGGTGATGCACGAACTCGTCATTGTGAGTTCGGCACGGTGTTCCGCATTAAGGCGGAGGAAGGCCTCGCGAGCGGCATCTGAATAGCCGCTCGCTAGGTCCCGGGGTAGCGAGTGTGGAAGCGTAGGATGTCTCACTCCCCATGCGGGCTTCTATGGACACGGCTGCCTCCCAGCTGGATACATCTCGGAGCCATGTCTCTTGGTGTGATAAGTGGGCGGTTCGGGTATCTCAAGCACCATAGTAGAGACAAGTTGTACCACGAACCCCTCGTCTCGCGGGATAGTGACTTCCCAGGTTCCGTCGTGGTTTGACATCTGCTTTTACAGGCAACTTAGGGTTAGCGAGAGGAAGCTATCATAATCATTTGGTAAAAAAGAAATACGGATGTAGAAAAGATATATTTGCATTTTCGGAAATAATAGTTTAAAATTGATCCTACCGTAGGGATATTTCCCTTTAGCCATCTAGTTAGGGGGTAGGGCGCCATTTGGTCTTAGCCTACGGTCGCATGGCTCTGATACCAGCTCTGTGGACCCCCGATTTTGAGTCGGGAATCTTTCGTGTTCATAGTACCATTCCCTGGATCAAGTAGTTGGTACCCACGAATGCAGTACTGGATAATCGAGTACACATGCACGAATAGTCTTACAATACCATTATTACATAAATAGGCCCGAAGGCATTGTTCAATCCACGGACCTTATGGTCCGAATACAACATAAAAACGAGTTTAGATAAGGCAGCGGGAAAGAGGCGGCGGCTTGTCCATTGCCACGAGCAACGACCGGGACTAAGGTCTAATATGCGCCGTCGGTTCCTTCGCCCTCCGCGTAGTACGCGTAGGGGTCTTCGGCTCTTCATTCCCATCACTGGAGGTTTGTGCGTATAGCAAGGGTGAGTACCAACCGTACTCAGCAAGTCAACACAGAATTGATGCATATGATAGGGATATTCAAAGAACACGGCTAGGGTTATTTTTGCGTAAAGCCGGTTTTTCAATTCTTTTCACAAGCCTACCGACTAGCCAAAATCAAGTTTTAATTTCATGGTTCATTAATCCGGCGACGGTTCTCGTCTACCATCCATTGTGATTCCAAGGATGGCTTCCCGTCTCCGGTTCGTCATGATTTTCTCGGGAGTCCACCCCTTCTCGCATTCTCGAGAAGTTGATCCACCAGCGAACAAAATCATCATGCAAACCCATCCCAGCAGTTTTAAGTTTAAAATCTAGCCAAGCGAAAGTCTTGTCACGATGCTCAATATCCGCGAGCACGGCTATTCGAATAGATTGATTCATTCACACTGCGGTGGATGTACACTTTACCCGTACTCCGCGACAGCCCAACAAATGAGCCTACGTCCCAACACATGAGACGGCCACGGCAAAGCCTTTCGATAACCTCACTTTGGCGCACCCGCTCCATGAACTTTAGCCCTCATGCACTCTAGCCGTCCTTTTCTAGCGGTGAGAGGAGTTAAGCGCACCGGGGTAAGGGAAGACATTTCCAATCTTTAAGTTTAATTAACGTAGTTTAATTTCACCATTTATAACAAAGGCCGCAGCCTCATTCTCATCCCATAACCACATCATAGAGAACCATCTATGCAAGGATACCGCCTCCGCTCGGCTACCTAGTCGCTAGGTCTATACCCATTCGAGAAGTACGGTTGACCGGCTCGTTTCCGGCTATCTCATGGCTCGGTCCTTAACGCGAGTGGTCGGCACTTGCCTTTTCCGGAATCCACCCAAATCATCCAGCCGCCCCAGTCTAAAACATTTGTATAGTACTTTCAATTTTCATCAAACTTAGTTCATCGGGGCCATGTGGCGCTCATGTTTCCACATGCCGAATCTCAACTACCTTCCCTAAGGTAGTTGCCCAAGCACAAAGCTTTTTCATAAAGTCATGAGTATGCATGGTCTAAGTTTAGCGGGCTAAGCGGTTGACCGAAGTTATGCTTCGGTTATTTGTATCACATTGCGAGTTACAAGGAGTAATTCTAAAGGTAAACAATAGCAAGGTATGGCATAACAAGTATAGGCAATCCGGTAAAGCATGCATGTTTAGAGTTTAAAATAACATCATTTCGCAAAGGGGATCAATATGTTCAAAGGGTGTGAAGACTTGCCTTGCTCGCACACTTGAGGGGTGGGATCTTGGCGAGGTCGTTGCCGTTTCTTCAGCGCTACCCGTACGTGCGAAAGATTAATTGAATTCAGTTAGAATTCAACTAAACACCGAGAGATCGAAAAGAATCACAAAAGCCATGAAAACCACTTCAAAGAGTTTTGTCGAAAATTCTACTCGAGTTAGAACAAGGGTTGGAGGAAAATCCGGGTTTTGGAATCGAGTTGATGACCTAGGGTTTTCGCAAAATCGGCGATCGTAATAAATTTGGAAATTACGTTTGAAAATATCAGCGAAGAAAATTCATGCTCGAAATTTGAGGGTTTGAGCACAAAAGCGAAACCCATTTCGATGGCGGGAAAGAATTAAACGGGATCCGGATCGAAAAACGATGCGATTGGAAATTTCGGAAAACGCCCGATTCCGATTTTCAAACATTGCACCGAGAAAACATGCGAGAAAATAATTTATTTTTCCCCAAAATTTTACTCAAATCATCCCAAAATATTTTTCCAAATTTTCCAAAATTTTTCCTAATTTTTCCCTATTTTTCTTTTTTTTTTTTTTTTTTTCTATTCTTTTTTTTTCTCGCGCACTTGTTCATTTACCCGAAAGGTGTTCGACGGGGCTCGGCCAAAAACGAGGCGGCGGCGGCGCTAGCGCACAAGGGAAAAGGGGGCGGCGGGGGGCTTACCGGCGATGGCGCTCGGGGAGGAGCAAGGGGCTCGGGGACCGGCTTGCGCGCGGCGGCGCGGCTAAACGGCGGCGGCTTTTGGCGGTGGCGCTCGGAAACGGCGAGGTCACGGTGGCGGTGCGGTGGAATTGGCGCGGGCGCGGCCTTTATAGCGCGCGGCGCGCGGGCGCGAGAGGAGAGGGGGGACCGGGTGCACGGCGGGCGAGACGCGGCGGCGAGGGCGCACGGCGCGGCGGGGTCCGGAGCGGCGTGCGCGCGCGAGGTAGGGGCCGGGCGCGGCCGGCCGCGTGGCGGCGGCGCGCGCGCGCGCGGAGGCGGCGCGGGCGGGCAGCGAGTGCGCGCGGGCGCGCGGCGCGCGGGTCCGGCTCGCGCAGCGGGCGCGCTGGGCGCGTATGCGCGGCGCGGCGCGTGGGGGGGGGGCAAGGGATACGGGCGCGGCGCGGGCGCGGGGCGCGGCGGTCCGCGGCGCGGGCGCGCGGCAGCGGCGCGTGCGCGTCGCGGGCGCGGCGCGACGGCGGGCGGCGCGCGCGCGCGCGGCCGGGGCCGTGCGGCGTCGAACACTTGGCGGCTAATGAACAGTGAACTTTCACTTTTTCCCGATTTTCCATTTTCTTTTCTCATTTTCTATTTTCTTTCCTTCTAAAAATTCCAAAATAAATCCTAATATCCCAAAAATAATTTTTAGCATTATATTTTAAACTTTTTCTTGACTTTTATTTTCCATAATTATTTTTCATATTTATTTAAATTTCTTTTTCCAAATTTTCATAATTCACCCATTTTATTTTCAAAAATTTCCCAAATTTCGAGTACGCCTCCCGAGAATTTTATTATTTGTGTCTTAATTTATCTTCTCCCAACCAAAATTTTTATTTTATATTACTCAAAATGCGTTTTCACAAATCCACACTTTTCCCCGGATTCCTTTTTAAAATCGTGATGCGGCTTTCGCATCACCGTTTTGACAACTCCGAAACCTCCAAAACTCCGAAAAGGGAATTGATCACGTAACAATTTATGCAAGCGAGCGGCAAATAAGAAGCGACAAACCCGAGAAGAAGCAATAGGCTACGGTTTTTGAAAGTTCCGATTTTTACGTTCCGATTTTGATTCTCCGATTTTTAGGATGTCACAGATAGCACCAGACTATAGCACCGATTTCTCATGTCTCTGAACCTTTGAATATAGTCTTGGACTGACTCATCGTGCTTTTGCCTGATGCTGGTTAGGTCGAACAGCTTCATCTCATTGATGCCAATGTAGAAGTACCGATGAAACAAAGACATCTCCAAATCGGCCCAACTCGTACGAATTGTATGGGAGCGAAGAAAACCAAGTAATAGCCAATCCAGAGAATGAGAGGGGAAAAAGCCTTACCCTTAGGGCGTCTGTAGCCGATGCCTCTCTGCACTGGGCTAAAAATCGGCTAACATGCTCATAGGTAGAAACATTGTCCTACCATGAGAACTTGAAAAAATCTAGCACCTTGTATCGGTTAGGCAATGAAACCCTTTCAAAGTACTCAGGATAGGGATACCGATACATGTTGCCCGTGCCCTTGGGTTTGAGGCCGAATTGCTCTCTTATCACGTCGGCTATCAAGTCCACCCAAGGCTTATTTTGTTGAGGCATCTCGTGTGATTGTTGCTGCATCGGCTCGTATTGGTCAAACTGGAGTGGTCCTTGCCGATGCTGCATCCGAGGCGAATGAGGCTGATAGTGCTGATTAAAGTTGCCTCCAAGATAATGCTAGGGAGATTGATGCACTATGGGAGGCTGTTGATCCTGAAGAGGCTACGAGCTGATAGGATGTTGAGGAAAGCTTGATGGATAGGATCCTATCGGCACCTTGGGCAGAACAGGTGGCCGATCTGCGCTGAACATGGCCGCAATCTGTTCTGGGGACAATCTGAGGGATCTCATGGCCCGCATGCTGAGCTTGTGGCTTTATCAGGACCCTAGGTTGGAAGTCCATCGGCTTTGATGCCGATGGTGGTACGAACGGCTTGATGGGAACCGATCCTAGCGCGATCGGTTGCTCTAAAGGAACTCGTGAAGTAGTCGGCAACCCATCTGTTGCCAAGGCCCTCTACTGAGGAAATTTACCCTCAGGGAGGAATACTGGTCCACTGGCTTGGTGTTCGGCTATCCTGGAGTCGACAACTGTACTAATCATGTTGTTGAGGGTGTTTACCAGTATCCCAGATTGATTGATCAAAGCATGATGAACCGCATAATCGATCATGTCTTGGAGATTGTTCAGCTCTGGCCCATCCTCCTGCTTGATATCTTGAGGCTTTTTGCCCTTGCCAGAGCTAGGTTCGGGCTCGTCATCGGCTGGCAGTCTCACTTTGTACCTCGGACGACCGTGCCGGACCGAGTTTGGGTAAAAGAGTGCATATACCGACTCTGCTTTGTTCATTATCTCCTCAAGCTCGGCCTTTTGTTCGCGTCAACTTATCAATGGTGATCGGAATGATGATTTCAGGATTAACATCAGAGGTCTTGATGTGTACCATGACGTCTATCTTATGATTTGGACTGGGCATGTCAAAAGCGTGTTGATGAGAAAATTTCCCATGCACTGGCCTGAGAGATCTGCCTAACTCTAGTGCAGGTCCAAATATATACTTGAGGTTCGTAGGCATACCAGTTGATTTGATCCTGCAATCAACAAGAAACAATATAAAGTATTAGCTTGCAAACGAGAGCTGATCGGCTGGTGGCCGATGACATATCGTTTAGTGTTAAGCCGATGCGGTGTGCACTGAATCAGCTGAAATAATTAAACCTAATCGATCGGTTGAAGATATTCATAGTACATTATCCAGATATCAAAACATGTTTACGCTAAGTGATTGGGATAGATCGGTAGTGTACCGAGATAATAGAAATCACTTAAATCTAAAAGTGCTCCAATATGCAGAGTATGTATATATTTCAATCATAGCCGATGTTCATAGATTTAATGTGTATCGGCTAGTACTCCGATATCACTTTATACTAAGATATCACTACTAGCTAAATATATTAAACAAGGATCGATCATATACTAAGATGACTTAACAGATCGATTACAAGCTTAATATATTTCGTTATAGAGAGATCTTAATATAAAGGGCAACTTTAACATATCAAGTAAATATAACTCATATAAGACAGTTAAAACAGATAAGACCAGCTGAAACTCCAATACTATCTCTAATAATGGTCATAAAAACAAGATAGATCTGTTATGATTTTAGAGGCGACTTAATAGATCAAACCTAACCGATGCAGCATTAAGTACCAAAAGAAGCATAGGATCTATACAAGTCTATGAACACCTTTCAAGATGGTAGATATATTATATAATCCAGATTAACATTGAGATCTAAACCTACCAGCTATCATCTAGTGATTGATACTAGCCGATTAGTGTTTAGACCATAATATCGATCTAAATTATATAGCATACATGATAATTGTGCAGATTAGGAAGATAGGATTAGAGTATCATGATGATGAAAGCACTCATCCCGATAACACAAACTGCTGGGACAAGAGTTACCTTTTCGCTGGAGATCGAACGATGCAGCCCAACTAGAAGCAAAAACTCGTCGAAACTATTAAAAGAAAAGGTGGAGATGCGCCGAGATTGTATTGATTGTATGTTGATTCTAAATTACATGGTCTCGGGTCATATTTACACCCAATTACAAACAGAGTCCTTGTAGGACACGACTCTTATCTCTAACTACTATTTAAGATACGACAAATATCTGGGACAGGCTCCCTGTCACACCCAGAAATTCAAACCTGAAATTTCTCAAAAAAATTCAAACCAGAATTTCCGAAGCTATATGTGTTTTAAATCCCTGTCCAGGATCAGCCAGGGTAGACATACGACAATTGTTGATATTATAGTTCTACATCTTAGAAACATTACAAAAAGATTACAAAAGAGCAGCGGAAAAAGAAAAGGGTCTAAGCCTAATCTTGACGCTTGTAGCATGGCTTCAACCACTCCACAGGCATCTTCCAAAGTGCAGGACAAAGCCCACTCAACTTCTTCTTCTTCAGCTTCTTGCTCAGGTTCTGGTGATGAGGCAAGGATGAGTACTTCCACGTACTCAACAAGTCATACCGGAATAGAGAAGGTATGAATGCAAGGGGGGAGGACAAGGATTTGGCTAGGGTTTGCCTTTAGCACAAACAACTAGTGTTTTCGCAAATAAGAGGAGATTTGAACATGATAAAATAGTGGTAAATTAAATGATTAATTCATATTAAATCCAACACTGCCCAACGTTATCTCCATGTTGCGACAGGCCCAAACCATCCAAATTTACTACTCATGTTCCCTTAATCTGGCCTTAGCAGTGTGGGACTAATCACGGTGAATTTGGTCGATCGCCCATAACCACGGGCACGACTATTCGAATAGTTTTAACTCTGATCAGAGGTGTACATTTGTACCCACAACGGTACCCCGAAAAGGGATTGTGATAGGACCTTTCGTATAACCCCCCGCTAACCAAGCGAACCACACCAAGGTTTCGCCCCCACTCCCGTTCCTAGGCCGTGGGCGGCCCCCTCGAGTGCCACGGTGAATTCGGCAGCCCATCAAACAGTAAGCCCCCGACTGACTGCAGCTCTATCAAGCTCACCCTTGCTAGGGTTCGTGGGCTAGGAAAGGCTACACTATAGGACCCACCGTTGCCCATTCTGGCTTGTTGTTTGTATGGTCATTCTTCCGAGGTTTCCCGTGAACCGGTCCTTAAATGCCATGGGCTCCACTATCAAAACCACAGCGCCCACAGCCCACCATTTGTCATGTTTTAGTTATTAGTCCGGTCCACAAAGTCCTCAAATTATATCTTTCATTTCATGTGTCCAAAATAATGTCGTCTAGATGAAATGACCCATTTAGTGTGCTAGTGAGTCTAAGAAAGTCTAATGCCTAGGACTATAAACTAGTCATGTTGTTGCCCAGGTATATCAAGGATCAGGGTGGTAAGGCTAGGGCTTACTACTAACGATAAGTTATAATATTCCCCATAAGATGACATTTCAAAATAAACGTAGTTTAGTAGAATAAACAGGGTATTTTAGCAAAATGGGAGCAATATGATGAATAATATACCATGACTTTCCTTGCTCTTCAGACTGAGGAAACTCCGCAGTGACTTTGAAGTACACGGGACCAGAGGAACTACCAGGATCTACATAACAAACAGGGCACTTCAACAAATAGGCTGAAAAGCAACTGAAATAGGAAACAAAACCATTTTTAATGGATTCTTGGCATTTTTATGAATTTAATGAAATTTTAATGGGCTTAAACGGAGCTCGGATTGAAAAATATGAATTTTAGAAGATTAAGTGTGTTTTTACTAAAACATGAAAAATCCTTAATGTTTTATTGCACAATAAATCCCAGAATTACGTCAGCGCTAGGGTTGATGTCAGCGATGGCGTCATCGGCCGCGTGAGCCCTGGTCCACGGTGGACCGGGTGCACGGGCCAAGAGGGTGGTGCACCACATGGCACACACGTGGCGCCGACGTGGCGGCCACGTGGCGTGCCACACGGGCGGCGGTGCGGATGGCTCGATCGCGAGGCGATCGGACGACCGGAGAGGGGCGCAGGCGGCACGGGCGGCCGACGATGGCGCACGACGGCCGGAGGCCAACCGGCACCATCCGGGCGGCGGCGCGGGGTGGCGGAGTGCTGCGGCTCACGCGCGGACGAAGCCACGCACACTCGGGAGCAGCGGTGCGTGCTCGGGCCAAGAGGGGAAGGGGAGGGGCGGCTTATCGCGGGTCGCCGGAGTTGAGGAAGACGACGGCGCGGGCGGCTCGGGAGGTGACGGGTGGCGACGGAGAGGGATGGCCAAGGGAGCTCGGGTGCTGAGGATGGAGATGGAGGCAGCGGCAAGGTTCAGGGCGGCTCGGGATGGCGGGAAGTCGCGGTCGAAGGCTGACGAAGGGTGGCGGGACTCAGGCGCACGGTGCAAGAGTGGGAGAGAGAGAGGAGCTTGGGTGATGGTGTGGGGAGGACGACGAGGACGAGGGCCGGCTTTTATAGGCCGCGGGGAGGTCGGTGGCGGCCGGGAAGCGGCGTAATTGCTCGTCGGAGTAAAGAGGAGAGAGGTTTGGGGGATTAATGGCCGGCGGTTAACTCTGTCCATTAGAGGGCGCGGGAGCGGCGGCCGGGCGATTAACTCTGGCGGGAGAGGCGGGGGAGTGTTGGCGGAGGTTTGAGGCGCTCAGGGACAACGGGGATGGCCAGGATTCATGTGGGGAAGGGGCGGCGTGAACGGCGGCGACACGGCGGAGGTAGGGGATGGGCCCGACGGTGGGCCCCACTGTCGGTGTTTTGAGGAGAAGGGGAGGCGGGGTGGACTTAATTTTGGACGCGAGGGCAAACAGGTCGTGGCCTTCGGCCGACCCGTGAGGGAGAGAGGGAGAGAGGTGAGGGCGCGGAGAGGACAGCCGATGGCTCGGGCCGGCGGCCCAAGGCCGAATGGGCGCGAAAAGGACAGAGGAGAGAGAAAAAGATTTTTCCGAGGATTTATTAGTTCCAACTTTGATTTTAATTGATTAAAAATTATTTCTAGTGCTATGAAAATTCCACTAATAATCCTGTTATTGAATTTCGAAATGTAGAATTTAGGAAAAATCCTACCATGCCATTTCCAATTAGAGTTTGCATTTTAAAATTACTTATTTGCTCCAGGTTAATTTCCAACTATTTTCTTTGCGATTTTTCTTTTAGAATTTTTTTTAAAAAGGAAACACCTCATGGTGTGACAAACCTACCCCCTTAAACGGAATCTCGACCCCGAGATTCGGAGGTACTGGCAAAAAGATAGGGATGAGCGACCTTTAGCTCATGTTCCCTTTCTCAGGTGGCTTCTTCTTCTGAGTGATGAGTCCACTGAACTCGACAGAACCTGGTAACCTAGTTCCGGGTTCTTCGCTTGCTGGTTTCAAGGATACGCACCGGTTTCTCCACATAAGTCAAATCTTCCTTAATCTCGATCTGATCCGGGCTCGTCTGTTCTTTTGGCACTCTTAGACACTTTTTAAGTTGTGAGACATGGAATACATCATGGATGCCGGCCATGGAGGGTAGAAGCTTGAGCCGGTAGGCTACTTCTCCTCGACGTTCCTGAATCCGGTATGGTCCCACAAAACGTGGTGCCAACTTGCCTTTAGTTTGGAAACGGTGTACTCCCTGAAGCGGGGTGACACGAAGGCACACATAATCACCTGCCTTGAAAGCTAGATCCCTTCGACGGTTGTCTGCGTAACTCTTCTGCCGAGACTGCACAATTCTTAGCCTTTCCCTTACTGTCCTGACCTTTTCTTCTGCCTCACTTAACACTTCGGTCCCAAACAACTGACGCTCGCCAGTTTGGTCCCAAAAGAGCAGGGTACGACACTTCCGTCCATACAGCGCTTCAAAAGGTGCCATCTGCAAACTGACCTGGTAACTATTATTGTAAAAGAACTCCGCGTAGGGCAGACTCTTGTCCCATGCTCCTCCAAAATTGAGAGCACAAGCTCGCAACATGTCTTCCAAAATATGATTCACGCGCTCGGTCTGACCATCGGTTTGCGGGTGATAGGCCGTACTGAAGTTCAACCGGTTGCCAAGTTCTTCCTGCAGCTTCTGCCAAAACTTGGAGGTGAACTGACTACCACGATCTGATACTATTTTCTTAGGTACCCCATGAAGACACATGATCCTTGCAAGATACAGTTTTGCTAGTTTCTTTCCCGAGTAGGTGGTGTGCACTGGGATGAAGTGAGCCACTTTAGTGAGTCGGTCAATAATAACCCAGATGGAATCATGCCCTGACGATGTTTGAGGTAATCCGATGATGAAGTCCATTCCGATTTCTTCCCATTTCCACTCCGGGTTTTGGAGTGGCTGTAGTAACCCTGCAGGTCTTTGGTGTTCTGCCTTCACTCGTTGGCATACGTCGTATAGTGCCACGAACTCTGCTATTTCTCTAGGTCCTGGTACATCTTGGTGCTCCCTAGATGGATAGAGTACTGACTCTAATGAGCTTCGGTAAGGATCAACTTTTTTAGTTCTTTCTCCTTGGGTACGCACATCCATGTGCCCATCCAGATCGTTCCATGCTCGTCCTCCGTAAAGTCGCGAGCTTTTCCAACTCTCGTGTTCTTCTTAAGCTCGACTATGTCAGGATCTGAGGCTTGAGCTATTCGGATTTGGTCTATGAGTGTGGGTTGAGCTTCAAGAGCGACCACAAATCCGGGCTCAACAATTTCTAGATTTAGGCACTCTAGGTCCCGTTGTAACTGTTCACATCTCCCTTTTGTGTGGATGGAGTTGCAGTAACTCTTTCGGCTCAAAGCATCAGCTACCACGTTAGCTTTGCTAGGATGATAGTGTATACTTAGGTCATAATCCTTTATCAACTCTAACCACCTTCGCTGACGAAGGTTCAAGTCCGGTTGAGTGAAGATGTATTTCAGGCTCTTATGATCCGTATACACTTCACATCGATTTCTGACCAGATAATGTCGCCATATTTTCAAAGCATGGACAACTGCCGCTAGTTCCAAGTCATGGGTTGGATAGTTAGACTCATGTGGTCGCAACTAGCGGGAAGCATAAGCGACCACTTTTCCTTCTTGCATCAACACACAACCTAACCCTTGGCGAGATGCGTCACAATATACTTGAAATTCCTTGGTTTGATCTGGCAAGATCAATACTGGTGTGGACACCAGCTTTTTTCTCTTAAGTTCTTCAAAACTATTGTCGCACTCAGCGGTCCACTTAAACTTTTCATCCTTTTTCAACAACTGGGTCATTGGCTTCACAATTTTAGAGAAATTCTCAATGATCCAATGGCAATATCCCACAAGTCCAAGAAAACTCCTAATTTGGGTGACGGTTTTGGGTGAAGTTCACTTGGTTACCGATTTCACATTAGAAGGATCCACTGCGACTCCTTGGGCATTCACGATATGGCCAAGGAATTGCACTTCCTTTAACCAAAAGGCACACTTGGTGAACTTAGCATAGAGCTGATGGTCTCTTAACTTTTCGAGTGACAACCGAAGATGGTGCTCGTGCTCCTGTTTCGTCTTGGAATAGATCAGAATGTCATCGATGAACACTATGATGAACTGGTCCAAGAATTCCATGAACACCTTATTCATCAAGTTCATGAAGAACGTGGGTGCATTGGTAGGTCCGAAAGACATGACCGTGCACTCGTACAAACCATACCGAGTGATAAAAGCGGTCTTGGGAATGTCTTCCTCTCGAATCCTTAGCTGATGATAGCCTGATCACAGGTCTATCTTAGAAAACACCTTTGCTCCCTTCAGTTGATCAAATAGGTCATCGATCCGAGGTAGCGGATACTTGTTCTTAATGGTGACCTCATTGAGTGTACGATAGTCGACGCACATCCTCTTAGTCTTATCCTTTTTCTCCACAAATATTACTGGAGCACCCCAAGGTGACGTACTTGGGTGAATGAAACCCTTCTGCAATTGCTCGTCCACTTGCTTCTTCACATCCCTAACTCATTGGCTCCCATCCTATACAGACATCCCATGTGTCCCAGCAAATGCTTTTGATATGAACGAATGGGTTGCACCCGAATCAAACAAGACTGATGCGGAAAAGGAGTTCACAGCGAACATACTGTAGACCCCCGTTTTTGTAACAGGAATCAATCATGTTCATAGTACCATTTCCCTGGATCGAGTAGTTTGGTACCCATGAAAACATTGCTGAATCATCAGGTGCACGATACATCCATCGACAAACACACAATATTATAATATGGGGCTCAAAGGCATTGTCTAGAATATAGGACCAAACGGTCCGAAATACAACCAAAAGCAGAAAATAGATAAGGCAGCGGAGAGAAGGCAGCGGCATGCCATCGCCACAGGAAACGGCCGGAGTCTAAGACCTACTGAGCGCCATCGTCTTCCACATCCTCATGTTAGTGCACGTATGGATCTTCCAGGTCTTCCTCGCCTACATCTGAATGTTTGTGCGTATAGCAAGGGTGAGTACTAACCGTACTCAGCAAGCCACCACAAGAACGATGCATATGATAGGGGATAATCAAGGAATGGCTGTGGTTCTTTTTCATAAAGCCAATTTTGCAATTCTTTTCACAAACCTAAGATCTAAGCCTGATCAAGTTTTATTTCCGTAGTTCATTAAATCGGCGACGGTTCTGTCCACCATCCATTGTGATCCCAAGGATAGCTTCCCACAAATGGATCGTCATGATTTTCTGGGGGTCTACCCCTTCTCGCTTTCCAAGAAGTTGATCCACCAGCACACAAAAATCATGATGCAAACCCATCCCATCATTTTAAAATTTAGAGTCTAGCCAAGCGAAAGTCTTGTCACGATGCTCCATATCCGCGAGCACGGCTATTCGAATAGATTGATTCACTCACAATGCAGTGGATGTACATTTTATCCGTACTCCATGACTGCGCAACAAATGAGCCTACGTCTCAACACATGAGACGGTCACGGAAAAGCCTTTCGATAACCTCACTTTGGCAGTACCCGCTCCATGAACTTGAGCCCGCATGCACTCTAGCCTCATATCATGCACTCTCCATAAACTTCATTCTTTATGTTATAATTAATTTCGATTTTTAATAATCCATTCTCAGCCTCATCTCATACATAAGAACCACTATACAGGGGTACCGCCTCCGCTCGGCTATCTACTCCGCTAGGTCTATACCCATTCGAGAAGTACGGTTGTTATGGCTCATTTCCCGACTATCTCATGGCTCGGTCCTTAATTGACCAGGGTCGGCCCTTGCCTTTTCTGGAATCCACCCAAATCATCCAGTCGCCCCAGTCTAAAACATTGGTTTTGTCTTTTTACTTTTCATCAAAGATTCATGTCATCATTGTCAAGGCAAAGTGGTGCTCATGTCTCCACATGCCGAATATCAACCACCTTTCCCAAGATAGTTGCCCAAGCATATATCATTTGATAGATATGATTATGCATCAATCTAACATAGCATGGCTAAGCATTGTCAAAAAATGACTCTAAACACACGATACTGTAGGGTACAAAGAATAAACGAGTATTCAATATCAAGGCAGGGCATATGTAGACCCCCGTTTTTGATGACGGGAATCATTCATATTCATAGTACCTTATCCCTGGATCGAGTAGTTTGGTACCCACGAATACAGTTCTGAATTACCAGGTGCAAAGTGCACGAATAGTCTTACACCGAAATTATTACAATAATAGGCCCGAAGGCAATATCCAATACATATAGGACCTACCGGTCCGGATACAACCAAAATCAGAAATTAGATGAGATAACAGACGGAAGGCAGCAGCATGCCGATTGCCATAGGCAACGACTGGGGACTAAGACCTATTGTGCTCCACTGTCTTCATTCCTCCTGGTAGTATGCATAGGGGTCCTCCAGTTCTTCGTTTCCTTCATCTGAAGTTTGTGCGTATAGCAAGGGTGAGTACCCAACGTACTCAACACTCGGTAGGTCCCTAACTCAACACTTACACCCGAACCACTATGCACGGATACTGCCTCCGCTCGGCTATCTACTCTGCTAGGTCTATACCCATTTGAGAAGTACGGTTGTACTGGCTCGTTCTAAGTTGTAGTCTCATGGCTCGGTCCTTAATTGACCAGGGACGGTACTAGCCTTTCCCAGAAAACCACCCAAATCCATCCATCCGCCCTAGTCTAAAAACATTGGTTTGTATTTTTCATTTTTCATCAAAGCTATTTCCAACATGATCAGGGCAACGTGGCGCTCATGTCTCCACTTGCCGTGTCTCAACCATCTTCCCAAGATAGTTGCCCAAGCATGAGGCTTATTTGTAAAATCATGAGTATGCAAGAATCTAGTATAAGCGTGGCTAAGCATTTTACCGAAGATAACCTCCGGTTGTATCACATCGAAGGTTACAAAGAATATTTCTAAGGGTATTCAATATCAAGGCAGGATATATCAAGAATAGGTACTCATTTGTGTATAGCATGCAATTTGTAATAGAAGACAACATCATTTCACAAAGTAGGATCAATATGTTCAAAGGGATGTGTTGACTTGCCTTGCTCGCACGCTTGTTGAACGGGGTCTTCTGCGTAGTCAGCGTTGGCTTCTTCGGATGCTAACCATACGTGTGAAAGGAAAGGATTGAATTCATTTAGAATTCAATAAAATCCAATTTAAAAGCCAAATAAATTGTAAAAGCGGCTCCTAAGACGAATCTACGGTGTTAAATGAATTTAGGTTTGAGTTTGGCTAGAATCCGAGTTAAGACGGGCGAGTTGTAATAATTTGAAGTTCTGTAATGAACCCGATTTTGTTAAGAAGGGTGCGATATTTATTTTAATATGCTTAAGGTTTGAGAAATATTAGAGTTGATGATTCAATTAAAAAAGAAGTGATTACCTTTCAATCTCATCAAGTTATTTCTTGGGTCGAGAAGTCCTAGGGTTAATAATAACCGGATCTCGAAATATTTTGATCGATGATTCAAGAATATTAGGCGAAAAGAAATGGTTAACTCCATTGTATTTCCAAATTTTGTTGGACCGATAATCTCTAGAATTTAATAATCGGATCCGCGAATAATTAATCCTAAAGTTCGACACTATTTAAACAATTCGAAGTTTGAATTTTTGAAAGAAATTCATATAATAGAATTTTATTAACATTTAGACTATAATAATCTACTTCAATTCATGCGATAATTACTCTCTTTTTAGCCTTTAATTAACCCAAATTTTATTTTAGAAAAGTATATTATTGCTTCAAGGTTTCCTGAATAATTCCCCAAAATATTTTTTTTCCTATTTTATTTTATTTTATTTTCTTTTTTTCCTTCTTTTTTTTCTTCCCTGCTCTGTTTCTTCACCTCCTTCGGCTCAAGTGAGCCGACGCAGGGGCAAAGACATGGGGGAGGTCGGCCATCGGGGAAAGGGGAGAAGAGGAGATGGGGGGCTCACCGACGGCGAGGTTGGCGCAAGGCGGTGACGCGGAGCGGCGACGACTAGGAGAGAACGGCGCGCGCTCGGGTGGCACAGCGACAACGGCGCGCGGGCGGCTGCGCGTCAAGGGGCGTGACGGGAAGCGAAGAGGAGGAGCGGGGAAGGGATGTGGTGGGAGAGAAGGAGTTCGGGCTCCCCTTTTATTGCGCTCGGCGCGGCGATAGGAAGGGGTCCGGGCGGCGCACGGCATGAGAACGCGCGAGAGGGGGTCCGCGACGTGCGGCGCGGCACGGCGCGGCAGCACGTGGCCCGTGCGGAGAGGGCCGGTCGGCGCGCGGCGCGGGCACGCGCGCACGAGGGAGGGGGCTGGGCGGCGCGCAACACGAGGCGGCGGTGGCGCGCGCGGCACGGCGGCGCAAGGATGGCGCGCGGCGTGCGGCAAGGGCGACGCGGGCGGGTCGGTGCGTGCGTGGCGTGGCCGACAGGCGCACAGGCGTGCGCGGCGTGGCGCGCGGGTGGGCGACGGTGTGGCACGACCGGTGCGGACGCGCGGCGCGCAGTGGCGAGGGGGGCCGGGTCGAACCCGTGGCCAACGATGAACAATGCTCTTTCCTATTTTCCCCGAATTACTTTCCCATTTTCCCAATTCTTTTTCCTTTCATTCTAAAAATTCAAAATAAATTCTAATATTCCCAAAAATTATTTAAAAATAAATTTTCAAATTTTTCCCCACTTTTCAATATTCAAAATATATTTTCATCCCTAATTTATTCCTTTCTTTTAAATTTCAAAGTTAGGATTTTTGATTAAATTACTTTCCCAACTTCATATTTTCTTTTCTAAATATTTTTATTATTCATATTTGGATATTAATTTACTTTTCAATCACTATTTTAGGGTTTAGACCAAAATTATATACTTTTCAAATAATTTTTATAGATTCCCAAGTCTTACATATTATTCCCTCAAATCTATATTTTAACTTTTCCAAAATATGATTTTTGATTCAAAATCAACCCTAGACTTCCCTATATATCTTTTTATAGTTAATTAATTTTGTTTTGTTTATTTTGGATCTTTATTTTTTAAATTTCCTTTCTTTTTGGATTTCGAAACTCTCTCGGCTTTTCATTCTTTAAATAAATTTTTATTTTATCTATATCACACGACAAAACTTATAGATAAGAGGTGATAAACACGACGAGATGCAATAATACCAAAAGTTTTTTGTAAGTCCTAAATTTTAGTTTTCGATTTTTAAATCCCCGATTTTCAGGGTGTTACGGCATATCACAAGTATAGGAGTTCATATGTGTATAGCATGCATATTTGATTTTAAGCAAACATAAGTTCACAAAAAGGTTCAACATGCTCAAAGGTAGTGATGACTTGCCTTGCTCGCAACCCTGTTGATCGGGATCTTCGGTGCAATCAACAACTCCCTCGGACTCTATTCATACGTGCGAAACATCCGATTGAGTTCGATTAGAATTCAAATAAAAATCATCAAAAGCCAAATAAATTGCAAAAGCGGCTCCTAAAACTAGGCTACAATTGTTTGAACGAATTTAGGTGCAAGTTTCGACGAAATGTGAGTTAAAACGAGCGAGTTATAATTGTTTGAAGTTTTGCAATTTTACCGATTTAATTTATTGCGAGGTGATATTATTCCAAGTTAATCTACTTTTAAATCTTACAAATATTATGATCGATGATTTGAAAATATAATACACGGAAAAGAAATGGTTAATTTAAATTTTATCTCCAAATTTATCGGCCGACAAACCCTAGGACTGAAATAATCGAATCGACAAAAATAGACCCTAAAGCTCGACACAATTTAGAGTTTTATTTTTTAAAAAAATTCATATGCTAAAATTAATATTTAATGACAAACTAAATTATAATAAAATTACTAAGGTGATAATTGAATAAATCAATCTACGCGATAATTAATACTTTAACCTATAATTAATTCCAAAATTAAAAGTTTTAAAGAACATATATTTTTGCTAAAAACTTTTCCCAAATATTTTCCCAAAATTTATTTTCTTTCCTAACTTATTTTTTTCTTCTTTCTTTTTTTCTTTTTCCCCACCTATTCTTTTCCCTTTCTCTTTTCTTTTCTTCTTTTTTTCTTTCCCCTCCCTCCTGCCTCCCCTGCTTCTTCTTCCTCCTCCTCTCTTCTCTCTCTACTCACCATCTCCCTCACTCTCTCGCCCCCGACCGGTGCACGGGCACGCGAGGCGCGGCTACGGGGGAAGGGCGGCTTACCCGGCGCGGCGACGGCGGCGGATTACGGGAAACGGTGAAAAGAGAGTGGGAACGGGGGGGAGAGAGGGATGGCTAGGTGGGAGAGGAGCTCAGGCTCCCTTTATAGGCGCTGGCGGCGTGGGAGGGGAGATAAGGGGTGGTCCGGAGGGCGGCGTGGTTGGCGACGCGTGGCGAGCGCGGAGAGGAGGGCGAGCACGGCACGGCGATAGGCGTGGGCGGGCGCGGCGCGAGCCGCGGCGGATGCGATGCGCGCGCGCGCGCGGCGCACGGGGCCGTGGGGCGGAGTGGGCGGCTCGGGTCGGCGCGCAGCGCGGGTTAGCGCGTGGCGCGGGCGGTGGGCGCGTGCGCGGCGCGACATTCGCCACGGCGACGCGCAGCGCGAGGCGGGACACGCGCGGCGTGGGCGGGTCGGCGGCGTGCGCGGGAGGAGGGGGCCCGGGCCCCGAGTGCGAGGTCGAACACCGGCGCACAGTGAACAGTGTCCCTTTTCTTTTTCCAATTTCTTTTTTTTAATTGTAAATTTTTTTATTTTTGCATTCCACCCATAAAAATCAAAAATATAATTTTGGCCCAATTATAACTTTAATTTAAATTTTAAGCTTTGTTCAGCTTTGTTATTATTGTTTTCATAATATCCTTTTTATTTATTATTTAATAATAATATTTTCATTTCATTTTATTTTATTTTCCCCACATTAAGATTTTGATCTAAAGTAGATTTTTATTAACCTTAGTTTTTCCCCATTTATTTTCTCATAATTTTTATTTATGATATTTGTTTCATATTTTCCTTTTCTTTTATGTTTTCTAAAATTTTTCTGACTTTTCATCTTTTAAATAAATACTCTTTTATTTATAACACGCAACAAAACTCGCAAATAAGAGGCAAACATTTACGATAAGATGCAATAATTGAAAAATTTTTGTAAGCTCCAAATTTTGAATTTTGATATTTAAGTCTCCGATTTTTAGGGCGTTACAAACCTACCCCCCTTAAAATAAATCTTGTCCCTGAGATTTGGGTTGGGTTATGGTTAAAAATCTGCTGGTCTATCTAGGACCGATCTATCTAGGACATCATCCCAACAAACGATGGATAGGACATTTGTTTAGGATGAGGCAGAAATCTATCACTGAGTTCTTAAGGTGATCCCTTCTATGTCTTTGCGATTCTTTTGTTTCTGATAGCTGTGTTATCCATTTTTTCTAACCCTTTCTAGGTACTCTAGACTTAGTGGTTCTATCAATTTAATATTTCCGCAAGGAATCTTTTGATGTGTGCCCTTGCTTCATTTAGAAAGGAAAGGGGAGAGAGAGGTGGCTTGTCTTTCACACTTGTCCCGGCTAGCAGATTGGAGAGTGAGTGGAGGCGAAGTAGCTCGAGTGAAGAAGGGATGGAGCAAGGGTCACATGACAAAGGCGAAGTAGAGCAATGGGTTCTTGGTAGAGGCGGACTTTGTCGGCGGTTAGGGCTTGTAGTCGCAGGGTCCAGGATGGAGGAAGATGTTTCCTCATCGGTTCAGGCGATGGGTGGAGCGTCGCCGGAGACGATGCTCGGAGGATAGTGGTGTCGAGGCGCTTCGGTCGTGGAGGCTGCATTTTGGCAGAATGGGTTGCTGCTTGGCATGGGTGTGGGCAAAAGTGCGGTATGTCAGAAAGGCTATTAGTACTTTACTGGCTTGGGTGCTATACCCACTGGTTTTTGTTTGGAGGCTGTGGCGGGATGCGACAGAGGATGGTTACCATGATTTCCTTTGTGAGGTGGTTTGTCTTCTAGTCGTGTTGGTACCTATTGTCTTTCTCTCTTTTCTGGGATTACGAATAGATTAGGTAGTAAATGGATGGTCCCTAGAATTTGTCCCCTTATGTATGGATCCGCGGCCCTTTGTCGAATCTCTCTTTTGCTTTTATATCGGAGCACATTGGACTTTTGGTTTAAGCGGTGCTCGGGTGGTTTAGGTTGTTGTTGGGTTTTGCTCGTCGAAGAGTGGTTGGATGGCATTGATTGCTAGGATTGCTACTTGCATCCCAACTAGTATCCCTTGTAAAGCACATGAAACTAATTATGTTTTGAGGAAACTGAGATCTTATATGTGCGGATAGCGTTTCCTGGTTGAATGTAATTTTTTTTGTGTGTGGTGCCTAGAAGGATTATTCAAATACATAGAAATGAATATGGCTGTGGTAGAGTACTGGGTTTTATGTTACTAAGATCAAATTTTAGCTCTTTCCCAACCCGAAGTTATGAGGTTTTAGTTTTAAGACAATGAGATTGAAAGGTTTCCCCATAGCCTCCTTGATTACATAATTTGATTTTGGGAGTGCGCAAAGGCCTCTAGGTCTCGCATGATCGAAGCTGACATGCTATGATATCCCCCTTAAATTTTAAGAGTTTTTGGCTAGGAGAATCTATGAAATTAAAGATAAACTAGTTTGGTAGTCTTAGATCTATCTACACCTTGTTTTGCTGAGAACAGGGCATAATGTCCAATTGACTAACAGGTGGTGGCGGTGTCCGTCTAAAGAACGATTTCTTCCCAAAAAGGTGTTTGTGAGTCTATCGATCCTACCCGAAATGTTTCATAGACATGGAAAAGGTCACGACTACTCATGGGTTTATTTCCATATGTTGTGGTCATGGTAGATAATTGATTGTTATATGGCATGTGTGGCACATCTCTAATCCGGATGGGCACATTGATGCAAGCATGGGGTATGGTTATATCTTTCCCGGGTGAATGCACTAACATGGGCCTCTTAGGTTCCATCCGGTGTAGGTTGTGTTGTTTGCTTATTTATGATGATATGGACGAATGCGATGCCTCGTAAACAATTAAGATTTTAACTAGGTAGAGTTGATAGCAACCATACCCATTAGTACTCTCTGATCTTCTTGCGCCTCTTCGGCGTGCACATGGCTTACTTGTCCATGGCGTGATCTGGTAGCAGATTCATTGGGTTGTGGTGTCCTGAACAGACTGTGTCCAGAAGCGGGGGTAGTAGTTCCACGTACAACCGTTGCATTGGCAGCGGTATGAAGAGAGGTGTTGCGTGGCTTGGGGCAGTGGTTGGCATAGTGCCCAAACTCTCCACAGTTGAAGAAGTTCACATTCATCCTTCCAGGAGCGGCTAGAGTCGGTGTCGGAGTGCGGAATTGGGTCGCAGTTGGCCTGCTGACATGGCTAGGTGTAATAGGACGACTGATTGTCATGACGGTTTGCTTCCATCCAGATGGAGTGGCTTTCTTTGCTAATCTTGGAAGGGGACATTTATTGAAATAGTGTCCTGGCTTACGACAGTTGAAACAAATCAGACCCGACTTGTCACGAGGTACACTCTTCTAGGTCTGTAGCATGCCTCTGTTACCTTTGGTGGTCCTTACTGAGGTTGGGGCCGGATCATGATCAGGAACATCTTTTCTGCTGGTGACACCAACCATGAGTTGACTAACAGACCGTCGGGATATCCTTTGGTCTTCCTTTGTCTTCTCTAAGATTAAAATCAGTTGACAGTCCTTAGGTACATGATCTGTTCCTTCACACAAGAAACATGTGATGGCTCTCATGGGGCATTCTTTCGGCATATGGGTGTCGTCACCACAGTGACAGATGTGGTTGCACATGCTTGCAATGTGTCCAACTTCTCCACAATGAGTACATGCTTTGAGCTCCATTTCTTCTTCACTAACGTTTTCCAAGTTTGCTTTTTCATCATCTCCAGAGGATATCTCTATTGATGCATCACCTTCTGGTTTGGGCGGACCATAAAGCTGGAGATGTCGGGTTAACTGACATGCACCACGGAAGGTATTGTTCCTCAGGCGTCAGGGAATCTTCTCAACATCTTCGGGAGTAAACACTGTGCCTGTGACGATCATCTTGCTAGCACAACCTGTATTCCATTCTGGTGACTTTCTCTTCTTAGAGTTGGATGGTGATGAACCAAAATCTTGGCTGATTATTTGACCGGAATCTTTATTCCCCCTTGTGCACTGCATCTCTTCTTTGGTTGGGGTCCTGGTATACTTGTCCCGTGAATTGTTTCTTACGTCATGACCTTGTTCAACGAAACCATAGCAGGTGTCAAGTGTTTCCCTCCAACCTAATGGCGGGGTTAGTGCTATCATCTCCTGTGGACATGGCAGCATACTTGCGGGAGTCATCAGGGCTTGCGTCGGAACATATTGGCGCTGCTCTAGGTACTGACCCTGAGCTTGTGCCTGTTGCTGTTGAAAGTGTCGTTGCATCTGTTGCATCATATGGTCATTAACTGCGTCTGATTAGCTACTACCTGGGCTAGGGTCGGGTTCATAGGGAAAGGAGGTGGAGTGTTCACAGGGTTGTTTTGAGTTAATCCACGGGGCCGCTGAGGTCTTGATTTACTGACGCTGCCCTTGGCTTTACCCATCTGTTGCCGGAGACGAAAGGAGAGGGGAAAGAAGAGGTTAACTATAGATGAGACCTTAATCTGCTTACTTCTGATCTGATGTGAGTATACTTTTATTGTTCCAGTTGATTAAACAAACAACCTAGTATGGTCACATCCCCAATACTGATGTAAACCATACACCTGCACACAACAAACAACACATGGCCTAGGAACTATCGATGCTACTCTTCAGGGAGGAGATTTGGGTTTTAGGTGAGCTCCGGAAAACTTCGCTTGATCCTCAGGAACTGCTGACTCGAAGCCGCTTGGCTTGATCGCCTTGCTTGAAGCTTGGACTTAACTTGGCTTCCAGATGGTGCTCCAGGCTTAGCAACTAGAGAGTTGAGAGGGAAAGGAGAGAAATTTGGCAAATCAGTTTGCAAGGACTCCAGAGTCAGGGGGAAGTGAGAGCAAAACAAATTTTATATGGAGATAAGAGTATAAGGGAAAACACATTTTGTTTTATAGACATAATGTTTTTATTCTCAAAATAATCCTAGATGGGGATTTCTCCCTTTAGCCAACTATAAAGGGGTAGGGCGCCATTGGTCTTATCCTACAGTCGCACACTCTGATACCAGCTCTGTAGACCCCTGTTTTTGTAACAGGAATCAATCGTGTTCATAGTACCATTTTCCTGGATCGAGTAGTTTGGTACCCACGAATACATTGCTGAATCATCAGGTGCACGATACATCCATCGACAAACACACAATATTATAATGTGGGGCCCAAAGGAAATGTCTAGAGTATAGCACCAAACGGTCCGGAATACAACCAAAAGCAGAAAATAGATAAGGCAGCGGAGAGAAGGCAGTGTTAGTGATATGCCCTAGAGGCAACATGGAGATGTTGGATATCACGTCAATGTTTATGTATTTATGAATAAAGTGTTATTCAGTTCCATGAAATAGACATCTTGTATTGATCAATAAGTATGTGACTTATTTATGAGACTCTTTATGTATGAATCTATTTCTAAACGATCCCTGATCATATGTCATATTGTTGGAACAAATATGATTCTAAGATCGGCATGTTTATTGATTGATGATCATGTCTCATAGATCATGGGTATGGAGATACCAAATCAATAAACATGGATATGTGTTAGAGAACACATTATTGGATAGACCCACCATGAGACACTACAAGAATTAATGTGCCATTAGTTGGTCTCAGGTAGTGTTGGTACAAAGTCCTTAGACTTGAGATCACCATGGATTCCAATATGTGTAGTAGCCTACTTTGGGACTACCAAACGCTATTCCGTAACTGGGTAGTTATAAAGGTAGTTTTCGGGTTCGCTATGAAACATGGAGTGGGATGTGAGTGATCAAGATGGAATTTGCCCCTCCTTTGGAGAGATATCTTTGGGCCCCTCGAGGTAATGGATTATGGAAATGCATGGCCATGCTAAGTTGATTGAGGAGTCAATGAACAGAAAGATAATCCAATACGGTTCGAGCGAATGGTTAAGCTATTGAAGGGATGGCACACATCTTGCCTATAGCTTAACTGGTATCGTGAGGCAAAGGGATTTGTGTACACATTACAGGTTCGGAGCCGATATTATATTCTTGTATACTATGGTGTCAATATGTGCTGCTAGGCGCGCCGCGTGTGGATGTGTCGGCTGAGTTGGACTCGAGCCGACGGTCGGCTAAGTTAGACTATAGCCGAAACCGAGTATACCTGAACCTACATCGCACGCTTAAGGGGATAAGAACATGCATTCGAGTTGGACTCGGATACGGCTCGATCGGATAGGGATCCGATCGGATAGAGTCCTATGGTCATACGACGTATGGGTGACCGACTCTATGAGATTCGGATAGGATCCGATTTGAAATAGAGTCCTGATCGGCCACTAGTCCCAGTCGGCCAACTCTATATAAAGGAGGGAGGGGTGGAGAGCTGCGGCACGTCAATTGCATCGCATTGAACAGAAGTCGCCGAGATCAATCTCCACGGAAACCCTCCCCACTTTCGAGCCAAACCCTAGCCTTGCATCGCGTGCTAGCACACGGGTGTTCGGCGTTCTGTCCCCGGACGTGTGGATACCGGTAGAGGCGCTGCTACGTTGCACGCTGTTCATCGGCTGTGGAGGAATCGGCTGTGGTCGAGCGCATCGGAGCGAGGCGCGAGAACACAGTCGGACGACTCGGATCGGCTACGGCATCTGCGAATCGGCTGATTGGCGAATCGGCTGTCCCCAGGGAATCGGCTACACTGTTCCGGATCGGATAGCCCTGATTGGCTGTTTCCGCTGCACACTCCAATCGGTAACGATCAATCGGCCCTTACTTGCAAGTGTTCCTGGTTTGCGCGGTTAAAAGTTTTTGTTTTCGGCTAGCGTAGCCTCCGCGTAACCCATCAGGCAGCGGCATGCCATTGCCACAGGCAATGACCAGAATCTAAGACCTACTGAGCGCCATCATCTTCCACATCCTCCTGTTAGTGCGCGTATGGATCTTTCAGGTCTTCCTCGCCTACATCTGAATGTTTGTGCGTATAGCAAAGGTGAGTACCAACCGTACTCAGCAAGCCACCACAACAACGATGCATATGATAGGGGATAATCAAGGAATGGATGTGGTTCTTTTGCATAAAGCCAGTTTTGCAATTCTTTTCACAAACCTAAGACCTAAGCCTGATCAAGTTTTATTTCCATAGTTCATTAAATCGGCGATGGTTCTATCCACCATCCATTGTGATCCCAAGGATAGCTTCCCGCCACTGGATTGTCATGATTTTCTAGGGGTCTACCCCTTCTCGCTTTCTGAGATGTTGATCGACCAGCACACAAAAATCATCATGCAAACCCATCCCATCATTTTAAAATTTAGAGTCTAGCCAACCAAAAGTCTTGTCATGATGCTCCATATCCACGAGCATGGCTATTCAAATAGATTGATTCACTCACATTGCAGTGGATGTACACTTTACCCGTACTCCGTGACTGCCCAACAAATGAGCCTACGTCCCAAAACATTAGACAGCCACGCAATCCTTTCGATAACCTCACTTTGGCAGTACCCGCTCCATGAACTTGAGCGCTCATGAACTCTAGCCGTCCTTTCGTAGCAGTGTGAGGAGTTCTGGCGCTCCCGGGGTAAGGGAAAACTTCATTCTTTAAGTTGTAATTAATTTCGATTTTCAATCATCCATTCTCAGCCTCATGTTGTACATAAGAACCACTATGCAGGGGTACCGCCTCCGCTCGGCTATCTACTCCGCTAGGTCTATACCCATTTGAGAAGTATGGTTGTACTGGCTCATTTGCCAGCTATCTCATGGCTCGGTCCTTAATTGACCAGGGTCGGCACTTGCCTTTTCCGGAATCCACCAAATCATTCAGCCGCCCTAGTCTAAAACATTGGTTTTGTCTTTTTACTTTTTCATCAAAGATTCATGTCATCATTGTCAAGGCAAAGTGGTGCTCATGTCGCCACATGCCGAATATCAACCACCTTTCCCAAGATAGTTGCCCAAGCATATAGCATTTGATAGATATGATTATGCATGAATCTAACATAGCATGGCTAAGCATTGTCGAAAAATGACTCTAAACGCACAATACAATAGGGTAAAAAGAATAAACGAGTATTCAATATCAAGGCAGGGCATATCACAAGTATAGGACTTCATATGTGTATAGCATGCATATTTGATTTTAAACAAACATAAGTTCGCAAAAAGGTTCAACATGCTCAAAGGTAGTGATGACTTGCCTTGCTCGCAACCCTGTTGATCGGGATCTTCGGTGCAATCAACAACTCCCTCGGACTCTATTCATACGTGTGAAACATCCGATTGAATTCGATTAGAATTCAAATAAAAATAACCAAAAGCCAAATAAATTGCAAAAGCGGCTCCTAAAACTAGGCTATGATTTTAGACGAATTTAGGTTTGAGTTTCAACGAAATCTGAGTTAAAACGAGCGAGTTATAATTGTTTGAAGTTTTACGATTTTACCAATTTAATTTAGTACGAGGTGATATTATTCCAAGTTAATCTACTTTTAAATCTTACAAATATTATGATCGATGATTTTAAAATATAATACAGGGAAAAGAAATGGTTAATTTAAATTTTATCTCCAAATTTACCGGCCGACAAACCGTAGGAGAAATAATCGAATCCGACAAAAATAAACCCTAAAGCTCGACACAATTTAGAATTTTAATTTTGTAAAAAATTAATATGCTAAAATTAATATTTAATGACAAACTAAATTATAATAAAATTTCTAAGGTGATAATTGAATAAGTCAATCTACGTGATAATTAATACTTTAACCTATAACTAATTCCAAAATTAAAAGTTTTATTTCAAGAAAAGAACATATATTTTTGCTAAAAACTTTTCCCAAATATTTTCCCAAAATTTATTTCTTTCCTAACTTATTTTTCTTCTTTCTTTTTTTCTTTTTCCCCTCCTATTCTTTTTCCTTTCTCTTTTCTTTTCTTTTTTTTCTTTCCCTCCCTCTCCCCGCCTCACTGCTTCTTCTTCCTCCTCCTCTCTTCTCTCTCTGCTCACCCTCTCCCTCACTCTCTCTCGCCAGACCAGCGCACGGGCACGCGAGGCGCGGCTACGGGGGAAGGGCGGCTTACCCTGCGCGGCGACGGCGGTGGATTACGGGAAACGGGGAAAAGAGAGTGGGAACAGGGGGAGAGAGGGATGGCGAGGTGGGGGAGGAGCTCGGGCTCCCTTTATAGGCGGCGGCGTGGGGGCGAGAAGGGGTGGTCTCGGAGGGGCGGCGTGGTTGGCGACGCGTGGCGGCGCGGAGAGACGGGGGTGGGGGCGGCACGGCAGCGGGCGTGGCGGCGCAGGCGCGAGGCTCGGCGGACAGTGACGCGCGGCGCGGCGCATGGGGGCCCGTGTACGGGACGGGCGTGGGCGGCTCGGGTCGGTGCGTGGCGCGGGTGGTGGGGTCGTGTGCGCGGCGCCGGCAGCACGACGTTCGCCACGGCGACGCGCGACGCAAGGCGAGACGCGCGCGGCGCGGGTGGTTCGGCGTGCGCGGGAGGGAGGGGGGACTGGGCCCCGAGTGCCGGGGTCGAACACCTGGCGCCTATATGAATGCAAGGGGGAGGACAAGGATTTGGTTAGGGTTTGCCTTTAGCACAAACAGCTAGTGTTTTCGCAAATAAGAGGAGATTTGAACATGATAAAATAGTGGTAAATTAAATGATTAATTCATATTAAATCCAGCATTGCCCATCGTTATCCCCACATTGTGACAGGCCCAAACCATCCAAATTTACTACTCATGTTCCATTAATCAGGTCTTAGCAGTGTGGGAATAATCACGGTGAATTCGGTAGATCACCCATAACCGCGGACACGACTATTCAAATAATTTTAACTCTGATCAGAGGTGTACATCTATACCCACAAGATGCAGCCCGACAACACGGTCTCCCGTGCATCCGAATACCGTCACGGTACCTCGAAAAGGGACTGTGATAGGACTTCTCGTATAATCCCCCGCTAACCAAGCAAACCACACCAAGGTTTCGCCCCCACTCCCATTCCTGGGTAGTGGGAAGCCCCCCCGAGTGCCACAGTGAATCCGGCAGCCCAGCAACCGATAAGCCCCCGGCCAACTTCAACTCCATCACGCTCACTCTTGCCAGGGTTCATCGGCTAGGAAAGGCTACACTATAGGACCCACCGTTGCCCATTCTGGCTTGTGGTTTGTACGGTCATTCTTCCGAGGTTTCTCGTTAGCCGGTCCTTAAAAGCCATGGGCGCCACTATCAAAACCACAGCATCCACAGCCCACCATTTGTCATGTTTTAGTTATTAGTCTGGTCCACAAAGTCCTCAGATTATATCTTTCATTTCATGTGTCCAAAATAATGTTGTCTAGATGAAATGACCCATTTAGTGTGCTAGTGAGTCTAAGCAAGTCTAAGCATAGCTTAGGACTATAAACTAGTCATGTTGTTGCCCAAGTATATCAAGGATCAGGGTGGTAAGCCTAGGGCTTACTACTAACCATAAGGTGTAATATTCCCCATAAGATGACATTTCAAAATAAATGTAGTTTAGTAGAATAAACAAGGTATTTTAGCAAAATGGGAACAATATGATCAATAATATAGCATGACTTGCCTTGCTCTTCGGACTGAGGAAACTCCACGATGACTTCGAAGTACACAGGATCAGAGGAACTACCAGGATCTACACGACAAACAAGGCACTTCAACAAACAGGCTGAAAAGCAACTGAAACAGGAAACAAATCCATTTTAATGGATTCTTGGCATTTTTATGAATTTAATGAAATTTGAATGGTCTTAAACGGAGCTCGGATTGAAAAGATATGAATTTTAGAAGATTAACTGTTTTTACTAAAACAGGAAAAATCCTTAATGTTCTATTGCACAATAAATCCCGGAATTGCGTCAGTGCTAGGGCTGACATCAACGATGACGTCATCGGCCGCGGAAGCGCCGGTCCACGGTGGACCGGGTGCACGGGTCGAGAGGGCGGTGCACCACATGGCACACACGTGACATCGACGTGGCGTGCCATGCGGGCAGGCGGGGCGGACGACTCTGATCTGTCGAGGCAGATCGGACGGTCGGGAGAGGGGCACGAGCGGCATGGTCGGCCGACGACAGTGCACGGTGGCCGAAGGCCGGCCGGCGCGGGGCGGAGTGCCGCGGCTCACGCACGGACAGAGCCATGCACACCCAGGAGCGGCAGCGCACGCTCGGGCCGAGAGGGGAAGGGGAGGGGCGGCTTACCGTGGGTCGCTGGAGTCGAGGAAGACGATGACACGGGCGGCTTGAGAGGTGGCGGGTTGCGATGGAAAGGGACAGCCAAGGGAGCTCGGGCGTCGGGGATGGAGATGGAGGCGGCGGTGAGGTCCGAGGTGGCTCGGGACGGTGGGAAGTCACGACCGAAGGCCGGCGGGACTCAGGCGCATGGTGCGAGAGCGAGAGAGAGAGAGGAGCTTGGGCGATGGTGTGGGAAGGACGAGGAGGACAAGGGCCGGCTTTTATACACCACGGGGAGGTCGGTGGCGGTCGGGAGGCAGCGTAATTGCTCGCCGAAGTAAAGAGGGAGAGAGATTTGGGGGATTAATGGCCGACGGTTAACTCCGGCCATTAGAGGGCGCGGGAGCGGCGGCCCGAGGATTAAGGCTGGCGGGAGAGGCAGAGAAGTGATGGCGGAGGTTTAGGGCGTGCGGGGACGTTGGGAATGGCCGGGATTCGCGTGGGGAAGGGGCAGCGTGAATGGTGGTGGCGCGACCGGAGGTAGAGGATGGGCCTGACAGGTGGGCCCCACTGTCAGTGTCCCGGGGAGAAGGGGGAGGCGGGGTGGACTTAATTTTCGGATGCGAGGGCAAACGGGCCGTGGCCTTCGGCCGGCCCGCGAGGGAGAGAGGCGCGGCGCGGAGAGGACGGCCGTGCGCCCAAGGCCGAATGGATGGGAAAAGGACGGAGGAGAGAGAAAAGGATTTTTCCGAGGATTTATTAATTCTGATTTTGATTTTAATTGATTAAAAATTATTTCTAGGCTTTGAAAATTCCACTAAAAATCCTGTTTGTGAATTTCGACATGTAGAATTTAGGAAAAATCCTACCACGCCATTTCCAATTCGAATTTGCATTTTAAAATTATTTATTTGCTCTAGGTTAATTTCTAACTATTTTCTTTGCGATTTTTCTTTTAGGATTTTTTTAAAAAAGAAAACAACTCGGTGTGACAATCCCCACGACGTAATCTACAAGGAAACTATACAAAATATACTAATTTAAAGATAAAATTGTCTTTTCAGGACTTTATCCATAGATGGTAGTACCTCTGAAGCACTGGAAACCAAATCCAATGATGATCTTCACGCTTTCGCACCGGAATTAGTCACATTTGTTATCCCAATCAGAATCGGCTATGTCGATATCCAATTCGGTCTTAGCCGATTGACTCCTCACCGACGTGCACTCTATTTTCGGGAATCACGCACTTCAATTCCGCTTCGATTGTAGCTTCAAACCTGGGGATTTGGCTTACCAAATTTGGTCATTAACACGGTGTTGGCTCTGACGGCTCTGGATCGCCAAGACATGTCGACCAGATCGACCTTGAGCCCACGGTCAGATCAGGCACTAACAGAAAGAAAGATGAAAGAAAATGTTGAACCAAGCCCTCATGCAAATGACCTAATGTGGCATTCTGATCACTTCTTTACCATGGGCATTACCCCCCGTATAGTACGGCAAAGCTAGAAATAAACCTAGAAAAAATTCGGTCACCCAATGCCTCAATCGATTAAAATAAAACGCTAGATTTACCACCATTGTTCCATTGCTTTGCGCCACAAATTTTAATCCGCGGTAATCATCCTTGGCATATACATCATGTGGTCCTAACTCAAATATGTCACTCAAATATAATAGTTAGTCCATAATATGCGCTTGTCATTAATTACCAAAATTAACAATGGGAGCCTAGATGCTTCATTGATAGAGCAGACTAACTTGTTTCGGTATTCCAAAGTTTCAACTATTGGTGGAGAAAGAACAAGCATCACAGCCCTCTGCTCACAGCGACAGGAATGCAATAGATGTACTGGGAGGGAGGGCCAGCGCCGCCGCCGCTGTTCATGCCACCGTTGCACTGGGAGGGAGGGCAGAACCGCCGTTGTTGCTGCGGTGGAAGTGAGGGGCAGTGCCTCTGCTGCAACACTCATGGAACAGGTAGCATCGCTGTTCATGGAAGGAGCAGCCACTAGTGGAGAATCGATTTTTGCGTGTGGGCCAAAAGTCATCTTCCCGTGTGGAAGGCCTACCCGCACACCCGAGATGGTCTTGGAAAAGAACATTTTCGCGTGCGGGCGACCCAACCGCATGGGAAGATCAATTATCCCGTGCAGGCCACTTTACTCGACCACACGAGATAATTGATCTTCCCGTGTGGTTCATTAAGTTGACCGCACTGAAAGATTGATCTTCCCGTGTGTCATTATTTTATGTGCGCTTGCATGTTGTTTAGGGTTCTCCCTCTCCTCTCTCTCCTCATTATTTTATGTGTGCGCTTGCATGTTGTTTAGGGTTCTCTCCTTCCTCTCTCCTCTCTCTCTCAATAATATATTATCGATCGATGTTTAGTATATATACAACAATTCGCACGTATGAAGAATTAAAAGACATTTAATTATTTTCTCATAAAAAGATATAAATGTATAGAACATGCATATTTGTCTCGCAATTTACAGTAGTTGTTCGAAAGCACATAAAATATATAGACTTAATTAGAAATGATTACATATGTTCTTTTTTCCACTCTCTAAGTCGTTTGAAGGTATCCTTCGTCGCAATCTGTCTCTCCGGATCGTAGAAATTACCTAAATGGTTACAGACATCGGGGCGGATGAAGCGGCAAATATCTGCACACAAGTTGAGTATGGTTCGATTGTTGAACCACTTCGCTACAACTAGAATGGACAGGTTCTCTTTAGGAGGGAATACACATTGATTGATAGGAAAAATATTATACAAGATCTTAATATGTAAAAAGATATTTTCTCTGGACTTACTTCTTCAAACTTTGTAGTGTATCTTCCGTTGATTCTAAGCATCTCGCACACGTAGTATCCGGATAAGTTAGTGCCTGGTGGTTGCTTATAACACTGTGTTGAATAAAATTTGTATACTTCAATATTTTTATTTAAACAAGTATATATAATAAATGTCAATATAGCGGACATGTACTTACCGACCATTGTGTCTTCACGAGAAGTTTCTTCCTTATTGATTATTGACTGGTCCACCATGGTCTACGTAATGTTTGTGTGCTCTATATAGAGAAAATAATTGTTTGAGTCAATTGTGTGAGAGTACAACACCCAATACTTATTAAATGGTGCATAAAAGTACTTTCAAATTTAACAAAATGAGAAATTATTTGAATGTATCATCAACGTAGTGTGCCGGATCCAACAGAACAGCCAAGTGGTCCCGTGGATATACCAGAAATAGTACATAGTGATCGCTGGAAATAAGATATGTTAATTGTAGGTGATGTTGTAGTGAAATAAGAGTAGTACATAAGAAATATTACGTACTGCACAACATAAGGGACCATGATGACAGTTTATTCTTTGTGCGTGAGCATCCCTTTGCCCAAGTACAGCGCTATACTGACCATATATTTTCTTGTGCATTTGTTTGATGGCCGCTTCTTTTTTGGACTTTGATTTACCTTTCAGCTCAGCAAAATCTTCACAAATTGCCACCATGTGTTCCGTCCAGCAAACCCTTGTTGGGTTGATGTATCCTACCGGTTGGTTGGCCTTTCTGGCGTCGTGGAATTGCTTCCTACGTAATGCAGTGGATAATTTATCAGAAGTTAGTTTTCAAATGAATTCATTTATATCATCAAATGCGATTGACTTACAGGAAAAACACAGCAACAAGATTTATATCCATTTTGTCCAGCTTGAAAAATGCGTGAAGGTCGTTGAAAACGATGACCAGCATCCCATTTGGTCCACTGAGGAAAGCATGGTCCGGGAACTTCACAGTAATCATGCCGAGGCCCTTCCCAAGGCAGGTCTTCAATGGCGTGCCACGGCAAGAACGACTTCCTGTAGTCATACTTTTTTGGCACTTGTCAGAAGTCAAGTTTTGCAGGTCCTCCATTTGATTTTTCACCAATTTTTGTGAATCCGACAACTTTGGAGTTTCATCCTGCTTCTTGTTACTCAGCGCTCTCCCCCTGAAAGCCTGGAACACTAACTTTTCTCGTATACGGCCATTTCTTTTTGATCATAAGTTGATCTAACCATTTTTGGGATAAGCCGACGAGGTTCAAGCTTAGTCAGACTTGGAAGACTTGTCGTTTTCCGAAGAGGCCTTTCTGGTAGCGCCAGAGCTGACTGTGGTGTTGGAGGAGATTGATGAATATCTTGTACTTCAGATGGAGGTTCTTCTGCGGGGACTTCAGGGGCTAATGGATGTGGCGAATCAGGACCTGTTGGTTTAGGGGAGGAGGGAGGTGGGGAAGGAGACCTATTAGGTGGCGAATCTAGCCCTGGTGGAGAAGGCGGTACAGGCGCAGCAGCAATCTTAGGAGCCAAAAGGATTGGGGTTGAAGGTGATGGACCGACCAGCAGGATATCTCGTCGATGCCATAGTATGAACTGGTTCACCGCATCCCCAAGCAGTTCGATCCCTTTCGGAGCTGGAATATCTAGCTCTAAACTAGTATGCTCTGCATGCACATTGGCCACTTGCACCCTTGCATATTCTTCAGGGATTGACGTGTTGTGAAATTGACGCGCTGGTATCACAAGTCCTGTACCCACCTCCTTTCTCTTCCCGGCCCTTCCTATCGGCACGAGCAGGCTGCACGGCGTCGGAGCAGGGATGTTATCTACTGGATAAGGTGTCGTGTCTACTGACCCAACATTGCTTGGCACCTGAACTGTTGGTTATTCAGAATGCTGAAATAAGCTTGGGAAGGGTAGGCGATTTTGAGCAACAAGAGAGTAGAAATGTTGTTTTACTTGTCTTGCTATTTTCTCTTCCAGTTTCTGTTTGTATCTGTCCCGTTTCTTGTAACTCGTAGCTTCATCTGGAAACCCTTTCTTCCAACTTGTCCTTGACGATAGACCTCTTACTCGTCCGAAGTGTTCAGGGTTGCCTAATACAACTGTCAGTTGATCATTTTCCCTCTTGGCAATGAATTTCCCTGTTTTCTCTTTCTCTGCAATGTCCTCCAGACTAATGGTCACACGCTCGATATTTGGATCCTCGAAAAGGATCTCTCCCTCATCAGTGACTTGGCCCGTGCTCCGTGCCTAAACCCAATTTTTGCTCCTTTCCTTCAGTGCTTCTACAAGCAGGGCTTGCCTTGGGCTGCAAACTTCTCTTCAGTTGCTTGCCACTTCTCTACGTGGCCATCATAGCCGCTCGAGCCCAATCGGTGAGGATGGCGACGCTGTGGTTTGAAGCGAGGTGGAGCCAGAGGAAGGTTTAAGGTTCCTAGGCGATTGGGAAGCATAAGGAAGAGGAGAAGTCGGCCGGCGGTAGAGTTTATAAGGGGGCATGATGGAAAGGCTGACAGTGGCAATCTCGGAGTGTGCGCAAAACCATTAACGGCTTGCGTGGAGCATCCAAGGCATTCTCAATCGTGGAGAATAACGATTAACAGGTGGGACCTCGCTCGTGGAGAATACCTCGTGACTAAGAAATCGACTGGCGACAAGGTTCAGGTAACTCCTCCTTTGACCATGATAGACCATCACTGACTCTCGGGTCGGGACCGTGACACCTCGAGAGACGGGCTTCCCAGCTAGCCCATGATCGATAACGAGACCATAGATTGCCTTCAGGTAGTGGTCTCGACCTCGAATCCATTACTCAAAGGTAATGGGTTCCTTCGACTCGAGTGGACTTTCGAGCTAGTCCCTGTCGAGGTCGGGACTACCATGCGACCTCGGGCAGTAATCCCGACCCTAACCATCACTTCCATCGCCCCAGGACGGTGGTTCTGACGACTCGAGTGTGGAGTTCCGAGCTAGCCCACAAGTGGGGTCAAGGCTACCATACGCCCTTGGGCAGAAGTCTCGACCTTAACCTCGATTCCCATCGCCTCTGGGCGATGGCTTTGTGAACTCACGGTCGGCTTCCGAGCCAGCCCCTAGTCGAGGTCGGGACTACCGTGTGCCCTCGGGCAGTAGTCTCGACCATGACCATGTTCTTCGCCACAATAGAGGAGTGACCTTGACGACTCGAATGTGGGCTTCCGAGCTAGTCCACAAGTGAGGTCGGGGCTACCTCGAGCCCCAGGGCCTGTAGCCCCGAGCACCTCACCCATCCCATTGCCTTTGGGCAGTGGACTCTCCAAGTCGGGGGCTGAAGGCCAACTTGCGTCCCCCTCGGTCGAAGCAGGGACTGCCAAATGCCTCCGGGTGGCAAACCTTGAGTATCGCTCGGATCATCGGATCTTGATGATTCCACCCTAGGCTCGGATGTGCCATCCGACCCTAGGCTTGGGGGCTACACCTGTCAGGTGCACCTAGGCAGCGCACCTGCAAAATCTCAATTCACGAGAACTGCTAGGGATTGAAACCTTGAACAAAGCTTTACCCTAAGGCCGAATATTCAATTTGCCCTTAGGCTCGGGGGCTACACCTGGCAGGTGCACCTACCAAAACCTTGGCTCAAAGCTATGAGGATCCATTGAATACAACACTCCGAAAGAACTCTGACCCTAAGGATGGATGCTTCATTCCTCCTTAGGCTCGGGGGCTGCTGTGGGAGGTGTCACCCCGGGGTGCCTCGAAAACAAGGATTGGACCCCAATAGAAGTCAAACCGAGTGTCCTCGGGATATGACCGAGAGCCCGACCCCCCCTCCTCTGGTGGTCGGGCATTCTGGCCTTTCCCCGAGTCCGACCTCGGCCCCTTCTCTCGACCCCGACTCATCGTCCGACCTCGAGCATCCTTGGGAAGAAACTTGGCAGGCACGGAGTAAGAGGGAGGAGACAGCCTGGCTGCATCTGACACCACCTGGTGGCACAGGAGCAGGGTCCCAGGGCTGGCAGGAGCACAAGATACCCATGGTGTACAGGACCTAGCAGACCAACGTGTACTTTGTCCGATATTCTTTGTACCCCACCTTTTGTCTCTTTTAGTCTTAGCTTCCTTGGCCACCAAGCTCATCTGTACCTGCCCCCCTTGAGGTATAAAAGGGAGGGCAGGGCGACGGGGCCAATGGGGGAGAAAACATCCGAGAGAACTCTAGCACACACCTTTGTAACTCTTGTTCATCATCCACCCCAAAGAAAGAACATCACACACTGGACGTAGGCCTATTATCCTTCGGGAGGGCTGAACCAATATAATTCCTTGCGTCTTGTTTCTTGGCTCATCTTAGGATTTGAGTCGACCATCGGATCCATCGGAGGGTAGCTTCTCTATCGATCCGTCTTCTACTTCCTCGGGGACCCTCCTTGGAGGACTGTCGACCCACCCATCGACAATCCTGTAGTAAGATTTCTTCTACCCTATCGCGTCCAACGCTTCGACGTGAACCCCACTGTTCTATGCTGAGCTTTCCTATCTTTTGCTGAATGTGTACAAAGAATATCCGCCTATGTCATACCCTTGCCATGAGGTCACAAGGCTTGTTGGGCCAGCTGCAAGTCTCTCTATTGTTTTTTCCTCGAGTGATTCACCAGACGGTAGCTTCTGATCCTTTAGCCATTGGGCAAAACTGCGCTTCTGTTCTTTCACAATTGTCGGATCGCCCATGGTTGCATGATCTAATATTGGAAATGTGTTGCTCAATGTAGGGCTCAACGATGGCGAGTTGTTGAAGCACACTACTGTGTGCATCTGATACCGCTTTGTAATCGTTGTCGTAAAAACATTTTCTTCCCATAGTCCCCTTCCTCGATAACTTTCCATCATGTCGAGGCATCGGTATCCCAATGGGGTTGACATCTTTCATATAATTTAGGCAACACTCGACAACCTCCTCAGTTGTGTAACCCTCTATCATCGAGCCCTCCGGATGAGCATGATTACGGACATACCCTTTCAAAATAGCCATGTATCGCTCGTACTCCCACATTTAATATAGGTATAGAGGACCAAGTTCAATAATTTGAGGGACAATGTGAACAATGAGATGTTCTATCATATCGAAGTACGATGGAGGAAAAAACATCTCTAGGTGGCAAGCTGTCTCGACTGCGAATTTCTGAAGAGGTTCTAATTCTTCTGGATCAAAAACTTTATGTGAAACTCCATTAAAAAATAACCAGCTTTGTTATCACAACCTTGGTGTGCACTGGCTTAACCGCCCTTATAGCGATAGGGAGGAATAACGTAAGCATCTTATGACAGTCGTGAGCGTTGTATCCGGAAATCGACAATTCTTTCATTGATACTACTTTTCGGATATTCGATGAGAATCTAGTCGGCATTTTCAAACCACGAAGACATTTACGGAAAGCTTTTTTCTCTTCTTGTGTCATTGAGTAGCATGCTGGTGGAATCTCAATCTTACCATTCATTAGCTCTTTTGGGTGGAGATCTTTTCTTATGTCCAAATTGACCAGGTCATTACGTGACTTCAATCCATCCTTTGTCTTACTAGGGATGTCAAGTAAAGTCCCGATGGTGCTGTCGAATACGTTTTTCTCGAGGTGCATGACATCGATGGCATGCCGAATCTTCAGGTCTTTCTAGTACATCAGGTACTTGAAAAAAATTGAATGTTACTTGAAGGGTAGCGTGTTTCCTATCACTTCTTTCTTAGTCTTTCCCTTACCGAACATGACTTTTATGCTCTTTGTCAGCTTGAACACCGTTGAACCATCCTTTGCTTCGGGGGCAGTACCTTCCTCAATAGTTTTGTCAAAAAAGTTAGCCATTGCACGATACCTATTCTTCTGTGGTAAGAAATGACGATGACGCATGTAACCTAACTTTTTTTATGAGGTCAGGTATATGTACGATGTGTTGTCCAAACATATCAGACATCCTGTCTTTCCTTTAATCTGTCCTGAGAGGGAAAAATTTGCTGGTAGATCGTTTATAGTAACGAATATGATAGCACGCAGAGTAAAATACTCCCAGTGGTACACATCAAACAATCATAGACCATCTTCCCACATTTCTTGCATATCCTCCATCAAAAGTTCAAGAAACACATCTAGATTGATGCCAGGCTATTTTGGCCCTTGTATAAGGATAGTCAACAAACTATACTTTCGCTTCTGACATAACCATGTAGGAAGGTTGTACATGGTGAGCAGAACAGACCAAGTGTTGTGCGAGATGCTCAGGTCACCAAACGGATTCATTCCATCCGTGCTCAATGCAAACCTGACATTTCTCGGATCCTTTACAAATTCTGGGTGCTTTGAATTAAAGTTTCTCTATGTCGAGCATCGATGGGATGTCGAATCATACCATCTATCTTTCGACCCTCTTGATGCCATCTCTTCAACTCGGCGTCGGTGGGGTTCGAGAACAATCGCTTCATGCGATCTTTCACTGGCAAGTACCACATCACCATGGCCGGAATCTTTTTTCCTAGCTCGACCAATGCATTTGGTTCAGCAACATCACTATCGGCGGCATTGCTACTTGTTTTGTACCTACTCGCACCACAAGTTGGACACTTGCCCAAGTCAGCGTATTTCTTGCGATAAAGTACATAGTGATTAATACATGCATGTATCTTTTTGACATCAAGAGATAATGGACATATCAGTCTCTTGGCTTGATAGGTGTTAGCTAGCAACAAGTTAGGCTTAGGAAGCATAGCTCTCAAGAGACCCATCAAATCGTTGAAACTAGTATCAGACCATCCGTGCCGGGCCTTCAATCTAAGAAGTTCTAGCACCGACCGCAACACTGTATAATGCATGTCATATCCCTTTGATTGATCGTACAAAAGATCTTTCGCTGATTTCTGCAACGTCTTCTAATTGTTTAAATCTCTTGCTTTCTCTGTTAGGACCTCAAGTTTAGCGTGTCGCAACATATCCTCAAGATCAATATCAAACCTCTGCATCGTCAAAACCAGAGCCACCAAAATCATCCATCAATTCACGGGACATGTCCTCAATTATAAAATTCTCTGTCTCATCGAAGTAAATTTCAGGAATCTCTTCAGGAGCGGCGACTTCCCTGTGATATGTCCAAACTGTGTATTTCTTCACAAATCCATGCTGAATTATGTGTCCCAAAATTACATTCAGATCTTTCCACATCTTTTGATTCTTGCAATCGAAGCAAGGATAAAAAATATCCTTCCTATTCTTTCTCAAAGAGTGTGACTTAGCCTTATCAATAAATGTTGATGCTTCTCTCATGAACACCGGATGAGTTCTCCGCGTCTCATACATCCATGTCCGATCCATCTAAAAAATTCACAGCAAAAAATAATATTATATTGCAGGTGTTTTCTACATAAACAAAAACTTAAATCCAAATTTACTACTAAACCCTAATTCATAGCAAAAAAATAATATTAATACACAAGTAATTACCAAAAAAATTTGTCATTCAAACAATATATTTAACCTACAAATTACAAAAAAGCTCACAATGACCTATTCAAACAAGTTTAAATATCTTCACATTCAACCAATGAAATTTTACAAAAACAGAAGCAAATGAAAGAGAAGATCAAGCATGTTACCTTTTATATTGATTTCAATCAAAGATTTCGAGTCAAAAACCTTCCTCCTAATAAATTGCCTATTTTTGGAGAGAGAAACACCGAGTTGAAAAAGTTTAAATATATTTGCATTCAACCAATAAAATTTTACAAAAATAAAAGAAAATAAAAGAGTAGATCAAGCATGTTACCTTTTGTATTGATTGCAATTAAATAATACGAGTTGAAAACCTTTCTCTCTATAATTGGCTTTTTTGGAGAGAGAAACACCAAGTTTAAAATGGGAACAGTTGGGTTAGGCCATCATCATGTGCAGCCCACTTAAGGAACCGCACGGAAAAATGTATTATCCCGTGCGGGCACTTAAGTGGACCGCACAGGATAATGCGCATTTTTCCATGCAGTCCCTTAAGTGGACCGCACGGGATAATATCCAGGATAATGCATCTTCCCGTGTGGTCCAACAACCGGTCCCCTGGGAACCGTTATTTCTAGACGCGACCACTTATGCTTCAGCTGAAACCTATCAGGGGCTTCGTCCAAAAAAGCATTTCTTCAGTAGTGAGCGTCGCCGCCATTATTGGAGGGCAACAATGCCGCACGAGGAGAGCAAGGAAGAGAGCGGGGAACGTTGTTTTCTCGCCAGGAGAGCAGCCATTATTGCGCGGGAATTGCAGAGATTGGATTGGGAGGTGGGATTTGAAAAGATTTGACGAGGATTGGGAAAGCGAGATGAGAGATGATAAGTCAACAACGGCCGCACACTGTAATCTGAAAACCACCCATTTTTTTCCTCGTCGCTTGCCTCACAAGACACCCAAACAAGGATTAACAACCAAGATTTCTAAACGGTTGTTAATATTTGGTCATTAATGTTCTAAAGTTTAGTAGTGGTATTTGTTTGCATGTATATCGCATGTTTAAGGGTACAACAGTGTATAATAAATAGCCTACTAAAGCACTGGGAATCACCGCAAATCGGAAGTTCTGCAATGTTGGAATGTGAAAATATGTACATTTATGTATAGTACAGTTTGGTGTTGTATGTTGCTATTGGAATAGTTTGATGATGCCCATCTTTAAACAATCAATTAGATTTGAAACTATATTTTTGGCTGTTCTGTGTCATATGGTGGTGAATAGTCCATTTATTGGAAAGCTGTGGCTTCCCATAGGATAGTAATTTTTCAGCAAAGGGCAAACAAATAGGGATTGAATTTTACTAGTATATGGTGCAGAGCATTTTAGATTGAGTTTCTCTCCATATATTTGCTTTATCATGAAACACACCCCAATTACCAAACAGTATCATCCCCAGTTGTCTGTCCATTCATCCAAATTGTATCAAGATAATCCTTCTATGGACCAAACTGCAGGGATTCTCTGCCCTGATAAAGTTTCAGGTGAAACCCACCAAACCAGTGAAAACATGAAACCCCGTTGTGGACCATCAAATTCAAAATGGATGATCCAGATCACCTACTCTCACTTACCTGTACACTTTGCATTTTACTCCCTGTGCTCCACGGTGCATTTTGTACATTAGCCCATTTCCTACAAAAATTTACATTCTTTCTCCTCACTGCCCGAAAGGCTCTCCTCCCTCCTCACTCAGTCACTCACTCACTCACTCACTACTATCCCCATTCCCAATTCCTCCCAACTAGGGTTAGGATGATGCATTATGTGATTGAGAGTGCACCACTGCGATCCGGCTCGACGAGGAGGAAGTAAAAACCAATCTCCCTCTCCTCTCTCGCAATTTCTGTCCTCCGACGCTCTTATCTCCGGCAGTGAGTAGTGGTGGAGAGGCGGCTCCGGCAGCTCCAACAGCAGATGGGCTCGAGAGAGACCGATCCAGAGCGCCTTCACAGTGGCCTTGTATTATGACGATGGCGATGATGGGTGAGTATTGGTTGTAGCATCTACGTGCGAGCTCACAGTCGCTTGATGGTCTCTCCCTCCCATCCTCAGAGCAAGCCTGCAGAAAGGAAGAGGACACTCAACATTTGATCCGTTGAACCAAGGTACACATTGCCATGTAATGTATGCTCCATCAATACAACGAAGCAATTTTAATTAGCTTATTGTACTAATTTTCAGGTGTTCTCAATATAGATTTGATTTGTTGAGTAAACATGTTCTGGAATGTTTCAAAACATGCTAGCCCTCTTTGTTATTTAACAAACAACCTGTTGAAAAAACTAATAGTCTAGTGTGTACTTGCTTATGCCTGAAAAACAGTAGTAGTCAACTACTGTTTTGCGCTACTTGGTCTAGAAATTTCCAAAATGTTCCACCAAGATCAAGCACACTCACCCTAGTATATCTTCTTCTACTCATGTTTGGTTACATTTTCACTGTGAGGGAAATTTGTTGGTGTTGGTATATATATGTATATGTAATATAGGATGAGTAAAAGGAGTAAAATGTAAAAGTGTGTAACATAGATATGGGAAGGAGAAGAAGTCACTGGAAAAGAGCTAATTTTTGCCCAAAAACAACATGGTATCAGAGCTAGGGTTAGGAGAGGTGATGGCAGTGTTGTCGGCGATGGTGGGGGGCCACGCCTCGTCGGCGTGAAGCCGGCGGCGAAGAAGCCAGCGGAGAGGCAGTTCCCTGCCGCAAGGGGCGCCCAAGGTAGAGGAGAAGCTGGCAGCGAAACCCTAGGTGGCAGTCGTGTCATTCGCATCCGGATTCGGCGGCGGCAGGGTACGGCGACGGCGCAGAGGTGCGCAGGCGATCGCAACACCGACTTCTTCCTCGGCCTTCCAGCCTTCCTCCCGGCAGCTTCCTTCTTCACCTTCCCACCCGCTCCAGCACTGACGGCAAAGGAGCACAGGTGGTGGCCGCCAGCGGCGATGCAGAGCATCAGGGGCACAGGTGGTAGCGGGGCTAAAGAAGGAGGAGGTCATGGGAGAAGGCAGAGAGGGAAGAAGAAGAGAGAGAATGAGAGAGAAGGTGCTGCACGCGGCTGTGAAGAAGAGAGAGATAAGGAGAAGGCAGAAAGGGAGGAAGAAGAGAAGGAAAGGAGAGAGTGAAGAAGAAGAGAGAAGGAGCAAGCTGAGAGGTCCAGCGGTGTGTTTTTGGTGATTCGGGTGATTTGGTATTTGTTGCTTGGTGCTAATTACTAGTTGGTTTGCTAGGAGGATTTGGTGAATCTCTGATTGTAATTGCAAAAGTGAAAGAGAAGGGTTTAGATTGTTCCACAGATGGCAGAGAATCCAGGGATTGAGCAAATTTTGGGCAAGTTGGTTGACTTGCTCACTGCAAAGAAAGATGAGGTTCCAACCTCGAGTAAAGAAAGTCAGCCACAAATGTATATGGTCTAGAAGCTAGAATTGATGCCTATTGATATAAAATTTGAGGGCATCAACAATTACTTGGCATGGTCTAGGAGGGCAGTGTTATTGCTGAGATCAAGGAAACTTGAGGGCTTTATTAATGGAGAGACAACTGAACCTAAAGATGAGTCTAGCTCCGAGTGAAAGAATTGGAGTGCAACCAACGCCCTGGTGGCAACTTGGCTATTAAATTTGGTGAGTCCAATAATTTCTAGTTCTGTTGACATATTACATGTGCTTCATAGATATGGAAGGCTTTGGCAGATATGTACTCAGTTGTTGGGAATTTGATGTTGTTGGCTGATACAAAAGATAGGATCCATCATCTGAAATAGGGAGAGCAACCTTCAATGGATTATGTTGCAGAGTTAAAGAGGTTGTGGGCTAACCTAAATCATTATGATCCTATTAAGTTATCTCATCCTGAAAGCATGACTTGGGTGAGAAAGTCGGTGGAAGAAGAGGGTTCTTCATTTTTTAAGAGGCCTAAATCCAGAATTTGAAGGAAGGTGTGCTGCTATGTTTCATCAAGCAACTTTTTCTAGTTTTGAAGAAGGGGTAGCAACCAAAACAAGGCTCAAAGCAATAAAGGGCAACACCCTGCATTCTCCAAGTCCTGCTTTTGTGGTAGCGGGATATCAAGAAAACAGAATATGGTTTTAACTGTGGTGAAAAGGGTCATTTGATTCGTGATTGCAGTCAGGCACTTAAATCAAATTGTGGTAAAGGTAGAGGCAGAAGCAATTACAGAGGTGATGCTAGTTGGGAGGTGCTAGCTGTTTACACCCAAATTTGGCACCTATGGAAGAAATAGAGGAAAATTGACAAAATTTGGAAAGTATCGGGTTTCCTTCACAGGGCCGGTCAGACCGCAGGTATATGGCCGGTCCGACCGGCTAGTAGGGTCCGACCGGCTATTAGGGCCGGTCGAGCAGTCGAGTCCGAGTCCAAAGCGAATTTCGTCGGGTCTCGGGTTTCCTTGATCCATAAGATATGTCTCGGGATTTCCTAAGGTATCTATCCCGAATTAGATGTGGAGAAGGACTTGTAGGAGCCAAGACCAACCCCTATTTAAGGGCCAAGGCCGGTTCAATTGGCAACAACAAATACACAACACAAAATCAATCTAGTTTCTAGTTTTTAGCCAATTTAATCGTTCTTTTACTTTTTTCTATATTAGTTCATCCATCTTTGTCGATTTGCGTTGTAAATCATCCGCCGCCGCTGCGAGAGTGCGACATCTCTATGTAAGTTTGTCTTGAAAACTTTCTGTTCGTCCACGAGACAGGTATTTATATATCGTTTCATCTAAATCGGCTTGCTAGCCGGTTTAATCTATAAAACCCTCCTTGCTTTAGTTCTTTGCTAGATCGAGGTGGTTGGCGACTCCAGATCACCGCAAGGCATTTAGGTGTGTCGATTGTGTTCGTGCCTTTGCCAAAAAAGGTGCCAACACGATTTTTGGCGACTCCGCTGGGGATTGAAAATTTTTTGGCTTTTCAATCGGCCGAAAATCATATCACATTAATTGTTGCCGTTGCTTGGTCGATTTCCCATCTATTTGAGTGTTTTGGCTATACAACCGGAATCGATCTATAATAGCACGTGGGAACAACAACAAGCAACCGATAGCATCTTGTTGTACATGGTCAAAAAATCGGAGATTCAATCCAATCCAATCTACTAAGTACGCACGTTAAAAAGCCATGGCGAGCGGGAACAAGATCAACAAGATTACATTGGAGGGGATGTTAGCAAGATCGCTCATCAAGATCCATCAAGGTGTGATTCTTAAGCCTGGACCTCCTCCTAGATTCGAGGTAACCTCCAATCCGCCCGATCTATCGATTGCTATTCAAAAAGTTAATGATCGTTGTGTAGATGCATCTGCTACTTCTAGTTTTGCTTTTATACAATATGCTTATAATGCTATGGAGGGATCTATGGGTGTTTATACAGCCGATTGCATAGGAATCGGCTATATGCAAAACTTAGCCAACGGTCAGACCGCGCATGACTCCGGTCTGACCGCATCACTTACCACCGGTCAGACCGGACTATGGGCCGGTCAGACCGTGCCCTATCTTGGCCAGATTGGACCTCCTGTGGCCGATCTGACCGCACCACTGACCACCGGTCAGACCGGTCCTTGGGCCGGTCAGACCGGTCCATGGGCCGGTCAGACCGGGTGCTTAGCCGGTCAAACCGGACTATCTATAGCCAGTTAGACCGGTTCCCTGGAAGTTTCGACAGGTTTTCATTATTGATTTTAATTATTATTCCTTACCTGTTAATACTGTTAGTCATGTTATTCCACATACTCATGCTATTTGTGCCAATAGTTGCTATGAGCCACTACAAAATCGTCAATTAGATGGATTGGCACAAAACACGCATTATGGCCAGTATAATCATATTGTGCCGCCACAATCGCCTATTCCTAGGCCGCCGAATCCACAACCAAGGCCTGAGAATATGGAAGAGCAAATTAGAAACATCATTAGAGAATCATTTGGAATTGAGCCAAGGAATCGTGCTGAGGTTTACCAAAAGCCGTATCCTAAATATTTTGATAATATCCCATATCTTCGTAGTTATAGAGTTCCTGAGTTCACTAAATTTAGTGGTGAGGATAATAGGGCTACATGGGAACACATAGGCCAATTTCTTGCACAATATGGTGAAGCTAATACTAATGATGTTCTCAAATTATGTTTGTTTTCTTTATCATTGTCCGGTACTGCTTTTACATGGATTACTTCATTACCGGCAAATTCTATTCATACTTGGGCTCAATTAGAACAACAATTTCATGATTGCTTTTATATTGATGAAACTGAGCTTAAGTTGTCTAGTTTAACATCGGTTAGACAAAAACATGATGAATCTGTCATTGATTATATCAAAAGGTTTAGAGATGCTAGAAACCGATGTTTTAATTTGAACACAACTCAAAAAGATTTGGCCAACATTGCATATAATGGATTGCTTGATTTTATTAAAGAGAGATTGAATGGCCATATATTTCTTGATATTGATCATGTGTTGCATGAAGCTCTGGCTCAGGAAAGCCGAGTGGATGATAATGGCTTAAATGCTAGTGTGGATGATAATGTAATAACCAATATAACCGAACGAAGCGTTGGTTCGGATTGTGTTGCTACTTTGAACGATGATGGAATAACATGCATAGCCAAACAAGTGATGGTTCGGAATGTGTTACTAGCTTGGACAACGGTGCATGTATAACTGAACCAAGTATAGGTGCGGATTGTGTTGCTAGCTTAGACAATAGCATCATTGAAAACATAGCCGAACTAAATGATGGTTCGGATTGTATAACAGGCAATAGTGAAATAGTGTTGTCACCTAAGACCGAGTCACAGATCGGTCATGTGAATGTTGAAAAAGATAATGACAGTGTCTTGCAGGGTAGTGAGCAAATAGAGCTTAAAGCAACATTGCATACACGTGAAAGGCCGTATCCTGAACATGTAGGTTCGGTCCCATACCCGTAAGGATTTGAGGTACCCAACTTCACGAAATTAATAGGTGAGGATGCTAGAACAAAAAAGGAGCATATTGGCCAATTTATTGATCAATGTGGTAAGACCGGTAATGATGATTTGCTTAGGTTAAAGTTGTTTCCTCTTTCTTTGTCAAACTTTGCATCTATGTGGTTTAGTTTACTTGCTCCTAATTCAATTTCTACATGGTCACAAATGGAGCATGAGTTTCATGATTATTTTAAGGATGCGAGCTTGATGGAGCAAAGACCGATTGATAATTCATCGGCCAATTGTGATACTATTTCGATTCACCTATTGTTAAGACCGGAGTTATTCATGATTCTCTTCCTACTGTTCCTATTGATTTTGACGACAAGAAAGTGTTGATTCGGTCTAGTCAAGCCGAATCTACAAAAGGGAAAAATTTTATTATTAGGGATCCTCGGCCTGAGATAATTAGGATCAACAATGCTAAGGCCGAAGATCGTAAGGTTATAAAAGATGAGTCATCTAGTTCTATAAAGACTAAAAAGCCGAAGCTCACTTTTAAGATGCTTATGGCTAAATACAAGAAGTGATTAGTTGGTCAACGACTTGATAATCATACTAGTGATGCAAAAAGACCAAGATCGCTTCCTAGAAAGACATTTGGTCAAACGCCAAAGTAATCAGAACCATCAACAATGTCAACTCCATACAAATCTCCGGTTGTGATGCCATGGTATTTATGTCAAATATCACTATACGGTTATCCTTTTGTATATTATATGCCATGGATGCCTCAACCACCTATGCCATTTCATCAAGAATGGAAAGAATCACCTAGGTCAATACCAAGTCATTCATCTAAATCAAGACAAGACCATTTCTCACAAAAGAATCGGTCCGGTGGATCAAAGGTGAACAAGGTGAAGAAGGTGTGGGTGACAAAATAAGTCAAAGATCCGGGGGTCGATACTATCAAGTAGGACTTTTTCAAGATGTACAAGTGCCTACTGAAGATGCAACAAAGAGGCTAGAAGCAGAGAAGACCGAAGCCAACATCGTGACTGCTAACAATGGTGGTCTGACCGGGACAGTTGAGTGGTCTAACCGCCAGCCTACTACCGGTCTGACCGGACCATCAGGCCGGTCTAACCGACAGCATGGCGCCGGTCTGACCAGGCCTAGAGGTCGGTCTGACCAGGAGGCATCTGAGATGAGTAGGAAGAATGAGGGCAACACAGGAGCTTCCGCTTCGACCTCAAATATCAAAAATTATTGCTTGGCTCCTAGAAAACAACCACAGTCGAAGTGGATACCTTCCGACTTATCTCGCTCTCAAAAGAGGAGGCTACAACGTCTTCGAGCGATAGGTCAAAAAGAAAAGAAGGCCGAAGATGTGGAGAACAAAACATGTGATAATTTGAAGCCTCAAACAACATGCAAGCAAGTGTGGAGACCCAAGGAAGAAAAACTTAAGAGACCGGTGATTTCCTAGAGTAGTGATAAATCAAATTCGATGAGAGAAGTATTATCGGTCATTAGAGGTAAGTCTCATCCACATATTTCTATGGATGCTACTATGGTGTTTATCTTGCCTTCAAAATCATGCGATCAAGAAAGCCAATTTTGCTCGGGGGGCAAGACATTAATATGCTCATGAAGAAATCAAGAAAGGTGAACGGCGATGGGTACAACATCACATCTTTGAACCGCCGTTTGTTGGATGCTAAGGCAAGGTATGGGTTTATTGTGCTCATCATTATAGTATGCCTATGCCATGTTAGAACATTGCTTGCTATCTAGCATATGTGTGTTTTGCTTGTCAGATTGATATTATGAATACGTGTTGCAAATGACAATTCTGAGTGGTGGAATTGGCAAGTTGGAACATAATTTATTTAAAGTATGATTTGGCTTGTTGGTCTTTGATATTTATTAAAAGCCAAATCATGCATGTTTTGATGAATCACCATAGAAAATATAGATTTCATAATTACTGCATCATGAAATTTTGCTTCTTAGTAATGCAGCTAATGTCAATGGTCAATGTGATGATTTGTTCCAGAGTTGCTTTCTTTAGGAACATTGGCGTTGTTATAATATTTTGCATACATGTCTAAGCCAATTACTTACATTTGTAGTTTATTGGAATTCATGCATATGAAACATATGACTTTGGTGATTCATTGTTGATCATACTTCAAGTGGCTAAGTATTTTTGATGCCTTGATGATTATTGTTTCAAAAGCCACTTGAATTAGTATTCATCTAGGCATATTAATTGCATGCTATAATTTTCATATGTCTAGAAAGAAGGAATTTTGGTCCAATGAGTTGATATACCAAGCATCTGGCTGTAATATCAAAAAAGGAGTATTTTTAATACTAGGAAAGCCGGTGCTTGATTTTAATTCTTTGGGGAAAATTGGCGAAGTCACAGACTATGGGCGGTCTGACCGGCGCATCACTCTCGGTCTGACCACAGGTGGCCGGCGGTCTGACCGGCTTTGTGTGGCTGGTCTGACCGGTGAGAGGTAGAGGTATGACCGGCATTTCGTGGCCGGTCAGACTAGGTTTGAACAGGAAGCTGGGGGGCACGATACACTTGATTCAGAGGCTGAATTAATTGTAAATTCGGACATTTGTGCCCAGGAAACAGAAGAAGACTAGAAGATTCCTTCGATTGAATATTTGAAAAGATCCTAGTCTTGGGGTCGTTCCAAGGTTGGGTTTTAGATTTCATAGGTCAAATGTATCCTTCGTCATCGAAAGGGCATAGGTTCGTGCTAGTTACAGTGGAGTACTTCATTAAGTAGGCCGAAGCCGTGCCGCTCAAGAATATGACACACTCGGAGGTAATTGACTTTATCTTGGAGCATATTGGTCATAGATTCGGTATTCCTCAAACTTTGACTACGGATCAAGGAGCTTCTTTTATGTCCAAGGAGGAGAGAAGTTTTGCCGAATCTTATGGTATTGAATTGTTGGGTTCTTCTCCTTACTACGCTCGGGCTAATGGACAAGCCGAGTCGAGCAATAAAACATTGTTGAAGTTGGTCAAGGAGAAGATTGAAGAACATCCGAAGTGGTGGCATGAGGTGTTTTCTAAAGCATTATGGACTCACAGGATGTCTAAACATGGTGCTACCAAGGTTACTCTTTTTGAGTTGGTCTATGCACAAGAAGCCATTTCACCGGTTGAGGTAAATCTTGGTTCTCTTTGATATATAAAGTAAGACAATTTGTCGGTTCAAGATTACAAGACCTTGACCGGAAACAATCTTGATGGGGTGATCGACAAGCGTTTGAAGGCTTTGGAAGAGAAGAAGAGTGTGGATAAAGCTTACCACAAAAGAGTGAAAGCAGGATCATTTCAAGAAGATACTTGAAGAAATTCTTCCCAAGCGTTTAGTAAGATTCTTACGAAGTTCTATGGCCAGTAATTAGATTATCGCCCTAAGACAACGTGTTCTATGCTTTTAGATTCACGATGTTCATCAAAAAGGCAGGGGGCATGTGTTTACACCCAAATTTGGCACCTATGGACGAAATAGAGGAAAATTGCCAAAATTTGGAAAGTATCAGGTTTCCTTCATAGGGCCGGTCTGACCGCAGGCATGTGGCCGGCCAGACCGTCAGAGTCTGAGTCCAAAGCGAATTTCGTCGAGTCCCGGGTTTCCTTGATCCATAAGGTATGTCTCGGGTTTTCTAAGGTATCTATCCCGAATTAGATGTGGAGGAGGACTTGTAGGAGGTAAGACCAACCCCTATTTAAGGGCCAAGGCTGGTTCAATTGGCAACAACAAATACACAACACAAAATCATCTAGTTTCTAGTTTTTAGCCAATTGAATCGTTCTTTTACTTTTTTTACATTAGTTCGTCCATCTTTGTCGATTTGCGTTGTAAATCGTCCGCCGCCACTGCGAGAGTGTGACATCTGTTTGTAAGTTTGTCTTGAAAACTTTCCGTTCGCCCACGAGACAAGTATTTATCTATTGTTTCATCTAAATCGGCTTTGCTAGCCGGTTTAATCTATAAAACCCATCTTGCTTTAGTTCTTTGCTAGATCGAGGTGGTTGGCGACTCTAGATCACCACAAGGCATTTAGGTGTGTCGATCGTGTTCATGCCTTTGCCAAAAAAGGTGCCAACACTAGCCGTGCTAGTTTGTAACCCCCTTTAGTCCCGGGTTGCAAACTGAGGCATGAAAGTAGGATGAACGATGCCGATCTTTAGTTCCGGTTGAAATAACCAGGACTAAAGATGGCAACGCCATTTTTTTAAATTTTGGTCCTGCTACTTGCTACTTGTTTATATATTACGCATATATGTATAAATACTTATATATTTATAATATATATAATATGTAATATATGTATGCAATATGCATATATATGTATAGATACATATTTTACACACATATATATATATATATGCACTTAATTATATATATAACCAAAATACACACACATATATATACATATATTATAATCCTTCTTAATTTCTAATGTTCTATATTGTATATTACAAAATCTAAGCCATGGGGTGGGGTTGACGAATTGGCTTTCCATCATAGTGAAATCCTCCCACAGGATCAATAATATGATCATTGATAAATCCCATCAGTTGTTCTTGAACATCCTTTATAAAATCATCGTGGGAGACTCTGTCCCTCGTGAAATAATATATCATTTTAAAAATATGATATAAATATATAAAATCAATAAAAAATCAAAACATATTGTATGAATGATTTTTACGTACATCCAGATCCATGGCAATGTTGATTTGGTGTACTAGGTAGTGAGTATACTCGTAGATGTAGTAGCCGCACAAGTTCGTCATTTGCTCCTGTTTTGCACACTAAAGGAGAAACAACAAGAGATTTAATATACAATTCTATTTTTGAACAAATTAATGATTCAATTTAATTTTGGAGCACGTACTCACTGGAAATTTCATCCTCACAACAAGTTTTTATTTCCAAGTCCCGCGGAGCAATGTTCTGAACCATGCCCATGCCATATGTACAATTGCAAGCTATGATTACTTATCCGAGATCCACATAGTAGCAATAGGAACATTCATAATTACACTGGAATAGATGGCATTACCTATCTATCCCTTTAAAAAATCTTTGCGAAAGTAGACTCCGGTTTATCCATTAAGTCATAGACATGGATTTTGCATGAGGAAAGGTTTAAAAGAAAAAGGACCCAGTGGAATCTGCAATTGCATGAGATGATATATATGAAACAGTATATGTACGAGAAGGAAATTGGCACGAAAGAAAGTAAAAACTCACGCTGTATTGTACGACAATAGTATGAATGTCTTGAAATGCTGCTGCACCAGGAAATGGACAATATTGTCCTTTGTAGCTTGCTCAAAGTTTCATATCATGTCCGTGTTAACATTGCAGGGGTCCGTCAATCCAACATTGAAACACCCATGCTTACGTCATAGTTGAATCTCCATTCTACAACAGATAAAAGGAATTTTCATCAACTACATGCAAAGAGCTAAGAAACAAAATAAATTTAACTAAACGATATTTACAAAACCCAACAACTTAGAAGAGAGGAGTTGAGGGCGTCTAGCTGGCATAAGTCGAAGACATCTTCGTAGCGGATCCACATAATATCTTCTCCTTGGAAGTAATCTATGTTTTTTTATCCTCACTCCGAACATCTCTCTATCTTTGGCTGATTTTTCCATGTACCATTGATGGAATCGGTACATTTGTGTAGAGAAGGTGTTCACCTGATCAGGCTTGACAAGTGGTTTACCGAGGGTAAATTGGTATAAAATCCTGTTTTGTTGCCTTTTGGATTGGTGCGCCTCCAATCAATTGCTCTCTCTTTAGTCCCGTCTCTGCCATAAATAGTCTTATCTCCTTTTCACCAGGTGGCAGCAATGGCTCACCGCTTGTTCTGGTTGCTTTATGAGCTGAGGGACATCTTTGGACTTTCTTTTTGCCTTATGAAAAGACTTTGTTGTTGATCGGTCATAGTCCGATAGTAAGGTCGGTTTAACTGGCGCGATCAACTTCTTAAAGAACTTCTTAGTTGTCGGGTCTATAGATATCTTTTTTTTGGACTTTGTGGCTTGATTTGCACCTTAACTTCCGTTGCTATGATCTCGTTAACCTCCTCATTAGTGCGGTCATATGCCCTTTTCTTGAGAGTGGGGAGCCTTGGCTCGTCAAGTATATTGGCTTATTCGTTTGTTTTGTTGACCTTGACGGCGTGGGATGAGTTGGGCAAGACTTGGCAGTGGTGCATGTGGAGGAGTCAGTGCTCGCGGAGGAGTCGGTGCCCACGGAGGAGTCGATGCTTGCGGAGGAGTCGGTGCCTACGGAGGAGATGGTGCAGACGGAGGAGGCAAAGGAGACAATCCAGGCGGAGGAGATTGAGAAATGGACGCTGCTTCTTGCCAGGAAACACGATGAAGCGCTTGAACCATAGTATAATGGCATGGGCTATGTCTCCTAGTTTTGTCTCCTAGTCTCCTCTGGGAATGTCTAGTTCGAGATTGGGAAAGTTTCGTTCCACCAGCTCAATTTTGACCTTTGAGTACCGAGGTGGAATTGGCCTGTAATGGTACGTCCCGTCTTGTTCCACTCGTATGGCCATGCCCGATGCCACCTTCACGAGAATCGAGATTACTAATTAGTAATCAACCTATGCACCAACTTTCGTAATGCACAAGTCATATATCATAAAACTACGAGCATACCTTTCATGGCAAGTTCTTGAAGGGAATGTGCACCTCACATGGTGTCCGCCACGTGATTTCATCAACGGGGAAGTACGGTTCGTCATGAGCTGGTGCTGCTGTAGCTTCCATGCCCTCTTCGCCTACTTGCCCTGTAGAAACGCAGCTACTGCAATTGCCTGAGGGGGTCACCATGACGGGCGGAATAGATGGTTGGGTCTTCTGGCTCCGCTGTTCGGCCAGGCGTTGGTCCACCTATCTTGAGATCTCCTCTTGCGTGCTTTGCTCGTGGGTCGTGACCCTATACTCAAGATCTGTTAGCTTCGCCTTGGTATCTCGCTTGCTACTCATGCGACTCTTGTATGTGTGGATATCCTCTTGAAATCCATATTTTCATGGAACAATGCCTTTTCCTCGTGTTCGTCCTGGATGCTTGGCATTCTGCCGTGCGAGCGTAAGCTCGTCCTTCTCTCTGTCGGGCTGGAATGTGCCCTGAGTAGAGTCCTCTATTGCTTCCATAAGTCGGCTGGCTGTTCGCGAATCTCATCGCTGAATATCAGGGAGCCATCACCGGAATTGGGCGCTCCACTGTGAGCATAGTAACAATGCTTTGATCGTTCTGGCCAATCAGCTACGGCTGGCATGATACATCATTTTATCAAGCTAGTTTTCATTCGCTCCTACTTCTATAATGTCTTGTTATAGCCGTCTGACCCTAGCCGATGATGGTACTGCATCTTAGTGGCATTTAATTTATTCTTTTCTATATACGCTTGCCCTTGCTCTCCCATCTTGTATGCGACAAACATATCCCAATGATCCTTCGGCTTGGGAATTTGTCAAAGTTAGGTGTCTGGCCCTTCAGGATATATTTCTTGTACAAATCATTCTTGTAGTTTTTAAACTATTCGGCCATTTTCTTTAGACTCCATTCCTTCACTTTGGCATGTTCTGCCTCAGGGATCGTGAAGGTCTCTAGCATGGTGGTGCACAACATGTCTTTCTCCGTATTTGGGAGATAACTTTGGTCATCCCTGCGTGTCCTTGTTCAGCGCCAGTATACCACGCTAATGGGCACGGGATCCCTCACAACCCAACCGCTGTGTGCCACAAACTTTCTTACTACATCGGCGGGGGCACAAGGTCGACCGTCTTGTGCCACTTCAGTAATAATGTGCTGACCCTCAATCTTCCTTGTGACACCTCATTGTCCGTGTGCCCTCTTCTCTCCAACGGCCGCTGGGCTATCACTATCCTCCTCATCCCCCTCCTCGTTTCTCTCCTCGTTTATATACTGGTTGGGATCCTCGTTCCCCTCCTCATCCATCCAATATTGGTTGCTGCCCTCTATGATATATATATATATGTATATTATCGACATTGTTTATAACTATGAAGAATAACTAATTAGATTTCACCTAGCTAGTTGAACCACAACCTCCTTGTAATGAGCGAACGAACGACCGAATGAAGAAACTCATTCGGTCGTTCTATCATTCATGTTCATTCTGTCATGAAAGTTGTTCAGTCGTTCTACCGTTCACATTCTCATTCATGTTCTTTCCATATATCGTTCACGTTCGTTTTATCGTTGAAGTTCGTTCTATCATTCACATTTGTTCTATTGTTCACATTCATTCCTACTATCGTTCTATCATTCGTTCACGTTCATTCATGTTCGTCCTATCATTCTACCATTCTCATTCGTTCGTTCACGTTGTTCTATATATCATTCACGTTCGTTCATGGCAGCGTCGGCCATGACGGGGGCATCGGCAGTGAAAGCTTGTGGCGGCGTCGGTAGTGGCGGCTTGCGACGGCAGTGGCGACGGCGGTAGTGCGTAGTGGGGGTGGCAGGCGTCGGCCATGGCGGTGGTGCGGCAGCGGCGATGGCGGTTGCGGCGTGTTGCGTTGACGACGATGACGATGGCGAGAAGACGTATGGCGGTGACGATCGGAGGAGAGAGAGCTCGGAGAGGGCGGAGAGATCGAATCGGCCAAATGGAGGCTTACCTTCCATAATGCGGCATGCGGCGAGGGCGGTGGTGACGATGGTGGCGGCGGCAACAACGGCATGACCTAGAACGATGGCGCACAGCAAGAAGAGAGTCGATCAATGTGAAAAAACTATTAAGTGTTGGATCGGTGGAGAGGACGATGCGTGTCGGTCTATATATACCCCTAGATCTTTAGTCCCGGTTGGTGGCTACAACCCAGACTAAAGATTGTATCTTTAGTCCCGGTTGTAGCCACCAACAGGGACTAAATATATCTTTGTCCCGGCTAGGGTTAACAACCAGACAAAAATTAAATAATGTCTTAAACCAGGCCAAATTAATTTCATTAAATATAGGTTTAAAACAATAATAAGTAATTGTTGATGGGAAATTTCTCTCACGCGTTGGCCCGGGAGATCCGCTAACTCCAAGCAGGTCCTTCTCGGCTACCTATGTTGTACAAGGCGTGCCGATTGGTTTGATCTTTTAACCAACAAGAAAAATAGAGATATATGCGTTAAGTATTAAGTCAGATCCTATTAGATCGGCTGCAGGAGTCAATTTACATATATATGTTATTTCGAAGTGTATTTAAACCAAGTGACTAGAATAGATCGGCTATACCGAGACAGTATTAGTCACTTAATCCAAATATGCAACAGAATAATAAATATATGTTTTAACAATCTTAAACGATGTCATAAGTCCAACTGTGGATCGGCTAATACTCCGATTTATCTTATGAAAAGATATTGATTTGAGCTAAATGCGCTAAACCTAGATCAATCGACTGTCGGTTGTAGCTGACAAATTGATTCTGGCTTAGGGCATTTAAATAGAGCGAGATCTTAATAAGAGGCGATTTTAATGAATCAGATAGCAAAATATACTAAAAGAGTATTAAAATAGATAAGGCCGGCTGAAACCCCGGCACTGTCTCTAAGCAATATACATCTGGCCGAGTAAATCATAAAAGCTCTAAAAACGACTTAATAGATCAACACTGATGCAACATTAAGTATAAAAAGAACAATCTGATCTACCGTAGCTGATGTAAATACCCCAAGACGGTGGATATCGCATATAATTTAGGCCAACCTTTAGATCTAGCTCTATCGGCCGCCAATTCTTGACAGAAACGAGCAAATGACGAGACAGATCTAAAACATTGTTCTAGATTATATGCAATATATGATAACTAGCGCAGCATAAATCATCGAGTTTAGAGTGTCATAGTGATGGAAGCACTAAACTCGACGAGATACACCACTAATGACAAACATTTACCTGAACTTGGGGATCGAAACGATGCAGCCCGAAGCTGGATCAGTTGTTCATCTGAAGAAAAAGGAGGTGATGCGCCGAAGGTTGTATTGATTGTGATGTATTATTTACAGGGGTCTCGGGTCCTATTTATACCCAAGTACAACAAATATTGCGCTGCATACGGTTACAACTAACTACTATATTTATACGACAAAAGTGCTGGAAGCAATCCTTTGCCGCCTTTACAATAGGGTTATCCCTAAACAAATCCCTAATTTACATACACTCGCCGTTATGGGACTTTATCCCTAAATGGCAATATCTCTTAATGCGCAATTTGGAAACCTAATCTTCTATTTTATCTCTAAATATCTGCATCGAAACGGCTTCATCCTCTCTAAACTTGGAATCGGCTATCGCCCGTTCTTGTCCTACCAACCTTAGCCGACTAGCTTTGCGCTGATCGCATCTCAGCCGACCCGGCCTCTGTTCCTTCGCCAAACCAGCCAATCCGATTCTGCTTCAACTTCATCTAGGACTTAGGGATTTGATTACCAAATTTAGCCATTAACACATGCCCCCAAGTCCATGTTATGAAATGTTACGGATTTGTTGCCCTTTCGAATTCCCGCTCTTTTCTGACCTAAACCATTTCGGCTGCCCAAAATATCCTTTAAATAATCCTTCCCTCTTATCGAAACAGCCACACTTTCGTTTTCTCTCTCGAGCACTCCGCGACTAGCTTTCTCTTTCCTCTCCGGCGATTCCTCGGCGATCTCGGCGAGCTCGGCGATTCCAGCGACCAAAAAAAACCTAGATCCGCTCCAGCGAACCTCAAGCGGCGGCGATCCCAGCTAGATGGCATCTTCAAGCACCCCCGCGGGCGCATTGGAGCAGCAATACCCCGAGGTAAGTCCAATCGGCTCTGATCCCCTTTTCCATTTACGCGATTTAGTTTCTGCAATTCGTTATTCGTCCTTGTTGTGATTCCTTCATCCCTTCATATTCTGTAGCACCTAGCCCATCAGATTGTCATTCCTCACCTAGTTCACAAAAACCAATACTTTCTAGGGCCGATCAGCAATCCGGACCCAAGCGAACTGATCAACGCCGAAACCTTTCGGATACCGTTCAGATTCTCCACCCCTAGCCTGCCAAACTGGACTGGTGCTTTCAAGTCGTGGCCCTCTACCGACAAGAACTGGTCGGTGTGGTATCTTAGGATGTCGGCTAGGAAACGGACGCACTGGGCCAAACTCGGCATCGACTAGTGCTTAGATCTGACGATAGCCAACATGCCGAAGAATGAAGCGATGCTATCGGCTGCGCATTATTTTTGGTCGGATACATTGAACGCCTTCCTGTTTAGGCATGGGCCGATGATGCCAACTCTGATGGACATAGTAATGCTGACCGGCTTGGACATCACTTCAACGGTTCGGCCAAGCGACCTCCAACGCAAGTGCAGCCATATCTTCAAAACAAATAGCATCGGTGGCTGGAGCGGCTTCATCGGCATGAACATGCGTGATGGGCCGATATTGGACCGAGAGCACAGTGCCTTCTTAATGATGTGGCTCGAGAAGTATGTCTTCTGCGGCTCCAGCTGCGGGCCGACGACCAACTGGCAGCACGTAGCCGAAGCGCTCGTGGAAAAGAAAAAAGATCTCTCTGGGGAAATATCTTTTGGGTTATCTATACCAGATGCTAGGATCAGCCTCTACTCGGCTAGCATCTAGGCAATCAGTCGGCACTGGCGGCCCCTGGTGGCTACTTCAGTTATGGATGAATTTGCACATGTACAAGATAACCGGTCAACCTGCTCCCCTCAAAGCCAACTTCCCATTGATCGAGCCAAGGATCATGGATGATGAAGAGGAGACAACTCGTCGGCCGACATCATATGGCGAATCAGCTGCTACTTACTCAGGCTCAAGGCTGACGGCCGACGAGTTCTCGGAGTGGTTCGAGCGGCTGTACAACGGCTTTGCGAGCGACTCCAGGGTCTGGTTCGCCTTCGAAGACTTCCATGAGTTTGATCAACCAGGAAACCTTTGGCTGGACGAGTTGAACTCGGACGCAAACCCAGAGCCGAGGGAGGTCTTCACCACTGTCATCTCCCCATGCATCCTGCCAGTCGGCATCCACCAGGGCCGAAACGTGGCTAAGACGTACGAGTTCTACCATCCGATGGTAGCAGCACGACAATTCAGCATGAGCCAGCTGCCGATTGGATTGTGGTTTGCCAACAAGATCCAGCCCAGGGGCCGAATCGAAGGGGTTGTGATGATGCTCCGGCTGCTGCAGCTCCCAACTCCTCCACTTGGCAAAATCGACATCATCTGCTTGACACGAAGAAAATCACCAGTGTTCAACAGTTGGTGGGCCGAATGGAAGCAACATCTCTTCCACCAATCGGCTAGTATGTACCTGACGTTGGTCAACCCAGACTGCGTCCCATCGGTAAGCACATTTCTTAAGTCTTGTTCATTTGTCGGCTCTTACTTGTATCGTCGGCTAATCTCATCTCCTCTTATTGCAGATTGTCGATGGCTCCCCTCCTCCAGTAAGCCGAAGTGGAGCGGTGATCCAGTACACGCTCGGCATTTTGCCAAACGGGTGCGGGCTGGCGCCATCGCCCATCAGCTTCGATGCGCCGAAAGTCGGCACATTGCTTCATGGTCAAACCCACTAGCCGGTTCAACGGATCAAGAGGGCTAAGCCATCGGCTACTACCACATCAGCTGCCGAGGCGAAGAAAAGGGCCGCTAAGAGGGCAAAGCGGGTTGCAGCCGATGACGACCTCTTGCCAATCGACTCGGACGTTGAGGCCTACCTCAACGAAGAGGTGGAAGGCGAAGAAGCTGCCGACGCCGTCGACAAGGCTGCAGCCGACTCGAGCTCAAATAAGTACGCTGCCACCCCGTCAGCCGACGAAGGCGAAGCCCAAAAAACGCCAAGTCCTCCGAAGCGCCCCGTCCGGCCGATCATAGTAAGTGACTTCAACTCTTTGTCTTTCTTCAAAACTATTCACTTGCAGTTGCTCGTATGCTTTCGAATTGGTAGAGGACCAAGCGCGTGATGAGGAAACCACCAATCATCTTGCGAACAGTAAGCCTTTACTCCCCCTCTCCTCTTTACATCGCCTAGCCGATTCTTGACTAACTCTTCTTGCAGCCACCACGCGCGTCGACGCCCGCCTCCTAAGCATCAAGCGAACGCACCAAGTCGGCTGCGGGTAGCAGCGACAGTACTAATGGTGAGGCCACATCAGCCGCGGGCAACCAATCAGCCGATGAAGAAGTTGCCCTAGCCCCAGTGTCCAAGGTAAGTTGACTGAGTTTTATAATCGGCTTCGTCAATTTAACAATTTTTCTCTAATCATCATCTTCTTTTTGCAGAATATAGCTGACATCCTCAATTTTGACTTGTCGGTGTTCGAGGAACCTGGCGAAGTTGGCGAGGAAGCACTGGTGCCGTTGGATGCAGACCTAAGGGCCGCTCTAGCCGACATCGGCAATCGCCTGGAGGCCTCGCTCGACGTGCTGGTGGCCGACTACGGCTCAATCCGGTTGCGTTTCAAGGAGATCCAAGGCCAATTGCCTGAGGTGATAGCCGACGCAATTGTGCCAGCGACTTTCCTAGAAGCGCATCAGCTCAAGTACGAGCGGGCCTAGCAACGCATAGCCGACCGCCGAGAGAACCAAATGCTATCGGCAGCCATCCAGTCTAGCAAGGAAAATATTGAAGCACAGAAGGCCAAATTCTACCGCCTGAAGATCGAGCCAGCCACCAAGCTCGAGCAACTTCTCGCGCGTCAAGACCAGCTGATGGTCGATTTAGTTCAAGTCACGAACGAAATCGACATCCACAAGGAGTACATGGCTGGCCTGCCAGCAGAAGTCAAAGCCCAACGACAAAGCATCAAGGCGGCTGTGTCTCACCTCAGGGGCTTGGCGAAAGGGGTGCGGCCGGTGACTGGATCCGACGCCGACGACACCAAATCGATCGAAGAAATAGATCAGATAAGGCAGAAGGCGCTATCGGCCATAGCCAATTTCCTCAAGAATTGAAGCCCGCTCGTGTAATCTTATATACAGAGAAAATTGGCTCAGCCCTTTTGCACATGCTTGTCAAACTTTTGTAATCGGCTCTGGCCCTGCGACCGCTTAACACAATTTGTTAATTCTCAAAACTGTGCCTGTACTCAAATCAGCTTTGGCCTTGCATGCTTAATATAAGTTAACTTTTGAAATTGCGTCTGTGAATAGAATCAGCTTCGGCCTCATGTATTGTCTTTAATTTAACCGTTGACTCCAAAATGTCGTTTGTACCAAAATCAGCTTTGGCCTTACGTGTTAGATTATCTTTGCCGATTCTGAAATCATGTCACGATCATCGGTCTCAACGCTTATACCACAGCCGCTGATCCCAATTATTCAAAAAATTCTTAAATCCGCATGTCTTGTTTTCTCATAATCGGCTTAGATCTTGCACTCAACCTGATGCCAGGCCGATCTCGGAAACGTTTCAAAAACTTTCATTGACTATCGATTATGATGACCACTGACAACAATGCTCGAAATCATTTGATTCCTGTAATAATGCCGATTATGAAGCCCAAAAAATTTTGACGTCCACCTTTCTGTAATCGGCTCGAATCTTGTGTGTGTATATACCCCCTAATTTTGTTGATGTCTTCGATGTCGACAAAATTATGGACTGAAGTCAAATTTCACTTTGTTGTAGTCGCTATCAGCCAATAGCAGCCGATTATAGAAATTAGGGGAAAAACGTGCCATAAAAATGGCCTAAAGGCGATGCCTGACTGAAACAGGGCATCGGCTAGCACGAATCGGCCAAACAAACAGCCGAATCACGAGTTGATCCATACGTTTGGGTAGTATTTTTCAAGTATTTTCCATTAAGAGCCCTTCCAAACACTTCTCCATCTAAACCTTCTAGCATATAAGCTCCTTTAGAGACGCATCTGTGGATCTTGAAAGGCCCTTCCCAATTTGGTGACCACTTGCCGAATTTGTTGTCTCTGGATCCAATCGGCAGTATCAATTTCCAAACGAGTTCGCCCTCTACAAAGGATTTAGGCATAACTTTTTTATTATAATGTCTGGCTACTCGTTCTTTATCCCTTATAACTTTTTCCAAGGCCCTCATCCTGGATAAAACTAAGTCTCCTGATTTGTCCACCATCAAGTGATAATAATCATCGGCTGTGAGTTGATCCTGTAGTTGAATGCACCTTGAGCCGATGACGCTTTCCCATGGTAGCACTGCCTCATGCCCGTAGACTAGCTTGTATGGAGGGCCTTGAATTGATCCGTGGCATGCCATCCGATATGCCCACAGTGATTCGGCTAATCGGCTGTGCCATTGCTTGGGGTACTCAGAGATCTTTCTTTTAATTAATTTAATCAAACTTTTATTGGAAGCTTCGGCTTGCCCGTTGGCCTGTGCGTAGTACGGTGAAGAATTAAGTAGCTTGATCCCCATGCCGTCGGCAAACTGAACAAACTCATCTGATATGAATATAGATCCCCGGTCCGTTGTAATTGTTTGTGGGACACCGAATCGGTAGATAATATGTTCTTTAATAAACTCGATTGCGTCTTTAGAGTCGACTTTCTTTAAGGGAACTGCTTCTACCCATTTTGTAAAATAGTCTGTTGCCACCAGAATAAACTTATGCCCTTTGCTTGAGGGTGGGTTGATCTGGCCGATCATGTCAATGCCCCATCCTCTGAACAGCCAAGGCTTGATGATTGGATTCATAGCCGATGCTGGTGCTCGTTGTATGGTGCCAAATTTCTGACAATCCTGGCAATGCTTGTAATACTTGAAATAGTCCTCCAGCATTGTCGGCCAGAAATATCCTACTCGCCGAAGTAGCCACTTCATCTTATGAGCCAATTGATGCGTGCCGCAAATCCCATCATGCACCTCTCCGATAGCTACTTTGGCTTGATTGGTTCCCAAACACTTAAGCAACACACCATCAACCGTCCGATAATATGGATCTTCATCGAGCAAAACATATCTTAGTGCCTTGTATCGCAGTTTCCTTGTAGCCGATTGAGAGGGGTTCTTGAGAGAGTTGTAGACTTCAAACCTCCAATCATCGGCTATAATGGCAGCAACTTCGATTTCAATATCTTTTATCATCGGCCTGTAGCCGGATGCCCATTGAGCTAAATCATTGGCCTCAATATTCTGTTCTCTGGGGATATGCTTCAACGTGACTAGCCAAAAACCTTCCATCAATTCCCGGCATTGTTGATAGTAGATCATCAGCGCATCGTTTTTGCATTCGTACTCTCCTGACAACTAGCTGATGACCAACAGTGAATCTCCCATTATTTCGATGGCATCGGCTTCAACTTCCTTGAGTAGATGCAATCCTTTAAGTACGGATTCGTATTCGGCTTGGTTGTTTGTAGCGTGGGGGTTAATAGCGAAAGCAAATTCAAAACTTGCCCCCCTGGGCGAAATAATGACCAAGCCGATGCTGCAGCCATTGGTGCAAACCGAGCCATTAAATGTCAATGTCCAAGGCATGATTTCTACTGAGCCGATTGAGTCATTCCTGTGCTCCACGATAAAATTGGCTAAAGCTTGTCCTTTGACTGCCCTGGGTGCCTGATACCTCAAATCGAACTCTGTTAGAGCAAAAATCCACTTCCCAATTCTTCCTTTCAATACTGAAGCCGATAGCATGTACTTAACTACATCGGCTTTACAGATTATTGTGCACTCGTTGGATAGTAGATAATGCCTTAACTTTGTACATGAAAAATATAGGCATAGGCATAGCTTCTCCACTGGTAAATACCTTGTCTCTGTGTCCAACAGCTGTCGACTGAGATAGAAGATAGCTTTTTCTTTGCCTTCAACCTCTTGGATTAAGACTGAGCCAATTGACTTGTCATCAGTTGATAAGTAAAGCTTGAACGGTATTCCCTTTTGTGGAGAAATTAGAATTGGAGGTGAGCTTAAATAATTCTTGATATTGTCCAAAGCCTTCTGTTGCTCTGCCCCCCATGTGAATGCTTGATCGGCTTTGAGCCAAAGCAGCGGTGTGAATGGCTCCATCTTTTTTGAAAGATTGGCTATGAACCGCCTGATGAAGTTAATTTTGCCGATCAATGACTGAAGTTGCTTCTTGTCCTTCGGAGGTTGTATCATCTTGATAGCATTGATGCTTCTTGGTGTAACCTCAATTCCTCTTTCATGGACAAGAAACCCTAGAAATTGCCCGGCCGATACTCTGAACGCACACTTCAATGGATTCATCTTTAGGCCATATTTTCTTGTCCGCTCCAAAACCTGCCTCAGATTGGCTATATGGGCCTCTATTTCCCTGAACTTGACAACGACATCGTCGATGTAGATCTCCACCAGAGAGCCAATCATGTCGTGGAAGATGTAGTTCATGGCCCGTTGATATGTTGCCCCAGCATTTTTTAGCCCAAACGTCATAACGACCCATTCATACAAGCCGATTGCCCCAGGACATCGAAAGGTAGTTTTGTGAATGTCCTCTTCGGCCATGAAGATTTGATTGTAGCCTGTGTTGCCATCCATAAAGCTGATGATTTTATGGCCTGATGCAGCGTCTACGAGCAAATCGGCTATAGGCATTGGGTATTCATCTTTGGGGGTAGCCTTATTCAAGTCTCCGAAATCGATGCATACCCTGAGTTTGCCATTCTTTTTAAATACTGGGAGAATGTTTGAGATCCACTCGGCGTATCTGCATAGCCCAATGAATCCAGCATTGTATAGCCCAGTTATTTTGGCTTTGATTGCATCATACATATCGGCTTTGAACCTCCTGGGAGGTTGTTTGAACAGCCGATAGCCTGCCTTGATTGGCAGCTGATGAACAACTATAGATTGGCTAAGGCCAGGCATCTTGAAGTACTCCCAACCAAAATAATCTTTATATTCTTTTAGCAATTCAATCAGCTGGGATATACAATGAGAAGACAAATTTCTGCTAATATACGTCGGCCTAGGCCTGTCGCGAGAGCCTATGTCTATTTCTTCTAATTCGTCGGCTCCCCAGTTTGCCATCGTCTTCGTCCGCAGTGTCCGTGCCATAGATGTTCGAGCCCTCCACGACGTCTTGTTTAGAGCAGCAGCTGTGGCCCGTCGTCTCCAATCGGCTGTATTGCAGAATCGGACACTTTTAGAAAATTGGCTTGCTAGATTTTTTCGGACAAACAATCAATGCCATCGATTTCCCAAAGCGGCAAATCGGCATTGGCGACGCTTACTGACCTGTCGGCTGGCACAATCTCCACCTTGTCACCGTCGCGTTGAAGTAGACACTGATGCATAGTGAAAGGGACACAGCAGTTGGCATGTATCCAATCCCTCCCGAGCAGCAGGCTATAAGACCCCTTCCCGTCGATGACAAAAAAGGTTGTGGGTATGGTCTTGTTGCCGACGGTCAGTTTGACGTTCAGGACACCCTTGGTTTCTGACAGGTTGCCGCCGAAGTCCTTGAGCACCATATTGGTCTTGATCAGGTCTTCGGCTCCTTTGCCTAGTTTTCTGAATGTTGCGTAGGGCATTAGGTTGATTGCAGCTCCCCCATCAACTAGAATCTTGGACATCGGCTTGCCGTTGACGAATCCTTTAACGTAGAACGGCTTCAGGTGCCGACTTTTGGTCCCCTCGGGTTTGTAAAAAATAGCTTGGTCCGGGGAGAGTGCTAGTTTCTCCAAGTCATCTTCGATAGTGTCTACATCGGCTTCAGAAGCACCGAATTCGGCTGGCAATATGAATACCATGTTGACCGATGCAGAAACTTTGCCTTTCCCTTTGGCTGCCCACCTGGCTTGATCGGCTGAACTCTCCTTAGCTTGCTCCTCGTCGGCTGTGGCAGTTTTCTCTTTGGGGATCCATCACCTTTTGATTTTACCCAGTCGACGGCGTTGTTCCTCGGTTCTGTGTTTGGGTGAAGAGGTCAGAGGGGCACCATTGGGGGTTGGCCGATTCTTCATCAACGGTCTCTTCTTCGTAGTAGTCATCATTCTCGTTCTCATCGAAGAAGTCTTGATGGATCAGCCCTAGCCGATCGTGAACGGACTGCCAGTGCCGGTTGAGTTGAACGGGCCTTGGGACGAACCGAGTTGGACTGGTGATCGGCCGACTTCTGTGTTCGTCCTCGAGGTACTCGCTGCAAGTCGGGCAATTTTCTAGCGTCAGCAGTCTCATCCCGGTTTCCCAGCAGTGCCTAAAAAATTCATAATGCCAGTGGGGATCGACACCGCTGTGATTCCCGTCGTACCGGCGGCCTCGCTTTTCCGGCTCTTGCCGATAAAACCTTTCAAGCCGAGCCTCTTCCTGCCAAGATTGCTGTTGGAGGCGGCGTCGGCTGTTCGTGTTGATCGGCCGTCGATCAGCCAATCGGGCAACGGGACGCACCATGTTGATTGGCGCGGCTTGGCTTCCAGTCGGCTCATCTTCTCCATTGACCCCTTTCAATGTTTCGGCTAAGCTGTACATCATTCTGTGCTGCCAATCAGCTTGCCTAGGGCCGGTTTGAACCATGTTGATTGGGAAGGGGTTGCTATCTACCTTCATCGGCCGAATGTAATCGGAAAACTTGAGTTTCCGGCTTCTATTGCCGATCGGATCTGCCGATCGAAGACTTTGCAGTCATTGGTGGCATGAGATGTAGAGTTGTGCCACTTGCAGTACTTTTTCTTCTTTAGTTCTTCGGCCGATGGGATCACGTGGTTCTCAGGAAGCTGGATCTGTTTCTCCTTGAGCAATAAATCAAAACTCCTATCGGCCTTGGTGATGTCAAAGTCATATTTTTCCTCTTTGGCCGTCTTCAGCAGCCACTGGCAGACGATGGCCTTTTTGTTATTGGCCCATTCAGCTGCCACCACCTCTGCGTCATCGTCGTTGGAATCGAAGTCTGACTCAATGATGACTTGAGTTATGTTTTTGACGGCCTTCCTGGTGTCCTGAAATCTTTGTTCATGGGTCTTCACCTTCTGTGCCAGATGCGCCAGGCTATCAAAATCCTGAGCGAAGAAGCGTTCACGGATCGATGCGATCAGGCCATGGAAGGCCAAATCGGCTAGCTGGGCGTCTGACAGCACCAAGCTGTAGCATCGGTTTCTCATCTCTCTGAAGCGTTGAATGTATTCTTGAACCGACTCGTTGTGCTTCTGCCTGATACTAGTGAGGTCCGACAACTTCATTTCGTGGTTGCCGAAGTAGAAGTAGCTATTAAATTGATTTTCGAGATTGGCCCAGCTCTGAATTGAGTTATAAGGCAATGAAGAGAACCAGGTGAAAGCCGATCCCAAAAGAGACAGAGGGAACAACAGGACTCTCAAGGCGTCTGTAGCCGATGCTTCGTCGCACTGCGCCAAGAATCGGCTAACATGCTCGTAGGTTGGCAGGTTGTCCCACCCTGAAAACTTTGAAAAGTCTGGGATTTTGTATCGGTTGGGCAATGGAATCCGCTCAAAATGCTCCGATAAGGATACCGATACATGTTCCCTGAGTCTTTTGGCTTGAGACCGAATTGATCGCGCATGACGTCTCCAATCAAATCGGCCCAGGTCCGGTTGTCCTGCTGTATCGGCTCATATGGATCATATGGCGCGGGTGCTTGCCGATAAAGTGGTGGTGGCGTCTGAGGCCTGTAGTGATGGTCTTGACGGCCTCCTTGATACTGGTAATGGAGTGGATGATCAGCGGGAGGCAGCCGATTTGCCGGTGGTGGCGTTGGTGGACCTAGGAACAGCTGTCGGCCACCGGCATTGTACTATCTATCCAGGCCAATCTGGGTAACAGGCTCTAACTGCCAATTGTCATTGAACATGTTGGCGATCTGGTCCTGGGGCAGCGGTTGTTGTCGGTTCAGCATAGTGATCACTGGTCTCGCAGCCGATCCGGACGGATTCGGCTGGTTGAGGACCCCTCCTAGCGGCCCTGGTTGTGCTGGCGATGGAATCGGCCGATTGGGTGGCCAATGTCCCGTAACTAGAAACCGGCCGTCCGTGAAGTAAGTCGGCCCCGCCGCAGCTTGGTCGGCTATCTTGGCGTCGACCACAATAGCAATCATGTTGTTAAGGGTGTTGACAAGGATGCTACTTTGGTTGACCAGCGCGTGGTGGACGACTGAATCGATTCGGTCTTGCAAAGTATGCAGGGCCGAATCATCTTGTTCCTGAATCGGCTCCTTCACCTTCTGTTTGCCCTTTGATCCACTGGAGGAGGATGCCTTGAGCTCGTCCATGCTGAACTTGTACTTTTGATGTACGGCCCCGGACCTTGTTTGGGTGAAAGACTGTAGGTGGTTGGCCTGGAGCTCTTCTACCATCTTTTTGTAATAGGCTTGCTATTCAACCGATAATTGCTACATCTTCACAAGCACGACGTTGTCCTAAGAAATGCTAGGGCTCTTGGAGTCGACCATCTTGTCAGCTGCGTCGATGCGTCCTAGCCGAGTTGATAAAGACAGTCCCACTGGGTGTGCCAAGAAGTGTGTTGATGAGAAATTTCTCTCACGCGCTGGCCTAGGAGATCTGCTTAACTCCAGTGCAGGTCCTTCTCGGCTACCTTTGTTGTACAAGGCGTGCCAGTTGCTTTGATCTGTTAACCAACAAGAAAAATAGAGATATATGCGTTAAGTATTAAGTCAGATCCTACTGGATCGGCTGCAGGAGTCAATTTACATATATATGCTATTCCGAAGTGTATTTAAACCAAGTGACTAGAATAGATCGGCTATACCGAGACAGTATTAGTCACTTAATCCAAATATGCAACGGAATAATAAATATATGTTTTAACAATCTTAGCCGATGTCATAAGTCCAACTGTGAATCAGCTAATACTCCGATTTATCTTATGAAAAGATATTGATCCGAGCTAAATGCGCTAAACCTAGATCAATCGGCTGTCGGCTGTAGCTGACAAATTGATTCTGGCTTAGGGCATTTAAATAGAGCAAGATCTTAATATAAGAGGCGGTTTTAATGAATCTGATAGCAAAATATACTAAAAGAGTATTAAAACAGATAAGGTCGGCTGAAACCCCGGCACTGTCTCTAAGCAATATACATCTGGCCGAGTAAATCATAAAAGCTCTAAAAACGACTTAATAGATCAACACTGATGCAGCATTAAGTATAAAAAGAACAATCTGATCTACCGTAGCTGATGTAAATACCCCGAGACGGTGCATGTCGCATATAATTTAGGCCAACCTTTAGATCTAGCTCTATCGACCGCCAATTCTTGACATAAACGAGCCGATGACAAAACAGATCTAAACATTATTCTAGATTATATGCAATATATGATAACTAGCGCAGCATAAATCATCGAGTTTAGAGTGTCATAGTGATGGAAGCACTAAGCTCGACGAGATACACCACTAATGACAAACATTTACCTGATCTTGGGGATCGAAACGATGCAGCCCGAAGCCAGATTAGTTGTTCGTCTGAAGAAAAAGGAGGCGATGCGTCGAAGGTTGTATTGATTGTGATGTATTATTTACAGGGGTCTCGGGTCCTATTTATACCCAAGTACAGCAAAGATTGCGCTGCATACAGTTACAACTAACTACTATATCTATACGACAAAAGTGCGGGATGCAATCCTTTGCCGCCTTTACAATAGGGTTATCCCTAAACAAATCTCTAATTTACATACACTCGCCGTTATGGGACTTTATCCCTAAATGGCAATATCTCTTAATGCGCAATTTGGAAACTGAATCTTCTATTTTATCTCCAAATATCTGCATCAGAAATGACTTCATCCTCTCTGAACTTGGAATCGGCTATCGGCTGTTCTTGTCCGATCCAACCTTAGCCGACTGGCGTCGCAGCCGATCGCATCTCATTCGACCCGGCCTCTGTTTCTTCGCCAAACCAGCCAATCCGATTCTGCTTTAAATTCATACACATTCATTCACAAAAACATGTCGCCGTCTCCCGCCGTCTGCGATCGCCGTCCGCTGCCGCCGCCACCCACCTGTGGCCGCCACAGCCCACCCGCGGCCGCCGCCCGCTCCTTGCGCACCACCAGCTCACCACCGGCTTCGCCCATCGCTCCCACTCCTCCTTCCACCGGCTCCCTCTCACCGCCGCCGGTGAGTCCCCCTGCCATCACCTAAGAGGAGAGGGAGAGAGAGGAGAGGGAGAGGGAGATATGAGGGGAGAGGGAGAGAGGGGATAGGGAGATCTAATAGCTAGAGCTGAGCGCATGTGCAGAGAGAGATTTTTTGGGAGAGAGATATAGCTGTGCGCATGACGAGGGGATAATGCCAAGTGTTTTTAGTCTCGTTGATATAAAAAATCAGGATAAATATTGATCTTTAATCTCAGTTGATAACACCAACCGGGACTAAATATAACGGGGGTCTGCCACGGCCTCCATTTTTTTTAACCGGGACTAAAAATAAACTTTTGTCTCGGTTGGTAACACCAACCAGGATTAAAGATTTAACCGGGAGTAAAAATAGTTTTTAGTCTCGGTTTCCATTGGAACCGAGACTATTATGAATTTTGACAAATGAATCAAAGATCATTTCTCCAGTAGTGAGAGGAAGGAAGGAGAAGGAAGAAGAGGATGGGGTGCAAGAGGACGTGAAGAACCTAGGGTTCTTGCTGCTCCTACTCAAGGCAAGGTGAAACCCTAACCCTCTGGTTTGATTGAGTTTTGGGGATTAGATGTGTGGTTAGAGGATGGGATTAGAGAAGAAACCTTTGAAATCAGATTATTTCTGAATTGAAACTGGACAGACCATGCAGATTCGGTAATATGCAGTTTCCAGCCTCTTAGTGGCTCCAAAAAAATAATAAGCCTATCTAAAAGTTGTAGGGGATTTAAATATCTTTCCATGTCTGTAAAGAACACCTCAATCGGATTTGTGGTTAGTGAGCTATGGATGTTTCTTTCTGACTGTTTATCATTCCTACGAATTTGGGCAGTATGTGTTGAACTGCAGATTAATCCTTTTTAGAGGCCAAATCAGACATTATGGCAATTATAGAAGTTGTAGATAATTTTATAAGATTTCAATATTGGTAAAGCACATGTTTACAGGAATTTTGTTGCAAAAATTATGATTGTTTTGTGTGAGTGCTCTGCAGTTTCTGTCAGACTTACAGGCTTAATTTAATCTGAATGTTTGATGACCTAAATTATTTTTTTAGGACGATTACTACTAAAGAATGGTAGCTTATGAAGTTATGTTAATCACAGCAAAATTTGAGAATTTATATCCATAAGAACCAGGAGATATGAAAAATATAATATCTGCTACTCTAGCTGAATATTTTAGAATGTGTGCTTATGTCTTTGTTTGTCTATTTGGGGTGTTGGACGTAGGTGTGAGTTGGTTATTGATTGTATATGTTTTCTCTTGTTGTATGCTGACAATGTGAGATGTTTAACAGGTGGTGTTGCTCCAGATCGCGCCTAGACGCTCAGCTCTATCAAGTTGTAGGCAAGTAAACGTGAGGGTGGTTTGTCACATGTTTTGACTTGTTATTTTTTATCACCTATACTCTAAAATCAGAATATTTAACCCTCTAGTTATCATGAAACCCTAAAGGAGATGCTTTACTACTTAACATGATGAAGTTTAATGTTATGAAAGTATTTGTTGCCACATGTTTTGGCTATGGGGTTTTGTTAAATCCACACATGAGAAGGAATTGGAAGGTATCATCTTGTGGTGTGTGGTTAAGTCCACACTTGAGAATGGAGCGAAGTTTGTTGCTGGTATTCTTAATGCACCTTAACATGTGCATTTTGCATTTTCATTGCATTGCATTTCATTGGAAGTATGTCACGATCTTACGGTTGCGACCGATCTTATGGTTGCGACCGTACCGATACAGCATCGATGGATGCAGCCCCATACCTTGTTGGGTATGCAGGCAGGAGACATGACATTGCATTCATATGCATACTCATCACATATTGTCGGGCGCACTCCGAATCTCTTATTATATTTGAAGGATGAACAAAATACCTCAATTTTTCTATCAAACATAATAAGACATTCGACGCTCCGAGAGAAAGATAAATGAGACCTTGCTGGGCCTTTAGCCTGCCAGTCAACTTCAGCCTGAGATGTGCTCGTCAAACCACTCGATGGCGGCGACCAAATGTGTTACACATTCAGGAGACTTGACACAAAATGGCTAAAGATCTATATTGTCTCAATTATCTTTAACTCATACTCATGTTTAATATGTGCCTAACGAAAGGAACACACTGAACACTTTCATCCAAGCATATGATATTTCTAACATAAGAAATTCTAAGTTCTAAATCTCAGATAGTTCATATATCATAGTGCTTAGATACATATGGATGACCGGCCTAATTATTAGGTTCGTAGAAGCATCTTCTACCCAAAAGACCTTTCATGCAACTGACTAGGGTAGACCCTAGTAAGAACCATCCTGGAAGAACGATTCATCTCCTACGAAATCATCCTCCGCAGGAGTAATCTCACCTTGCAACCAAGTCTAGGTATACAAAATGATATATACAAACCAAGTGTCAGTACAATAGTTTGTACTGGCAAGCACCAGATAAGCCTAACACGGTACATGCAGGGCATATATTCAAGGCAAAGCTCTCTTTGGGTACTTTTAGCACAAACCAAGTTTTGTTTTGCAAATCCATGTTCAAATTTCATATTTTCCTTTAAGTAAATTTCAGCAAGCATACACTTAGCAAATGGGCATCGAAATAGTTGATAATCATATATAACATAGCACCTTATTGCCTTCCATGGCAGCAAGGACCTAATTCACAAGTTTCATCACATTTTGAAGGTTAAATTCAGCATTTGGAAGATTAAAACACAAGTCTATACTCATGACATATTCACACGCAGCTCATAACCGCGAGCACGACTAATCGATTAGTTTTAACTTTGCAGAGTACGTACACTTTACCCACACGATGCGATATAATAATCATGCAAAGCATGGCATTTGATACATAAGTATCCGATTTATTACTCACAACAAAGCCCTTCCAAGATTCATGATTTAGCCTTACACCAGCACGATACGTGTTTCCCCCATCCTAGTCACACTGGAAATATGACATAAAGCTGTTAAGTGGTGGGCCCACGCCATAAACTTAACACCGTGGTGGTGGACACGACAGGAACCCACCACGTAGCACAATACCGTTGTATTGGACAGACTTAGTCACCTATACTACCACGTTGGGGCAAATAGGAAGTTTTTCTGAGTTATTCGAACTCATACCCACCGGCCTACTAGAATGTAAGGCTAAACCATAAATAATTTACTAAGCTTGGGCTATCCCATACTAGCACATACGCTGTATTCGACATGAAGTGACATTGAGTGAAGTCCTTAGGTCAGTCTGGGCACTCTCTCCCCCTATCGGCACATAACTAATCACCATATATGTACCATATGAGGCCCAAACCTAAAATCCACATTTTCCAACATTTTATTTGATAAATATCACATTTTTATCTTTTTTGTCTAGATCATAAATCAGAACATTATATATATATATATAATTTATCCCAAATGGTAAGTAAACATTACACCAAGCATGGCTAAGCATTCTCATATTATTGTGACCTCAAACACCATACTTAACGTGACAAAATGAATTGTTCCTATGGCTAAGAATGATGGTTAAGGTCTTTTGTGGGGTTCAGGTGATAATGCAAGGTAAGGAGTTGATCTAAAATTTTTTACAAAGTTTTAGTGAATTAGTGTACAATCAACATGCATATTGAGTGATAATGCAAGATAAGGAGTTGATCTAATAAGTTTTACAAAGTTTTGGTGTATCAATGTACAAACAACATGCATATGTTGCAATTCTTTTCAAATAACCTCCAAATCATAGGTTCAATGTGATCAAAGAGGGGAGGTGAAACTTGCCTTGCTCTTCCTCTCCTTGTTCAGCTAAATAGTAGGTCTCCTCGTAATTCGACCGCGAATCGTCTAAACATACATATGCAAAAATTTAAAGTACAAACATACATAGAAATCCAATATGCTCTAAAAATGAATGCTTCTCATAGGTTAAGTGTGTTCTGTGTTATGTTGACTTTTTCTGTGAAAGGATTGACATTTTAACAGTTTTTTGTTTAGAAGTTACAAATTTTTAAGGTGTCTACATGTTAAATGTACAACTCTATGCATTTCTGATTTTTTGAGGTATAAACCTCCATGTTTCTGTCAAGTTAAACATTTTTATAATGGAGAGCATAAAAATAAGTTTCCAACAAAATTTAGTTTGCAAATTTTACAATTAGGATGAATTTTCTACAAATTTTTAGAAATTATACTGTATATATGGTGGTTATTTTAATATACAATTTATTAGTGTTGATTATGTTTCAGAAAGTGTCAGATTTTATATTACAAATTTAAATTTCATACCTTGCTGATTCTACAGAAATTTAATTCACTCCATTTGGAGTAGAAATGAATTTTCTACAAATTTTACAAATTAGAGCATGTTTTATGTTAGCTATTCCTTATATAAATTCTTTAGAAATAAATATCATGCTGTAAGTATAGATTTTTATTCAACAACATTAAAGTTCACAACTTTATGAATCTACTGAAGTTGGTTTCTTCACTAAATGAATTATATTTGATTTTACATGAATTTCACAAGTTTGACATAGTTTTTAATTGGAAAGAATTTGCTTCAGCGATTTTATTTTATATTTTCGAATTTAACAATACATGGGGTCCACTGTCACTCTCTGGTTAATTTGCAAAAAGGACCCTAGGGTTTCTCAGAATCTACCCGCGGTCCAGAACACGTGTTAAAACAAAGTTCTTTAAGAGTCCTCGGTGTTTCCTCTATTTATAATCAAGTCCTGGGTCCACATGTCATACTAAACATTTTTACAATTTAAACCTCATAAGTTTTAAACTGTTTCTAAGCAGAAACCTCAGTGCCTAATGAAGTGGGGTCCACTCGTCAGTGAGGCATGGCTGGATGAGCAGAGCAATGGCGCCCGACGAACTTCTCACCAGCACCGGCGGCGAACGAAGGCTGTTCTTGAGTTGTGGCCAAAAGAGAAAAGCTAGAGGGACTCAAGGAGAAGCTATTGATGGTTGTCTCACTCGATGAGGTCACTAGTATCATCATCGGCGACGCCGTGAGCGGCAGTGGGTCTCGAGTTGATGGTGCATGTTGGTTTGGAGGCCATTTCTATGCGTGCATGTGCATGGTAAAGGTTCTAAGGACTACTAGAGAACTTACCCAGCACCTGGTTGGCGTTGGAGAGGGGTGGTCGTCGGCGACGGCTTGCAGAACACCATAGCAGTGGCGCTTCTTCTCGGGTGAACGTCGACGGCATACTTCCGATCGTCCACTATGCAGAGGGGATGCAGGCATCGGTTTAGATAGACACAAGGTAGCTTTGGATGAAAGGAATTGTGCCAAAGCTCACCAGAAAGGAAGGAAGAAAAGGATGGCGTCAGCGGCCAAAGTTGGAGAAGAAGAAAGGGATCTTTGTCCGTGGTTCACCACGCATCGATTCCTTCGGGATTCTCGGTCATTGGATGCTGGCGAAGATGATGGCGAGCTGGCTCGACCAGTGATGGACCGTAGAAGCCAGGCGACGAGGAGGGGTGAAGCGGCGGCGGTCCAGAGCGCAACGGAGTACACGAGGTTGTGCGGTCGCATTCCCGGAGTTCGGCTGCACCAAAGGAGGTGTTCTTGGTGGCGTTAGAGAGGGCATTGAGAATAGATTAGCGAACGTACATTGAACAAAGACAGAGCTCACCGGTTAGCAACGGCGACGGGGATCTTTCTTGCCAGATCCAAGCTTGGCGTCTCTGTTCCTGGCGATCCGAGACGGGATGCCTCGGCTTTTCCACGAAACGAGATGAGGGCGAGAGGGAGAGAGAATGTGTCGGCTGGTCGGTTTAAACAAGGTCGCCGGTGGAGGAAGAGAGGAGGAGCCACTCGGCGCCGCTAGCCGACGCGTGCTCTGGCACGTTGCGCGCGTGTTCTGACCGTGGGCCCATGGAGAGAGCGTTGTGTGGCTGGCAAAGGGGTCCCACCATGCTCCCTGGCCCACATGGCAGTGTAAAGTGAGTGAGAGATGAAGAAGAGGCTGGATTTTTCTAAGTCTGGAATCTGTGATGAGATTACAAAATTGGGCTCGTTTTAAAATTAGTTCCAAGCCAAATTTGAGGTTGAGTTCAATGTCCAAAATGTAAAGCAATGTTTGTTCTCCAATCTGGTAAAATCTCACAGCCTATAAGTCCAAGGTGGAAAATTTTGGCATGGTGTCAAAAAGGGCTCCAGAGATCTGTCAAAATTTCAGAGTTTAATGTGTTTAGAGAGTTGTTTGGTCTATCTAATGACTTGATAAATTAATCTAAAATTCACATTTTGCTTCTAAGTTTGGTAAGAGGTTTACACAGATTTTTCCCAGATTTTTGAGTTGTTATAAATATTTTTCTTAAGTCCATTAGTTGCACTTAAGTATGAATATGCTTCTAAATGTACATGCACAACATCGCAAAATGCACAAGCAATTTACTCATTACATTTTTAGGCAAGAATTTTAGTTCATTTTTCTTCATCCACCATTTCCATGTTTTCCATACATTCCAAAATTGTGGTATGCGACACATATTCTGAAGATGAATAATATCTTCATGCTGATGTGGATGTGAGAAAATATCATGATTATCTTATCTATATGGAGTTGGGCTTTTAACATTCTAGAAGTTATATTTCTTTCGATATCATGAATGATTATGTTAAATTGATGCTTAATGAACTTATAATTTAAATAGCTTGTCAGACGAGTTTGCTTGCTGAGATTTTTGAATCTCACCCTTGTTTTTCTCCCCTCCAGGTACCGAAGGTAGATCTTATGGGGAGGGGCGTAGCTGCACGGATGCACACACCATCATTCTCTAATTATCTCTTTTGCTAAACGTGAAAATCATGCTATGCCTTTAAGGCTTGTCGTTGAGTCTTAGTGGTGGATGACTGGAAAGGATATTGTAAACTAAAACTTTACCTTTCATGCATGTTAGGATGCTCTTTACGGTTTTGGATTGTGTTATATGATATCAAGTATTATTTTACTTCCGTGTTTTTGAAAATACAGAGGAGTTACTGCTGAAATTTTATTCTACTGTTAGCACAGAAGCTAGTCACATAGTGGATTTTAGTGACATCTCGCGGTTTTGCAGCCTGGGGTGTCACATGTGGTGCAATTGGTTAGAGGGGGTTACGTGAAGGGTCCTGTCACAGTCCTTTCCGATGTACCATGCTGGTATACTGGCACACAGTAATGTGTTTTGGAGCTGTGTTTTGTCGGTACAGATGTATATCTTTGATTAGAGTAGAACTATTCGAATAGTTATCCCCGCGGTTATGGGCGATCAACAAGATTCACCGTGATTAGTCTCACCACTTAAATAATTTGGCTAAATGGAACTGGGCTAGATCAGATGGATGGTTTGGGCCTGTCGCAACGTGGTGTAACATTGGGCAGAGATTGGTTTAATATTGATTAATTACTTCAACTGTTTTTACTGCTTTCAACTCCTGTTGTGAAATGTTTACTTTAAGCAAATAAACCCCTAGCCTTCCATTGAATTACTCCCGCATCATACCCTCTCTTCCAGAATGACTTGCTGAGTACAGTGGGTAGTACTCAGTCTTGCTCTGTCTCCCCCACATCAGAGTTGTTCTACGAGTCAGATGGAGGCTATTCGGAGGAGTAGGCTTTGTCCGCCATCAAGGATGCCTGTGGAGTGAAGTTGCCACGCTGCGAGCGTCAATACCTTTTAGTTTCGCTCTTTTTTTGCTGAATTTGTGTAATCTTTTATTATGTTTTTAAGACGTGGATTCTGTATGTCAACATTGTCGTCTCTGTACCCTCATCGGTCCTGGACAGGGATTTTTAATACTCATTCAGCTTCGAAAATTCTGGGTTGGAATTTCTGGGCATGATAGTTGTCATCTTCTTCCATTGCAACCCCTACATCTCCGTGCGATGTCTAACAATTATAGTTACGTATGAATCCCGAGTCAAACAAGTGGTATGAATAATTCTTGATGTAGAATACTCCTTCTGGTTTTGCACTTTTTGCATGGACAATGTATAAAGCCCTTTACTTGTTACTATTGGTCACACTTAAAAAATAATGTACGCCTTGAATAAACTTTGTTGACCGTCAGTCCGCGATGTACATCCATTGCCGATCAATCTACCTGAAATGCACAAAAATCGTAAAAAGAAAATCCACAAAAGTCAAACTAATTTAAATAACAATACAATAATTATATATAAATAATCATACAATAATTATATAATAATCCCACATATTATTGTAGTACTTAATAAAGTTTAGAATTATTTTTATGTTTTTTAAAGTCCTAAACATATTTTTAATGTATTATATTTATTTCTAACTATTTTAATGATTTTTAAATTAACTTAGTTTTATATTCTTTATCTTAATTTTCTATATATTTTTCTTTATCATCTCTTTTATAACATTTTTATCCATAAGTTTCTAATTTTTAATTTTTAAAAGTAACATAATTTTTCCTAAACAAATTTTCTCTCTCATCATTTTTCATAAACCTTTTTAGAGATAAAAATGTATAAAAACATACCTATAATATGCTAAGCATATATCATTAGAGAATGAAGTTGCTAACCTTTTAGATCCCTTTGATTTGTATATTATCACCAAAAGAATTTCACAGAAAGTTTTATCAACACCTCTCTTCCTCTTTTAAACCTTTGTAGCAATAGCTCGAACAGAAGGAGTAAGAAGAAGTATAAAAATGACTTTCACTTTATTCATGATCCCCAGCGGTCTGACGACGTCTGACAAGAAATAAACTGGGACTAAAAATGACACCAACCGAGACTAAAAGATCATAAAGCCCCATTGTATTTTTTAATTGAGGCTAAAAATGTTTTTAGTCTCGGTTCTTATGTAAACCGAGACTATTGTAAATTTTGGCAAACCGAACAAAGATCACTTGTTCAAGTATAGAGAAGTTGCTTTAAAAATCATACTAATCCTTTTAAAAAATAGCTAATACTTAATTAACCATATACAAAATCATGCTTTGTTTTGCATGCCGGAGAGGAGGGGTTCCCAATCCCTCCTCCCGAACATTGGTGTTCTGATAATAAAAATCATTTTTAGTCTCGTTTGAAATAACTCGGATTAAAAATATTTGTTTTTAGTTCTGAATTGTATGTCTCATTGTACAACCAAAACTAAAATGGATAAATGGATTATCAACCGGGTCCACTAAGTGTCTTTCCCCAGCAGTTCTCGGCTGGGCGCTCCAGCGATTTTTGACGCGACCATTACTTGTCGAAACTCGGTTTTGGCAATAGAAAATTGGGGGTGCAGTCAAGATCGCCAAGCACAATGGGTTAGGTGGAAAACAAGGATTTAGACAGGTTCAGGCCCTCTCGTGAGGTAATACCCTACTCTTGTTTCGGGGATTCGATCCGCCGAGTGTTTATCGATCTCAAGATCTAAGGTTGAAAGCTAATAGCTCATAAAGCATAAAGCATATGATATCCTTCAAGGGATGCCCCTTACCCCCTTATATAGTCTTGGGAGACGGGCTTACAAATCGAAAACCCTATCTTACTCTAAGTCGGTTTCCTCAATCTTACCAAACCGTGACTATGAGCCGTTGCCTTATCTAATCGGCAACGTAGTACCCAACTCATAGTTGGTTTACATATTTGGCAGGTGCAACCCATCCCTATCTCCAGTCGGATAAGCTTGCCATGTGGATATCCGATTGCCATAATCTCCACAGTAGCCCCAGAGTCCTTTGCAGTCGACGAGATAACTCAGCCTTGAACCAAGATAGTACACAGCCAAACAACTCTTTGGCCGAGTGCTTCTGGCGCCGAGCGATTCCATCACCTCTTCCTGAATCTTCCGAGTGGCTCCAAAGACTGTGAAGGGCTGGAAAATATCGAAAAAATAAATACCTAGGTGCATGTCTCGATGCACCTAATTAGGTGTAGCCTCCGTCTGTGTGGTTAACCAAAAACAGACTAAACATATAGTCAAGAACTATAAAAAATCATTCTCATATAGATGCTTAGCTCAAGCTAAAGCGACCTCATCACTCGGCAAGCTCGTGCTTATCCGAGTGAATTTGCCCGAGTAATCTCAGAACAAATAACTCAATCAACCCTCATGAGTGAAAAGCACTTGGTAAGCTCATGTTTATCCGAGTGGATCTACCCGAGTTATCTCGGAATAAATATTTTAATCATCCCTCATGGGTAAACAAGTTTTTCAGTCATCTGAAAAATGCGACAAAAATATTAAATAGCTCCTGCCATAATATTGGTCTCAATCTAAAAAAGATCTTCACCAAGGTGGAAAAATAGCATTGATATAATTATTTAATCAAATGCTTAAAAACCAAACAGTCCCTGTCATCAAGGCAGTCATAAAAAGCTTAACTGTTTGTCACCTTTCAAATTCCATCGTGCCAACTTCTCATGAAGTTGTGCAAACCGCGGTATGAAAGGATTTCCAAAGGTACAGGGCACTCAGACACGTGCATATTGCCAAAGCAAATCTGCTTAAGTTCATCCACTTAAGTCCCTAAGGACACGCGTCAGGTCACACCTTAGATGGGCCGCAAGTTTCTCATGGGCTCGGCCCAATCGCGAGAAAACCTAGCACAACCCTCAAATCTCTTACAAAAGCCTCGAGGTCATCCCCGCCACTTCGTCTTCCCAGAAAAAATTCCCCACTCGTAATACTGTTCATCAGCTTGCAGCGGAGAACCCTAAGCTCTTGCGTGCGCCCAATCCACCAATCTAGAAGCTCACGCTTCGTCACCAGCCAGCCTCCGCATCCACCTTCACAGATCCCCATCTCAAATCCCTAGCCCTCGAGCTAGATCTATTTCCCCCAAAACCACATTCATGGCGGGAGAGAAGAAGATCCCTTTTGATCAGTGGGCTACCTCGGATGTCAGGGAATCCACCCTCAAGGAGATGGTGAAGCACGGAGTCCTTCCTCCTAAGGAAATCGTGGGCTGGCATCCGGTGGCCGGTGAGGAGTTCCCCACTCCAAACACCGGTGAACTCGTCATTTTTACTTCTTTCTTTTACTGCGGCTTCAGTATCCCTACCTCCGAGTTCTTTAGGGGACTTCTTGACTACTATGGCCTTCGGCTTTATCATTTGAACCCCAACTCTATGTTGCACATCGCCCTCTTCATCCATGTGTGTGAAGCTTTCCTTGGCATTCTCCCCCCACTTTCAACTCTTCCAATGCATGTTCTACCTTAAGCCGCATCCGAATAAGGATCAACCCTGCGTCGTCGGTGGAGCGGGCTTCCAACTCCGTGGATCCCTCCGCAAGGAGTATTTTTCTCTTTCCTTGAAATCTTCCAACAAGGGCTGGCATGCGAGCTGGTTCTACATCAACAATCTCGAACCCAGCCTGCCAAATTTCGTTGGCCTTCCCCCCGTGCCCACGCCTAACTGGAGCACTGTGCCAGTAGCCCAAGACTGGGATGAAGCCAACAAGTTGCTAGTGAAGATCTTGGAAATGAAGCAAAAAGGTCTTCGAGGCGAGCAGATCACTCGACACTTCATCAGGAGCCGATTGGCTCCTATCAAGGAGCGGTCCAAGCCAGCCTTTGAGTACGAAGGCGAGAGGGTCCCCAATCGGGAAGACCGTGACTCCCTCAGCTTCGAGATCTTGAAGATTCGCATGTACAAGGTCTTCTCGACTGGGATTGTAGTTGAACACAGCCTCGTGCTGCCAGTCCTCCCTTACAGCCTATATCGCCCTCCTCCTCCGGTAAGCCAACTTAGCTCATTCATTGCCTTTCAATCTTGATGTCACTATTCTTAGTGTTGTAAGAATCTTTCTTGCAGGAAAATGTCTCCATCATTTTGAAGCCATATAAAATTCCTCACGACGACGTGCCGACTCGGCCTGTCAAAAAGCCAGCCGGTGGCGTGAAAATCCAGAGTGATCCAGCCGGGAAGAGGGCAGCCCCGAGTGAAGACATCAGTAAGCGGGCGAGCAAGAGGAGGTTGATCATTGATGACTCGGATGACGATGTCCCAGCCCCTCAAGCCGGAGCGACCCCTCCAAGGCCGTCGCCGAAAGCAGCGCCCAAAATCCGCCAGTCGACCAGGTACATCTTATGACCAAAATCGAGTTCTTCATTGAAAATTCCTTCGTCTTCGTCCCGACTGCGCCTGTCGTTCGCTTGGCAGGAGGCCTCAAGATATAGACCCCACCGGGCAGAGTGAGGGTCCAACGCCAGCTGCAACAACCGGGGCATCAAAGCCTGCGGAGCCAAAACCCCGGAGCCCTCTCCCGAGCGAGAGCGCTCCAGGTGGAAGGCCCTCACCTCCCAGCGACAATACCTCAAGGAGGGAGCCCCCGACCACCAGCCGGGATACCCCGACTGGAAACCAGTCAGCTGCCGAAGAGCCCCCGGCCGTTACTCGAAGGGCCCTGACTGAAGACCAGTCGGGCAAAAGTCAAGAAAGGAAGAGCCAATGGGCAAAGGTGTAAAGACCCAGCCACCGAAACTCGTAAGCTTTGAATCAATCTCTTAACTTTTTAGTCTTTAGTCAATTCTTTCCTCATCTTCATTCACTCCTTCTGAACCAATCAGCCAAAGTAGAGGAGATTCCCAGGTTGCAGTTTTTGAAACCTGGGTTCCCCCGATCAAGATTGAGTGGCGGGATTCGGAAGGCCAGAGACAAGGCATTATCTTGAATAAACAAATGGAAAGCGAAGAAAGAGATGCGCTTGTAAGCAGCCTGAATGAAGTGACTCGGCTGCTAAACGTAAGTCCTGAACCTTTTCTGTTGTAGCATCATCATCTCTTTTCAGTTGACCAACTTTAGATCTTGAGCACAGAGGGAGTACTGCCGATCAATGGCCAAGTCCAATGCACTCAAGAAGTTGGTCCCGCATCTGAACTCTCTGGAGAACATCCAGCAAGAACTGAAGACCACTCGAGAGAAAGCTGCATCGAGGGAAGCGGCCCTAAGGAGAGAAATAGCCAAACTCCGGGAGGAGAACCTCGACCTCCGGGGTTCAGTCGGGAGTAAGCTTACCCCTCTTGGTCTCTTTATGCCTTTAATTGTATTCTGTGTTGATCTTGGTTGTTAATGACCTTCTTGTTGTAGAAAATTCATCGGAGGTCCACTTGCTTCAAACCCAGCTAGAAGCAGTCAGCCTCAGCAAGGCCGAGCTGGAGATCGAATTTGAAGGTGAGCCTCTTCAAAACAACGTTCTCTGTGTTGCTTCGTTTTCGAATGCTTGGTGTGATCGTAAGCCTTTGGCAGCTTACAAGGTCAAGACCCGAGCCCAATATGATGTTTTGATTGAGAGGGTCAAACAAGCTGGAAAAGTCAGGGAGGACGTGGCTAATGCGGCGACGCTGATCCTGCTGTCGTTGTTCCATAACGGAGTCAGGGCCAACTCGTTGGACCCCGTCGAGATCTTTGATAAGCTTAGGCGGGCTCCCGATCAGTATCTGGCAAACATTTCTGAAGCAGCTGTCATGGGAGCGGGCTTCGCCCTTGCGCAGACCAAGTCACTCTACCCCCGGGTAGATGTTCATTCAATCGGGGAAGGGCTCGTCGATGGTACTTCAGACGAGCAGGCTCTGAACTTGATTAGTGAGGCACAGGAATCAGCCAGAAAGGTGGCCGCCGATGTAGTGAACCACTTCCGACCTTGATTGCATTGTGGACATTGTATGCAACTTTCTGCTGTAAACTTGTAAATATTCAGCTCATTTATGTTGATGCCTTGATTCGAGTTTTTATGTAAAATTTCTTAAGTAATTTTCGTCCGACTGTCACCAAGCCTAAGCTTGATGAGGTCATCAAAAAATTCTCAGTCCTTATACGTTGAACTCGAATCAAGGAACATTGAACAATGATAAACCGAATACGCATAAGTTGCTGAAGAAAACTATGCTTTATTGACATATGTAATGCCCGACCGCTAACTCAAGAAGTCATCTTGCTTGAGGTTGGCAATCAGAAAACATGAAACTTAAGTCAATTTAAGCATAGAATCATCGAAGATGTTCAATGTTCCAGGAGTTCTCCACCATGGATCCGTCTTCACGTTTTAGTCGATATGCTCCTGGCCGAGTCACCTCAGCAATGATATATGGTCCTTCCCATAAGGGGGATAACTTGTGACGGTCCTTGGTGGTATGAATCTTGCGTAGAACCAGATCGCCAACGATAAAAGCTCGTGCTCGAACGTTGCGACTGTGGTATCGTCTGAGCCCTTGAAGATATTTTGCCGACTGGATGAGGGCTGCCTCACGGGCCTCTTCCAGTCGGGTGAGGTCATCCACTCGGTCTGGGTCGTAGCGTTCATTGTCGAAGCTACGGACTCGGAGGGATTCATACTCCATCTCGTTGGCAATATGGCTTCTGCGCCATAGACCAAAAAGAAAGGAGTTTGGCCGGTAGCCCGACTGGGCGTGGTCCGCAGAGACCATAGAACCGAGGGGAGCTCCTGAACCCACTTGCCGGCATAAGGACTTAGGCGATCAAACACACGGGCCTTGATGCCTTGAAGGACCATGCCGTTGGCGTGCTCAACTTGTCCATTGCTTTTGGGATGTGCAACCGACGCATAGCAGATTTTGATCCCAAAGTCTTCACAAAATTCCTTGAAGATGCCTCCAGTGAATTGAGTCCCATTTCGGTTATAATTCTGTTTGGGACACCGAACCGGTGCACAATGTTGAGGATGAAGTCCCTGCCTTGTCAGCAGTGATTGTAGCAACCGGCTTAGCCTCGATCCACTTGGAAAATTTGTCGATTGCGACGACTAGGTGTGTGAATCCTCCTGGAGCCTTCTTGAAAGGGCCGACCATGTCTAAGCCCCATACCGCAAACGGCCAAGATAATGGAATTGTTTGTAGCTCTTGGGCTGGGACATGGCTCTGTCGGGCGAAGAACTGGCAACCTTCACAAGTTCGTACCATTTTGTCGGCGTCGGAGACCGCCGTGAGCCAGAAGAAACCTTGTCTGTAGGCTTTGCCCACCAAGGTGCGCGCTGCCACGTGGCTTCGCATATGCCCGAGTGGATGTCTTGGAGTATGTCGTCCCTCCTCGGGTGTGATGCATCTCATCGGGACTCGGAGGGACTTCTCTTGTATAAATCGAGTCAACCATGACATAAGCGACAACGACGTCGGACACGTTTTGCCTCATCCCGGTCTTCCGGCAGCTCTTGCTGAGTTAAAAATTTGATGAGTGGTGTCCTCCAGTCGGCGTCGATCATGGCGGCTTCGTTTGCAGTTTGCTCGTTGAGAGTTGGTTTGGCTGCAATCAGTTGGTTCATAGAGATGTTCTACGAAAACGTTTATTGGAGCGGCTTCTCGCTTGGACCCAAACTGCGCCAACTCGTCAGCTGCCTCGTTATTATATCTTCAAGTTTGTGAACTTCTTGCCGGTAGGCCTCCATGGTGTCGTTTAGACAGGACCAGTCCTTCATCACTTGGTTCACAACCAGCTGGGAATCCCCTTTCACGACGAGCCGACGTATCCCGAGTGAAACTGCGAGCCGCAGTCCATGTAGCAGGGCTTCATACTCGGCGACGTTGCGTGAGGCGGAGAAGTGAAGGTGAAGAACGTATCTTAGCCTTTCCCCAGTCGGGGAGCTCAGCACAACTCCTGCTCCCAAGCCGGTGATCCTCTTGGATCCGTCGAAGTGCAAGGTCCAGTATTGAAGGTCTTCCCGAGGTACGTCTTCTTGCTGTTCGGTCCACTCGGCCAAGAAGTCCGCCAGGGCTTATGACTTCACAGACGTCCTCGCCTTGAAGGTTAAGTCCAGCGGCATCAGCTCCAGGGCCCACTTCGCGATGCGCCCAGTCGCCTCCTGATTGTGGGTGACATCGTCGAGTGGAAAGGAAGTGATAACGGTGACCAAGTGACCCTGAAAGTAGTGTGCCAATTTCCTCGCGGTTATCAGAACATCATATAGCAGTTTTTATACCTAAGGATAGCGAATTTTGGCTCCTGCCAGTACTTCGCTGACGAAGTAGATCGGCCTCTGAATCTTCTGGACCCGCCCTTCTTCTTCACGCCCGACCACGAGAATCGTGCTAACCACTTGGTGAGTGGCTGAAATGTACAGTAGTAGGGGCTCTTGGGGCTGGGGTGAGGCTAGCACGGACGGTGTTGTGAGGAACTCTTTAAAATCTTCAAAGGCCTTATGGGATTCCGGAGTCCACGGGAAGTCGTCCATTTTCTTTAACAACCTGAAGAAAGGCATGTCTCTTTCGCCAAGTCGAGAGATGAATCGGCTCAATGCCACCATGCAATCAGTAAGCTTTTGGACGTCCTTCTGGTTACTCGGGGGCTTCATGTTCAGGATACCGTTGATTTTTTCTGGATTGGCTTCAATGCCGCGATGTGATACCATGAAGCCGAACAGTTTGCCTGATGGGACGCCGAACGTGCACTTCTCTGGGTTCAACTTCATTCTGAAGACCCGATTGTTTGCGAAGGTTTCTTCTAGGTCAGCAATCAGGTCTTCTTTCTGCTTGGTCTTGATGACGACATCGTCGACATAAGCTTCCACGTTCTTCTCGATCTGCGTCTGGAAACATCTCTGGATCATGCGTTGGTATGTAGCCCCGGCATTCTTCAGGCCGAAGGGCATCGTGATGTAGCAGTAGGCCCCAAACGGCGTGATGAACGATGTTTTCAGGCAGTCGGATTCCTTCAAGCTGATTTGGTGGTAGCCCGACTAACAGTCCAAAAAGCTTAAGAGTTGGCAGCCGGCTATTGAGTCCACGGCTTTGTCGATGCGAGGCAGCCCGAATGGATCTTTGGGGCAGGCTTTGTTGAGGTCGGTGTAGTCAACGCACATGCGCCATTGCAGCATCTTGTTGAGCTGTGCCGCATATTGCTCGGCGAACTGTTTATAAATAAAGCAGTCCTTAGCCGCGTGCTTGTGATTGGGATGATGCGTGCACTGAGCGTTCATGATAGCGTCGTAGGCCGCGACTCGGGGGCGACGTTGGGAGTTGGACGTCGCGGCAACTAGGTCTTCAGGTCGACGCTTGCGGTCCTTCTGGCCCTGGTTGTTGCTGCCGTTGTCCTTCTTAGGATGCCGGATTCCTCCCGATTGCTTGTCGTCCTTCCTGTCAGTCCGGTCTTGGCGTGCTGCTTTGATTGCGTCGCTGGACTTGGCGTACGAGTTCCCCGTCTTGAACATCTGCTTCACCGTCTTCAGTGGCTTGCGCCCAAATTTCCCGATCAACAGCTCATCACGGACTCCCTTCTGGAAGGCGCGATGATGATGTCGTCGGTGATGTTGGGGATCTTGTTGCGCTTTTCGGAGAAGCACCGGATGTAGTCCTTCAAAGGTTCGTCTGGCTTCTGGATGACGTTATAAAGGTCAAAGTGGGTTCCGGGTCTCTCGAAGGTACCTTGAAAGTTGGCGATGAAGTGGTCCCTTAACTCACTCCACGAGTCGATCGAGCCTCGTGGCAAGCTCGTGAGCCAGTTCCTGGCCGAGTTAGCAAGGGCAACAGGCAGGTAATTGGCCATGGCCTTATTGTCGCCTCCTGCCGCCCGGATGGTGAGGGTGTACACGGTCAGCCACGACTCAGGGTCGGTCTTGTCATCGTATTTCTCGATTCCAGTCGGCTTGATACCATTCGGCCAATTCTCTCGGCGTAGGTCCCGAGTGAAAGCGGGTACTCCATCGTCATTGCTGTTGGGCGAGCCCCTTCGATCTTCGTGGGAGCATCGATCTCATTCCTGATAGCGTTGGTCGAGGACTTCCCGCAGATCGCTCGGCGGGGTCCTTGGCAAGCTGCTTCGGTAGTCGAAGTTATTGCTGCGGTGGACCCGGTGGTGGACGGGTGGTCGTCCGTGCCGCTTCTCGTGGTCTCGTGGCGAAGGTCTCTTGACCTAGTCGCCGTCCGGTCTGGCTCGGGCCTCTTGTAATCCCGTGACCTCAGCGGCGGGAGTCGGCTCCTGTCGAGTGTTTCTGCCACGGATTCGGTCGGTCTTCGGGCGGAGGAGGTGGAAGGAGCATCACCGTAGCCGCGATGATGGTCTTGATCTTGTCCAAGATTGGCGTTATGTTGGGGGCGCCGTCTCGATCACGGTGTCCAGGAGTGTGAGGGCAGCGATAGCGTTCTGCTGTGGCGTCTGAAAGATGTTGGTGTTGCGGACTCGCATTTGAAGTATGGCCTCTTGAGCAGATCGTTCGGCTGCCCTCAGATCCTGTTTTCTTCTGTCGGCTTCCTCCTTGCGCTTCTTCTCTTCTTCCGCCAGCTTGCGCTCTTGCTCAAGTCTGGCTCGTTCTTCTTCTGCGAGCCTACGGGCCATGGCTGAGTCAGTCTCGGCCACCTCAGCCATGAGGACATCGAAGCACTTCGGCTCGTAGTTCTTGTCGCAGTCGGAGTCGTCAGCTTCGTCCGAGGGGATGCCGTAAAGGTTGTCAAAGCCTGAGGAGCTGAGGTATTCATCAAGCTCCGAGGACGAGCATGTCCCGAACGGTTGGAGGATGACCGCGACTTCTCTCGAGCCTGGGTTGCTCGAGTCTGGATCGTTCCAGTCCGAGCCGTAGCTTGATGGCGTGGATCCTTCCGAGTGGGTCTATCTCGACTCGGGGGAGAGGAGCTTGCAGTAGATCTCAGCGGCGTTTGGTAATCCAAACGACGCCGAGGGGTCTCCTCCCGAGTAGATTGGTTCTGACGGGGAGATGAGGAGGCGGCTGCAGATCTCAGCGGCGTTCGGTAGTCCAAACGACGCCGAGTGGATTCCTCCTCCAGAGTGGATGGGCTGCATCTTGGAACTCAAGATTCGGTCGCAGATCTTGGCGTTGTTCGGTAGCCCGAATGGCACCGAGTGGGTTTCCCCTCCCGACTGGTCCGAATCCGAGTCGAAGGAGGAGAACTTGTTGAAGTCGTTGGCGGCGAAGTCGGAGATGCCTGAAGAAGATCCCATCGCGCTTGCCGGCGAGATTGTCGAAGAAGTCTTGACGCACGGGCCCCTACCTGGCGCGCCAACTGTGGAAACTCGGTTTCGGCAATAGAAAATTGGGGGTGCAGTCAAGATCGCCAAGCACAATGGGTTAGGTGGAAAACAAGAATTTAGACAGGTTCAGGCCCTCTCGTGAGGTAATACCCTACTCCTGTTTTGGGGATTCGATCCGCCGAGTGTTTATTGATCTCAAGATCTAAGGCTGAAAGCTAATAGCTCATAAAGCATAAAGCATATGATATCCTTCAAGGGACGCCCCTTACCCCCTTATATAGTCTTGGGAGGCAGGCTTACAAATTAAAAACCCTATCTTACTCTAAGTCGGTTTCCTCAATCTTACCAAACCGTGACTATGAGCCGTTGCCTTATCTAATCGGCAACGTAGTACCCAAGTCATAGTTGGTTTACATATTTGGCAGGTGCAACCCATCCCTATCTCCAGTCGGATAAGCTTGCCATGTGGATATCCGATTACCATAATCTCCACACTACTCAAACAGCTATTATCCCCGGTCCGTAGTTAAACACTGCACCACTTACGACGAGTCGTGCAACAGTTACGTGCACCTTTCGTCGTCCGACATGCACACTCGCTTGCTGATACGCATGCATGTTTACATCGATCGCCAAGTCGTCGTTGCCACCGTGAGATCGACGGTGCAGCCTACCTACATTCACGCATGGCAACCCGTAGGCCGAAGCTCGCTCGCGCGTCCGCCGGCCAAGCACATGTTGGCCGCCGCTGGCGTACGCCCACCCGCGCGCGGTCCGCCTAATTATCGCTGAGGTAGAGAGGAGCCGTAGCTGATCGGGAGGCCATGGCCCGGCAAAGCTGCCCGAATCATGGTGCACTGCTCGCTGGTGCCGACGGGTCACTCTTTGATCAGGAGAGTTGACGGGGACGCGAGATTGGCGGATTTCGGGATGCGGCCGGGATGAAACGGTCCATCGATCAGTTGACCAGGAAGAATGAAGCGGTACTCATCAACCGAAATAACGACCAATCACCTGTGCGCTTTTGACTTTCCATTTTGCCAAATGGAGTAGATACCAGCTACCGAAACGTAAGCATCGTCGTCCTGCAAGTAATTGACATTGCTATCATGTTATGCACAAATTATAATCTGTACAGTTACCCTCTATTGCAGATAAACACAACTGCACACTATTTGTATTAATAATATTTATCCACATTTCACCCATACGGCCTTGGAAGTTCAGGGTGCAACACTACTACGGAAATAGTTTTTCGTGGCGGCCATTTTGGGTCTTCGCTGGCGGCAACCGGGGCCGCCACAAAGCAAAGGCCAGTGAAGATCAAGATCTTCGCTAGCGGCTACACACTGCCAGTAAAGAAACATCTTTGCTAGCGGTTGCTTTAAGGCGGCCGCCAGAGAAGCCATATTTTCTATGGCGGCCAGTTCAAGTCAGCCGCCAGCGAAGCCATATCTTCGCTGGCCGCTGGCTTAAGGAAGCCGCCAGCGAAAATATTCTTCTCTGGCGGCTTACACTCTTTTCACGACACGTGGCCCGCTAGGAAAAAAACCCATCAGTTTCTGGAAAAGACACATGACCCGCCAGTAAAAATAGGACATCGTCCTTATTTTGACATGTGGCCCGCCTGCGAAGATGCAATATTTATAAAAAAATGAAACAATATTATATATTATTTTTTAGTTCATGTATTTTAGAGTCACACGTAGATGATATAACTAATCGAGCTATCGATAAAGTATGTTCTCTTTCGTGCAGCCGCCATTGATGATTAATATACATGCACGCGGAAATAATATATGAAGATTAATATATACATATATATACAATTTCTAAGCACCACATATATTGGAACGACACCAGATATACAAGTAGTTGAATGTCTTACAACCCGACCGATATACATACGGGTGAAACTGTCTATATTATACTCCTGCTCCAGTTAGACAGACATTCGTTCTCTGGCAGGGCCAAAACTCCATCGTGGTCAAAAAACCTCCCAAGCTAATGTGCGCACTCACGGTGGATGAAGTAGCACATGTCCCGTTGTATGTTCTCAATGGATTTATCATCGAGCTCCCTTTCAGACTTGGGAATTTTTGGAAGCTGCATCGAGATCATGACAAATTACGAAATTGTTCACAGTAATGCGAGTTAGCGATTAACTTAACAATATTATTGATGGTTTGTACTTACATCGTCGTAATTCGCGTAATATCTCCCATTGACCCTAAGGTATTCGCAGGTGTAATATCCGCATAGTACGGTTCCCACCGGTTGCTTATGACACTTTCAACATCAATAAGTATATTAGTTAATTAAATAGAAAAACACATGCATTTGTAAAAATTAAGTAGTACTGTTTGGCATCCAAATTTACTTACCGGTCACTTATTGCGGATGACTATGCGTTGTCTGGAGTTTTTTCGTTGTCCGCCTTTCTGGTAATACCTTTTATATACACTGTTTGCAGAGATGATTAATTTAAATTCGTCAAAGATAACAATACATCATGAGAATATATAAGAATAAGAAATGTCCATGCATATAACTTACAGATCGATAATTCTGAGCATTTCTTGATATGTATTGCTGTCTTTATCAAGAGAATCCAAGAAGATGACTTCATTGTAATTTGGATAGAGAAGAAATACTATCCAATGGTCTCTGCAAAAGAAATGGTTAGTCTAGCTGTGATTATATGTATATACTCATAGTTGATACGAAGACTTACTCAAAGGCGTATGGCGCGTAAACACATTCCTTGTCCTGCGTAGATTCAAGTGCTATAGATACATAGGTAGCAACATCGAGAATCTTTTCCTGATGCCTTTGTTCTATATATGCGTCCCTCTCTTGCCGCGTCGTCGCCTGAACATGTGCCGGTAGCTTGTTCTCGTCTAGCACGTAGGTGTGGTTCGGCTTGCTTATCCGGCACGGGTTTAGGTAGCCGACAGGCTTTCGCATCGCTTCGGCTTCCACGTAATTCATCCTTCAAAAAATGTAAGGTCAAATTAGGTACGCACATAGGTACAATGATTTATTGACACGTTCCAGTCATGCACTTACAGACACCAGATGCCGACCAAATTGGCGTCGAGCCTCTTCCGACGATAGAGGGCATGCATATCGGAGAAATGAACTTGGAATAGGCATGGCCCGCTCCAGAAGATGTTCTCCTGCATGGCAACTGTGAACGATGAAAGGCCTTTTGTGGTGCTTGCCCTGATGTACCATTCATGCCACCTCCTTAGTTGCCACGGACCTTCGTTAGTTGCCATGCATAGATGAATGGTTGGCCATTCAAACTCATGCAGCACATCGGGGAGTTGATATAATTGAGATAATCTTCCATGGTTTGCTTGAGGCCTGTTAACTTTCTGTCATCAAAATCGGCATCTTTGATATCTTTGTCACTTCCTCGGAATGCCGTTATCATATATCTTTTCTTCGATTTACTTTTCCCTTTGTGCTTGTGTGTCCTTACCATCACTGGCACATCGGCACCCTTAGACACCTCCGGTTGCGATGGCTGTACTTGTACTTCCTGTACTTCCTGTACTTCCTATACTTCCTGTACTTCCTGTACTTATACTTCCTGTACTTCATGTACTTCCTGTACTTGTACTTCCTGTACTTGTACTTCCTGTACTTGTACTTCTGATTGATCCTTTTCAAGCCCTGATTGTACTTCTGTTTCCTTTTCAATTGGAGGTGACGCAACAGTAGGCTCTGATCTTGGAGGTGACGCAATAGCAGGCTCTAATCTTGGAGGTGATGAAACTGGAGGATCTCTCAGTTCTTCGTCCCTTGGTGGACGAGATGGTGACACCGGTATCCTTGGTGGACGATCTGTTCCATCCGTTGACCCTAGTTCAATATCATTCTTGTGCCACAGTACAAACTGGTCAACGGCATCTCCAAGGTACACAATCCCCTCGGGTGTTGGAATGTCGATCTCGTGCATCCGGTGAGCCTCACTGACCGTCCGGACCTCTACCTTGGCATAGTCATCTAGAATGTCTTGGCAATGGAACCTGCGGCCCGGTATGAACCTCCCAGTTGCAACCTGTATTTTCTTTCCTGCCCTGCCGACCGGAATCAAGAGCTTGCAAGGAGTATCCTCCATTACATCGTCTATCGGATAACTCGGATCAGGCTGCGAAACGGCACCACCGTGCATCATATGCTGGCTCCAATATCTGTAGCATTCCTCACGAGCTGTTGCCCTAGCCTGGGATTCTATCTCCTCCTTATAGCGATCACGCTTCTTGTAGGTATGAGCATCCTCTTTGAATCCATCCTTCCAGCTAGTCTTTGAGGATACTCCCCGGACACGGCCAGAGTGCTGCGGGTTGCCCAACGCATAGGTCAGCTCGTCTCGGTCTCTATCTGGCACGAACATCCCGGCCTCTTGCTGCACGACGATGTTCTTCATCTTGACAGCTACCTCCTGGAGCTTTGGATCCTTGAAGACTACATCCCCCTCCGGGTGAAGGCTAGTGTTCTTGCACGCACCCAGTTCCTGGTTCGTGGGTTGTGATTTTTCATAGGAACCGGTTTCTCAGCCTTTTCCATCTCTTCATCTTGTTTTGTCCATTTCTTAACCGCTTGACGGTAACCGGTCGATCCCAAACGATGAGGACATTCATTCCTTCTGGCTAGTTCAGACATCCTCTGGCTCTTCTCCTTTTCCTCCGCTGATGTCTTCAGGGTAACGAACTCATCCCACTGGGCTGGTGTTATCTTTCCGTACTCCGTGAACGGCGTGCGTCCCTTCTGAACATATTTCTTGTTAAGGTCTGTTTTCCAATTTCGCCATAGCTTGCCCATGGTCTTGAGTGCATAGTCCTTTGCAGCATCATCATCTGTCCCTTGCGGATACTCAAACTTGCTTTGCAGCGATGTCCAACAGCTGTTCTTTCTAGTGTCAGGAACTTTCTTCCAATCCTTCCATGTGATCTCCACGATATCCCTAACTATCGCCCCGCATTGGTTGCTACACTTGGAACATGAATCTTCAGGTGATAGGGGTTCCCCTTTCTCACTGATCCGCGTCAGCACGCTGACTTCTTTCAACAACATGTTCTTCCCTCGCTCGCCCCTTCTTTTCTTGGATTTACTTGAAGCTGAGACGCGCACGATAGTTCCAGCTTCGGCTTTCGCTTCGGGTGCGGCTTGAGCTTTCCTTTTAGAACGGCGTGGAGCATTCTTCTATATTTAAATTTCACGTGACATCGGTTATAATCCATATATATACTTAATACGATCGGAACTAATCATATATAATATATTACATACCACCGGTTCGCAGGGGATGTAGTCCGTGTCGACTTCTTCATTGTCGCTCCCACCCTTTTTCTTCCTTGCAGGAGAAGGATGGGGGTCACTTGGCGAGTGATACGATCCACTCCCTTCCTCACCGGATATTGACGGCGATGATTCCTCCGCGACTACTTGTGTGCAAATATCCTCCTCGACCATCGGTGGAGTTTGCTTGCCCTTGTCACCCGAGGGTTGCGCTTCGGTCGGTTTTTCCATTGATATCCTTTTAAGGTGAGTTTATACTAGATGCGAAATAAAATCGTTTTACTGTCCTAAATGTAAATTACAAATTACTAAACCACAAAGTACTAAACCAACGATGATCAATTGGCGGTGCCACTAGAATTTTCAAAGGCTTGTTACAACTCAAGAGTTCCTGATCGAGAAACGAGCCCTCTCATTCTATTAGTATAGATACAGATTATTAGTATAGATGACTCTTTTTACATTCAAGTAATATATATGTGTACTGATACGGAGTATTAGTATAGATGACTCTTTTTACAACTATATAAAGTACTACAAAATAATTGAACATGTGCATATATATCACTTCTTTTTTTGTAGTGGTAGCCCTCAATATAAAATATCGGAGCAAAGCAAACTCAAATTTCCTGTACTGCTGGACATCAAAGAAATGCAGGAAAAGAGGCATATTAATTTTTTATCTCCACACACACTATTGCATGTAAATTCTCAAGTTCTATTACAAATTCAAATTCTCTCCACACACACTATTCAGCTAATAACAAGCCTCGGAACTTAATATGTGTAATACATGGTACAACTATCAGAGGTGGTATAAAATTCAGGGGTCACATGACCAGCATTGAGACATCTTATGTCACATGCTTGACTAACATTCATACAGAAGATTCAATCATATATGTTCATATCACATTAAATCAAGGTCATTACAAAAATCCAGCAGCCTTAATCCAACTTGGCCTCAAAAAAGAAAAAGGCCAACTTAATCCAACAAAGTGATAGATACTATTAATCCAGCAAAATGTCATTCAACTGTTAATGATCTTGTGCTGGTTTGCTTCCAGGCTAGAATCGGAAATTACGCCTCAACCAAACCTGAAAGAAATAGCAGAAGCGGAGATGCAGCAATTGTTGACCCTGGTTCGGCACACGGCTGTGGCATCCAAAATCAAAGCGTGGCATTTTTTTTCTTTTCAAACTCAACTGAATTCTTCTATCATTTTCATTGAAATCATACATTCCAGATAATGTTCTGTCAAAATTATCATGGCTGTCTGCACACATTCTATGATGGCATTATTTTGTTATGCTAGTGGTTATACTGAAATAAGAACCGATTCCAAGTGATATTTGTTATGCTACTATATCATGTTTGCATCAATCATTGATCTGTTTGCTATGCATCTTTCACCCCATATCCATCTGCTCCATGCTACCTTTTCCTAATACAGTTTTTATTTCATTTTTATATTGTTCATAGGATCTGTACCATGAGTTGCATGCATTAGATAGATTTGAGGAAGAGAAAAAATCAGTTGCATTTGAAAGAGGTCATGGAGAAACTTGTAGATATTGTCCACTTCTTACATGTAGAAATTCAAGAATCTTTTTGGGTCTTAGGTTATTGGTTCTTGATTAAACAAATTGACAACCCACAATGAGTAATCACCAAAGCAGTAAATGAATGTGCATACGAAGATTGATCTACGCACCAGAACACAAATCAACCAGATCTACAATGCATCGCTACCACATTCACAGTTATCTGATTATAATCCGCTAGTTTCTAGTATGCACATCAAAAGATGAAATAATAGTTGATTAAGAAGCTGATCCCTTCCACTCTAATCACAGGCCGAGTACATCATGATGAACAAATGTAGGTGGCTTGATTAGGAAATACAGACGCAACACTACAATTTAACTTCCACAATTAAGTGCATGGGAAATTGTCCAACTAATTAATGAAACACAACAGTTTCACTAAGTATGTAGAGCCAGGTGCATATTGGCCTATTCCATATACACAAGAAATGTTTTACACTAAATATACTATAAGGGCACATACAGTTGGTACATCAGTAGCTCTTTCTTTTTTTTTGACCAGGCCAACAACGGAATGCCGGTCAAATTTTGTGGAGTTGGAGATCTCATGATTCTAATAATGAACAGAATGCAAATTATACTTCTAATGAAATTTCATCAAGTACAATTATTTGTTGAACATTGACTGAACAATTTCATCGCACTGGATTGTACTGTATATATTTGATTACTGGAGATCATTCAAAAATGATATTTTCACCTTCTCCTTTAATCCTAACATGATTCACAATTTAATGTTTCCTAAGTGGTTCCTAAATAGTTTTAAAAAATCACATTGGCCTAGATTTGCAATGCATCAAAATTTCCATCAAAATTGCACCAAAAATCATAACCTCACTGAGATCAAATTGCATCAATCATCTTTACATCAAATTGCATCAATCATCTTTACATCCACTGCATCAATCATCCACGCGTGCGAGAGGGTTACCTGGAGGAGGCGACGCGCAGAGAAGAGGAGACGGCGGTGGTGACGAGGCTGCCGGTGGCGGCGGCGGTGAGGAGGCTGCCGGTTGCGGCGGCTGTGAAGAGGAAGCGGCCATCGGCGGTGTGGACGCGGCCGGCAGCGGTGAGAAGGCGGCGAGCGGTGGCGGTGAGGCCGAGGGCGGTGAGGAGGCTGGCGGCGGCGGTGAGGAGGAGGGTGGCGGTGGCAGTGAGGGGCGGCCAGCGGCGGTGGTGACGATACGGCGGCGGTGAGGGCGGCAATGAGGAGGAGGGTGACGGTGGCTGTGAGGAGGCGGCCGAGGTGGTGACGGCGATGAGGAGGCGGCGGCTGAAATTTTGGCAGCCGGCGGCGGCTCAAGGGTTTTCGCGCCTTCGGGACTTAGGAAAAAATGAGACTCCCGCACGCCCATACATATAGCGGAAACCATTTTCGCTTGCGGCCGGCTTAACTGGCCGCTAGCAAAATTTTTTTCCCTGGCGGCCAGATTACCAGGCCGCTAGCAAAAACCTTTTTCGCTAGCGGCCCGATTAACTAGCCGCTAGCAAAAATAATTTTCGATGGCGGCGGCTTTTTCCCTGGCGGCCGGCTTACCAGGCCGCTAGCAAAAATATTTTTTGCTGGCGACGGTTTTTTCCCTGGCGGCCGGCTTACCTTTCCGCTAGCAAAAACCTTTTCCCTAGCGGCTGCTTACTGGCCGCTAGAGAAAACTTTTGGCCCATTTTAATATTTAGTTCTTTCCACAAATAAATGTAAAAATATCCATAGAACTAATTACAAAAAGAGTCAGTAATCATCCGTACAAAAATTCATCATCCATCATAAGGTTCTGAAATTACATATATAGATTAGCCTTTCACATTCTTCCCTACTCCCTTATTCCTCATGTATGGCTTCGGAGAATCACCAATCATTGCCTTCGTGACCTTAATGTTGTTTGTAAAGTCCGTGAAGGGTGTCATGTTCTCATACTGATTATATGCCTCAACATCTTCGACATCATCAACTCCCAAAATCTTTTGTTTTCTCGAGACAACTATATCTTTCTTCAACTGAGATGGATCAGTCACATAGAAAACTTGAGCGGCACGATCAGCAAGTACCCATGGGTCATTCTTGTGCCCTACGTTGACGAGGTCAACGATGGTCAGGCCAAAAATGTCGACAACCACGCCAGATGGGTGTTTCACCCATTGGCACTGGAACAGTGGAATCTGCATGTTGGATCCATAGTCCGGTTCACATATTTCTTCTATGAATCCATAGTATGTGCTCTTTTGTCCAGTTGTGTCGATTGCCTCTACTCGAAGGCCACTGTTTTGGCATGCACTCCTTTGGTCTTTCGCTTTGGTATAAAATGTATACCCATTCAGATCATATGCTTGCCATGAGGTGTAAACACTTGATGGCCCGTCAGCCAACCTCTTAATAGTTTTTTCCTCCGTAGTATCGCCATCTGGTAGGCCGAGGTTCTTGAAACATTCAGTAAAGGCAGCCTTGTGTCGCTTCATGATCCATGCATCAGAACGCCCTGTATTCATTGCTTGTAATTCCTTAAGGTGCTGATCTATGTACGGCTCCACTATCGTGAGCTGTTGCAGCACAGTGAAATGAGCTTCTTTCAGTTTCTTGTAATCATCGTCGTGGATTCTTTTCTGCCCTTTTGTCCCTCTTCTAGATATTCTACCTTCATGTCGAGGTACCGGTAAACCAATTGCTTTCCCCTAATTTATGTAATCAATGCAACACTCAACGACTTCCTCGGTAGTATATCCCTCTATCATCGATCCCTCTGGGTGCGGACGGTTCCATACGTAGCCTTTTAGAATGGACATGTACCGTTCGAATGGCCACATCTGATGCAGGTACAGGGGACCAAGTGCAATAATATGAGGCACAATATGAACTATGAGGTGTTCCATCATATTGAAAAATGACGGCGGGAAACACATCTCAAGCTCGCACACGGTCTCTATAGCGAAAGTGCGGAGAGGACCTAACTCGTCAAGATCAATTACTCTCTGTGAGATTGCATTGAAGAAGTAACACAACTTTGTGATGACCACCTTAACGTGTAATGGTTCAATTGCTCTGATGGCGATAGCGAGGAATACTGTGAGCATTACATGGCAATCATGGGAATTGTAGCCTGAAAATGACAAATCCTTCATCGACACCAGTCGCTTAATGTTTGAGGAGAAACCAGTAGGCACTCTCACCCCGCGTAGGCATTTGCACATTGCCATTTTCTCCTCATTTGTCAAGGTGTAGGAGGCCGGTGGAAGATATACTTTTTCGTTACCCTCATCTACAGGGTGAAGCTCTTTTCTTATCTGCATATTCACGAGGTCCTTACTGGACTTCAGCCCATCCTTTGTCTTGCTAGGTATGTCTAGTAAAGTACCCATGGTGCTATCGAAGACATTTTTCTCTAGGTGCATGACATTGATAGAATGACGTATCTCCAAATCTTGCCAGTACGGAAGGTACTTAAAGAAAATGGAGTGCTTCTTGAATGGCCCGCTAGCGCTTGCTGGCTCTTTGGCCTCATTTCTCTTCTGCTTGTTGGTTTCCTTCTTTTTGGCCTTCCCAAAAACAACCTTGAGCTTTTTCGTTATTGTGAACACTTTATCACCCTTCCATGGTTCTGGTGGATCACCGTCCTCAACAGTGTTGTCGAAATATTCAGCTTTGGAGCGGTATGGGTGATTCTTTCTTAAGTAACGTCGGTGCCGCATGTACACTAGCTTCTTCGATCCCTGAAGATACCTGTACACTGTACCATCAACACAAATAACACAGCCTGTCTTCCCCTTGAGCTGTCCTGATAGGGAAAACAGTGCGGGCAAGTCGTTGACGGTGACAAAGATAATTGCATTAAGCGTAAAGTAATTCTTCATGAATTCGTCCCAAACCCGGACCCCATGATTCCACAGATCAGCCATATCCTTCATCAAAGGTTCCAGAAACACATCCATGTCATTGCCAGGTTGTCGTGATCCCTGTACAAGGATGGTAAACAAAATATACTTTCTTTTCTGACACAGCCACGTAGGGAGGTTGTACATGGTTAGGAGTACTGGCCACGTGCTGTGTGAGCTACTCAAGTCACCAAATGGATTCATTCCATCGGTGCTCAATGCAAACCTTACATTTCTTGGGTCCTCTGCAAACTCATGGTACTTTCTGTCAAATTCCTTTCACTGTCGAGCATCGGCCGGATGTCGAATCATCCCATCCTTTTTCCGCTTTTCATGATGCCAGCGCATCAGTTCGGCATCCCTCGGGTTCGAGAACAAACGCTTCAATCGGTCTTTCACCGGAAGGTACAACATGACCAACTGGGGGATCTTCATCTTGTTGTTGACTTCTACCTCGTCTTGGGAACCATCCTGACCCTCGGACTGGCTACGGCTTGTTTTGTATCGACTAGTGTTGCACGTTGGGCATCTGTCCAAATCCTCATACTCTTTACGAAACAGTATGCAGTGGTTAACACACACGTGTATCTTTTGCACACCCAGAGATAAAGGGCAAATAAGCTTCTTCACTTCATAGGTGCTGGTTGGTATGGAGTTGGGTTGCGGAAACAGTTTCTTCAACAGAACCAACAAATCGTTGAAACTACTGTCCGACCAACCATTTCTTGCCTTCAATCTCATAAGTTCAAGCACCGTCCGCAACAATGTGAAATCCTTCATGCAACCATTTGCCTCATCGTACAAAAGAACCTTCGTTGCCTTTTGTAATGATTCGAAGTTCTCCAACCCACGAGCGGTCCCAGCTACAACCTCAGGTTTAGCATGACGCAACATCTCTTCCAAATCAAAATTACCATCATCTACACAAACATTACCATCATCGATATCATCAACTATACTGTGCTGACCATCATCGCCACCAACATCATCATCAACATTAATGGGCTCTACTTCCTCTTCTCCTTCTTCTGCGACTACCATCAAATCCTCGTCCCAGTTGAACACTTCATCCTGTACTATCGCCCGGTTGGGAACTTGTTTGCTTGGGATCTCTCCATGATGTGACTAGTTTGTGTAGCCTGCAACAAATCCATGCATCACCAAGTGTTGCTCGATTATAGATGGGTCGATCCAAATTTTCTGATTCTTGCAATGTATGCATGGACATCTAATTTCCTTCGTCTTCTTAGATGCAGCATTCTTCTTAGCAGCTTTCATGAATATGTCAACTCCTTCAATGTATGAGGACCGGTATCTCTCTCTATACATCCATGCTCGTCCGCCATCTATGCATTATTTGCGACAAAATATGTACAACTTTGTCACTTTATATTTTTTTGATAATATGTCACATTAAAATTATACTAATTAATATTTATAACCACTATAATCTAGACAAGCTAATTAAAGCTAGCCAAAAATCTACAAACTACAAACAACTAGAAAAAAAATAAAAAAACTAGCTCTTTTTCTCTTCTTCTCAGCGTTCTCTGCAGTTAACTAATATATAGATCTGCTACAAATAAACATATCAAAACTAGATATATATATGAAACATCGATCATGCACAATATTTCTTACAAAGTTTGCCTATTTTAAACTCCAAATAACAAATAAAAAATATTTTTCTTTCTCCGTGTCACATACTTTTTGCTATGCAAAATCTCAACAAACAACCAATAAAAATGAAAAAAAACTTTACAAATAGAGTAGGAGAAAGTATATGCAACCTCTGGTGCAGTAGATCTTTGAAAAGATTGAAGATCAAAACCTTCCCCCTATGTGTTTGTTCACAAGAGAGAAAATGCCATGGCTGCTAGCTGGACTGGTGGTATAGGTGATGGTATTTTCCCTGGCGGTCAACATATGTCGGTTGCATAGAACCGCCATAGAAAATATTTAGAGGTGGCCGCGGCTTAAGTGGGCCGCCAGCGAAGATGTAGGAATCTTCGCTAGCGGGCCACCTCATCTTACCGCCAGCAAAGATATGATATGTTCTCTGGCGGTGCTTTAAGATGGCCGCCAGAGAAAATACTATATCTTCGCTGGCGGCCAGCTTTAGGGGGCCGCCAGAGAAGATGTGTTTTCGCTGGCGGCCCGAGACCCCCCACCCCCCATCTTTTGAGCTGGCGGTTTCACCTCGTAGCCGCTAGAGAAAAGTTTTTCCAAACACCATGAAAGATTGTTTTCGTAGTAGTGCAATGATGCATAAACATGTATACTACAGTCACCACGAGCTCGTACATTCACGAGTACAAGTTACAAAGATACATGGGCTCTAGCCAAATGGTAACTAGCTTGCTAGATCTTGCCAGGCAGGCAGAAACTGTAAGCTACCTAGTAAATAATACCAGTAACTGCCATGATCTCTATACCGATCGAATTGAGGATTGGACAAGTGAACTACACTCAAAAGGACCGGCCTACTACGTATTACGTAGTGTATAGCTAATAACTTTTCAGCTGTACTTAATTAACGCATGTTGACCCTAACCACGTGCATTAGCATGGATATGGAACTATCCAACACAGAGCAAGCAAAGCAGAGTGATTTGTCGCATATATGCATGCATGCTTGGAAGGATATGCCAATCGTCTGCTTCCTATAAATAGAACGTACACCTCCTTCTCCCTAGCTACCTCACACACAGCTCTCATCCTCCAATCCTTGCAAAGCGCAACAACAATCCTAGCAAGTTTAGCTAAGCACCCCAGTTAGCTAGCTAGCAGCCATGGCTTCCAGGTTTCAGCTGATATTGTCAACCTTCGTTGCCATTGCGGCTGCCACCTTGTTTCCATGTCCTTGCGCTTCCATCGAGTTCCACCGCAAGCTCTCCAGCTGGTCCAATGCCGGAGCTACGTGGTACGGTGCTGCTAATGGCGCCGGAAGTGATGGTACATATACTCTATGTTGTCATCAGATGAGCGTTCCTCGAATTCTCGAAAACAAAATTCATGCATGCATATATATATATATATATATATATAGTCTTAATTAACAACAATGCAATAATATCTGTGTGTACAGGTGGTGCATGTGGGTACCAGGGTACCGTCGACCAGGCACCGTTCTCGTCCATGATCGCCGCCGGCAGCCCTTCCATCTACAGGTCCGGGCTGGGCTGCGGCTCTTGCTATCAGGTACATTACATACATATATACACCGAGAGTGAGAGAATGCCGGCCGTATAGACTACGTACAATGAATTAACATGCATGTATATATGCGTGTGTTGCATCTGACATTGGAAATCAACAATGTTTCAGGTGAAATGCACTGGAAATAGCGCTTGCTCGGGCAACCCGGTGACAGTCGTCCTCACCGACGAGTGTCCCGGTGGCCCGTGCCTCAGCGAGCCGGCCCACTTCGACCTGAGCGGAACGGCGTTCGGTGCCATGGCAAATCCTGGCCAGGCCGACCAGCTGCGCGGCGCCGGCGTCCTCCAAATCCAGTACAACCGGTAAAGCATCGTGCACTTTTTCATGCAACATATTGTTGCTGCAGCTAGCAGCAACGGCAAGCGCGCGGCACAGCACTTGCAACTGTGCTTTAATTCTTCTTCTCGTCTTGGGTGTTTTTCTTTTTTGGATGACCCGATCGAACGCATGTGATGTGTACGTACAGCGTGCCGTGCAACTGGGGCGGAGTGATGCTCACCTTCGTCGTGGACGACGGCTCGAACCCCAGCTACTTCGCCGTGCTCGTCAAGTACGAGAACGGAGACGGCGACCTCTCAGGAATGGACCTCATGCAGACAGGGGCCGGTGCTGCCTGGACACCGATGCAGCAGTCGTGGGCGCCGTCTGGAAGCTGAACGCCGGCGCGGCGTTACAGGCGCCGTTCTCCATCCGTCTCACGTCCAGCTCCGGCAAGACGCTCGTCGCCAGCAACGTCATCCCTTCCGGCTGGAAGCCCGGCGCGGCGTACTCATCGACGGTGAACTACTAATGATTGCAACAGCACTACCTGAACCTGCATCTGCATATGTCTCTGCTGGCAAGGCATATATTGGATCAATTAATATTCGTTGGTGCAACAACGATGTGTGCTACAAGTATGTCGTAAGTATGAAATTAATAACGGCGAGATAAAGAGGAGGCGCAGATGATTTACTAGTTCTCCCCTCCTTGCCGCAGTACGTGATTATCGTTATACGTGTTAACTGTGTGTGTGATCAGTGTTTGTGATGACAGACTAGAGCCTACAAGTGCTTATAAACGTGCTACTTTTGTTGGGTGATTTTATTGGCCAACTACCGATATAAAATTTGGGAGGACATAAAGCCACCGGTTTCTTTCCCAATCATGAAAAAAAGTTAGAGATAAATTCGATTGTGTGATCGGTACAAACAGTACTAGAGTTAAAATAGGAGATAGCCCACAAGCCCCATCAATGCAATATAAATAGAAATATAGCGCCAAGGAAAAAAATGATTCGATCTCTTTACGCTAAACCCTAAAACTCTAAATTGCCCGATCGACTTTGGCACTAAAAAGGGTTCGTACAATGTCTTTAGCTAGTGTCGCTAGCGCCCGAAGAAGAAGAAAACAAGAAGAACGGGAAAACAACAAGGCAACAGGAAGATTTCAAAAGTATCAGTTTCATTGACTTCAATTCATCCGGTCAGTTTTTCACCAAATTCCGTATTAGTTAGAATTGGTGATCATGTGTTAAGCTAAGCAATCAGATCCTGAGTAAATAACCAACAACTTTATATGAACTCAATTTCGGATTGTGTTCATAGTGTTAGAAATGTAGGCCTATTTCGATATATTTTAATTCCAGAACTAATTAGGTAAATAAGTAATATTTCTATGATTACAGTGAGTGAAATAAAATATGTGCATGTGTTTATTTTTAAAACTAATTTAAACATTAACAATATGCAACAGTAAAGTATATACTCTATCGAGGGACCAATGCCGGGGGTTGCACTCATACTGTCGGTGGCATTAGTCGCAGTGACAGTGCTGTTACCGTTGGTGTTAGACATGTTTGATGTCTTGTTGATGTAGTTATACAGCTTTATGCAATGATGAGTTGTTGCCGTGCAGTTGGCCACCAAGATATAGTCGACGTAGCTGTACACCACGAATGGCCACCAGGAAGTAGTCGATCAGAAGTCAAGCAGTCACGTTGATCGCTCCCAAAAACCTTATCGTCTATCTATCCCGAGCAGGATCTCAACGACAGACACGGTTTCGGAGGCTCTGCTCTCGCCAGCAATATGCGCGCAGTGCTAGCGATGGGAATGCAGGCAAGGGCAGCATGCAACAGAAGAGAGGAGAAGGAGAGGCTTGTGCTCTGGTGTGTGTTGAAAAGGAGGAGGGAGGCTCCTTTTATAGGTGTGCAGGTGTTAATGACCAAATTTGGTAACACTAGTACAGAAGAGCGTATAGGTGCTGGTTGGAAACCCCACTGAGGTGCCGGTTTTCCCAACCGACACCTATTGGTCGGCACCTATTCAAAGCCCAATAGGTGCCGGTTTAAGAACCGGCACCTTTAAAATTTAAGAAAACAAAAAAAAAATCGAGCTTGGCTTGGCTTGGGCTTGCTTTGAGCCGAGCAGTATCAATCCACAAATTTTGATTCCACAATTTGATTCCACATATCAAATACAACACAAGAACACAAGAACGATTCCACATCTCAATCATGCACATATCCAATCCACAGATCGCAACACAAATTTTGATTCCACATATCAATCACAACACAAGAACGATTCCACATATCTCATATCCAATCTATAGATAATAACACAAGTTTTGATTTAAAAATCCACAGATCACAAAAAACACGTTGTCCGCCGGATCGGCGGAGGGGAGCTCCTCGCGCCCCCCCTCGGCCCCGCCGCGCCCTCTCGTCGGATCGGCGGAGGGAGCTCTCTGCCTGCCCTTCCCACCACCGCCCGGAGGAGGCCGCCTCCCACCGCCCCCGGCCGCATCCGCCGCCTTGAGGAGGCCGCCGACCTATGAGAAGAGAGAGAGAGCACGGAGAATCAGAGATAAAGAAAAGAGAGGAGGCGCGGATCGAGAGGATAAGGGATGAGAGAAGAGAGGCCGCCCCCCCCCCTGGCTCCCGTCGCCTCGGCCTCTCGCCGCCTCGGCCGCCCGGCAACCCGTCGTCGCCCGGCAACCCGCCGCCGCCCGGCTCCGCCGCCACCCGCCGCCTCGGCCACCGGGCCTCCCGCCGTCGTCGCCGGCTCCCGCCGCCACCGCCGCCTCGGCCACCGGCCTCCCGCCGCCGCCACCCGCTCCCGTCGCCACCCGCCTCCTCGGCGCGCGCGGCTCCCGCCGCCACCCGCCACCTCGACCGCCCGGCCTCCGCCGCTGGCGTATGGAGGAGAAGAGAGAGAGTGAGAAGATAAGGAAGTGGTGGTGGAGATATATTCTGATAAGGCTCGTCGGCTCGGCTCGTCATATGTGTCAGTTTTTATTAAAAAACCGGCACCTATATTATAGGTGTCGGTTTTCTTTAAAACCGACACCTATAATATATTATAGGTGCCGGTTTTTTAGAAAAAACTGATACCTATTGTATAGGTGTTGGTTTTGAAGGGTTACGCGGAGGCTACGCTAGCCGAAAACAAAACTTTTAACCGCGCAAACCAGGAACACTTGCAAGTAAGGGCCGATAGATCGTTACCGATTGGAGTAGAGTGCAGCGGAATAGCCAATCAGGGCAATCCGATCTGGAACTGTTCTGGCCGATGTCAGCCGATTCCCGGGGACAGCTGATTCACCAATCAGCCAATTCGCAGATGCCGTAGCCGATCCGAGTCGTCCGACTGTGTTCTCGTGCCTCGCTCCGATGCGCTCGACCGCAGTCGATTTCTCCACAGCCGATGAACAGCGTGCAACGTAGCAGCGCCTCTACCGGTATCCACACGTCCGGGGACAGAACGCCGAACACCCGTGTGCTAGCACGCGATGCAAGGCTATTGTTTGGCTCGAAAGTGGGGAGGCTTTCCGTGGAGATTGATCACGGCGACTTTTGTTGCACGCGATGCAATTGGCATGTGGCAGCTCTCCACCCCTCCCTCCTTTATATAGAGTTGGCCGACTGGGACTAGTGGTCGATTAGGACTCTATTTTGAATCGGATCTCATCCGTATCTCATAGAGTTGGCCGCCAATACGTCGTAAGCCCATAGGACTCTATCCGATCGGATCCCTATCCGATCGAGCCGTATCCGAGTCCAACTCAAATATCTATTCTATCCCCTTAAGCGTGCGACCCTGTAGGTTCAGGTATACTCGGTTTCGGCTATAGTCTAACTTGGCCGATCGTCGGTTTGAGTCCAACTCAGCCGACCTGTCAACAGCGGCGCCTAGCAGCACATATTGACACCATAGTATACAAGAATAAAATATCGGCTCTGAACCTGTAATGTGTACACAAATCCCTTTGCCTCACGATACCAGTTAAGCTATAGGCAAGATGTGTGCCATCCCTTCAATAGCTTAACCTTTCACTCGAACCGTATTGGATTATCTGTCTGTTGATTGACTCCTCAATCAACTTAGCATGGCCATGCATTTCCATAATCCAGTACCTCGAGGGGCCCAGAGATATCTCTCCAAAGGAGGGGCAAATTCCATCTTGATCACTCACATCCCACCCCATGTTTCATAGCAAACCCGAAAACTACCTTTATAATTACCCAGTTACGGAATAGCGTTTGATAGTCCCAAAGTAGGCTACTACACATGTTGGAATCCATGGTGATCTCAGGTCTAAGGACTTTGTACCAACACTACCTGAGACCAGCTAATGGCACATTGATTCTGTAGTGTCTCATGGTGGGTCTATCCAACAATGTGTTCTCTAACACATATGTCCATGTTTATTGATTTGGTATCTCCATACCCATGATCTATGAGACATGATCATCAATCAATAAACATGCCGATCTTAGAATCATATTTGTTCCAACAATATGACATATGATCGAGGATCGTTTAGAAATAGATTCATACATATCGAGTCTCATAAATAAGTCACGTACTTATTGATCAATACAAGATGTCTATTTCATGGAACTGAATAACTCTTTATTCATAAATACATAAACATTGACGTGATATCCAACATCTCCATGTTGCCTCTAGGGCATATCACTAACAATCTCCCACTTGCACTAGAGTCAATCATGTAAGTATCTAATACCCATTGCTCTTGTGTGCGCCTCATGCTTCGGTGAGGGAGAGGTTTTGTCGGCGGATCGGCTATGTTGAGATCCGTGTGCACTTTATATATCTTGACATCACCTCTGTCCACTATCTCGCGGATGAGATGATATCGCCGAAGTATGTGTTTGGACTTCTGATGTGACCTTGGCTCCTTGGCTTGCGCAATGGCTCCACTATTATCACAATAGAGAGACATTGGACCGTCGCACTAGTCATCACACCAAGCTCGAAACGAATTTCTTGATCCAAACGGCCTCCTTTGCGGCTTCCGAAGCAGCAATGTACTCGGCCTCCGTTGTAGAATCAGCAACGTATCCCGCTTGGAACTCTTCCGGTGCGCACCTCCGTTCGGGCGAGAACACGAACCCTTGCGATCTATAATCATCCTTGTCCGTTTGGAAGCTAGCATCAGTGTAACCACTTACAACGAGCTCTTCTTCACCTCCATAGACTAGGAACATATCCTTAGTTCTTATCAAGTACTTAATGATATTCTTTACGGCAGTACAGTGACCTTCACCTGGATCTGACTAGTATCTGCTCGTAGCACTCAAAACGTACGAGACATCTGGGCGTGTACAAAGCATGGCATACATGATGGATCCAATTGCCGAAGCATATGGAACCATACCCATCTTATTCCGCTCATCAAGTGTCTGAGGACACTGATTCTTGCTAAGATTAATGCCATGTGACATGGGCAAGAAACCTTTCTTGGAATCATGCATGTTGAACCTTTTCAACACCTTGTCAATGTATGTACTTTGGCTTAATCCAATTAGCCTCTTGGATCTATCTCTATAGATCCTAATGCCCAATATGTATGCTGCCTCCCCTAAGTCTTTTATGGAAAAACTATTTTTCAATGAAGACTTGATCGTTACCAATTTAGAACAAGTAATTAAGCTCAACAAATCCAAAATTAAGAAGAACACAAAACCCAATCAGTTATTTTCGGCTACTTCACCGTATGATTTTCACATATTATTTGCTCCATATCTCTAAAATTAGGTTTTTTTAAAAAAAAACCTTCTACATCATTGCATAGACCATTTGTTTAAGTTTATTTTTTAAAATATCTATTATATACATAATTAAATAGATAGTCCATAGCAATAATTATTTAAATAATCTATTTAAAGCAAGCCAGTAATACTTATGATAAAGATGCTAGTGCTCAAGTATATGGTATATTAATTTGGATATAGCTACTTAAGAGTGAAAATTAATCAGGCCTATTTCGATATATTTTAATTCCAGAACTAATTAGGTAAATAAGTAATATTTCTATGATTACAGTGAGTGAAATAAAATATGTGCATGTGTTTATTTTTAAAACTAATTTAAACATTAACAATATGCAACAGTAAAGTATATACTCTATCGAGGGACCAATGCCGGGGGTTGCACTCATACTGTCGGTGGCATTAGTCGCAGTGACAGTGCTGTTACCGTTGGTGTTAGACATGTTTGATGTCTTGTTGATGTAGTTATACAGCTTTATGCAATGATGAGTTGTTGCCGTGCAGTTGGCCACCAAGATATAGTCGACGTAGCTGTACACCACGAATGGCCACCAGGAAGTAGTCAATGTAGGTGTACAACACTAACGGCCACCGGGAAGTAGTCGATCAGAAGTCGAGCAGTCACGTTGATCGCTCCCAAAAACCTTATCGTCTATCTATCCCGAGCAGGATCTCAACGACAGACACGGTTTCGGAGGCTCTGCTCTCGCCAGCAATATGCGCGCAGTGCTAGCGATGGGAATGCAGGCAAGGGCAGCATGCAACAGAAGAGAGGAGAAGGAGAGGCTTGTGCTCTGGTGTGTGTTGAAAAGGAGGAGGGAGGCTCCTTTTATAGGTGTGCAGGTGTTAATGACCAAATTTGGTAACACTAGTATAGAAGAGCGTATAGGTGCTGGTTGGAAACCCCACTGAGGTGCCGTTTTCCCAACCGACACCTATTGGTCGGCACCTATTCAAAGCCAAATAGGTGCCGGTTTAAGAACCGGCACCTTTAAAATTTAAGAAAACAAAAAAAATCAGGCTTGGCTTGGCTTGGGCTTGCTTTGAGCCGAGCAGTATCAATCCACAAATTTTGATTCCACAATTTGATTCCACATATCAAATAGAACACAAGAACACAAGAACGATTCCACATCTCAATCATGCACATATCCAATCCACAGATCGCAACACAAATTTTGATTCCACATATCAATCACAACACAAGAACGATTCCACATATCTCATATCCAATCTATAGATAACAACACAAGTTTTGATTTAAAAAATCCACAGATCACAAAAAAATTGTCCGGGATCGGCGGGGGGAGCTCCTCCGCCGCCCTCCTCCTCGGCCCCGCCGCCCCTCTCGTCGGATCGGCGGAGGGAGCTCCTCTACACGCCCTTCCCACCACCGCCCAGAGGAGGCCGCCTCCCACCGCCCCCGGCCGGCATCCCGCCGCCTTGAGGAGGCCGCCGACCTATGAGAAGAGAGAGCACGGAGAATCGGAGATAAAGAAAAGAGAGGAGGGCGCGGATCGAGAGGATAAGGGATGAGAGAAGAGAGGCTGCCGCCCCCGCTGCCCTGGCTCCCGCCGCCTCGGCCTCCCGCCGCCTCGGCCGCCCCAGCAACCCGTCGTCGCCCCGGCAACCCGCCGCCGCCCCGGCTCCCGCCGCCACCCGCCGCCTCGGCCACCAGGCCTCCCGCCGTCGTCGCCCGGCTCCCGCCGCCACCCACCGCCTCGGCCACCTGGCCTCCCGCCGCCGCCACCCGGCTCCCGTCGCCACCCGCCTCCTCGGCCACGCTGGCTCCCGCCGCCACCCGCCACCTCGACCGCCCCGGCCTCCCGCCGTCTGGCGTATGGAGGGAGAAGAGAGAGAGTGAGAGGTGAGAAGAGATGTGAGTGAGAAGATAAGGAAGTGGTGGTGGAGATATATTCGATAAGGCTCGTCGGCTCGGCTTGTCATATGTGTCGTTTTTATTAAAAAACCGGCACCTATATTATAGGTGTCGGCTTTCTTTAAAACCGACACCTATAATATATTATAGGTGCCGGTTTTTTAGAAAAAACCGATACCTATTGTATAGGTGTCGGTTTTGAAGGGTTACGCGGAGGCTACGCTAGCCGAAAACAAAACTTTTAACCGCGCAAACCAGGAACACTTGCAAGTAAGGGCCGATAGATCGTTACCGATTGGAGTAGAGTGCGGCGGAATAGCCAATCGGGGCAATCCGATCAGGCTGTGCAGCCGATGTCGCCGATTCCGGGGACGGCTGATTCACCAATCAGCCAATTCGCAGATGCCGTAGCCGATCCGAGTCGTCGCATTGTGTTCTCGTGCCTCGCTCCGATGCGCTCGACCGCGGTCGATTTCTCCACGCCGATGAACAGCGTGCAACGTAGCGCGCCTCTACCGGTATCCACACGTCGGGGACAGAACGCCGAACACCCGTGTGCTAGCACGCGATGCAAGGCTATTGTTTGGCTCGAAAGTGGGGAGGCTTTCCGTGGAGATTGATCACGGCGACTTTTGTTGCACGCGATGCAATTGGCATGTGGCAGCTCTCCACCCCTCCCTCCTTTATATAGAGTTGGCCGATCGGGACTAGTGGTCGATTAGGACTCTATTTTGAATCGGATCTCATCCGTATCTCATAGAGTTGGCCGCCAATACGTCGTAAGCCCATAGGACTCTATCCGATCGGATCCCTATCCGATCGAGCCGTATCCGAGTCCAACTCAAATATCTATTCTATCCCCTTAAGCGTGCGACCACGTAGGTTCAGGTATACTCGGTTTCGGCTATAGTCTAACTTGGCCGATCGTCGGTTTGAGTCCAACTCGGCCGACACATCCGCGCGCGCCTAGCAGCACATATTGACACCATAGTATACAAGAATAAAATATCGGCTCTCGAACCTGTAATGTGTACACAAATCCCTTTGCCCTCACGATACCGGTTAAGCTATAGGCAAGATGTGTGCCATCCCTTCAATAGCTTAACCTTTCACTCGAACCGTATTGGATTATCATGCATTGATTGACTCCTCAATCAACTTAGCATGGCCATGCATTTCCATAATCCAGTACCTCGAGGGCCCAGAGATATCTCTCCAAAGGAGGGGCAAATTCCATCTTGATCGCTCACATCCCACCCCATGTTTCATAGCAAACCCGAAAACTACCTTTATAATTACCCAGTTACGGAATAGCGTTTGATAGTCCCAAAGTAGGCTACTACACATGTTGGAATCCATGGTGATCTCAGGTCTAAGGACTTTGTACCAACACTACCGAGACCAGCTAATGGCACATTGATTCTGTAGTGTCTCATGGTGGGTCTATCCAACAATGTGTTCTCTAACACATATGTCCATGTTTATTGATTTGGTATCTCCATACCCATGATCTATGAGACATGATCATCAATCAATAAACATGCCGATCTTAGAATCATATTTGTTCCAACAATATGACATATGATCAGGGATCGTTTAGAAATAGATTCATACATATCGAGTCTCATAAATAAGTCACGTACTTATTCATCAATACAAGATGTCTATTTCATGGAACTGAATAACACTTTATTCATAAATACATAAACATTGACGTGATATCCAACATCTCCATGTTGCCTCTAGGGCATATCACTAACAATCTCCCACTTGCACTAGAGTCAATCATGTAAGTATCTAATACCCATTGCTCTTGTGTGCGCCTCATGCTTCGGTGAGGGAGAGGTTTTGTCAGCGGATCGGCTATGTTGAGATCCGTGTGCACTTTGCATATCTTGACATCACCTCTGTCCACTATCTCGCGGATGAGATGATATTGCCGAAGTATGTGTTTGGACTTATGATGTGACCTTGGATTCAGTTCCCAAATTGCGCGTTAAAAGATATTGCCATCTATGGATAGAGTCTTGTAACAACAATTATATCTGAAATTATCAATTTGTTTAGATTTCCTATCGTAATACGGCATGGGACCATATCCCGGGATATTGTCGTACCATGTATAGTAGATTAGATAGAAACCGTGTCTTGCATGGGTAGTTTTATTCTTGGGTATAAATAGGACCCGAGACCCCTGTAATCAACCATTACATAATCAATACAACTCTCGACGCATCGCTTCCTATTTTCTTCAGACGAACACTTGATCCGGCTTTGGGCTGCATCGTTTCGATCCCCGATTAAGGTAAATGTTTGTCATTAGTGGTGTTTCTCGTCGAATTTAGTGCTTACATCACTATGATAATCTAGATTCAATGATTTATGCTACTCTAGTTATCATATATGCATATAATCTAGAACAATGTCTAGATCTGTCTTGATATCGGCCTGTTTCTGTCAAGAACCAGCAGCCGATAGAGCTAGATCTAGGGGTTGGCCTAGAACATATGCGATATCCACCGTCTCGAGCCGTTTACATCAGCTATAATAGATCTGATTGTTCTTTTTATACCTGATGCTGCATCAATTTGACCTATTAAGTCGTTCTTAGAGTTCTTATGATCTATTCGACTAGATATATATGCTTAGAGACAGTGTCAGGGTTTTAGCTGGCCTTATCTGTTTTAATATTCTTTTGGTATGTTTACTATTAGATTTATTAAAGCCGCCTCTTATATTAAGATCTTGCTCTGGTTAAATGCCTTAAGCCAGAATCAGCCTGTCAGCCACAGCCAACAGCCGACTGATCTAGGCTTAGCGCATTTAGCTTAGAACAATATCTTTTCATAAGATGAATCGGAGTACTAGCCGATCCACAGTTAGTCCTACGATATCGGCTAGGCTATTAAAGCGTATATTTATTATCCTTTGTATATTTAGATTAAGTGGTTAATACTGTCTCGGCATAGCCGATCTATCCTAATCACTTAAGTTTAAATGTGCTTTGGGATAGCATATATATGTTAATTGGTTCCCTCAGCCGATCCAATAGGATCTAACTTAACCCTTAACGCATACATGTTTGTTTTTCTTGTTGGTTAACAGATCAAACCAACTGGCGCGCCCTGTATTTCACAGACAGTCGAGAACGACCTGCACTGGAGTTAAGCAGATCTCCCAGGCCAGCGTGTGAGAGAAATTTCTCATCAACACGCTTATTGGCACGCCAAGTGGGACTATCTCTGTTAACTCGACTAGGACGCATCGACGCAGATGACAAGATGGTCGACATCAAGAGCCCCAACATTTCTCAAGAAAATGTTGTGCCTGTGAAGATGGAACAACTGTCGGCTGAACAACGAGCCGACTACAAGAGGATGGTAGAAGAGCTCCAAGCCAACTACCTACAGTCATTCACCCAGACGATGTCTGGGGCTGTGCACCAGAAATATAAATTCAGCATGGACGAACTCAAGGCAACCTCCTCTAGCGGATCAATGGACAAACAGAAGGCGGAGGAGCCGACTCAGGAGCAAGGTAATTCGGGTTTGCATACTTTGCAAGACCGAATTGATTCGGCCGTGCGCCATGCACTGGTCAACCAAAGTGGCATCCTTGTCAACACCCTTAACCATATGATTGCTATTGTGGTCGACGCCAAGATAGCCGACCAACTACAGCGGGGGCCGACGTAATTCACGGACGGCCAATTTCCTGGTTACAGGACATTAGCCACCTAGAATCGGCCGATCCCACCACGGACATAGCCAGGGCCGCCAGGAGGGATCCTCAACCATCCGAATCCATCTGGATCGGCTTCGAGGCCGGTGGTCACCATGCTAAACTGACAGCAACCACTCCCCCAGGACCAGATCGCCAACATGTTCAACAACAATCGGCAATTAGAGCCGGTTGCCCAAGTCGGCCTGGGAGGACAATACAACGTCGGTGGCAGTCAACTTTTCCCCGATCCGCCGACGTCGCCACCAGGGAATCGGCCGCCTCCCGTTTGCCATCCGCTCTAGTACTAGTACCAGGGAGGCCATCAAGATCAGCACTATAGGCCCCAGACACCGCCACCGCTATATCGGCAAGTACCCACGCCATATGATCAATATGAGCCGATACAACAGGACAACCGGACGTGGGCCGATTTGATTGCGGACGTCATGCGCGATCAATTCGGCCTCAAGCCAAAAGACTCAGGAAACATGTATCGGAACCCCTATCCAGACCACTTCGAGCGAGTTCCACTGCCCAACTGATACAAAGTCTCAAACTTTTTGAAATTCTCAGGGCAGGACAATGTGTCAACCTACGAGCATGTCAGCCGATTCTTGGCGCAGTCTGGCGAAGCATCGGCTACAGATGCCTTGAGAGTTTGATTGTTCCCCTTGTCTCTTTCGGGATCGGCCTTCACCTGGTTCTCTTCATTACCCTACAACTCGATTCAGAGCTGGGCCAATCTCGAAAAGCAATTCTACAGCTACTTCTACACCGGCAACCATCAAATGAAGTTGTCGGACCTCACCAGTATTAGGCAGAAGCACAACGAATCGGTTCAGGACTACATACAACACTCCAGAGAGATGAGGAACCGATGCTACAGCCTGGTGCTGTCGGACGCCCAGCTAGCCGATTTGGCCTTCCATGGCCTAATCGTGCTGATCCATGAGTGCTTCTCAGCGCAGGACTTCGACAGCTTGGCGCATCTCTCGCAGAGGGTGACGGCCCTGAATGGTTACGCGGAAGCTACGCTAGCCGAAAACAAAAACTTTTAACCGCGCAAACCAGGAACACTCGCAAGTAAGGGCCGATAGATCATTAAAGATTGGAGTAGAGTGCAGCGGAATAGCCAATCAGGGCAATCCGATCTGGAACAGTGTAGTCGATTCCCGCAAACCGACAGTCGATTCCACCACAGTCGATCGCTCCGATTGCAGCCGATCCGAAGCCGATCAACAGCGCGCAACGTAGCAGCGCCTCTACCGGTATCCACACGTCCGGGGACAGAACGCCGTACACCCGTGTGCTAGCACGCGATGCAAGGCTAGGGTTTGGCTCGAAAGTGGGGAGGGTTTCCGTGGAGATTGATCTCGGCGACTTCTGTTGCACGCGATGCAATTGACGTGTCGCAGCTCTCCACCCCTCCCTCCTTTATATAGAGTTGGCCGACTGGGACTAGTGGCCGATTAGGACTCTATTTTTGAACCGGATCTCATCCGTATCTCATAGAGTTGGCCGCCCATACGTCGTAAGCCTATAGGACTCTATTCAATTGGATCCCTATCCGATCGAGCCGTATCCGAGTCCAACTCGAATGCCTGTTCTTATCCCCTTAAGCGTGCGACCCGTAGGTTCAGGTATACTCGGTTTCGGCTATAGTCTAACTTAGCCGATCGTCGGCTCGAGTCCAACTCAGCCGACCCCGTCAACGGCGGCGCTATAGGCAAGATGTGTGCCATCCCTTCAATAGCTTAACCATTCACTCGAACCGTATTGGATTATACGTCGTTGATTGACTCCTCAATCAACTTAGCATGGCCATGCATTTTCATAATCCATTACCTCGAGGGGCCAGAGATATCTCTCCAAAGGAGGGGCAAATTCCATCTTGATCACTCACATCCCACTCCATGTTTCATAGCAAACCCGAAAACTACCTTTATAACTACCCGATTACGGAATAGCGTTTGGTAGTCCCAAAGTAGGCTACTACACATGTTGGAATCCATGGTGATCTCAGGTCTAAGGACTTTGTACGAACACTACTTGAGACCAACTAATGGCACATTAATTCCTATAGTGTCTCATGATGGGTCTATCCAACAATGTGTTCTCCAACACATGTGTCCATGTTTATTGATTTGGTATCTCCATACCCATGATCTATGAGATGATCATCAATCAATAAACATGCCGATCTTAGAATCATATTTGTTCCAACAATATGACATATGATCGGGATCCTTTAGAAATAGATTCATGCATAAAGAGTCTCATAAATAAGTCACGTACTTATTGATCAATACAAGATGTCTATTTCATGGAACCGAATAACACTTTATTCATAAATACATAAACATTGACGTGATATCCAACATCTCCATGTTGCCTCTAGGGCATATCACTAACAGCTCTCCCACTTGCACTAGAGTCAATCATGTAAGTATCTAATACCCATTGCTCTTGTGTGCGCCTCATGCTTCGGTGAGGAGAGGTTTTGTCGGCGGATCGGCTATGTTGAGATCCGTGTGCACTTTGCATATCTTGACATCACCTCTGTCCACTATCTCGCGGATGAGATGATATCGCCGAAGTATGTGTTTGGACTTCGATGTGACCTCGGCTCCTTGGCTTGCGCAATGGCTCCACTATTATCACTATAGAGAGACATTGGACCGGTCGCACTAGTCATCACACCAAGCTCGAAACGAATTTCTTGATCCAAACGGCCTCCTTTGCGGCTTACGAAGCAGCAATGTACTCGGCCTCCGTTGTAGAATCGGCAACAATATCTGCTTGGCTTTCGTGATGCGCCTCTGTTCGGGCGAACACGAACCCATTGCGATCTATAATCATCCTTGTCTGTTTGGAAGCTAGCATCGGTGTAACCACTTACAACGAGCTCTTCTTCACCTCCATAGACTAGGAACATATCCTTAGTTCTTCTCAAGTACTTAAGGATATTCTTTACGGCGATCCAGTGACCTTCACCTGGATCTCGATGTATCTGCTCGTAGCGCTTAAAGCATACGAGACATCTCGGACGTGTACATAGCATGGCATACATGATGGATCCAATTGCCGAGGCATATGGAACCATACCCATCTTATTCCGCTCATCAGTGTGTCGAGGACACGATTCTTGCTAAGATTAATGCCATGTGACATGGGCAAGAAACCTTTCTTGGAATCATGCATGTTGAACCTTTTCAACACCTTGTCAATGTATGTACTTTGGCTTAATCCAATTAGCCTCTTGGATCTATCTCTATAGATCCGAATGCTAATATGTATTGCCTCCCCTAAGTCTTTCATGGAAAAACTATTTTTCAATGAAGACTTGACGGATTCTAGCATAGGGATATCATTTCCAATCAACAATATGTCATCCACATATAAGATTAGAAATACAATTGCGCTCCCACGACCTTTTTGTAAACACAGGCCTCTTCTTCGTTTTTGATGAAACCAAACCCTTTGATTACTTCATCAAAACGAATATTCCAACTCCGAGATGCTTGCTTCAATCCATAAATGGATTTCGTGGCTTGCATATCTTTCCAGCGATTCGGATCGACAAAACCCTAAGGTTGTATCATGTATACATCCTCACTTAGGTTTCCATTTAGGAAAGCCGTTTTGACATCCATCGCCATATCTCATAATAGAAATATGCAGCAATTGCTCGGATAATCTGAATAGATTTAAGCATTGCGACGGGCGAGAAGGTTTCATCATAATCAACTCCTTGAATCTGTTTAAAACCTTTCGCCACCAATCGCGCCTTATAGATGTGAACATTTCCATCCATATCGGCCTTTTCTTAAAAACCCATTTACACTCAATGGTTTTGACACCATCGGAGTGGATCAACCAAGTTCCAAACTTGATTGTCGTACATGGATTCTATTTCGGATTTCATGGCTCCAAGCCACTTGTTGGAATCGGGTCCCACCATCGCTTCCTCATAGGTCTTAGGTTCATCGTTGTCCAACAACAATATATCACGTTGTTCCTTGTGTACTGTCGGGTGCACGACGTGATCTTTCGACCTCCGTGGGGCTGGTGTATCTACAACTAGTGGCGCAACACTTTGCTCCTCTGTTGTGGTTACGTGGTTGAAACGTTTTCGGTGTTTCTTGAACTTCTTCAAGATGCACCCTGCTCCCACTAACCCTTCTTGAAAGAAACTCTTTCTCCAAGAAGACACCGTGTCGGGCGACAAACACTTTGCCTTGTTCCCGATTATAAAAGTAATATCCCTTTGTTTCCTTAGGATATCCCACAAAGAAGCACTTGTCGATTTGGGTGTGAGCTTGTCGATTGTAAACATTTTACATAAGCTTCGCATCCCCAAATTTTGAGAAAAGACAAACTAGGGGTTGCCCTGTCCATATCTCATATGGTGTCTTTTCAACGGACTTAGATGGAACTCTATTTAGTGTGAGCGCATTGTTTCAAGAGCATATCCCGAAGGATAACGGAAGATCACTTTGGCTCATCATCGACCGCACCATGTCGAACAAGGTGCGATTTCTCCGTTCGGACACTCCATTCCATTGTGGAGTTCTGGCGGAGTCAAGCGTGGAACAATTCCACAATCTTTCGATGATTGCCAAACTCTTGGCTCAAGTATTCCCCTCCACGATCGATCGTAGAAACTTGATTGTTTTCCCGAAATGATTCTGTACTTCATTCTGGAATTCTTTGAACTTTTCAAAGGATTCGGACTTATGCCTCATTAAGTAGATATAACCATATCTACTAAAGTCATCGGTAAAGGTAATGAAGTACGATAACCACCTCCGGCCGTTGAGCTCATTGGTCCACATACATCGGTATGTATGAGTGCCAATAAGTCACTTGCTCTCTCACTATGTCCCGTGAAAGGTGCCTTTGTCATCTTACCAAGTAAACAAGACTCACATGTCTCAAATGATTCAAAATCAAAAGAGTGAAGCAATCCATCCTTATGGAGCTTCTCCATGCGTTTCGATTTATATGGCCTAAGCGACAATGCCGGATAAACGTGGGGTTTATATAATTAGCGAGTTGCCTTTACGTATTAATGTTATAGATGGGAGACGCTTCAAGATTCAAAACGTATAATCCATTCACCAATGGAGCATGAAAATAGAACATATCTCTAAGATATATTGAACAACCATTGTCCATTGATCTAAAATCATATCCTTACGCTTGCAAACATGAAGCGGAAATAACGTTTTGACATAGTGTTGGAATACAAAACAATTATTCAATTCCAAAACTAATCCGAAGGTAAATGAAATGGTATGTGCCGACAGAAGCGTAGCAATGCTTGCTCCATTGCCGACGCGCGAGTTCACCTCGCCCCTTCTCAATCCTCTACTTCTTCTCATTCCCCGCAACGATTTGCAAATATGAGCTACGATCCGGTATCAAATACCCAAGAGTCGTAGGTGAAGTAGCAAGATTAATGTCTATAACATTAATACCTGAAGCAGAAGTCGTACTTTGCTTCTTTTTGAGATCCTCCATGTACTTCTTGCAGTTCCTCTTCCAGTGGCCTGTCTCCTTGCAATAGAAGCAAACGGCATCGATGCCGCCGACCCCTTCTTGCCCCTCTTTGCATTGGAGGCACTCGCGATCTCATCGGGAGTTAACTTCCTCTTGGTGGAAAGTTTCTTGACAGGTGGTTTGCGCTTAGCCTTCTGCATCATCATCACATGATGACCGTTTTTCTGGATACTCTCCTCAGCTGTCTTTAGCATCCCATGCAATTCAGCCAAGGTCCTATCCATATTGTTCATGTGATAATTCAATATGAATGGCTCGAAGCTCGGAGGGAGCGCGGAGAATCACATCGTAGCCAACTCTTGGCTAAGGGAAAACCTAGTTTTCCGGACTATCAATGTAGCCAATCATTTTTATCACATGCGGGCGACGGGATTCTCCTCAACAAGCCGCACGCAAACAAGGACTTTGAGGTGTTGAACCTCTCGGCCCGAGCTTGGTTCTCAAACATGCCACGCAGTCCCCGAATAATAGTGTGAGCATCGCTGCTCTCATATTGCTTCGAAGCTCGGGGGACATTGTAGCAAGCATGAGACAGCTTATATCTAGGGCATCATTAGTGTGCTTCTCGTAAGCCCTCCGTGCGGTTGCGGTAGCGTTATTAGGCAAATCCTCGGGATAGGGTACTTCAATAACGTACTCCTTACGCTCTTGCTTGAGAACAATTCTCAAGTTGCGATACCAATCCATAAAGTTTGTTCCATTTAATTTTTCCTTTTCGAGAATAGATCGCAAATTAAAGGTCTGGGTGTAGTATTAGCCGCCATTTATTCTACAACGGAAAAAGCAAAGTTTAGCACAATGTTTATGCTATGTCTATTGTTAAACAATTTAACATTAGACTCCCATTACGTATTTTCCACCTTCCCTCTAGGTTACGTATTGGGTCAAGATCCACATGTTAATGAATTTTCTAGTGAGCTTTGGCATCTTGCTAGAAAATTAATAACATCGGTAAGCAACTCCTTGCTAATCACATCTCTATGTGACTCTTGTTGTTGGTGTGGCATCTCCATGCCCCGGCGCCAACCTATGCCCCAAGACCCAAAACTGTTTTGATAGCCTTGTTAAGTAAACCAAATGCTCCTGCATGTATATGTCGACATATACCCCTCGTGTTATGATAGAGAATGGCACTCGCTTTTGCGGACCCACCATTGACGAGCATAACGGTGACGGGTGCAACATTTGGAAGGGCATCATTACTACTTAATTTTGAGAGGGATGCTATCCTATCAAACAAACATATCACATATGAAAGCAAGAAGAATAGCATATAATGAAATAGTATGGCCCCCTTCACATGGTGATCTCCATCTCCATGTCGACGCCGAGGATCTCCATCATCGGCACCATCTTCCAAGTGTCGAATGCTTGATATCTTCAAACTAAGCTACTACTATAGAAGCTCTAATTGAAGATTACATCGACTCGCAGTCGTGAAAGAATATTATAAGCATTGCACGTATGAAAGAATATTACGGATTGCACATATGAAAGAATATTACATGCATCACATGCATCTCATACATACAATAGGGCCATACCATCTCAAAGCATTCTCTGTAAAAACAAGTTAGGCGTAGAAACGTTTTCTACCTATCGCAGAGATACGGCATCGAGACGACCTATAAGGGGGTACGCACACGGCGGGGGGTCGAGGGGGAAGCCGCCCCCTCGCTGGCTTCCGGGCAGCGCCCGGAACACCACACGAAATTCATAGATCCAATCTATGAAATCGCTTACGGAAACCATGTCGGCATAATCACATTATACCGTTCCGATAGGCAGCTAACAAGATCGGACTACGAGATAGCTTCGGCATAATCACATTATACCGTTCCGATACACTATCAAGGAGCCGACTCAGGAGCAAGATGATTCGGGTTTGCATACTTTGCAAGACCGAATTGATTCGGCCGTGCGCCATGCACTATCAACCAAAGTGGCATCCTTGTCAACACCCTTAACCATATGATTGCCATTGTGGTCGACGCCAAGATAGCCGACCAACTACAGCGGGGGCCGACGTAATTCACGGACGGCCAATTTCCTGGTTACAGGACATTAGCCACCTAGAATCGGCCGATCCCACCACGGACACAGCTAGGGCCGCCAGGAGGGATCCTCAACCATCCGAATCCATCTGGATCGGCTTCGAGGCCGGTGGTCACCATGCTAAACTGACAGCAACCACTCCCCCAGGACCAGATCGCCAACATGTTCAACAACAATCGGCAATTAGAGCCGGTTGCCCAAGTCAGCCTGGGAGGACAATACAACGTCGGTGGCAGTCAACTTTTCCCCGATCCGCCGACGTCGCCACCAGGGAATCGGCCGCCTCCCGTTTGCCATCCGCTCTAGTACTAGTACCAGGGAGGACATCAAGATCAGCACTATAGGCCGCAGACACCGTCACCGCTGTATCGGCAAGTACCCACGCCATATGATCAATATGAGCCGATACAACAGGACAACCGGACGTGGGCTGATTTGATTGCGGACGTCATGCGCGATCAATTCGGCCTCAAGCCAAAAGACTCAGGAAACATGTATCGGTACCCCTATCCAGAGCACTTCGAGCGAGTTCCCTTGCCCAACCGATACAAAGTCTCAAACTTTTGAAATTCTCGGGCGGGACAATGTGTCAACCTACGAGCATGTCGGCCGATTCTTGGCGCAGTCTGGCGAAGCATCGGCTACAGACGCCTTGAGAGTTTGCTTGTTCCCCTTGTCTCTTTCGGGATCGGCCTTCACCTGGTTCTCTTCATTACCCTACAACTCGATTCAGAGCTGGGCCGATCTCGAAAAGCAATTCTACAGCTACTTCTACACCGGCAACCATCAAATGAAGTTGTCGGACCTCACCAGTATTAGGCAGAAGCACAACAAATCGGTTCAGGACTACATACAACACTCCAGAGAGATGAGGAACCGATGCTACAGCCTGGTGCTGTCGGATGCCTAGCTAGCCGATTTGGCCTTCCATGGCCTAATTGCGCTGATCCATGAGTGCTTCTCAGCGCAGGACTTCGACAGCTTGGCGCATCTCTCGCAGAGGGTGACGGCCCTTAAGGGTTACGCAGAAGCTACGCTAGCCGAAAACAAAAACTTTTAACCGCGCAAACCAGGAACACTTGCAAGTAAGGGCCGATAGATCGTTACCGATTGGAGTAGAGTGCAGCGGAATAGCCAATCAGGGCAATCCGATCCGGAACAGTGTAGCCGATTCCCGCAAACCGACAGCCGATTCCACCACAGCCGATCGCTCCGATTGCAGCCCATCCGGGCCGATCAACGGCGCGCAACGTAGCAGCGCCTCTACCGGTATCCACACGTCCGGGGACGAACGCCGTACACCCGTGTGCTAGCACGCGATGCAAGGCTAGGGTTTGGCTCGAAAGTGGGGAGGGTTTCCGTGGAGATTGATCTCGGTGACTTCTGTTGCACGCGATGCAATTGACGTGTCGCAGCTCTCCACCCATCCCTCCTTTATATAGAGTTGGCCGACTGAGACTAGTGGCCAATTAGGACTCTATTTTTGAACCGGATCTCATCCGTATCTCATAGAGTTGGCCGCCCATACGTCGTAAGCCTATAGGACTCTATCCGATTGGATCTCTATCCGATCGAGCCGTATCCGAGTCCAACTCGAATGCCTGTTCTTATCCCCTTAAGCGTGCGACCCTGTAGGTTCAGGTATACTCGGTTTCGTCTATAGTCTAACTTAGCCGATCGTCGGCTCGAGTCCAACTCAGCCGACCCGTCAACAGCGGCGCTATAGGCAAGATGTGTGCCATCCCTTCAATAGCTTAACCATTCACTCGAACCGTATTGGATTATCTGTCTGTTGATTGACTCCTCAATCAACTTAGCATGACCATGCATTTTCATAATCCATTACCTCGAGGGGCCCAGAGATATCTCTCCAAAGGAGGGGCAAATTCCATCTTGATCACTCACATCCCACTCCATGTTTCATAGCAAACCCGAAAACTACCTTTATAACTACCCAGTTAAGGAATAGCGTTTGGTAGTCCCAAAGTAGGCTACTACACATGTTGGAATCCATGGTGATCTCAGGTCTAAGGACTTTGTACGAACACTACCTGAGACCAACTAATGGCACATTAATTCTTGTAGTGTCTCATGATGGGTCTATCCAACAATGTGTTCTCCAACACATGTGTCCATGTTTATTGATTTGGTATCTCCATACCCATGATCTATGAGACATGATCATCAATCAATAAACATGCCGATCTTAGAATCATATTTGTTCCAACAATATGACATATGATCAGGGATCATTTAGAAATAGATTCATGCATAAAGAGTCTCATAAATAAGTCACGTACTTATTGATCAATACCAGATGTCTATTTCATGGAACTGAATAACACTTTATTCATAAATACATAAACATTGACGTGATATCCAACATCTCCATGTTGCCTCTAGGGCATATCACTAACAGGCCCATGAAAAGAGATTCCAAGACACCAGGAAGGCCGTCAAAAACGTATCTCAAGTCATCATTGAATCTGCCTCCGATTCTAGCGACAATGATGCAGAGGTCGCGGCAGCCGAATGAGCCAAGAATAAAAAGACCATCGTCTGTCAATGGCTGCTGAAGACTGCCAAAGAGCAGAGGTACGACTTCGACATCACAAAGGCCGACAAGATCTTCGACTTGCTGCTGAAGGAGAAGCAAATTCAGCTTCGCAACAACCACACCATCCCGTCGGTCGAAGAGTTGAAGAAGAAGAAGTATTGTAAGTGGCACAACACTACATCCCATGCCACTAATGATTGTAAAGTCTTCAGGCAGCAAATCCAGTTGGCAATAGAGGCCGGGAAGCTCAAGTTTGCCAATTCCACTCGGCCAATGAAAGTAGACGGCAACCCCTTCCCGGTCAACATGGTTCAAGCCAGCCCTAGGTGAGCTGATCGGCCGAGACGTTAAAAGGGGTCAAGGCAGAGAGCAAGCCGACTGAAGATCAAGCCGCTCCAATCAAAATGGTGCGCCCCGTTGCCCGATCGGCTGACCGACGGCCGATCAGCACAGACAGCCGACGCCATTTTCGACAACGATCTTGGCGGGAAGAAGAGGCTCGGCTTGAAAGATTTCGTCGACAGGAGCCAGAAACGTGAGGCCACCGGTACGACGGGGATCACAGCGGTACCGATCCTCATTGGCATTGTGAATTTGTCGCACCGCTAGGAAACCGGTATGACGCCGCCGACGCCGGATGATTGCCCGGCTGCGGCGATCACCGCGAGGACGAACATAGGAGTCCGCCAATCACCAACCCAACTCAGTTTGTCCCGAGGGCCATACAGCTCAACCGGCGTCGGCAGTCCGTCCACGATCGGCTAGGGCCGATCCACCAAGACTTCTTCGACGAAGAGGACATAAACGATGACTATTACGACAAAGAAGAAGCCAATGATGAAGAATCGGCCAATCCCCAATGGTGCCCTTCTGACCTCTTCACCAAAACGCAGAAACGAAGAATTCAAAGGCTGAAGCGTGAAGGAAGGGAAGAAGAAGTTCGACAGATGATCCAAGAACAACGTCGTCGGCTAGGCAAAAGCAAAAAAGCAATGGAGGCCCAAAGGGAAAACTACGCCAGCCGACGAGGATCAAACCAGAGAGACGTCAGCCGATCAAGCCAAGAGGGCAGCCAAGGGGAAAGGGAAAGCTTCTGCATCGGTCAATATGGTATTCATATTGCCAGCCGAATTCGGCGCCCCTTAGGCCGATGCAGGCAACATTGAAGACGCCTTGGCCAAACTAGCACTGTCCCCGGATCAAGCAATTTTCGACAAGCAAGAGGGGACCAAAAATCGGCATCTCAAGCCACTATACGTAAAAGGCTTCGTCAACGGTAAGCCGATGTCAAAGATGCTAGTAGATGGGGGAGCTGCAGTGAACCTAATGCCCTATGCAACATTCAGAAAATTGGGTAAGGGAGCCGAAGACCTGATCAAGACTAACATGGTACTCAAGGACTTTGGCGGCAACCCATTGGAGACCAAGGGCGTGTTAAATGTTGAGCTGACCGTCGACAACAAGACCGTGCCCACAACCTTTTTTTTAATCGACGGGAAGGGGTCTTACAGCCTGCTTCTCAGGAGGGACTTGATACATGCCAACTGTTGTGTCCCTTCCACCATGCACTAGTGTCTGCTTCAATGGGACGGTGACAAGGCAGAGATTGTACCAGCCGACAGGTCAGTAAGCATTGCCAATGCCGATTTGCCACTCTAGGAAATCGATGGCATTGATTGTTTGTCCGGGAAAATCTGGCAAGCCGATTTTCTAAAAGTGTTCGACTTTGTCATACAGCCGATTGGAGACGATGAGCCGCAGCTGCTGCTTTGAGCAAGACGTCGTGGAGGGCTCATGCGTCTATGGCATGGACACCGCGGACAAAGACGATGGCAAGCTTGGGCAAGGTTTTACGTCGGCCGACGAATTAGAGGAAATAGACATAGGCTTAGGCCGACGTATATTAGCAAAAATTTATTTTCTCATTGTAGATCCCAGTTCATTGCTTTGTTTAAGGAATATAAGGATTGTTTCGCTTGGGAGTACTTTGAGATGCCTGGTCTTAGCCAATCTATCGTTGTTCATCAATTGCCGATCAAGGCAGGCTATTGGCCATTTAAACAGCCTCCCAGGAGATTCAAGGCCGATATGTACGATGCGATCAAAGCCAAAATCACTCAGCTATACGATGCTGGATTCATTCAGCCTTGCTGATATGCTGAGTGGGTCTCAAATATTGTCCCAGTGTTGAAAAAGAATGGTAAACTTAGGGTGTGCATAGATTTCAGAGACCTAAACAAGGCTACCCCCAAAGACGAATACCCGATGCCTATAGCTGATTTGCTCGTGGATGCTACTTCAGGCCACAAGATTATCAATTTTATGGATGGCAATGCAGGCTACAATCAAATCTTTTTGGCCGAACAAGACATTCACAAGACTGCCTTTCGATGTCCTGGAGCAATCGACTTATATGAATGGGTCGTTATGACATTTGGGCTGAAGAATGCTGGGGCAACATATCAACGGGCCATGAATTATATCTTCCACAACATGATCGACTCTCTGGTGGAGATCTACATTGATGATGTTGTTGTCAAATCCAGGAAGATAGAGAACCACATAGCCGATCTAAAGCAGGTTTTGGAGCGGACAAGAAAATATGGCCTGAAGATGAATCCGTTGAAGTGCACGTTCAGCGCGTCGGCCGGGCAGTTTCTGGGTTTCTTGTTCATGAAAGAGGAACTGAGGTCACACCAAAGAGCATCAACGCTATCAAGACGATACAACCTCTGAAGGAAAAGAAGCAACTCCAATCGCTGATCGGAAAAATCAACTTCATCAGGCGGTTCATAGCCAATCTTTCAAAGAAGATGGAGCCGTTCACACCACTGCTTCGGCTGAAAGCTGATCAAGCATTTACATGGGGGCAGAGCAGCAGAAAGCCTTGGACAACATCAAGGATTATTTAAGCTTGCTTCCAGTTTTAATGTCTCCACAAAAAGGGATACCGTTTAAGCTGTACCTGTCAGCCGACGACAAGTCAATCGACTCAGTCCTAATCCAAGAGGTTGAGGGCAAGGAAAAAGCTATCTTCTATCTTAGCCGATGGCTGTTGGACGTAGAAACAAGGTATTTACCAGTGTAGAAGCTATTTCTGTGCCTATATTTTTCATGCACGAAGTTAAGGCATTATCTGCTATCCAATGAGTGCACAATAATATGTAAAGCCGATGTAGTCAAATATATGCTATTGGCTTCGGTGTTAAAAGGGCGAATTGGAAAATGGATCTTTGCTTTGACAGAATTTGATCTGAGGTATTAGACACCCAGGGCAGTTAAAGGACAAGCTATAGCCAATTTTATCGTGGAACACCGAGATGACTCGATTGGCTCAGTTGAAATCATGCCTTGGACATTGACGTTTGATGGCTCGGTGTGCACCAACGGCTATTGTATCGGATTGGTCATTATTTCGCCCAGGGGGGCAAACTTTGAATTTGCTTTTTCTATCAGCCCCCATGCTACAAACAACCAAGCCGAGTACGAGGCAGTGCTCAAAGGGCTACATCTGCTCAAAGAAGTTGATTCCGACACCATCAAAATAATGGGAGATTCACTGTTGGTCATCAGCCAGTTGTCAGGAGAATATGAATGCAAAAATGATGCGCTGATGGTCTACTATCAACAATGCCGAGAATTGATGGATGGTTTTCGGCTAATTACTCTAAAACATATCCCCAGGGAGATAAATACAGAAGCCAATGATTTAGCTCAAGGGGCATCGGGCTACAGGCCAATGATAAGAAACATTGAAGTGGAAGTCGCTGCAATCACAGCCGATGATTGGAGGTTTGAAGTCTACAGCTATCTACAGAATCCTTCTCAATCGGCCTCAAGGAAATTGTGATACAAGGCGTTAAGATATGTTTTGCTCGACGAAGATCTTTACTATCGGACAATTGATGGAGTGCTGCTCAAGTGCCTCAGAGCCGATCAAGCCAAAGTGGCTATCAGAGAAGTTCATGAAGTGATTTGTGACATGCATCAGTCGGCTCATAAGATGAAGTGGCTACTTCGGAGAGCAGGGTATTTCTGGCCGACAATGCTGGAGGACTGTTTGAAATATTGTAAGGGTTGCCAGGATTGTCAGAAATTCGGCGCCATACAAAGAGCACCAGCATCGGCTATGAACCCAATCATAAAGCCTTGGCCATTCAGAGGATGGGGCATTGACATGATCGGCCAGATCAATCCACCCTCAACAAAAGGGCATAAATTCATTCTGGTAGCGACAGACTATTTTACAAAGTGGGTGGAGGCAATTCCTTTGAAGAAAGTCGACTCCCAGGACGCAATCGAATTTGTTAAAGAGCATATCATCTACCCATTTGGCGTCCCACAAACAATTACAACACACCATGGATCTGTCTTCATATCAGATGAGTTTGTTCAGTTTGCCGACGGCATGGGGATCAAATTACTTAATTCTTCGCTGTACTAAGCACAGGCCAACGGGCAAGCAGAGGCTTCAAACAAAAGTCTGATCAAGCTGATTACGAGGAAGATTTCTGAGTACCCAAAGCAATGGCACAGCCGATTAGCCGAATCACTTTGGGCATATCGGATGACATGCCACGGATCTATCCAAATCCCTCCATACAAGTTGGTCTATGGGCACGAGCAGTACTGCCATCGGAAAATATCATCGGCTCAAGACGGATTCAGCTGCAAGATCAACTCACAGCCGATGATTACTATCACCTGATGGTGGATGAATCAGAAGACCTCGTTTTATCACGGATGAGGGCCTTGGAAAAAGTAACAAGGGATAAGGAACGAGTAGCCCGCCATTATAACAAGAAAGTTATGCCAAAATCTTTTGAAGAGGGCGAGCTGGTTTGGAAATTAATATTGCCGATCGGATCGAGAGATAATAAATTCAGCAAATGGTCTCCAAATTAGGAAGGGCCTTTCAAGATCCACACATGCATCTCTAAAGGAGCTTACATGTTAGAAGGTTTGGATGGAGAAGTATTTGGAAGGGCTCTAAATGGCAAATACTTGAAAAAATACTACCCAAGCGTTTGGATCAACTCATGATTTGGGTCTGTTTGTTTCAGCCAATTCGTACTAGTCGATGTCTTGTCTTGAGCAAGCATCGCCTTTAGGTCATTTTCAAGCCAAGTTTTTCCCCTATTTTTCTATAATCGGCTAGTGTTGGCTGACAGCGACGACAACGAAGCGCAAGTATGTTAAGTTCATAATTTTGTTGACATCAAAGACATCAACAAAATTAAGGGGGCATATATATACAACAATCACGATCAAGAAGGCAGACATCAGCAAAATTATCAAGTTATCAACGCATTTTGAAGCTTTCAAAATTGGCAATCGGTATATCAAACGATGCAAGTGTGGGCCGATTACAGATAGTTAATTACAGATCGGCAGCTTAAGCCGACTACACAAAATTTCTTCAGTTCTGAGCCTAAGTCTATTACATCGGATCGGCAGCTTAAGCCGATTACACAAAATTTCGTCAGTTCTGAGCCTAAGTCTATTACATCGGATTGGCAGCTTAAGCCGTTTACACAAAATTTCTTCAGTTCTGAGCCTAAGTCTATTACATTGGCTACTGAGCTAGGAATGCGTCTATGGCCAATAGTGCTGCAGCTTGGATCGCCTTGACTTCGTCGATAACCGCTTGGTCTTCAGCGTCGGAGCCAGGGACCACCTTGGCCGATTTATGGAGCTCTTTCAAGTGCTTGATGGCCGCCGTTTGTTTGCCTGCTTGATCCTCGGTGGCTTTAGGCAAATCAGCTAGCACTTTTTCTTCGGCTGCGATGTCAGCTCGGCATTGTTCTAGCCGCCACAACAGATCAGCTTCTTTGGCCTTCAAGCTGGCGATCCGCAATTGAGACGTGGTGGGGCCGGCCTTCAGCCCATTCAGTTTTTCCTTTTCGGCCTCCACGCTCTTGACCGCGTCGTTGATCCTGGTTGTCACATCGGCTTGGGCAAGCCTCTCGATCGTTCGTTGCATCGCACACGCCCAAGCCTTGGCCGATGCGATCAATACGACGGCGGCGGATATCTTGGTGACGAGATCTTCGGGAGTTGGCCTTCAATTTCAAAGAATCGACACTTGGCCGATCCACATTCTTCCATCAGCCTATTCACGTCGATGTCCAACCGACGGCGTATATCTTGAAGTTTCTCTTTTAGTTCGTCAGCTGGGGCTTTGTCTGGACTGGTGGCTTCCCCTTCTTCATCACCAAGGAATTCCTTGATGTCAAAGGAGAGCAAATCATCCAGAGGCTGTACAAGAGAAGCAACAGGATTATGATCAACATGGCCGATTGTTCAGAGCATTGCGAGAGGAGGAATGAAAATAAATGTACTCTTGCTGCAGGCGTTGGATCAACTTCTTTTCATCTTCGTCGGCTCGACGGAGATGGTATCTTCTTGGCGGGGTCGCCGGTGGTGTTGCTACGACGACTTGCTCGTCGGTGTCATTACGACTTCAGCTTCACGGTCACCTACGGCTGACGCCGTGTGCTCGCTCGACACCTAGGGGGCAGCCGACTTGGGGGTAGCCGATGGAGATGGAGGAGGCTGCAAGAGAGGACAAGTGTATCAAATCGGCTGGGGTTAGTAAGTTTAAATGAAAGCCGAGGGAGAAGGTTACTGTTGAGGCGCGGCGTGGAAGACGGCGAGCCAGTTTTTTGATCTACGCAAGATACATTCGGTTGAGTACAAAATGGCCTTATGTTAAAGCCGAATACAACAAGACAAGGAATTACCGGCTATTTCTTCGCGGGAGGGCTTGGAGCTGGCGGGCTATCGGCCGAGGGACTGATTGAGTTACGGCTCGAATCACTTGATTTGGCCGCTGCTCTGACAACTGCTGACATTTCTTCATCAGTAACCTCCTCATTGAGAAATTGGTCGACGTTGGGATCCACCAACGGGAGGCTGTCAGCTAGCGCGATCGGCTTCTTCTTCTTCTTTTGCTTCTTGGCCGATGCGGCCGATGGCTTCGCGCTTGGAGCAGCTCTTTTTTGCCAGGCCAACTGCTGGCGTGTCTGTCCGTGCAGCAAAGTTTTTAGTCTGGGCACGTCCCAACCGATGGCCGATGGAGCTAACACACACCCATTCGGCAGAACGCCTGGGCGGTACTCGACGGGGATGCCTGAGTTGCTCACCGTCGGCCGTTCGGTTTCAGTCACCTGCAAGAAAATAAAAAATTTCAAGTGTTTGCAGATTAAATCGATCGATGATCTAAAAGGAAGAGTAACTTGAAGTACGAGACTTACTAGGGAGATTTCATCTGGTAACAGCAGAGTGATGTAGTGGGAAGACCGCTCGTGAAAGATATGATGTTTGATCTCGACCCACCAACGGTCATAAACTGCGCTTTTCTTGTAGGCTAATACCATATCGCCGATACTGTCGAGGGGAGGACCGGCTAAGTTCATCAATTTGCTCATGATTGGGGCCTGGTCCACTATTCAATTCCCCTTGTCTCAATCTTATCGGCATAGTAACAGCCGATGGGCAGTTGCCCAAGTCCTAACTGCCTAGCAGCCGACACAGGGTAATAAAATTCATAACTCTGGGTCACTAATCGGACCTGCTGGATCCCAGTCGGCAGGCTGCAAGGACTGAGGGCTGTTGTGAACAAATCTCTGCACTTGGGGTAGTCGTCCGAGTTGATCTCCTCCAAGTTAAATTAAATAGGGAGCTCGAAGATTGGCCGATCCATGTAGAAATACCAGATGCGGTTGTTCTTTGCAAATCCATCATAGAGGGATACGAACCACTCGGCTAGTAGTTCGGCCGATTGCTTTGACCCGGCGTGCATGGCTGCTGCCTCTCCATAACTTAGACACCTGGTGGTGGTTATCTCATTTCCTTCATTGTCTTTGATCGGTTCTAAACGCGGGAAGCGTGCTTCAGTCAAAGGTGGCCGATCGGCTATTTTCTGGGTCATCAACACCAGCCAGATCTGAAGGAACCACCAGGGACCCCCGGTATTAACAGAAGCATTGGCGGCTATCTTAGCAACTGCTTGATGGTGGGTTTGATATAGGTAGCCGAGGAGGTACTTGCCCAAAGGGATCTTCTGTTTTTCCACCAAGGCCTCAGCTACAATCTGCTAGTTGGCAGTCGGCCCACAGCTTGAGCCACAAAACATGAATTTCTCCAGCCACATCATGAGAAATGTGGCATGTTCCCTAGGGCCGATTGGTCCATCTTTCATATTAATGGCCACATAGCCGTTCCATCCTCCGATGGCCTTTGTCTTAAATTGGTGTTGGCCTTTCCTAGTCAGTCCTTCAGGGTTAGCCGACGACAGGATATCTAGCCTAGTGGTCATGACTACGTCGGCTAGGGTGATTGTCATTGGACCCTGTTGGAACATGAAGGCATTCAAGGTGTCATTCCAGAAGTAGGTTGCAGCTGACATCAGTGGTTCATCTTTTTTCATATCGGCTATAGACAGAGCTAAGCATTGGGCTATCCCTACTTCCTCCCAATTGGTTTGTTTGGCCGATTGAATTCTCTTATACCATTCGGGCTAAGACTTGTCCATGGACGGCCATGAATTAAAGGTTCCAGCCCAGTGATTCAGAGCAGGTTTCCTCATGTTGTAAGGTATCCTATCGGTTTTGGCTATTATGATATCAGTTGGGTCCTGGTTGCCGATAGGCCCTAGAAAATATCTGTTTTGCTGAACAAGGCTGGGGATAGCTATCTGATGGGATAAGTGCTACAATCGGAAAGAAGTACAGATTCATAAATCAAAAACCCTAGAATGCAGATCTATAAGTTCAGGCGGAAAAGAAAGGGTTTTGAGCCAATTTGGGCGTACCTCAGGAAACTCAGCAGATGCGACGGCCGATGCGGTAGCGGCAGTGGTGGAAGAGGCCATCGTGTGAGCGAAGATCGCCAGAGAAAGGAATCGTCGGTGCGGATCTTGAGAACTGTACGGGTCATCGGAGAACTTGAAGGTTACTGAGGTGGCTGTTTGTTTGTGATGGCGTGACACGTGTGGCGGCCGCGGGGCGGTATTTAAAGAGTATTGCAATGGTCAAAACAGAGTCGTGCTAGGATTGTGCCTTGGATTTGAATCGCCTAAAATCCGCAACATTTCATATCACGGACTTGGGGGGCATGTGTTAACGACCAAATTTGGTAACCTAATTCCCGGACTTGAAGCAGAGATTGAAGCGGAATCGGAGAAGATGCGTGATCTGAGAAGAGGCGAAAGCAGAATCAGCTGAGTTTGAATCGGCAACGGAGCTAGTCGGCTAAGAGTGAATCGGTCTAGAACACCAGATAGCCAATTCTGAGTCAGGATGAAGTGGGACCAATCCCGATGGAAAACGTAGAGATAAGGAGTTGGATTCGGTTCCCAAATTGCGCGTTAAAAGATATTGCCATCTATGGATAGAGTCTTGTAACAGCAATTATATCTGAAATTAGGAATTTGTTTAGATTTCCTATCGTAATACGGCATGGGACCATATCCCGGGATATTGTTGTACCATGTATAGTAGATTAGATACAAACCGTGTCTTGCACGGGTAGTTTTATTCTTGGGTATAAATAGGACCCGAGACCCCTGTAATCAACCATTACACAATCAATACAACTTTCGGTGCATCACCTCTTATTTTCTTCAGACGAACACTTGATCCGGCTTCAGGCTGCATTGTTTTGATCCCCGATTAAGGTAAATGTTTGTCATCAGTGGTGTATCTCATCGAGTTTAGTGCTTCCATCACTATGATACTCTAGATTTAATGATTTATGCTACGCTAGTTATCATATATTGCATATAATCCAGAACAATGTCTAGATCTTTCTTGATATCGGCCTGTTTCTGTCAAGAACCAGCAACCGATAGAGCTAGATCTAGGGGATGGCCTAGATCATATGCGATATCCACCGTCTCGAGGGGTTTATATTAGCAATAATAGATCTGATTGTTCTTTTTATACTTGATGCTGCATCAATTTGACCTATTAAGTCGTTCTTAGAGCTCTTATGATCTATTCGGCTAGATGTATATGCTTAGAGACAGTGCCGGGGTTTCAGCCGGCCTTATTTGTTTTAATATTCTTTTGGTATGTTTATTATTATATTTATTAAAGCCGCCTTTTATATTAAGATCTTGCTCTGGTTAAATGCCTTAAGCCAGAATCAGCCGGTCAGCCACAGCCAACAGCCGACTGATCTAGGCTTAGCGCATTTAGCTTAGAACAATATCTTTTCATAAGATGAATCGGAGTACTAGCCGATCCACAGTTAGTCCTATGATATCGGTTAGGCTATTAAAGCGTATATTTATTATCCTTTTGTATATTTAGATTAAGTGGTTAATACTGTCTCGGCATAGCCGATCTATCCCAATCACTGAAGTTTAAATGTGCTTTGGGATAGCATATATATATATATATATTAATTGGTTCCCTCAGCGTCCAGTAGGATCTAACTTAACCCTTAACGCATACATCTTTGTTTTTCTTGTTGGTTAACAGATCAAACCAACTAGCACGCCCTGTATTTTACAAACAGCCGAGAAGGACCTGCACTGGAGTTAAGCAGATCTCTCAGGCTAGCGCGTGAGAGAAATTTCTCATCAACAGCAGGTGAGTAGGAGAGGATGAACCAGGACACCATGAAGGACATCAATGGGGTTGCATCAATGGCCATTATCAGGTTGCTGTTAACATAGGAATCAATGACTATTATGCTCCTGTTATCATAAAGAATGAATAGCCATTGTTGTCGGCTTTTAACACCAGAAATAATGTTGCCATTCCACTGGAATGATTCTCCAATGATGACTATCATTATACTGCATATTATAGGAATGAATGCCACACATGCCATGCCACGCCACGCGTGTGGCCTCCTGCGACTCTTCCTTATCCTCTCGACTGGTTCACAATTAGTCCACATATTTAAGTAGTTGTTAATCACTCTTAACTCTCAATGTGACACTAATTGTTCTTCACCTCCACTAAACGTGGACCTTGGGATTTAATGGGCCAAGCCCAACAATCTTCACCAAATTTTGAGTCACACGTAAATTGCTCTCATTACACTGTTGCTTTTATATATCAGTGTTTGACGGAGACTGTTAAGTTGAATTTTCATCTAGAGTTAAGGCTACACTTATTCGTAATTGTTCAATGCACTATGCCTTAAATTAACAGTCTTGTGTGAATAAGTTTGACCAGAACCTTTCACTAATGCTAGGCTGCGAAAGCATCCCCGCGGGTTGGAGCTTATAAGTCATACTCACATCTAGAGATCTATAGATCACCCACATCTCATATCTCATAGACTGTGACTAGCAGTTGAGCCCGTATAGGCATAGTCCTTAAAAGATATTTTGTAGGACAACATCTCTGCTTGGTAAAAGTCACTCGGATCACATTAAGGCAAAAGCCAACCTGCCTTACAGTTTTGAAGAGAAATGCACTTCCATAGGAATGAGCCTAGTTAAAGGTTCTCTTAGCTCAGTCATTCAACGGCTTGTTTCATCGTCCAAATTCACGGGATCTCCGATCCCAAAGGACAGGTTACCACCAAGGCATGACTCACATGATGGGTCTTAGGCCCAATTCCCTGGATGCATTGTCTATCACATTTCGTAAAAGACCCTTTGTAAATTGATCTGCCGGACTTTTAGCCGTCTGGACATAATCCAAGGCTATCACTCCAGAGCTTCTCAATTTCCTGGTAGATTTCAACTGCATCTTCACATGTCTGGATGACTTCATGTTGTCCTTCGAACTGCTCACTTTGACAATCACTGTTTGATTATCACAGATCATCAGGATAGCCAGTATGGATTTTTCAACCATCGATAAATCCATTAGTAGTTGATGAAGCCATTCAACCTCAATAGGCGGTATCCAATGCTATGAGTTCTGCTTCCATAGTTGACCTTGTTAGGATGGTCTCCTTGCAAGACTTCCTGGAAACGACACCACCTCCAAGCATGAACATATATCCGCTCCTGGCTTTTAACTCATCAGCATCAGATATCCAATTTGAATCACTATATCCTTCTAATACCCTTGGATACCCGGTATAGTGTATTCCATAGTTCACGGTATGCTTTAGATAGCGCATCACTCTATGCAGAGCATGCCAATTGATGTACGCTAGGGTGCTCTGATCTTTCAGTGGAGATGATAACCTCGATTTGATAGCGCAACGTTCACGGCCCGACTACAAAACTCCACAGAGGAATTGCGCCTTAGCAACCGATACACCGACTCCATTGGTTGATGCGATCTTGCGGGAGGTCGATTAACCGAACCACCAGGGTTATTCCTGCAAGCAATCGAAGAACTCGCAAGAACAAGATGAACAGCAACTCAAATTGCAAGTATAGATTTCAGATCTGAATCACACGAGAAAGGTGGGGTTTCAAAGCAAATAGAACGGATGGTCTAGCTGACACACATGTCTATTAGGAAGTAGCAATAGCTAAACATACGTAAACAAAACCTAACTTATTCTATGATGGCTACGGGGTATTTATACTGGTGGGAAGATGACTTAGGGTCATTCTTCAAGCCTAATACTTGTCTGTAACGGACTCAACTGGATACAAGGCCCATCGGCCCGACTTAGCGGTGCAGCACCTCGGATAAAAAGTTAGCTGCACTAATATGACGATTGCGGACGATTCTGGATAGATATAACAGTGAGGCTGGATCCACTACTGGAGAAAGCCACACTAGTCCCAGTTCGTAACCCTCAGTAGTCCCAGTTGTCAAACCGGGACTATGAATCCTGGACTAGAGATGGACTATCTCTAGTCCCGGTTAAATAACCGGGACTAGAGATGCACATTTAGTCCCGGTTGAAGCCACCAACCGGGACTAAAGGTGGCGGAGCCACGTGGCCGGCTCCGCTATCTTTAGTCCCGGTTGGTGGCTTCAACCGAGACTAAGGATGCAAATTTTTTTTAATTTGTCATTTCTCCAGCAGTACTGCTATATATATATATTATACATATATTATATTACACATAAATATATAATTTACACACATTTAAACGAACTTAAGAAAGAAAATATACATATATTACCAAAATATGTAAAATATTCATACATGTTTCCTAGCTAGCTTATAAAAAATTGTATCCAATCTACTTTGCTGTGGTTTAGCTACTAAAACTAATGAAGAACTCCCCCGCGGGATCAACGACCTGCTCGTTAATAAATCCCATCAAATCTTCCTGAGTGGCTTGTATGAAAGTCTCGTGGGGGAGGTCATCTCTGACTCGCATAAGCTGTCATTAATTAGAATAAACGAGAAATAAATATATGAAGTGAATAAGAAATCGAGACATAATGTATGAATTGGTGTTATACGTACATCTAGATCATCGACAGCTTTGACTTTGGTCACAAAGCGGTGAATGTAGTCGCAGACGTAATATCCACATAGGTTGGTGCCCTGTGACTGTTTTGCACACTAAAAGAGAAACAACGACAGATTTAATATGCATTTCATATTTTAGAACATAATAATGATTCAACTCAAATTAGGAGCAGGCATGTTACTCACTGGAAACTTCATCCGCACAGAGAGCTTATCTTTCCAATTTCCGCGAACATTGCCCGAAATCGTTCCCATGCCCTACGTGCAGTTGAAAGTTAGCACGTAATTATCCGAGAACCGCATATATGCAATAGAAAGTAAGATGGCATTACCTGTTAAATTTTTCAAATATGTGGGAGTACATGGACTCTGGTTTATCCATTGAGTCAAAGACATGGATCTTCGACTGACCCATGTCAAGTACTAACAGAATCCAGTGGAATCTGTAAATTGGTTTAGATGACACATATGAAACTTTATGTATGCACAGGATTGAAATTGGTTCGGAAAGAAAGAAAAAACTTACGCAGTATTATAGGGCAGAAGGATGAAGGACCGAAAGGGTTGCTTCACAAGCGCGTTGTATATGTTATCCACGGTGTCATTAGGAAACTAATCAACCAATGGGTCGTTGATTTTGCGTGGATCCATGAATGCATGCTTGGTGCATTCGTGCTTGTTGCAGTATTGGATCGCCATTCTACAATGGTTAAAAAGAATTTTAGTTAGCTAAATTCAAGGAGGTAAGAAACAAAATAACCGGGCGATACTTACAAAACCCGCGTGGTTAGAAGTGAGACGTCAAGGGCATCAAGTTGGTACAAGTCGAATATATCTTCGAATCGGATATAGAGGTAGTCATCTCCATCGAAGAAGTAGTCAATTGAATATTTGCATGTTATCATGTCTTCACCCTTGCTGGATCATTGCATGTACCACTGATGGAAGCGGTACATCTGAGTTGGAAGCCTTTTCACGAGATCCGGCTTGACGAGAGGCTTTCCAAGGTTGAACTTGTATTTAAGTGGAGCCTTCACCAGGGGTGCACGCCCATGTAATTGATCCATATTAATTCCAGCTTCTTGAATGAATTGTCTTAAATCAGGTCTAATATTTGGAATCGTGCTGAACTCCATAGGCTTTTGTGGCTACATGCCAAGCTGGGGTACATCTTTGCCCGCTTTCTTCGCCCTGCTTGAGGCCGACCGCTTTGGTGCGGGTGGCGGCGTCTTCTCAATTCAATGAGTATTTCTTGGACGATCGCTTGATATTGATGGTGCGCTCTTGGATGATGACCGTTTAGGAGTCGGTGCTCGTTGTGGCGACGGAGGAGGGTTGGAAGGCGGTGGAGTTGGAGACGGCCGTTTAGGAGTCGGTGCTCGTGGAGGCGACGCAGGAGGCGGAGGAGGCGGAGGCGGCGAAGGAGGCGGAGGAGATGGCCCACGTGGAGGCGAGGGCGGTGGAACGATAGGAGACGCTGTTCGTCTGGGGAATTTTATGAAGATCTTCCTCCAGAGAAATATTCCATGAGCCATTTCTCCTAGTGTCGTCTCCCCGTCTCCTCCGGGGATATCCAGCTCCAGATCTTCATAGCTGCATTCTACCTGTTCAATTTCAACCTTCGAGTACGAAGGTGGAACGGGCCGGGAGTGGTAGGTGTCGTCTCGGGCTACTGGAATAGCCATGCCCGACGCAACATGTTTGAGAAGATTACTTATTAGTTAATTATGAACGTTGATTGACAACATAAAAAGTACGAACATACCTTTATTGTTATGTTTTTCAGCGGGATGTGCTCCTCAGCCAACCTTATGGCCACCCTTTTGTCGACAATCTGATCGATCTGTGATAGCCTCATTTCCATCTCAGCGAATCTAGCATCATTCTCTCGCTTTGACCTCATTCGGCTCCTATATGTGTCGATGTCAGCTTGGAACCCGTATTTCCAGGGGACGATGCCTTTTCCTCGCGTACGCCCCGGGTGCTCTGGGTTTTGGAGGCCGAGCGTTAGCTCATCCTTCTCTCTATCGGGCCTGAACGAGCCCGAGGAACTGGCCTGCACCGCCTCCTCTAACCTCCGTCCGGCTTCTTGAATTTCATCACCAAAGATCACTGTGCCATCGACGGGATTTAGTGAGCCACCGTGAGTATAGAACCAGTTCTTTGATCGTTCCGGCCAGTTTGCTGTGCCTGGAACGATATCCCGTGCTTCTAGGTTGGCTTCCATTTTTTCCCATTTCTCCATTGCTTTTTTATAGCCGCCTGACCCAAGCCTGTGATGGTATTTCTTTTTGGCTGCGTTGGCCTTGTTCTTTTCTATGATATATTGCGCTTCTTCACTGGTCTTGTGCTTAACAAAAGCATCCCAATGATCTCTGAGCTTTGGGAACTTGTCAAAGTCTAGTGTCTGACCCTTCAGGATATATTTCTTGTGTAACTGTTTCTTGTAGTTCCTGAAGAGCTCTGCCATTTTCTTCAACGTCCATTCCTTGACCCTTGCCTGATCTGAGTCTGGGATGGTGAACGTCTGCAGCATTGTGGTCCAGAGCATCTCTTTCTCTGAGTCTGGGAGATAGCTCTGCTCCTCTCCTCCTTTGGTAGACCGCCTCCAGTTGGCAACGCTTACGGGCACGTGATCCCTCACCACCCATCTGCTGTGCGCCACAAACTTCCTTGCGGCGTCCTCTGGGGCAATTGGTCGACCGTCAGGTGCCACCTCCGTTATGACATGTCGACCCTCTATTTTCTTGCTGAGGCCGCGTGGCCTCTTCTGTCCAGCGGAGGCAGAGGCGGAGGCGGAGCCCTCATTCCTCTCCTCGTTCCTCTGATTGTCCCCCCGTCGTTCCCCTCCTCGTTGAGGTACTGATCTGGATCTTCGTGTCCCTCCTTGTTGTAAAACTCTGTTTCTCGTGCGATCTCATCAAGGAGAAACTGTTTCTCGTCACGATCCGCCATTTGATTGATGTGGGTTGAGGACCTAATCAAAGAATTCTGAAAAAAATTATTCGGTTAATACATGTATCAATTATTTAGAAATATCATGTATGTCTACGTAAAAAAACATAGTTAAAAAATAAGAAGATGAAAAAAATAGATAAAATCCGATAGACACCAGATCCAATTGTGCGCATCCACAATGGTGATATTTTTCAGAAGTCACTTCCTGGATTACATCCACACCGAACGACCGAACGAACGACCGAACGACCAAACGAACGACCGACCATTCGTTCAATCCATCGTTCACGTCTCCGTTCTGTCGTTCGTTCGTTCACCCTAAACCCTAAACCCTAAACCCTAAATGCAGTTCCCTAAACCCAACCCTAACACTAACCTATCGTTCGTTCACGTCCATTCGTTCGAAACCTTAACCCTAACCCAAACCAAAATCCTAAACTATCGTCTGTTCGTTCTAACGTTCATTGACGTCTGTGAGTACGATCATCTGGAGGAGAGGAGAGAAAGAGATGATCATGTATGTGAGGGAGATAAGGTGGAGAGGAGAGGAAGTGGAGAGGAGAGGAGAGAGAGGACGTTGCATGCCTATGTACGTTGTAACGACCGAACGAACGACCGACCGAACGAATGAACGACCGAACGAACGACCGAACGAACGAATGAACAAACGGATGACCGACCGACCGACCGAACGAACGAGTGTTCGTTCATGCGTCTGTCCGTTCGTCCATGTCCGTACGTCCGTCCGTTTGTCCGTCCGTCCATTCACAACCGTTTGTTGATTTTATCGTTCTCGTTCGTTGAAAAATACAAACTTCACAAGTCACATACACATTCAAATTTAAATCTATTCATGCATTTAAATTTAAATACACATTCAAAATTCTAAATTCATAATATTCATGCATTAAAATTTAAATAAACAGTCCATTTACATATAAAGTCCATACAAATTTACACATACACATCGAAATCATATTCACAAATTTACACATACACATCAAAATCATATTCAAATCCTCCTCATTCATTCACATTCACAAAATTCACAAAATTCACAAAATTCATTCACATTCATATTCATTAAACATATAACACAGCGGCGGCCACGGCGGCGACGGCGGCATGGAGGAGGCGACGGCGGCGACGATGATGTAGGTGGCCGGCCGGCCACGTGGAGGGGGAGGCAAGGTTTAAGGGTTTAGGGGGCGGCCGGCCGGCGTGGGGATCAAGGAGGGCGAAAAGGGGATGGGGCGGCGGCGACGGCGACGACGGCGGCGGCGACGGAGAGACGACAATGGTGGCGATGGCGATGGCATCGACGGCGGCGGCTAACCCTAGCACGCATCATGGAGAAAAAAGGGGGCGGCGGCGGCTAACCTGCGGCAGTGGCGGCGACGGCGATGAAGACCTTGGCGCGGCGGTCCTCCGACGATGATGACGGCGACGAAGACGGCAGAGACAGCGTGCTGCGGTGGCGTCCTTGTGCTTGGCGACGGCGACGAAGAAGACGATGCAGTTGTGCGAAAACGGCTAAGTGTTTGGATCCCAGTGAAGCCCATGCTATATATAGGTACGACATCTATTGTCCCGGGTGAAGTCACCAACCGGGACTAGCGATGAAATAGTCCCGGTTGGTGGCTTCAACCGGGACAATAGATCATACCTTTTGTCCCGGTTGGTAGCTTCAACCGAGACTAGAGATGGCGGGCAGCCACGTTTCCCAGTTAGGTGGGCATCTCTAGTCCCGGTTGAAACCACCAACCGGGACTAGAGCTATTTTCCCGCCCACTAAAATTCACCTCTAGTCCCGGGTGATTTCAAAAACCGGGACTAATTATTACAGTACCCAATTATATTGTGTTATATTCATATATAATTATAATTAACATATGTTCATATATTCATTTATAATTATCATATGTTATTAAAATTAAAATAATAACATATAATTAACATTAGTCATATTCCAAAATATTTAAAATTTAAATAATAATATATATTTAACATATGGCCTATTTGAAAAAAATTTAAATTTAAATAATAACATATAATTAACATTTGTCATATTTAAAACTATTTTAAACCATAAACCCTAAACCCTAAACCCTAAACCCTAAACCTTAAACCTAAACCCTCTTACCATTAATCATTAACCTAAACCCTAAACCCTATTTTAAACCCTAAACCCTAAACCCTCGTGCGGCCTGCGTGATTGGCATGTAGAAGTACTGCGGCACGAGCTGGAACGTCAATGCCTTCTCCTTTGATCTAACATTGTCTCTCATGCTCTTGGAGGCTGCTCCGTTCTCATCACTGTAATAGAGCAGTGGCAATCTCTTCTCACTTTGTTTTACCTTGTTCTCCGATTGCTCCATCTCATCCCAATACTTCAGCACATCATCTTCAAAGATGACACCAAGCTCGTCTGCGTGGCAAGAACAAGTGTCCAAGCAACACAAATCCAGAAAGCACCATTCCTTTTCGATTAGAAAAAAGAGAGCATCATTCTTGCGTTGATCTGAGTAGAAAGAAAAGAATCATACCTTGTAAAATGTTGCTTTGCATGACAGTAGACCATAATGGCTGGGGATGGAAGCTCGGGAAGGAGATACTGGAGAAGAGAGCTTCCTCCTCAACCAGGTAACTATCAGGCCAAAGGCTAGTGCAATAAGGCCACCAGCTAGTTCATGAAAAAAGGTTAGATCAATAACAGATAAACAGATAAACAAAGGCAGTCTTGTAGCCAAAAGAAGCTACTGCTATAAAATTTTCTCAGCGATGAGCATGGTTAACCATATGCATGATGCAAGGCAAAACTGCATTTACCTATGTTTTTGGCTGGGCTCCATTATTTCGAGAGACATGAATCAAATCTCACACTCCAATGAGTCAGGATCAATGAAATAGCTTATCTTAGTCGTCTCGTCCACATCCGCATCCAGTTGCTCCTGATGATCCATGGAGAGGCCCCGACATTTTCTTCCTGCCTTCTTCACCGATCTTGGTCTCTTCAACATGTCATGATCCATCGTAGTAGCTTTCTTCACCGATCTTGGTCTCTTCAACATTTCATGATCCGGATCACGGTCTTTTTTCTTGCTTTTCTCCCTTTGCTTCAATATCTTTCTGTCTTGCTCTTTCTTCGAGTATGGCGTAGAAGTACTCGTGTATCTCCATCAAACTTTGAATAGTGAGAGATATGGCAATGATTGGATAGTGCGGCTGTATAGGGCAATGATGGCTTGCCTCCCCCCTTCCCGTCTCAATGCCTCGGCGGCGCCACGGAAGCTGCCGGTGACGCGCACGATGATGGACTACCTCTATCCGCCCGCCGTGATTGAGCAGTACTACCGCCGCCGCCGCCGTCCCAGTCTTTGCTCCCGCCGCTGCCGCCGGTCTTCCTGATTTAGAGGTGTGCTTTCTCTGTGTTTCAGCGGCAATGTTCAAGTTCTCGTTGCTAATGTCTTGTGCCTTATTCTCGTGAATTGCCACATAAGCATTAGCCGTTAGAGCATTATTGTCCTGACCACAAGTTAGGATCTTCTATGAGTATGGAGCATGTCGACGACCGCCCTCCTCCGCTTGTAATTCTCCCTGAGGACTTTTTCGTCGACCTTGGTCTCACCCTTTTACCATTTTTATTCATAGCTCCCTGCAATTGTAATATGATCTAGGGGAATTGACTATGAATTCGGTGGATGGTGTTGGTGCCTCCTCCAACGTGGTTCCCCTTGTTCACCGTCCGAGGGACTGTTTAGTGCCTCGAAGAACTTCTTCCTCCTCCAACGGTGGTTTTCTAACGTCATCGTGCACCGAACGGCCCCTCGGACAGTGAACAAGGGGAACCACGTTGGAGGAGGCACCAACACCATCCACCGAATTCATAGTCAATTCCCTAGATCATATTACAATTGCGGGAGCTATGAATAAAAACGGTAAAAGGGTGAGACCGAGGTCGATGAAAAGTCCTCGGAGAATTACAAGCGGAGGAGGAGGGCGGCCGTCGACATGCTCCATACTCACGAAGATCCTAACTTGTGGTCAGGACAATAATGCTCTAACGGCTAATGCTTATGTGGCAATTCATGAGAATAAGGCGAAGACATTAGCAACGAGAACTATAATATTGCCGCTGAAACACAGAGAAAGCACACCTCTAAATCGTGAGACCGGGCATGAGCGGTGGCGCTGGAGCCAAGACTGGGGCGGCGCGCCGGTAGTACCCATCGATCACGGCGGGCGGATAGAGGTAGTCCGCCATCGTGCGCGTCCCCGGCGGCTTCCCTGGCGCCGCCGAGACATTGAGACAGGAACGGGGGAGGCAAGCCATCATTGCCATAAATAGCCGCACTATCCAATCATTGCCATATCTCTCGCTATTCAAAGTTTGATGGAGATACACGAGTACTGCTACATCGTACTCGAAGAAAGAGCAAGACAGAAAGATTATGAAGCAAAGGGAGAAAAACAAGAAAAAAGACCGTGATCCGGATCATTAATTATTGAAGAGACCATGATCGGTGAAGAAGGCTACTATGATGAATCATGACATGTTGAAGAGACCAAGATCGGTGAAGAAGGCAAGAAAAAAACATCGGGGCCTCTCCACGGATCATCAGGAGCAACTGGATGCGGATGTGGACGAGATGACTAAGATAAGCTATTTCATTGATCCCGACTCATTGGAGTATGAGATTTGATTCATGTCTCTCGAAATAATGGAGCCCAGCCAAAAACATAGGTAAATGCAGTTTTGCCTTGCATCATGCATATGGTTAACCATGCTCATCGCTGAGAAAATTTTATGGCAGTAGCTTCTTTTGGCTACAAGACTATCTTTGTTTATCTGTTTATCTGTTATTGATCTAACCTTTTTTCATGAACTAGCTGGTGGCCTTATTGCACTAGCCTTTGGCCTGATAGTTACCTGCTTGAGGAGGAAGCTCTCTTCTCCAGTATCTCCTTCCCGAGCTTCCATCCCCAGCCATTCTGCTCTATTGTCATGCAAAGCAATGTTTTACAAGGTATGATTCTTTTCTTTCTCCTCAGATCAACGTAAGAATGATGCTCTCTTTTTTCTAATCAAAAAGGAATGGTGCTTTCTGGATTTGTGTTGCTTAGACACTTGTTTCTTGCCATGCAGACGAGCTTGGTGTCATCTTTGAAGATGATGTGCTAAAGTATTGGGATGAGATGGAGCAATCGGAGAACAAGGTAGAACAAAGTGAAGAGATTGCCACTGCTCCATTATATTGATGAGAACGGAGCAGCCTCCAAGAGCATGAGAGACGATGTTAGATCAGAGGAGAAGGCATTGATGTTTCAGCTCGTGTCGCAGTACTTCTACATGCCAATCATGCAGGCCGCATGAGGGTTTAGGGTTTAGGGTTTAGGGTTTAAAATAGGGTTTAGGGTTTAGGTTAAGGGTTAATGGTAAAAGGGTTTAGGTTTAAGGTTTAGGGTTTAGGGTTTAGGGTATAGGGTATAGGGTATAGGGTTTATGGTTTAAAATAGTTTTAAATACGATAAATGTTAATTATATGTTATTGTTTCAATTTAAATTTTTTTCAAATAGGCCATATGTTAAATATATATTATTATTTAAATTTTAAATAGTTTGGAATATGACAAATGTTAATTATATGTTACTATTTTAATTTATAATATTTTATGTTAATTATATGAACATATGTTAATTATATATGAATATATGAACATATGTTAATTATAATTATATATGAATATAACACAATATAATTGGGCACTGTAATAATTAGTCTCGGTTTTAAAACCAACCGGGACTAGAGATGAATTTCAGTGGGAAATCATCTCCTCATGTTTGCATACAAATCTAGAGATGAAAATGTATATAAAATAAGCGCAAAATGCGAAGTGCTAAGATTGTAGATAGCACATGACATGTAGATAGCAAAATATATAGAAAACAACCGCAAATCTATAAGAGGAAAAAGTTGCTAACCTTATAGATAGCAAATATTTGTGTATTATCACCAAAGAAGTTGCTAACCTTGGCAACACCGGACCTCTAGCTGAGAAAAATTTTGAAGATGTACAAGTGTGGCTGGCTCGGGATGGAGGAGGAAGGAGTATATAAAGAAAATCTCTAGTCCCGGTTGGTAACACCAACCGGGACTAGAGTTGCCATCTCTAGTCCCGAGGCAACGGTATAAAAATTTCAACGGGTCTCTAGGACCTTTAGTCCCAGTTTGTTTCAAGAACCGGGACTAGAGATGACGGTTCAAATGTTGTCAGCACGTGTCAGAGCGCCGGGGACCTTTAGTCCCGGTTGGTAACACCAATAGGGACTAGATATTCTACCTCTAGTCCCGGTTGGTGTTACCAACCGGGACTAAAGGTCCCCGACTCTCTGACATGCGCTGACAACATTTGAACCGGGACTAGAAGTGATCGTTAGTCCCGGTTCGTGACACGAACCGTGACTACTGTTCCTAGAGGGTCGTTGAATTTTTAAACCGGGAGTACTGTGGTTTTTGCTACTTCAACCAATGATGGTTTCTCCAGTAGTGATCCTTTATAAAGTAGACTTTACAATCTATCCATGAAGTACTTTAACATCCAAATCGGAGCCTTTTTGAAGACGTGGTAACCATGACAAGTTGGCGCTGTCCCGCAGCCCGAATCTGCCCGGCACGAATCCTTCTCCATTTTGATCCTCTCCATCGTTCCTAAGCAAAACAAGAGTGCACGTATGTCCATTGTCTAAATATGATGAACAGGTGGTTAAAAATGAACTTACTTGATGGTTGAGTTGACAGGCACGCGTGCGGGTAATAGGACCAAGTGGAGTTGGGATAGGAGTGGATGTATCGATGGTGTTGATGTCCTCATCATCCTCCCCTTCTTGCATTTGAGTCGTCCTCGACTCAAACTCATCTTCTTTGCCCAAATATGGCTTCAAATCTGCAATGTTAAATGTGGGACTAAGCCCAAAGTCTACAGGCAAATCAAGCTTATATGCATTGTCATTAATTTTTGTAAAACTTTGAAAGGTCCATCAGCTCTAGGCATCAACTTAGACTTTCTTAATGTAGGAAATCTGTCTTTTCTCAAATGCAACCAAGGTAAATCTCCAGGTTCAAAAGTTAATTGCATTCTTCCTTTATCACCAGCAAGCTTATACTTAGCATTCATGCGCTCTATGTTTTCTTCAGTGGTTTCATACAATTTTAACATCAACTTGGCACGTTGCGTAGCATCAAAATTCAATTTTTTAGAAGATGGTAAAGGCATTAAATCAATAGGAGCATGAGGCCAAAATCCATAAACAATCTCAAATGGACACATATTGGTAGTAGAATGCAATGAACGATTATAAGCAAACTCTATGTGAGGCAAACATTTCTCCCACATCCGAATGTTTTTCTTCAAAACTACCGTAAGCATAGTAGACAGAGTTCTATTCACTACCTGAGTTTGACCATCAGTTTGTGGATGACAAGTAGTAAAAATAAAAGCTTAGTCCCCAATTTAGCCCACAAAGTTCTCCAAAAATGGCTAAGAAATTTAACGTCACGATCAAAAACAATTATATTTGGCACACCATGCAAACGAACAATTTCACGAAAGAACAAATCAGCAATATGTGGTGAAACCTTCACAAAGTGGTGATAGAATCTCGCAAGGGCCAAAAAGCTTCGAACTTATGAAATAGTCTTCGGAACTGGCCATCCTCGTATGGTATCAACCTTGGCTTGATCAACTTCAATTCCCTGCGCAGTCACAACATAGCCAAGAAAAGAGACTCGATCCGTGCAAAAGGTGCACTTCTCAAGGTTACCAAATAAACGTGCATCACGTAAAGCAGTAAAAACAGCACGTAAGTTGTCTAAGTGTTCATCCATAGACTTATTATAAATCAATATATCATAAAAATAGACCACCACAAATTTTCCAATAAATGATCTCAAAATCTCATTCATTAATCGCATGAAAGTGCTTGGTGCATTAGTTAACCCAAAACGCATGACAAACCACTCATATAAACCAAATTTATTTCTAAAACAAGTCTTCCATTCATGTCCTAATTTCATGCGAATTTGATGGTAGCCACTATGCAAATCAACCTATGAAAATACAACAGCACCACTCAATTCATCAAGCATATCATCTAATCACGGAATAGGATGACGATATCGAATAGTTATGTTATTAATGGCTCTACAATCCACACACATACGTCATGAACCATCTTTTTTTGTACTAAAATAACTGGAACAGCACAAGGACTAAGAGACTCACGTACATAACCTTTGTCAAGGAGATCTTGCACTTGTCGTTGAATCTCTTTAATTTCTTTCGGATTGGTCCTATATGGCGCACGGTTGGGCAATGAAGCACCAGGAATAATGTCAATTTGATGTTCAATCTCGCGAATTGGAGGCAAACCCGGTGGCATCTCACGTGGAAAGACATCAGCATACTCCTGCAAAACATTAGCAACAGTAGGAGGCAAAGAATGTTGTAAATCGTGAAGTGAAATCAAAACATCTTTGCAAACCAAAGCATATGAAGTTGAAGTGGAAGCAATAACGTCATTTATATCAGATTTGGTAGCAAACAAACAAGTCGATTTCAATTTAATCTCATTTTTCTTATCACTTTTAACTTGCTCCTAAGATTGAACCTTCCTAGCTCTAGCAACATCATCTTGAATTATAGCTTCAGGAGACATAGGATGCAACATAAATTTCTTATCATGATAAAGAAAAGAGTATTGATTTGACCTACCATGATGCATAGATTCTCTATCAAATTGCCACGGTCGGTCTAGCAAAAGACTACATGCTTGCATAGGTACAAGATCACACTCAACAACATCTTTATACGATCCAATGGCAAAATTGATACGCACAAGTTTAGTTACCTTTGTCTTACTACTATTGTTTAGCCACTGAATATAATATGGATGTGGGTGTGGATTGGTGGTGAGTGCTAGCTTGTCCACCATGTCGCTGCTAGCCAGATTGTTGCAGCTACCCCCATCAATGATCACATGGCAAGATCTCTCTTTGACAACACACTTTGTTTGAAACAACGTGTGTCGCTGATTTTGCTCCGCTTGCTCCATCTGTGCACTAAGTACCCGCTGCACAATGAGGCTCTCATAGTGCGCCACATCATCCGCACCAATATGTTCCTCCTCCTCATCCTTATGTGCATGGTCAGCCGCAAGCAAAACACACGTTGTTAGTGATATGCCCTAGAGGCAACATGGAGATGTTGGATATCATGGTCAATGTATATGTATAAATGAATAAAGTGTTATTCAGTTCTATAAAATAGACAACTTGTATTGATCAATAAGTACGTGACTTATTTATGAGACTCTTTATGTATGAATCTATTTCTAAACGATCCCCGATCACATGTCATATTGTTGGAACAAATATGATTTTAAGATCGGCATGCTTATTGATTGATGATCATTCTCATGGATCATGGTATGAAGATACCAAATCAATATACATGGACATGTGTTAGAGACATATTGTTGGATAGACCCACCATGAGACACTATAGAAATTAATGTGCCATTAGTTGGTCTCAAGTAGTGTTGATGCAAAGTCCTTAGACCTGAGATCATCATGGATTCTGACATGTGTAGTAGCCTACTTTGGGACTGTCAAACGTTATTCCATAACTGGGTAGTTATAAAAGTAGTCTTCGGGTTTGCTATGAAACATGGAGTGGGATGTGAGTGATCAAGATGGAATTTGCCCCTCCTTTGGGAGAGATATCTCTGGGCCCCTCGAGGTAATGGATTATGGAAGTGCATGGCCATGTCGAGTTGATTGAGGAGTCAATCAATAGACATATAATCCAATACGGTTCGAGTGAATGATTAAGCTATTGATAGGATGACACACATCTTGCCTATAGCTTAATTGGTATCACGAGGCAAAGAAATTTGTGTACACATTACAGGTTCAGAGCTGATATTATATTCTTGTATACTATGGTGTTAATATGTGCTGCAAGGCGCCGCTGTTGACAAGTCGACCGAGTTGGACTCGGGTCGAAACCGAGTATACCTGAACCTACAGGGTCGCATGCTTAAGGGGGTAGAATAGACATTTGAGTTGGACTCGAATATGGCTCAATTTGGATAAGATTTGATTTAATGTAGAGTCCTATGGGCTTATGAAGTCTGGCCGGCTAACTCTATGAGATTCGAATAGGATCCGATTCAAAATAGAGTCCTGATGGGCCTCTAGACCCAGTCGGCCAACTCTATATATAAGGGGCGAGGGGTGGAGAGCTGTGGCATAGGTTTTGCACAACAGAATACAACACGTGTGGCTTCATCTGGCGGCAAGATTAATCTCCATGGGAACCCTCCCACTCCCGAGCCAAACCCTAGCCTTGCATCTTGTGCTAGCACACGGGTGTTAGGCGTTCTATCCCTGGACGTGTGGACACCAGTAGAGGCACTGCTATATTGCGGTGCTGTTCGACGGCTGCGAATCGGCTGCGGCGCATCAGAGCGAGGCGGCTGCGGTAGATCGGTAGCGCGAACGCGGTTCGGCGAATTGGCAAATCGGCTACGACAGATCGGCTATGGAATCGGCGCATCCGCTGCGGCGAATCGGCTGTCGTGTCGGTGAATCGGCTGTACTCAGGAATCGGCTATGATCGGCTGGCACTGTTCCGGATTGGATAGCTCCTGATTGGCTATATCCGCTGCACTTTGCTCCAATCGGTAACGATCTATCGACCCTTACTTGCAAGGTTCCTGGTTTGCACGGTAGAATTTTTGTTATTAGCTACCGTAGCCTCCGCGTAACCCTTCACATGTATCACCCTCAAATTCACTAGCAGAGGAGTACTCACCGTCATCTTTGACAACCAAGACACGCTTGTTAGGGCAGTCCCGCTGCACATGCCTGTAGCCCTTACATCGATGACACTAAATATCCCTATTTCTTCCTGTAGAAGCAATAGAAGAAGCACCCTCTGTGGTGGTAAGCTTTTGGGAAACCATCGGATCTAAATTTGTTGGAGAAGCACGTGGCTTGTTGTTAGAGGTGGAAGGAGCAACTCGACTTGGTGATGCAGACAGTGGTGGAGTGTCCTGTTGGCGTAGTAGTTGTGCATGCGGGCCAAGTGTTAGTTTTTCCTATAGAAACGTTAGTCCTCGAAGCCGCACGTCGTCCCTGCACTTCATGTTCAGCTTTGCAAGCAAGGTGAAACAAACGAGTAACATTATTATATTCCTTATAAGCAAGAATATCCTGAATCTCATGGTTCAAACCACCCAAGAATCTAGCCATAGCAGGTTCCTCATTCTTCTCTAAGTTACAACGCAGCATACCCATTTTTAATTGATGACAATACTCTTCTACACTTTTAGTACCCTGTCTCAATTGTTGCAACTTATGTAATAGATCACGTGCATAATAAGAAGGAACAAATCTAGCCCGCATGACCCGTTTCAAAGCATCCCAAGTTTGAGGCATGTTATCATGATTTTTCTTACCATGTTCGATCCACCAGACAAGCAAAATTAGCAAACTCACTAGTGGCAGCCCGAACACGTGTGTTTTCAGGAAACTCATGGCATGCAAATGTTTGATCAACAGCAATTTCTCAAGTTATGTATGGATCAGGGTCATATTTTCCATCAAAAGGAGGTATCTTGAATTTAATCTTATGAAATGCATCATCATTATTACGTACCTCATGTCGGCGATGTCCTTCATCCATACCTGGTCGATGACGATTTAAGCGTCGGTAGTTACTTCCATGTTCTGCATCAGCTGAATAGGCATCCAAATTATCATCGGTTCATCCATCATCTTCATGAAGTGGTGGGCCATTCACCTCACGAAAGTTGCCGAAACGCTTGAGAAGATTATTAAGATTGTTGTTGATGGCGGTCACAATTGCCTCCAAACTAGCCAGTTGGACGTTGGTTGTAATCTGTGTAGCCTCCAATTGTCCAATCTTCTCATTTGTCACCTGCAAGTCATGATCAACACCTTCCATGTGTGCCCTCACCTACTTTTCAAAGTGTTGCATAATGCCCTTCGTACAAGGAGAATGTGCCATATCCTTGTCGTCCTCTGATCCTGCCCTGATCAAACAAACAGAGACAACAAGGAAAACAAGTGAAGGAATAAAAGCCCTACAACTAATAGGATGTGGCTACTGCAAGGCACTCCCTCACAACCTATCCACACAAGCTCTTACCAGTTCTTACCTTGTGTTAACACCTAAATTTGGTAATTGAATCCCTAAGTCCTGGCAAAGGTGAAGCAGAATCGAATCGGCTGGTTTGACGAAGAAACAGAGGCCGCATCGGCTGACAAGCGATCGGCTGCGATGCCAGTCGGCTAAGGATTGAATTGGATAAGGGTGGCCGATAGCCGATTCTAGGTTCAGAGAAGATGAAACCATTTCTGGTGCAGATGTTTGAAGATGAATAGAAGATTCGATTATCAGAGTGCGCATTAAGAGATATTGCCATCTATGGATAGAGTCCTGTAACGGCAATTGTATCTGTAAATTAGGAGTTTGTTTAAGCTGTTCATTGTAATGCGGCATGGGTCCTTTCTGGGATATCGTCATATTTTAAAAGTAGTTTAGATAGAGTCCAGGGTTTGTACAGATAATGTTGTCTTGGGTATAACTAGGACCCGAGACCTCCTGTAAAAAAAATTACAATCAATCAAACCTTCGGCGCATCGCCAACCTTTTTTCTCCAGACGAGCAATTTATTTGGCTACGGGCTGCATCGTTTCGATCCCCAAATCCAGGTAAATGCTTGTCATTAGTGGTATGTTTTGCTGATTCTAGTGCTTCCATCGTAATGACACATTAGATTCAGGGGTTTATACTGTGCTATTTATCATATATCGCATATAAATTGGAGCAATATTTAGATCTATCCTGCCATTAGCCAGTTCTATCAAGAACCACAGCCAATAAGGCTAAATCTAAAGGTTGGTTGGTTTATATGCGGTATCCACCGTCTCGAGAGGTATAAATCAGCTACAACAGATCAGGTTGTTCTTTTTATACTTAATGCTGCATCAACGTTGAACTATTAAGTCGTTTTTAGAACTTCCAATGATCTGTTCGGTTAGATTTATATGTTTAAGAAACAGTGCCGGGTTTCAGCCAGCCTTATCTGCCCTAATATATTTCTTTTAGTATATTTATTATTAGATTTGTGTTAGGACTGCCTCTTATGTTAAGATCCCGTTCTTGTCGGATGTCATGAGCCGAAATCGGCCTGCCATCAGCAGCCGATGGCCGATTTCCCAGGCTAATCATATTCGGTTCAAGAACGATATCAAATATATGCTCATGGATTCCCTCAACCGATCCAGTGGGGATCCAACCTAACACTTAACACATGTTTCTTGTTTTTCTTGTTGGTTAACAGATCAAACCAACTGGCACGCCCGCACAACACAGGCAGCCGAGAAGGACCTGCACTGGAGTTAAGCAGATCTCCCGGCCAGCGCGTGAGAGAAATTTCTCATCAACACCTTGCCTGACAGGAGGTGACAACAACCAACAAGTCGGTAACCTTGGGAGAGGTGTATCGGTGCAGCAACAGCAGCAAGAACAACCTGTGAAGTTGTAGCCGGGAAGATGGAGCTGGAGGTGGGCTGCTCTCTCCAAAGGAACAACTAGAAACCACATTAGTGAAGCGAGTTGAATAATCGTTCAACGACGGTACTATGCTGGTCCTAGCCTAGACCATGCTAGAGACGCGAGCCTACACACAAAGGAAGTCACAACTCACACCACCTAGAACAAAGGTAAGGAATAATAATTAAAAAAATGTCAGGCCTTTTTTATTTTTTTTCTTTTCCTTTTTTTCTTTTTTTTGCCCCTCTTCTTTTATATTTTTTTCACTTTTTTCAAGGGATCCTCAAAACTGAATATATGATCCAAAAGATGACTAATAAGCAATTTTCCACACACACGCATACTCTCTCTCTCAAGTAAGGTTGAACCAACAATGTGTATATCATGATGGTGCAATCAAGTCAGGTTGAGTCTCCAACTTGTATAGGACTCGGTCTCTCTACCAACAGCACAAAACAATGCTCGGTTAGCAGAATTCTTGTCGGACTAGGACTACAACAAACACTTCTGAATCGGCCAACAGAGACCTATTAGTGCACGGCTGTGACAGAATGTGATTCAGCTATACTTTAGATTCGACCAACAGAGACCTAGTAGTGCACGGCTGTGACAGAACGTGATAAGAACTCGTAACTCTAAAGGACTAATACTAAGACCAGCAACTCGACACAACCGAAGCACCCGAAAACTCAACAAGCTACGACCAACTAGTAACTAGTAAAAAGGCTCAAGGGTTTATGGGATCACGGAAACTAAACTAATCTAATCTATTATTTATTTGGCTTTTTTTCTAGATGATAGGAATATAACAGATACAAAAGTAAACTTGGCGCTCTGATACCACCTAAAGTACATAAGGGTGTTGTAACACCCTGAAAATCAGAGATTTAAAAATCAAAATCTAAAATTTGAAACTTACAAAAACTTTTGGATTATTGCATCTTATCGAAATTTTTACCTCTTATTCACGAGTTTTGTTGCATGTTATAAATATCGGATTATTCTAAAAGGCAGAAATGTCTAAAAGGTTTTAGAAACCCTAAATAAAAAGGAAATACCAAAATAAATATCAGAAATAAAAATTATAAAAATATACAATTGAGAAAAGCTAAGGTTGATAAAAATTCATTTTTGGATCGAAACGTATTTTTGGAAAATATAAAAATAAAATAAAATCTTAGATTATAAATAAAAAGGATACAAAAATATATTAGCAAAGTTGGGTAAAAGATTAAAAGTTTAGAATTAAATTAAATTTATAATTGAGGCCAAAACTATATTTTTAAATTATGGGAGAAATGTAAAAAGGAATAAATAAAAAAATTTCAAAAAAAAGACAAAAAGAAAATCAGGAAAAAAGAGAAAGCGCACTGTTCACTCAGTGCCAGGTGTTCGACGCCGGTCTTTCCGTACCGCGCGCACGTCGCCGCGACGCCACGCGTCGTGCGCATGTTCCCGCCTTCCCCGCGTCAACGCGCCGTATAGCGTCGTCGAGTCGGCCGCACTGTGCCCGTGCCGCGTCGCCATCAGCCACGCCGCGCCGTGCGCCTGCCATCGCCTCGTCGTCGTGTCACCACGCGGCGCCCATGCAGCCGTCCCATCGCGCCTCCCCGCGTCAACACCGCTATCGCGTCGCCCGCCCCGTGCCATGCGTCGCCCACGCCACGCCGTCGCGTCGAGCGCCCTATGCCCTGTCGCGCCATGCGTCAGCCACGCCCGTGCCCACGCCGCGACATGCCGAGCCCATGCCACATGTCGCCGTCACCTCACCGCCTCTCTCTCCCTCTCCCCGGCCACATGCCTATTTAAAGGGGGAAAGGCCGAGCCCTTCTTCCCCCTGCTACCCCCATTCCTTCCCCGTCCTCTCCCCTTTCTCCTCCCCTCGCCGGAGCCCCGCCGCCGCCGCTGCCGCCGCCCTCGCCTCCGTGCCTTGCCCAGGTGAGCCCCCTTCCTCCCTCCTCCCCGTCCTTGCTTGCGCCGGCTCGGTCGATCCAGAGAAGAGGGAGAGAGAGAAAAGAAACAGAGGAGAAGGAGGAAGAAGAACAAGAGGAGGGAAAGGAAAGAGAATAGGAGAAAAAAAGAAAAGAAAGAAGAAGAAGAAGAAAAAAATAATATAAAATAAAACTAAAAATAAAATAAGAAAAACATTTGGGAAAATATTTGGAGAAATTGTTGAGTAAAAATATTTGTCCTTTTCTTGGATAAAATCTTTTGTTTTTGAAAACTAAAAATATTAATTTTATCATAGGAATTTTCAAAAATCTAAAATTCTAAATTATTTAAAATAGCGTCAAGCTTTAGGGCAAAATGTATTATTTTGAGTTTAAATTATTTCAAACCCCAGACTTGTCGGTCCGATAAATTGGGATAAAATTCGGATTTTGCATCTTCTTTTCGGTTTAATATTTTCCAAATAGTCATTTAACATCTCTTTCCCTAATTGAAATGGACTAACTCAAATGGTTCCACCCTATAGTAAAATAAATCGGTGAATCACGAAACTTCAAATCATAGTATATCGCTCGTTTTAACTCAGATTTCATCAAAACTCGAACCTAAATTCATCTAAAATCATAGACTAGTGTTAGGAGCGGCTTTTGCGATTTATTTGGCTTTTGGTGATTTTTATTCAAATTATAATCAAATTCAATTGAATTTCTCGCACGTATGAATAGAGTCCGAGGGAGCTGTTGATTGCACCGAAGACCCTGATCAGCAAGGTTGCGAGCAAGGCAAGTCATCACTGCCCTTGAGCATATTGAACCCGCTTGCGAACTTATGTTTGTTTAAAATCAAAAGTGCATGCTATACACATATGAACTCCCCTACTTGTTATATGCCATGCCTTGATGTTGATTACCTGTATATATATTCTTTGTAGACTACGACATGATGTGTTCGAAGAAAATCTTTGGTATTGCTTAGCCATGCTAAATAAGATTTTTACATATTCATATGTATCAAAGGCTTAGCCCCTGCATAGTGGTTCTTATGAATGAGATGAGGATAAGAATTGAGGCTGAGAATGGAAGATTGAAAAATCAAAGTTAATTACAACTTAAAGAATGAAGTTTTTCCTTACCCCGGGAGCGCTAGAACTACTCACGCTGCTAGGAAAGGACGGCTACAGTGCAAGAGGATTCAAGTTCATGGAGCGGGTATTGCCAAAGTGAGGTTACCGAAATGCTTTGCCATGACCGTCTCATGTGTTGGGACGTAGGCTCATTTGTTGGGCAGTCACGGAGTACGGGTAAAGTGTACATCCACTGCAGTGTGAGTAAATCAATCTATTCGAATACCCGTGCTCGCAGATATAAAGCGGCGTGACAAGTTTCTCTCTTGGCTAGACTCTAAATTTTAAAATGATGGGATGGGTTTGCATCATGATTTTTATGTACTAGTGGCTCAACTTCTCGAAAGACGAGGAGGGGTAGACTCCCCAGAAAATCATGACAATCCAGTGGCGGGAAGCTATCCTTGGAATCACAATGGATGGTGGATAGAACCGTCGCCGATTTAATAAACTATGGAACTAAAACTTGATTAGGCTTAGGTCTTAGGTTTATGAAAAGAATTGCAAAACCGGCTTTATGCAAAAGAACCACAGCCATTCATTGATTATCCCCTATCATATGCATCCTTGTTGTGATGACTTGATGAGTATGGTTGGTACTCACCCTTGCTATACACACAAACATCCAGATGTGGATAATGAAGACCCAGAAGACCCGTATGCCTACTACCAGGAAGGTGTGAAAGACGATGGCGTCCAGTAGGTCTTAGACTCCGGACGTTGCCTGTGGTAATGACATGTCGTTGCCTTCTGTCTGCTGCCTTATCTTAATTCTGCTTTTGGTTGTATCCGGACCGTATGGTCCCCATTATTAGACTATTGCCTTCGGGCTTATATTGTAACTTTTGGTGTAAGACTATTCGTGCATGAGCACATGATATTTCAGTACTGTATTTCGTGGGTACTCTAACACCCTGAGGTGTTTTCCCTGTTAAAAATCCAAAAGAAAATCATAAAAGAAAATTATTGGAATTAACTGGATAGAACAAACAATTTTAAAAGCCAAATGCTAAATGGAAATGGCATGGTAGGATTTTTCTTAAATTCTACATGTCAAAATACATTAACAGGATTTTTAGTGGAATTTTCAGAGCATTAAAAATAATTTTTAACCAATTAAAATCAAAATCGGAATTAATAAATCTCGGGAAAAATCGGCTTTCTCTCTCCGTCCTTTCCCGCCCAAAATCGGCCGTTGGCCGCTGGCCCAAGCCGACGGCCCATCCCCTCCCCGCGCGCGCCAGCCGATCGGCCGAGCCGATCGGCCGAGCCGATCAGGCCGGCGGCCCAGCCGATCCCGTCCGTGCGCCGCTCTCTCTCCTCCCTCGCGGGCCGGCCGCAGGCCGTGGCCCGTTTATCCCTCGCGCCCACGAACAAGTCCATTTCACCTCCCCTTTACCCTGGGACGCCGACAGGTGGGGCCCGCCTGTCAGGCCGTCGTCCCCGACCCTGGCCGTCCCAGCGCCATTTCCGTCGCCCCCGTCCGCTCGTTTTTCGGGCGCCCGCCTTCCCCGCGCTCCGGGATCCCTTCGCCTTAACTCCCCACCGTGCCCGCCTGCATTCAAAGCCCTCGGTCGCCGCTCTCGCACGCCCTAATGGCCGGATTTCATCACCGGTCATTACTTCCCCCAAATTTGCGCCGGTGAGTAATTCTGCCCTTATCCGGTTGCCGCTGATCTCCCAGCGATCTATTTAAGCACCCCCGCACCCTCGCCGTCCTTCCCACACCCTCACTCAAGCCGATCTCGCTCTCGTTTGCCCCCACACCGTGTGTCCTTGCTTCGGAGCTCGCTGCCGGACTTAGGACGTGATTTCCCGCTACCCCGAGTCATTCTGGTCTTCGTCGCTGCCTCCCTTTCCATCGTCGGTGTCCGTCCCCCCTCAGCCGCCCTTCCCCGCGAGCTCCTACCGTCTCCCTCGTCGCTGTCGCCGTCGTCTTCCCCAACTCCGGTGACCCGCGGTGAGCTTTTCCCCTTTTCCTCTCGGTCCAATCCCGCGTCGCCGTGTGCGGGTGCGCGCGGTTCCGCTCGCGCGTGAGCCGTGGCACTCCGCCGCCCCGCGTCGCCACCCGAATGGCACCGGTCGGCTTCCTGCCACCGGCCACCGCCGCCAGCTGATCGCGCCCGCGCCCCTCCCTCTTGGCCGTCTGATCGGCTTCGGCCGATCGGCACCGTCCGTCCCCGCCTGCCCACATGGCAAGCCACGTGGTCGCCACCTCGGCACCACGTGTATGCCACGTGGTGCACCGCCCGGTCCGGCCGTGGACCCGGTCCACCATGGACCGGCGTCCCGCGGACCGCTGGCGTCAGCCCTCGGGCGCTGACGTCAGCCCTAACCGCTGACGCCTTCCCCGGGCTTTATTGCGCAATAAATCAATTAAGGATTTTTTCTATTTTAGTAAAAAACCCAGAAAACTTCTAAAAATCATATCTTTTCAATCCGACCTCCGTTTTAGACCATTCAAATTTCATTAAATCCATAAAAATGCCAAGAATCCATTAAAAATAGTTTTGTTCCCTTTTTTAGTAGCTTTTTAGCCTGTTTTGTTGAAGTGCTTGTTTGCTGTGTAGACCCCGGTAGTTCCACCGTTCCGGTTTACTTTGAAGTCGTCGCTGAAGTCCCCCAAGCCGAAGACAAAGGCAAGTCATACTATATTATTGATCATATTGCTCCCATTTTGCTAAAACACCTGTTTTATTCTATGAAACTGCACGGATTCTATATTGTCATTTCATGGGAAATAGTACACCTTATGTTTAGTTTATGCCTTAGGTTTGACACCCCAAACCCTTTGATTAAACTTGGGAAAATAATATGATTAGCTTCAGGACTAGGTTATGCTTAGCCTGGCTTAGATTCACTAGCTCACTAAATAGGTAATTCTCACTTAATATGTCTCTCCTGGACTTCTGTTCGGAGCATTAATGGTTAGAAATTTTAGGTGAACTGGATTAACAACTAAAATATGACCAATGGTGGGCTCTAGGCGCTATGGTTTTGGTTAGCGGCGCCCATGGCAATTAAGGACCGGTTCACGGGACCCCTCGGGAGAATGACCGTGCAAACCACAAGCCGAAATGGGTAAGGTAGGTCCTGTAGTGTAGCCTCTCCTTGCTGACAGACCCATTGGCAAGGGTGAGCTGGATGGAGTTTCAGTCGGCCCCGCTATAAGGGTTGCTGGGCTGTCGGATTCACCGAGGCACTCGGGGGGCTGCCCATTCCCAGGGTTCGGGAGTGGGGGCGGAACCTTGGTGGGGTTCGCTTGGTTAGTGAAGGGTTATACGAAAGGTCCTATCACAGTTAACTTTCCGGGGTACCACGGTGGTACTTCGGCGCACGGGAGACAATGTCGTGGGACTGTGTCTTGTGGGTACAGTTGTACACCTCTGATCAGAGTAAAACTATTCGAATAGCAATGCCCGTGGTAATCGGGCGATCGACTGAGCTCTCCGTGATTAGTCTCACACTATTACACCCTGATTAATGGAACATGACTAGTATAAGTGGATGGGTTGGGCCTGTCACAACGTGGGGATAACGTTTGACAGTGTTGGTTTTCAAAATGCTTTAATTACTTAAATTACTATGTTTTGATTGTGTTCAAAGTTCCTATTGTTTGGAAAAACCCCTGCTGTTTGCGCAAAAGCAAACCTTAGCCAAACCTTTGTCTTCCCTGCATTCATTCCTCTCCCCTTTCGGTGTGACTTGCCGAGTACGTGGAAGTACTCATCCTTGCCTCTTCACCAGAACCTGAGCCAGAAGCTGTGGAGTGGTCGAAGCCTCGTGGCCAGTGTCAAGCTTAGGCTTAGGCCCTTTTCCTTTTTCCGCTGCTCTTTTGTAATCTTTTTGTAATGTTTCTAAGACGTGGAACTGTATTATCAACAATTGTCGTATGTGTACCCTGGCTGGTCCTGGACAGGGATTTTAATACACATATAGGTTCGGAAATTCGGGTCTAAATTTCTAGGCGTGACAAGTTGGTATCAGAGCCAATTTCCAGACCGTAGGAAAAGCCAAACGGAAAAACCTTAGGAGCCCTCTAAATCCTTTCATATGCATAAGCCCTGGCTTTTGAAGTCATTTCGGGAAAATGGGTCTTGTTTCCTCGGGATTGGGAAAAATTTTAAGTCTCTCTCAAAACAAAGAATTTTGAAAACTCGGTTAAGTCTAAGTGATAGGATTTTAAAGGTAAAATTTGAAAAATCATTTGATCTCTTATTCGGCCGCCAAGTCAGGATTTTCTAAGGGATCAAAGTCCTAAGTCGAGATAGGAGGGAATGGTCGCCAATTTTATATTATAACTAAGCATCTATTTTGCCGCATCATCTAGGGGATGTCATTAGAAGTTTTACTTAGCCTCATAAAAATGTTTCTCAAAAACCCTCTTTTTCTCGTTTACTTTACTTGAGTCCTTTACCGTTTATCTAACTTGGGTTTGAGCACGCATTGATCACCTACCTTGTCTTCTCTAGATGGCAGGCCGTCCAGTCACCCACAACGGTCAGGGCTTGAAGGGTTTCATCACGGAGCTGGCAAGGATGGCCTTGGCAGTAGGCTATCCGGATGCACCTGAGTACACTGTCGTCTCACCGTTCGGCAGTGAGTTGCCTCACCAAGTCCGCCTGAAGGTGCACGGGTTCGTCGGCACCAACATCCCGAACATGGTGGTCACTGCGTCGGGAGGAACAGATGAGCATGCATGTCAAAAGGCGGCTTATCTGATGCTGGCTCGGATGAGGGAGATGCATGACTACCATCTCTGCCACTCTGCCTATCGGTACCATCCTCGGCGTGGAAGTTCGTCAGCAGTCAACACCTTCCAATCTGCTGAAGGGGAGAATGATACCACCTTCTCTCACATGAGGACTGTGATTGAAGGGCTGGATAAGATGCACGCAGATCTTCACATGGCGGCAAAGGCCCTGAATGACCAGAATATCTTAAGGATCAAGAGTTTGAAGGATGAGGTGGATCGTCTCAAGAGAGAAATCGCCAGTCTGAAGGGACTTCCACCTCCCAACATCCTTCGGATCAGGATCACGCCGCGGAAGAACACCAAGGCTTCGGTGCGGATGCAGCTGGCACCCAGGGTTCCACCTCCTGCACCGCCACCTTCCCCAGTCCCCACCCCAGTGCCAGATCCTACTCTTGCTCTGGTCCCTGCCCCAAGCGGAGGAGGAGGATGGATCTCGGTGTCCAGCAACAGCAAGGGCAGTAGCAGCGGCAGCTCCAAGAGCCCCGAACGGAAAGAAGAGTTAGCAAGCTCTCAAAGCCGCTCGAAGGAAAAGGAAGACGGGAACTCCCTAGGGAGTGGTTTCGACTCCTCCGACCGCGAAAGCCGCTCTGACCCCTAGAGTGTTGCCACCCTTAGTTTACCGTTTTCCTAGTTTTCCTGTGTGCTTAGTTGCTGTGTGTTAGGAGTGCTGTGCGAGGGTAGAGGTCAACCGGTATCAAGTGTGGATATGGGTTGTCCAATTAAGGATGTTGAGTGTGTTTTAAGTGTTTTAATTAAAGAACAGATCAAAACAAGTAATAAAGATCGACTTCTCTGTCCAATCTGTTTTACTCCTTCTCCTCGCCTTGGTTGTTCCGCTTCTTCAGATGGTGAACACCATGAATGGCAGCGTCAACACCAGCACTGAGTCAGCTGAGAACAACACCCGTACCAATGTCAACAACCCACCTCCTCCATCTGAGAACATCACTTTGGCACAAGTCCTAGCCAACCAGACCAAGATGATGGCTGCAATGATGCAGAAGATGCAACAACAGCATCAGCAGATGCAGTTGCAAATGATGCAACAGTTTCAGCAGCAGAACCAGCATCAACATGACCATTTTGCACCACCACCTCCCCCACAAAACAAGCTGTTATAATTCCTTCGGGTCCGACCCCCAACTTTCTCCAGCACCACCAACCCCATGAGGCTAATGATTGGATCATCGCCATAGAAAAGAAGTTGGACCTTCTCCAGTGCACAGACCAGGAGAGGGTGTCTTTCGCCACCCACTAACTCCAAGGCCCCGCCTCAGCCTGCTGGAACAACTTCTTGGCTACCCGTCGGGCGGACGCACCCACAGTTACTTGGGCAGAGTTTTGCCACCAATTCCGGAAGGCACACATCCCCGGAGGGATAGTAGCCCAGAAAAAGAGGGAGTTCAGATCCCTGGAGCAAGGCACTTGGACTGTCATCGAGTATCTGCACGAGTTCAATCGCTTAGCGCGATATGCTCCAGAGGATGTACGCACTGACGCCGAGCGTCAAGAGAAGTTCTTGGCCGGGCTAGATGATGAGTTAACAGACAAACTCATCTCCGGTGAATACGCCAACTTCGAGAAGTTAGTCGACAAAGCCATCCGTCAAGAAGACCAAAGCAATAAAATGCATAGAAAATGGAAGGCTACTCAGTTTAGGCCACAACCTCAGCAAGGGAATCCCCAGCGGCCGCGTTTCACTCCGGGTGGTCAAAGTGGACCTACCACTATGATCGACCGTCAACATCGCCCATACCATCCCAGGAATTTCTAACCCAACAAAAGCCGTCCCGGACAGCTACAGCGGAATCTGGCCCCACGTCCGCCAAAGGCGCAGCCGTCGCCGCAGTCCAAGCCAATGCCACCAAAAAAGGACTCGGGATTCAAACCGGGTAACTGTTTCAACTGTGGAGAACCTGGACATTTCACAGACAAGTGTTTAAGACCAAAACGCAAACCCAGGTTCATCCAAGCAAGAGTGAATCATGCTTCGGCAAAGGAGGCACATGACGCACCGGATATCATATTGGGTATGTTCCCTGTGAACTCCTTTAATGCATCAGTCCTGTTTGATTCCGGTGCAACCCACTCTTTTATATCAAAAGCATTCGTGGGAACACATGGGTTGTCGGTGTTAAAACTTCAGATACCCATGCGGGTTCAAACTCCCGGGAACCATTTGAACACTGCCCACTTTTGCCATTCAGTGGCAATAGAAATCCAAGGATTTCCCTTTCTAGCCAATCTTATCCTTCTAGAATCAAAAGACCTGGATGTCATCCTTGGGATGGATTGGTTGACCCGTCATAAAGGTCTGATCAATTGCGCAAGCCGCATGATCTCCTTGACCAATGACGAAGGGAAGAAAGTGATTTATCGCTCCCCTAAACCATTGAAGGTAGTGGCAAGTCTGAATCGGATCTCAGCTAAGGAGAAGCCCAAGGAGAAAGGAAAGGACCAGGCGAAGTTAGAAAATATTCCTGTGGTTTGTGAGTACCTGGAAGTCTTCCTGGAAGACCAAACCACAATGCCTCCTGAAAGAGAAAAAGAGTTTTCGGATTGACCTAGTCCCTGGCACTGCTCCGATCCACAAGAGACGCTATAGAATGGGAGCCAATGAGTTGGCAGAGGTCAAGAAGCAAGTAGATGGAAAGTTACAGAAAGGTTATATCGGCCCGAGCACATCGCCCTGGGGTGCTCCAGTCATTTTTGTGGAGAAAAAGGATAAGACCAAAAGGATGTGCGTCGACTATCGCGCACTCAACGAGGTCACTATCAAGAACAAGTACCCTCTCCCTAGGATTGACGACCTGTTCGATCAATTAAAGGGAGCAAAGTTGTTCTCAAAGATAGACCTGTGGTTAGGCTATCACCAGCTAAGAATTCGAGAGGAGGACATTCCCAAGATCGCCTTCATCACTTGGTACGGTTTGTACGAGTGCACGGTCATGTCCTTCGGACTTACAAATGCCCCAGCCTTTTTCATGAATTTGATGAACAAAGTGTTCATGGAATTCCTAGACAAGTTCGTCGTAGTGTTCATCGACGACATCTTGATCTACTCACAGTCGGAAGAGGAACACGAGTACCATCTCCGGTTGGTACTCAAAAAGTTAAGAGACCACCAGCTCTATGCTAAGTTTAGCAAATGTGCTTTCTGGTTAAAGGAAGTGCAATTCCTCGGCCATATCATGAATGCCCAAGGAGTCATAGTGGACCCTTCCAATGTGGAAGCAGTAACCAAATGGACTCCACCCAAAACCGTCACCCAGGTCAGAAGTTTTCTAGGACTTGCGGGTTATTACCATCGGTTCATCGAGAACTTCTCAAAGATTGCCAAGCAATTGATGCAGTTGTTAAAGAAGGATGAAAAGTTCATATGGATTGCCGAACGCAACCAGAGTTTTGAAACACTCAAGAGAAAACTGGTGTCCGCACCCGTATTGATCTTGCCAGATCAAACCAAGAATTTCCAAATTTATTGCGACGCATCTCACCAAGGGTTAGGCTGTGTGTTGATGCAAGATGGAAAAGTGGTCGCTTATGCTTCCCTCCACTTGAAACCTCATGAGTCTAACTACCCAACACATGACTTGGAACTAGCAGCAGTCGTCCATGCTCTGGAAATATGGCGACATTACCTCGTCGGTAATCGATGTGAAATATATATGGATCATAAGAGTCTGAAATACATTTTCACCCAACCGGATTTGAACCTCCGTCAGCGACGATGGTTGGAGTTGATCAAGGATTATGATCTAAGTATACACTACCACCCTGGCAAAGCTAACGTGGTAGCTGATGCCTTGAGCCGAAAGAGTTACTGCAACTCTATCCACATACAAGGGAAATGTGAACAGTTACTACAAGACCTAGAGCACCTAAACCTGGGAATTGTTGAACCCGAATTTGTGGCCGCTCTTGAAGCCCAACCCACACTCTTAGATCAAATTCGCATAGCTCAAGCCTCGGATCCTGACGTAACTGAGCTTAAGAAGAATATGAGAGTGGGAAAAGCTCGTGACTTCACGGAAGATGAACACGAAACCATATGGATGGGCAACAGGATATGTGTGCCAGAAGATAAGGAATTGAAGAAGTTAATCCTTACTGAAGCACATCAGAGTCAGTACTCTATCCATCCGGGAAGTACCAAGATGTATCAGGACCTTAAGGAGAAATTTTGGTGGGTTAGCATGAAAAGAGAAATAGCAGAGTTCGTGGCACAATGCGATGTATGCCAGCGAGTAAAGGCAGAACAACAGAGGCCTGCTGGATTATTACAGCCACTTCAAATCTCGGAATGGAAGTGGGAGGAAATCAGGATGGATTTCATCACCGGTTTACCCCGGACATCATCAGGACACGATTAAATCTGGGTTATCATCGACCGCCTCACTAAAGTAGCTCATTTTATCCCAGTGCTTACCACCTATATGGGCAGAAAGTTAGCAGAATTGTACCTTGCAAGGATTGTGTGTCTTCATGGGGTACCCAAGAAGATAATATCTGATCGTGGTAGTCAGTTCACCTCCAAGTTTTGGCAAAAACTACAAGAGGAACTTGGCACCCGGTTGAATTTTAGCACGGCCTATCACCCACAAACCGATGGTCAGACGGAACGTGCAAACCAGGTTTTGGAAGATGTGTTGCGAGCTTGTGCTCTGGATTTCGGAGGAGCTTGGGATAAGAGCTTGCCCTATGCAGAGTTCTCCTATAACAACAGTTATCAGGCCAGTTTACAGATGGCACCTTTCGAAGCACTTTATGGATGAAAGTGTCGTACCCCGCTTTTTTGGGATTAGGCTGGCGAACGTCAGTTGTTCGGGACTGAAGTATTAAGTGATGCTGAAGAGAAAGTCAGAATCATAAGAGAAAGGATGAAAGTTGCATAGTCTCGTCAAAAGAGTTATGCAGACAACCGTCGCAGAGAGCTAGCTTTCAAAGTCGGAGACTATGTATATCTTCGTGTCACCCCACTCCGGGGAGTGCACCGATTCCAAACCAAGGGCAAGTTGGCACCATGCTATGTGGGACCATATCGGATCCAAGAGCGACGAGGTGAAGTGGCATACCAACTCGAACTGCCACCCACCATGGCGGGAATCCATGACGTTTTCCACGTCTCCCAACTCAAGAAGTGTCTGAGAGTTCCAGAAGAACATGCCAGTCCAGATCAGATCGAAATCTAGGAAGATCTGACTTACGTGGAGAAACCAGCACGGATCCTCGAAACCGGTGAACGGAGGACCCGAACAAGGTTATCAGGTTCTGCCGAGTTCAATGGACTCATTACTCCGAAGAAGAAGCAACCTGGGAGAGGGAAGATGAGCTAAAGGCCGCTCATCCCTATCTGTTCGCTAGTACCTTCGAATCTCGGGGTCGAGATTCCGTTTAAGGGGGGTAGGTTTGTAACACCCTGAGGTGTTTTTCCCTATTAAAAATCCAAAAGAAAATCGTAAAAGAAAATTGTTGGAATTAACTGGAGAGAACAAGTAATTTTAAAACCCAAATGCTAAATGAAAATGGCATTGTAGGATTTTTCTTAAATTCTACATGTCAAAATACATTAACAAGATTTTTAGTGAAATTTTCGAGCACTAAAAATAATTTTTAACCAATTAAAATCAAAATCAGAATAATTAAATCCCGGGAAAAATCGGCTTTCTCTCTCCGTCCTTTCCCGCCAAAAATCGGTCGTGGGTCGTCGGCCCGAGCCGACGGCCCATCCCCCGCCGCCACGATCAGGCCGACGGCCCAACCGCTCTCGCCCGCGCGCCGCTCTCTCTCCTCTCTCACGGGCCGGCCGAAGGCCGCGGCCCGTTTATCCCTCGCGCCCGCGAACAAGTCCATTTCGCCTCCCCTTTACCCTGGGACGTCGACAGGTGAGGCCCGCCTGTCAGGCCATAGTCCCCGACCCTGGCCGCCTCGGCGCCATTTCTGCCGCCCCCGTCCGCTCATTTTACGCGCGCTCGCCTTCCCCGCACTCCGAGATCCCTTCGCCTTAACTCCCCACCGTGCCCGCCGGCATTCAAAGCCACCGGCCACCGCTCCCGCACGCCCTAATGGCCGGATTTCATCACCGGTCATTACATCCCCCCAAATTTGCGCCGGCGAGTAATTCCGCCCTTATCCGGTCGCCACTGATCTCCCCGCAACCTATTTAAGCACCCCCGCACCCTCTCCGTCCTCCCCACACCCTCACTCAAGCCGATCTCGCTCTCGTTTCCCCCACACCGTGCGCCCTTGCTTCGGAGCTTGCCGTCGGACTTCGACCGTGATTTCCCACCGCCCCGAGTCATTCCGGTCTTCGCCGCCGCCTCACTCTCCGTCGTCGGCGTCCGTCCTCCCTCAGCCATCCTTCCCCGTGAGCTCCCACCGTCTCCCTCACCGTCGTTGTCGTCGTCTCCCCCAACTCCGGTGACCTGCGGTGAGCTTTTCCACTTTTCCTCTCGGTCCAATCCCACGTCGCCGTGTGCGGGTGCGCGCGGTTCCACTCGCGCGTGAGCCGCGGCACTCCGCCGCCCCGCGTCGCCACCCGAATGGCACCGGCCGGCTTCCTGCCACCGGCCACCGCCGCCAGCTGATCGCGCCCGCGCCCCTCCCTCTTGGCCGTCGATCGGCTTCGACCGATCGGCACCGTCCGTCCGCCGCCCACGTGGCAAGCCACGTGGTCGCCACTCGGCACCACGTGTATGCCACGTGGTGCACCGCTCGGTCCGGCCGTGGACCCGGTCCACCATGGACCGGCGTCCCATGGACCGGGCGTCAGCCTCGGCGCGACGTCAGCCCTAACCGCGACGCCTTCCCGGGCTTTATTGCGCAATAAATTAATTAAGGATTTTTTCTATTTTAGTAAAAAAACCCGTAAAACTTCTAAAAATCATATCTTTTCAATCCGACCTTCGTTTTAGACCATTCAAATTTCATTAAATCCATAAAAATGCCAAGAATCCATTAAAAATAGTTTTGTTCCCTTTTTTAGTAGCTTTTTAGCCTGTTTTGTTGAAGTGCTTGTTTGCTGTGTAGACCCCGGTAGTTCCACCGTTCCGGTTTACTTTGAAGTCGTCGCTGAAGTCCCCCAAGCCGAAGACAAAGGCAAGTCATACTATATTATTGATCATATTGCTCCCATTTTGCTAAAACACCTGTTTTATTCTATGAAACCGCACGGATTCTATATTGTCATTTCATGGGAAATAGTACACCTTATGTTTAGTTTATGCCTTAGGTTTGACACCCCAAACCCTTTGATTAAACTTGGGAAAATAATATGATTAGCTTCAGGACTAGGTTATGCTTAGCCTGGCTTAGATTCACTAGCTCACTAAATAGGTAATTCTCACTTAATATGTCTCTCCTGGACTTCTGTTCGGAGCATTAATGGTTAGAAATTTTAGGTGAACTGGATTAACAACTAAAATATGACCAATGGTGGGCTCTAGGCGCTATGGTTTTGGTTAGCGGCGCCCATGGCAATTAAGGACCGGTTCACGGGACCCCTCGGGAGAATGACCGTGCAAACCACAAGCCGAAATGGGTAAGGTAGGTCCTGTAGTGTAGCCTCTCCTAGCTGACAGACCCAATTGCAAGGGTGAGCTGGATGGAGTTTCAGTCGGCCCCGCTATAAGGGTTGCTGGGCTGTCGGATTCACCGAGGCACTCGGGGGGGCTGCCCATTCCCAGGGTTCAGGAGTGGGGCGAAACCTTGGTGGGGTTCGCTTGGTTAGTGGGGGGTTATACGAAAGGTCCTATCACAGTTTCCTTTCCGGGGTACCACGGTGGTATTCCGGCGCACGGGAGACCGTGTCGTGGGGTTGTGTCTTGTGGGTACAGTTATACACCTCTGATCAGAGTAAAACTATTCGAATAGCCGTGCCTGCGATGATGGGGCGATCGACTGAGCTCTCCGTGATTAGTCTCACACTATTACACCCTGATTAATGGAACATGACTAGTATAGGTGGATGGGTTGGGCCTGTCACAACGTGGGGATAACGTTGGACAGTGTTGGTTTTTAAAATGCTTTAATTACTTAAATTACTATTGTTTTGATTGTGTTCAAAATTCCTATTGTTTGGAAAAACCCCTGCTGTTTGTGCAAAAGCGAACCTTAGCCAAACCTTTGTCTTCCCTGCATTCATTCCTCTCCCCTTCTGGTGTGACTTGCTGAGTACGTGGAAGTACTCATCCTTGCCTCTTCACTAGAACCTGAGCCAGAAGCTGAAGAAGAAGACGAAGTGGAGTAGGCCTGTCCTATGCTCTGGAATCTGCCTGTGAAGTGGTCGAAGCCTCGTGGCCAATGTCAAGCTTAGGCTTAGGCCCTTTTCTTTTTTTCGTTGCTCTTTTGCAATCTTTTTGTAATGTTTCTAAGACGTGGAACTGTATTATCAACAATTGTCGTATGTGTACCCTGGCTGGTCCTGGACAGGGATTTTAATACACATAGCTTCGAAAATTCGGGTCTGAATTTCTGGGCATGACAGGTACCACACTACTCGATCCAAGGAAATGGTACTATGAACACAAATGATTCCCGTTCCGAAAACGGGGGTCTATAGAGCTGATATCAGAGTGTGCGACTGTAGGATAAGACCAATGGTGCCCCACCCCTTTATAGCTGGCTAAAGGGAGAAATCCCCACCTAGGATTATTTTAAAAATAGAAACATTATGACTATAAAAAAATGTGTTTTCCCTTATACTCTTATCTCCTTATATCCTTATAAAATTTGTTTTGCTCTCATTTTCCCCTGACTTTGGAGTCCTTGCAAACTGATTTGCCAAATTTCTCTCCTTTCCTCCTCAACTCTCTAGTTGTTAAGCCGGAGCACCATCTCGAAAGCCAAGTCAAGTCCAAGCTTCAAGGAAGGCGATCAAGCCAAGCGGCCCCAAGTCAGTCCTTCCTGAGGAGCAAGCGACGTTTCCCTGGAACTCACCTAAAACCCAATCTCTTCTCGAAAGAGTAGCATCGATAGTTCCTGGTCGTGTGTTGTTTTTTGTGTCAGGTGTATGGTTTACATCAGTATTGGGGATGTGACCATACTAGGTTGTTTGTTTAATCAACTGGAACAATAAAAGTATACTCACATCAGATCAATAGTAAGCACATTAAGGTCTCATCTTTAGTTAACCTCTTCTTTCCCCTCTCCTGTCTTTTTCGGCAAGAGATGGTTCACCTACGTCGAGCATCAGCCGACAATGAGAACCCACCAGAGCCCAACCCCACCACTTAAGCCGAAGTCATGGTTGCACAAACCCAATTGTTGCAGGCCATCGCCAACAATCAAGGAGGCCGTGGAAACTCAAGCCTTGGCGAGTTTATGAGAGCAAAGTCACCCACATTCGCTACGGCGAAGAACCTATGGATGCGGAAGATTGGTTGCGCATCATAGAGAAGAAGTTGACTCTTATGCGTGTGCGCGAAGCTGACAAAGTGATCATTGCTGCAAACCAACTGGAAGGACCCGCTAGTGACTGGTGGGATACTTATAAGGAGACACGAGCAGAGGATGTTGCGGAACCAACATGGGAAGAATTCGTCACCGCCTTTCATGAGAACTTCGTGCCGGCAGCAGTAATGCTCATGAAGAAAAATGAATTTAGGAGACTGTGCCAAAGGAACATCACAGTGCAGGAGTACCTGAACCAGTTCACCCAGCTTGCCCGCTACGCGACCAGCGACTTGACAGATGAAGAAGAGAAGGTCGACAAGTTCATCGAGGGATTGAATGATGAACTGCGAGGGCATATGATCGGATAGGACCATGCAAACTTTCAGAGTTTGATTAACAAGGTCGTAAGGCTAGAACACGACCAGAAGACAGTGGAAAACAATCGCAAGAGGGAACTCGATATGCCCGCCCACTTCAGGGAGCGTCTCAGCGTCCCAAGGGAGCCACCCCATCTGGATGGAAGCCAACCGTCGTGGCAACTAGTTGTCCTGCTACACCTAGCAATGTCAGCAGGCCAACTGCGACCCAATTCCGCACTCCGACACCGACTCTAGCCGCTCCTGGAAGGAAGAATGTGAACTGCTTCAACTGTGGAAAGTTTGGGCAGTTTGCCAACCACTGCCCCAAGCCACGCAACACCCCTCTTCGTACCGGTGCCAATGCAACGGCTGTACGTGGAACTACTACCCCTGCTGATGGACACATTTTGTTCAAGACGCTGCAACCCAATGAGTCTGCTACCAGATTTCGCCATGGACAAGTGAATCATGTGCACGCCAAAGAGGCATAGGAAGATCAGAGAATGCTACTGGGTATGCTTTCTATCAACTCCGCAGTTAAAGTCTTATTTGATTCCGGAGCATCGCATTCGTCCATATCATCAAAAATAAGCGAACAACGCAATGTACACCAGGTGGAACCTAAGAGACCCATGTTAGTACATGCACCCAGGGGAGATATAACTGTACCCCATGCCTGCATCAATGTGCCTATTCGAATTAAATACGTATTATTTCTTTCAAACATCATGATACTACTGCCACCACCTGTTAGTCAATGGGACATTACGCCCTGTTCTCAGCAGAACACGGTATAGATAGATCTGAGAGTACCAAACTAGTTTATCTTCAATTTCACAAATCCTCCTAGCCAAAAACTCTTAAAATTTAAGGGGGGTAGCATAGCATATCAGCTTCGATCATGCGAGACCTAGAGGCCTTTGCACACTCCCAAAATCAAATTCTGTAACCAAGAATGCTATGGGGAAACCTTTCATTCTCATTGTCTTAAAACTAAAACCTCATAACTTGGGTTGGGAAAGAGCAAAAATTTGATCTTAGTAACATTAAACCCAGTACTCTACCGCAGCCATATTCATTTCAGTGTATTTGAATCATCCTTCCAGGCACCACACAAAGAAAATATATTACATTCGACCAGGAAACGCTATCCACACATATAAGATCTGAGTTTCCTCAAAACATAATTAGTTTCTTGTGTAAAATCAAAGTGTGTTTGATTCTTCATTTGATGATGAACAATTGGCATCTGGGATTATTGCTTTGTGTGTTTTGTTATTTGGAGATTTATTGACAAAGTGATGTTGGTTTTCGATTATGAACAGTGTTCGATCAGTGCCACAACCGGTCGACCAGGATTGTGCGCCGGTCGACCGAGTGTTTGGGCGGTCGACCAGGGCGGGTTGCCTACGGTCGAGACCGGCGGCACATCCGATCGGTTGCCGATTTGGTTTTGATTTTGGTTTCAGTTTGTTTCCTTGCATATATATGGAAGTTTCGTGTTCCTATGCACGTGTCTGGTTATTTATGCTAACAATGAGTCAAGTTTGGATAGCTTGTGCTCGGATATGGTATTCTTTGTTTAATTGTGTGCAGGTACTCTTTACGCCTCGGGAAAGTGTTGCCGGTGATCGAGTCGGAGTCAACTTGGAGATAAGGTGACGTCCAAGATAGGGATCATGCGGGATGCTGAAGGGTAGAGATTAGTGCACATAATTGGGAAGTTTCCATATGGCATACAATGGAGATATTGTTGCGTATGGAAAGCGGAATTTTGGTTTTTAGGAAAACCGAGTTTGTTATGGTTGATTTATGTATTCGTTTCTTGTACGGGAAGATTTCCTAGTGGATTAGGGCTTCTTGTATGAGTAGGATTTGTGGCTCTTGGCTGCGGATCTTCAGTATAAATAGTGAGGGGAGGCCTGGCCTCTCGATATAGCTTTTGGAGTTCAAGTTTTGGAGTTCTTCGAGTTAGGGTTTCAAGTTTAGCTTGAGATTTTGTGAGGAGTGCTTTGCATGCACTTTGTAAACACACAGAGATTCAATAAAGTTCAATATATTTGAAGAATTCTTTGTGTCTACTTCTTCTTCGGTGCGGCGACGTATTGTCGGTTCAACCGGATCTGCTAACCGGTCAAACCGCAGATACTACGGCGGTCAGACCACGCCTTCTTCCCAGTTAGACCGCAAGTACATCGGTGGTCAGACCGGCGGGTATCGGACTTCATCGACATCGGCTACATCAAGCAATCGGCTGAGGCGATCGGCTAGGGCGGTCAGACCGGCGCTCACTTGGCGGTCAGACCGACCGAACAGCGTGGTTAGACCGGCAATTCAACCTCGGTCAGACCGGATCTAGAAGAGAGGTAAAGTTTTATTTCCGCTAAAACTTTGTTTTTGGGGGTGCACCAACCATTCACCCCTCCTCTGGTTGGCTTTTCATTGGGTATTCGATCCTACATCATGTGCTTTACAAGGGATACTAGTTGGGATGCAAGTAGCAATCCTTGCAATCAATGCCATCCAACCACTCTTCTGACGAGCAAAACCTAACAACAACCTAAACCACCCGAGCACAAGTTTAAACCAAAAATCCAATGTGCTCCTAATATAACAGCAAAAGAGAGGTTCAGGCAGTGGCCGCCAGATCCACACATAAGGGGACAAATTCTAGGGACCATCCATTGACTACCTAATCTATTAGTAATCCTAGAAAAGAGAGAAAGACAATAGGTGCAAACACGACGAGAAAACAAACCGCCTCACAGAGGAAATCCTGGTAACCATCCTCTGTCGCATCCCGCCACAGCCTCCAAACAAAAAACTAGTGGGTATAGCACCCAAGCCAGTAAAGTACTAATAGTCGTTCCGACATACCGCACTTTTGCCCACACCCATCGCCAAGCAGCAACCCCTTTCGCCAGAATGCAGCCTCCGTGACCGAAGCACCACGACACCACTATCCTCCGAGCATCGTCTCCGGCGATGAATCCACCCATTGCCTGGACCGATGAGGGAACGTCTCCTTCCATCCTGGATCCTACGACAGCAAGCCCTAACCGTCGACGAAGTCCTCCTTTGCCAGGAACTCATCGCTCTACTTCGCCTTCGTCATGTGACCCTCGCTCCATCCCTCCTTCACTCGAGCTACTTCGCCTCCACTCACTCTTCAGTCTGCTAACCGGAACAAGTGTGAGAGACAAGCCACCTCTCTCTCCCCTTTCCTTTATAAATGAAGCAAGGGCACACATCAAAAGATTCATTGCGGAAATATTAGATTAATAGAACCACTAAGTCTAGAGTACCTAGAAAGGTTTAAAAAATGGATAACATAGTTATCTGAAACATAGATCGCAAAGACATAGTAGGGAACACCTTAAGAACTCCATGATAGATTTTCGCTTCATCCTAAACAATTACCCTATCCATCATTTGTTGGGATGAAATCCTAAATAGATCAGTCCTATATAAACCAACAGACTTCCAACCACAACCCAACCCAAATCTCAGGGACGAGATTTATATTAAGAGGAGTAGGTTTGTAACACCCGAAAATCGAGATTTAAAAATCAAAATCTAAAATTTGGAACTTACAAAAACTTTTGGATTGTTGCATCTTATCGAAATTATTTGCCTCTTATTCACGAGTTTTTGTTGCGTGTTATAAATATCGAATTATTCCAAAAGGCAAAAATGTTGAAAAGGTTTTAGAAACCCTAAACAAAAAGGAAATTCCAAAATAAATATCAGAAATACAAATTATAAAAATATACAATTGAGAAAAGCTAAGGTTGATAAAAATTCATTTTTGGATCGAAACCGTATTTTCGAAAATGCAAAAATAAAATAAAATCTTAGATTATAAATAAAAAGGTTAAAAAAAATTATAGCAAAGTTGGGTAAAAGATTAAAACTTTAGAATTAAATTAAATTTATAATTCAGGCCAAAACTATATTTTTAAATTATGGGAGAAATGTAAAAAGGAATAAAATTTTTTAAAAAAAGAGAAAAATAAAATCGGGAAAAAAGAGAAAGCGCACTGTTCATCGGGCGCCAGGTGTTCGACACCGGTCTTGCCGTACCGCGCGCACGTCGCCGTGACGCCACACGTCGTGCGCGCGTGTTCCCGGCCTCCCCGCGTCAACACGCCGTACCGCGCCGTCGCGTCGGTCGCACTTGTGCTCGCGTCGTGCTGCCATCAGCCACGCCGCGCCGTGCGCCCGCCGTCGCCTCGCCGTCGCATCACCATGCCATGCCCATGCCGACGTCCCATCGCGCCTCCCGCGTCAACGCCGCCGTCGTGTCGCCCGCCCGTGCCGTGCGTCGCCCACACCGCGCCATCGCGTTGAGCGCCCTGTGCCGCGTCGCGTTGTGCGTCAGCCACGCCCGCGCCCACGCCGTGCCATGCCAAGCCCATGCCACACGTCGCCGTCGCCTCACCGCCTCTCTCTCCCTCTCCCGGCCGCATGCCTATTTAAAGGGAAAGGCCGAGCCCTTCTTCCTCGTGCTACCCCCATTCCTTCCCCTTCCTCTCCCCTTTCTCCTCCTCGCCGGAGCCCCGTCGCCGCCGCGCTAGTGGCCGAGGCCGCGCCCGGTCGCCGCCTTGCGCTACCGCGCCGCCGCCTCGCCTCCGTGTTGCGCCGGTGAGCCCCTTCCTCCCCCGCCCTTGCTTGCGGCCGCCGATCCAGATAAGAGAGAGAGAAAAGAAATAGAGGAGAAGGAGGAAGAAGAATAGGAGGAGGGAAAGCAAAGAGAATAGGAGAAAAAAAGAAAATAAAGAAGAAGAAGAAGAAAAAATAATATAAAATAAAAATAAAAATAAAATAAGAAAAACATATGGGAAAATATTCGGAGAATTTTTGAATAAAAATATTTGTCCTTTTCTTGGATAAAATCTTTTGTTTTTGAAAACTAAAAATATTAATTTTATCATAGGAATTTTCAAAAATCTAAAATTCTAAATTATTTAAAATAGCGTCAAGCTTTAGGGTAAAATGTATTATTTTGAGTTTAAATTATTTCAAACCCAGGACTTGTCGGTCGATAAATTGGGATAAATTTTGGATTTTACATCTTCTTTTCGGTTTAATATTTTCCAAATTGTCATTCAACATCTCTTTCCTTAGTTGAAATGGACTAACTCAAATGGTGCCACCCTATAGTAAAATAAATCGGTGAATTGCGAAACTTCAAATCATAGTATCTCGCTCGTTTTAACTCGGATTTCGTCGAAACTCGAACATAAATTCGTCTAAAATCATAGACTAGTGTTAGGAGCCGCTTTTGCGATTTATTTGGCTTTTGGTGATTTTTATTTGAATTCTAATCGAATTCATTTGGATTTTTCGCACGTATGAATAGAGTCCGAGGGAGTTGTTGATTGCACCGAAGACCCCGGTCAGCAAGGTTGCGAGCAAGGCAGGTCATCACTACCCTTGAGCATATTGAACCCGCTTGCGAACCCGTTTGCGGTACCCCTGCATAGTGGTTCTTATGAATGAGATGAGGATAAGAATTGAGGCTGAGAATGGTGGAGTGAAAAATCAAAATTAATTACAACTTAAAGAATGAAGTTTCCGTTATCCCGAGAGCGCCAAAACTCCTCATACTGCTAGGAAAGGACGGCTAGAGTGCAAGAGGATTCAAGTTCGTGGAGCGAGTACTGCCAAAGTGAGGTTATTGAAATGTTTTGTCGTGACCGTCTCATGTGTTGGGACGTAGACTCATTTGTTGGGCAGTCACGGAGTACGGGTAAGGTGTACATCCACTGCAGTGTGAGTAAATCAATCTATTCGAATAACCATGCTCGCGGATATAAAGCGACATGACAAGTTTGTCTCTTGGCTAGACTCTAAATTTTAAAATGATGGGATGGGTTTGCATGATGATTTTTATGTACTAGTGGCTCAACTTCTCGAAAGACGAGAAGGGGTAGACTCCCCAGAAAATCATGACGATCCGGTGGCGGGAAGCTATCCTTAGAATCACAATGGATGGTGGACAGAACCGTCGCCGATTTAATGAACTATGGAAATAAAACTTGATCAGGCTTAGGTCTTAGGTTTGTGAAAATAATTGCAAAATCTACTTTATGCAAAAGAACCACAACCATTCCTTGGTTATCCCCTATCATATGCATCCTTATTATGGTGACTTGCTGAGTACGGTTGGTACTCACCCTTGCTATACACACAAACATCCAGTGTGCATAGTGAAGACCCGGAAGACTCGTATGCCTACTACCAGGAGGGTGTGAAAGACAATGGCGTCCAGTACGTCTTAGACTTCGGTCGTTGCCTGTGGCAATGACATGCTGCTGCCTTCTGTCTGCTGTCTTATCTTAATTCTGCTTTTGGTTGTATCCGGACCGTGTGGTCTCCATTATTAGACTATTGCCTTCGGGCTTATATTGTAATACTTTTGGTGTAAGACTATTCATCCACGAGCACATGATATTTCAGTACTGTATTTCGTGGTTGCCAAACTACTCGACCCAGGGAAATGGTACTATGAACACGAACGATTCCCGTTCCAAAAACGGGGGTCTACAGGTGTCCCGATCTTTAAGTAGAGATGATAACCTCGATTTGATGGAGCGACGTTCATGGACCGACTACAAAACTCCAGGGAGGAATTGCGCCTTAGCAACCGATACACCGACTCCACTAGTTGACACGATCTTGCGAGAAGCCGATCAACCGAACCACTAGGGTTATTCCTACAAGCAATCGAAGAACTCACAAGAACAAGATGAACAACAACTCAAATTGTGAATATGGATTTCAGATCTGAATCACACGAGAAAGGTGGGGTTTCGAACCAAATAGAACGGATGGTCTAGCCGACACACGCGTCTATCAGGAAGTAGCAATAGCTAAACTTACGTAAACAAAATCTGAATTGTTCTATGATAGCTACGGGGTATTTATACATGTGGAAAAATGACTTAGGGTCGTTCCCCAAGCCTAATACACGTCCATAATGGACTCAACTAGATACAAGACCCATCGGCCAAATTTAGCGACACAGCACCTCGGACAGAAACATTAGCTGCACTAATATGAAGATTGCGGATGATTCTGGATAGATATGGCAGTGAGGATGGATCCATTGAAAATTAGACTTTATAAGCTTTCCATGAAGTACTTGAACGTCCAAATCGGAGTTCAAAGGAAGCCGTGGCAACTGTCACAAGTTGGCGTTGTCCCGCAGCCCGAATCTGCCCGGTGCGAATCCTTCTCCGTTTTGATCCTCTCCATCGTTCCTAAGCAAAACAAAAGTGCACATATCTCTATTGTCTAAATATGATAAATAGGAGCTTAAAAATAATTTTACTTGATGGTTGAGTGTAACGCCCTGAAAATCGGAGAATTTAAAAACCGGAAATTAAAAATCAGAACTTACAAAAACTTTTGCTTGTTGCTTCTTGATCGTGTTTATTGCTTCTTATTTGCCAGCTGGGTTGCATAAAATTTATTTTGGAAATGATTTAATTTGAGGTTGGAGAAAAACCAAGGGTTTTGAAATCCCGGATGGGGAAAAAGGTTCAAAATATAGATTGGAGGGAATAAATAATTAAGATTTGGGAATTTATAAAAGTTACTTTGAAAAGTATATACTCTTGGTTTAAACTCTAATTTAATGATGGAAAAGTAAATTATTTAAATATGGGTGATATAGATGTTTTTGAAAAGAAACTATGAAGTTAGAAAATTAATTTTAACCAAAGGTCTTACCTTCTTGAATTTAAAAGGAAAAAAATAAATTAGAAAAGAAAAATATATTTTGAATAATAAGAAGTGGGGAAAACGTTTGAAAATATATTGTTAAACTAATTTTGGGAATATTAGATTTTATTTTGAATTTTTAGAGTGAAAGGAAAAAGATTTAGGAAAATAAGGTGAAAAATAAGGAAAATAAGGAAAATAATGAAAATAAAGATGAAAATAAGGAAAATAAACATGCGCCGTGCCGCGCCGCGCCGCGCCCGACCCGGCCTCGCGCCGCACGCCGCCGCGCACGCTGCGCCCGGACCCCGCCCACGCCGTGCGCCACTCCCGTCGCGCGTCGCCCGCCCGTACCGACCCCGCCCGCGCCGTGCGCCACTCCCGCCGCGCGTCGCCCGCCCGTACCGACCCCGCCCACGCCATGCGCCACTTTCGCCGCGCGCTCCTCCCGTACCGCCCCGCGCCGCGCCGGTCCACGCCGCCGTGCCGCGCCGCCTCGACTCCGCACCTGCACTCGCGTCCCGCGCCTGCGCCACGCGCCGCCCGACGTCGGACCCCGCCGTCCTCAAGCGCGCGCCCCCGCGTTCGCCGCGCCCGGCCCCGCCATCCTGTGCCGTCACGTGCCTTCCGCCGTACCGCCGCCGCGCCGGGCCCCCGCTCTCTCTCTCTGTGTTTCTCTCTCGCCGCGCCTATAAAAGGGGCCGAGCCCTCCCCGTTTTCCCCCCACCTCGCCGCCTCGTTTCCCCCTCTCCCGTGCGGTTCTCTCCTCGCCGCAAGCCATCACCCGCGTGCGCCGAAGCCGCCGCAAGCCGCTGCGAGCCGTCGCCGCCGTGCACCGGTGCACCGCCGTCTCCCCTCGCCGTCGCTGTCGCCGTCGGTAAGTTCCCGGGCCGCCGCCCATGCGTTTGTGCGGCCACCGACCGAAACACGGGAGGGAGCGCGCGGTCGAACAGAGAGGAAGGAAAGGAATAGGGAAGAGAAAAAAGGGAAAAGGGAAAAGAAAGAAGAAAAAGAGAAGAAAATGAGAAGAAAAAGGAAAAAAGGGAAAAATATGGAAAAATTCAGGAAAATTAGGAAAAATATTTGGGAAAATATTTGGGCAAAAATATATTGTTTTCTCGTGTATTTTCTCTGTGCAAATTCGAAAATCAAAATCAGATTTTTTGAAGATTTCGTTTTCGCGTCGTTTTTAATCCGGAGTTTATATAATTTCTTTCCACCATTAAAAATATAATCTTTTGGTGCTCGGACCTCCAAAACCACGAGCACCAATTCTTTCGATCAGTGCTTTTCAAAAATGTATTCCCTTAATCAAATTGGATCGACATTTTGCAAAAACCCTAAAATCCCAAACTTGCTTTTTAAAATCGGATTTTATCCCAAAACTCTCGCCCGAACTCGAGTAGAATTTTAGGCTAAACATTTGGAGTCATTTTTATGGTTCTTTTCGATCTCCTGGTATTTTATTGAATTCTGATTGAATTCAATTGCTTTTTCGCACGTACGGATAGCAACCGAGGAAGCAGGCACTGACTACGTTGAAGACCTCGGCCAACAAGTGTGCGAGCAAGACAAGTCAACACTTCCCTTTGAACACATTGATCCTACTTTGCGAAATGATGTTGATTTAAATTACAAATTTGCATGCTATACACAAATGAATACCTATGCTTGAATTATTCTTTGTAACCTTCGATGTGATATAACCGGAGGATAACTTCGGTAAAATGCTTAGCCCTGCTTATATCAGATTCGTGCATACTCATGATTTTACAAAGAAGCTTCGTGCTTGGGCAACTATCTTTGGGGAGGTAGTTGGAATACGACGTGTGGAGACATGAGCGCCACATTGCCTTGATCATGATGAAAATAGTTTTGATGGAAAAATAAAGAGTACAAAACAAATGTTTTGGACTGGGGCAGATGGATGGATTTGGGTGGATTTCAGTAAAGGCAAGAACCGTCCCTGGTCAATTAAGGACCGAGCCATGAGACTTATAACCTAGAATGAGCCAGTACAACCGTACTTCTCGAATGGGTATAGACCTAGCGGAGTAGATAGCCGAGCAGAGGCAGTATCCCTGCATAGTGGTTCTTGAGTGAAGAGGTGGTTCTGGTTATTGAGATAAGGCTATGGCCTAAGTGTTAAGTAATGAATGAGAATGTTGTGAAAGTTTTCCCTTACCCCGGGAGCACCAGAACTCCTCTCACTGCTAGGAAAGGACGGCTAGAGTGCAAGAGGATTTAAATTCATGGAGCGGGTACTGCCAAAGCGAAGTTATTGAAAGGCTTTGCAGTGACCATCCCATATGAAGGGATGAAAGATCATTCAATGAGTAGTCGCGGAGTAGGGTAAAGTGTACATCCACTGCAGTGTGAGTAAATCAATCTATTCGAATAGCCGTGCTCGCGATTAATGAGCGACGTGACAAGTTTCTCCCGTGGCTAGACTCATAAATTTTAAAATGATGGGACGGGAATGCATAATGATTTTGTGTGCTGGTGGACTCAACTTCTCAAACTGTGAGAAGGGATGGACTCCCCTGAAAACCATGACGAACAGGAGGCGGGAAGCCATCCTTGGAAATCACAATGGATGGTAGACAGAACCGTCGCCGTTTTAACATACTATGGAACTAAAACTTGACTTAGCTGGATATTAGGTTTGTGAAATGATTTGTGAAAATTGGCTTTGTGCAAATGAACCATAGTCATCCTTTGAATGACCCTATCATGTGCATCATTCCGTGTCGACTTGCTGAGTACGTTGGGTACTCACCCTTGCTATACGCACAAACCTTCAGATGGAGAAAACGAAGAACTGGAGGACCCCTATGCTTACTGCTAGATGGGCGAAGGAGGAGAAGGCGTCTACTAGGTCTTAATCCCCGGTCGTTGCCTGTGGCAATCGACATGCCGCTGCCTTCCGACTGCTGTCTTATCTAAATTCTGCTTTTGGTTGTATCCGGACTAGTAGGTCCTATATATTGGATATTGCCTTCGGGTCTATTATTGTAATAATTTCGATGTAAGACTATTCGTGCACTTTGCACCTGGTAATTTAAAACTGTATTCATGGGTACCAAACTACTCGATCCAGATATATGGTACTATGAATACGAATGATTTCCGTCCTCAAAAACGGGGGTCAACATTGAGTTGACAGGCACGCGCGCGAGTAATAGAACCAAGTGGAGTTGGGGTAGGAGTGGATGTGTTGATGGTGTTGATGTCCTCATCACCAATGATCCTCTCTCGGGTTAGACACAAACCGACTTAGTTTTGTCACAGCAAAGAAGATGTCAGGTCTCGTAGCATTAGCTAAGTACATGAGTGAACCAATAATCTGAGAGTATCTTAGCTAATATCTCATTAACCGTTTGTTTTCTCTTAATATCATACTAGCATCATAAAGTGTTGAAACAGGTTTACAGTCACTGTAACCAAAGTAACTTAGAACCTTTTTCACATAATGGGATTGCAAAAGTAAACCCCACCCTTACCTTCTCTTACTAGTTTTATATTAAGTATAACATCGGCCTCTCTCAAGTCTTTCATCTCAAATTTTTGAGACAAAAATTCTTTGACTTCCTTAATCACATTAAGGCTTCTCCCAAAAATTAATATGTCATCAACATACAAACACAGTATCACTCCTTCATCCCACCATAGCGATAGTACACATATTTGTCAGCTTCGTTCACAACAAAACTAGTAGATGTCAGAGTTCTATCGAACTTCTCATGCCATTGCTTAGGTGATTGCTTGAGGTCGTATAAAGATTTTAACAACTTATACACCATTCCTTATTGACCTTTTGCCACAAATCTATCTGACTGATCCATATAGATCTTCCCTTCTAACTCTTCATTTAGGAAATCCACGGCCACGCCACACCACGCCATGCCTTGGCGAGCGAGCACGTGTGGTCTCCTACGACTCTTTCTTAACCTTGGTTCATATTTAGTCCATATATTTAAGTAGGTGTTAATTTCTCTTAACTTTTAATGTGATACTAATTGTTCTTCATCTTCAATAAACATGAGTCTTGGTATTTAATGGACCAAGCCCAACATATATACTGTGTATGTATGTTTCTCCGCACACAAGAAGGAAAAAGCTAACACGCGGCCATGTCGGTTTTGTCATTTTCAGACAAGATGACACTACTGCAGAAAACGTTTGTACATATAGTGCATAATCCGTTTGCACGAGCATTTTTCGCTCCACCTAGAATCAAGGGCCTACAGAAATAAGCATTTAAGTTAGGTGTAAAGTGAGCCGTATGTGAAAAAAGATTATCATGTGTGGCCAACGATAGACATCTGTCTGTAATAATTATTTATCACAGGTGGTGTTTGGAGTACAAGCGCTGGACAAATTCTTAATATGAGCGGATCACATATATTACCATCTACGTTTTATGTTTTACACGGGCGTTTATTGGCGTACAACCGGCCGGATAAATTCTCAACACCGACGGATCACATATGTTATTGTTTACGTTTTATGTTTACTCAAAGAAACGATCTTTTATACTAAAATCCACAATAATCTCTGTTGCAATTGTATCTGAGACTAAAGAATATTATTAGTCCCGATTTATATACAAAGGGCCATCTGAACATCACAATTAACGTAGGCATCTATAATTGATCAAGTTCATAAATTTTATATTTTTATACGGAATATCCAGAAATAATCAGAGTGATTAATCTTAGAACTGAATATCACATATATCAAACAAATATCACATATATCAAATAGAAGAGGAGAAAGTACTTTCACTATTGATCCTCCATTTCACTACTGAAGAAACTATTATTGGTTGAAATGACAAAAACCACAGTAGTTTCGGTTTGAGTTGCACCCGAGACTAGAGATGATCTCTAATCCCGGTTTAAAAATTCAACGGCTCTCTAGGAACTCTAGTTCTGGTTCGTGTCACGAACCGGAATTAAAGATCACCTCTAATCCCGGTTCAAATGTTGTCAGAGGTTGTCAGAGCGTTGGGCATCTTTAGTCCGGTTGGTAACACCAACCGGGACTAAAGATGTCATTTTGTCCCGGTTGATGTTATCAAGCGGGACTAAAGATGCCTAGCGCTCTGACAACCTCTGACAGCATCTGACATCATCTTTAGTCCCGGTTGGTAACACCAACCGGGACTAAAGATAATTTTGATATTTAGTGTCGGTTGGTAACACCATGAATGTGTTTATTTTTTAACTGAACCTTATAAAAATATACAAATTTTGTTACATGATTCAAATGGTATAAAATTAATTTGAGGGGATTTGTAATTTTAAAGAGTGTGGTGTTGTGTGGGGGTGGGTGATTGAAGATAGAAGAAAGCTTTAATTTAATCATTACATTGTAATTACATATCATCATATTGTTATTAACTAATGATTCTCAATATATAAAATCTTTTGTAAAATTATTTTGGTAATAATATATAAATCGAAGGGATGTACAATAAATATTAATAAGAACATTCAAATCCTAGCCGTCACGTCTAGTTTATGCGCGTGTAACAAGTTTTACGCGTATTGTTCTCGTTTCGTCCTCTAACTTGAAGTCGGTTTTTAAAACGGTCATAACTTTCACATACGAACTCCGATCGAGACGTTTCATATATGAAAATCGATCAGAAAAGAATTTTGGATGCGTTCGTTCTCTGCTTTGCCGCGTTCGGTGATTTTATTTTGCCCAAAAAAGCTTCAGAAGATTGCCTTTTCGAGCTTGGAAGCTTTTTTCCAATTTTGACCGTGTCTTCTGAATTTTTCACAGGCCACATCTTTTGCTTGTTTACGCTCAAATTTTATGTGGTTACCTCTCGTGTGTTCTTAAGTCCATAAAAATATAAAAAAAGAAAAAGACAAAGTCAAATTTTTCCAAAAAATAGCAACTTCAGATTAATATGAAAAATAGAGAGGGCAAAAGAGAAACACTATCTAGAAGGCACATTAATATCTAAGATTATTTATGTTTGACTAAATTTTAATATTATTGTTTTAAACCTATATTTAATAAATTTAATTTGACCCTATTTACTAATTATTTAATTGTTAACTCTAGCAAGGACCAAATAAATTTGAAAAAATAGTGAAAAATTATCTTTAGTCTCAGTTGGTGCAACCAACCGGGACTAAAGATGAATTAGAAATAGCGGAAAATTATCTTTAGTCCAGTTGGTGCCACCAACCGGGACTAAAGATGAATTGAAAATAGCGGGAAATTATCTTTAGTCCTGGTTGGTGACACCAATCAGGACTAAGGGCTATATATATCCCAGGCGCGCATCGTCTTCTCCATCAATCCAACACTTAGTTTCTTTCTCCTTTCCTCTCTCAGCTCTCTCTCTCCCTCAGCTCTCTCTCCCTCTCTCAGCTCTCTCTCGCTCCGGCGACGACGGTGGGACGTGAGGAGGTGGGAGGAGGTGGTGCGGCTCGAAGATGGCGGTGGCCGGCGGCTCGGAGGTGGCTACGGCGCGGCGGGCGGAGAGGTGGTGCCGTGCCTCCTCCATTTCCTCCTCTTCCTCGTCCTCTCCAGGAGCAGCAGCAGCGATGGATCTGGAGATTTTTGGAGATTTTTGTGATGTTCTAAATTTGATATATATATATGTGTGTGTGTGTGTATCTGTGATGTTCATTACTCGATTTGTGATGTGAATTTGTGATGTGGATTTGTGTTGTGGATTTGTGATGTGAATTTGTGATGCGAATTTGTGATGCGAATTTGTGATGCGAATTTGTGATGCGAATTTATAATGTGAATTTGTGATGCGAATTTGTGATGTGATTTGAGGATGTTAATTTGATATGTGAATTTGATTTCGGCAAAAAAACAACAAAAAACACATATAAACAAGCAACAGAAAGAAAAATAAAAAAATAAAAAATGCTTTAGTCCCGGTTGGAGCTACCAACCGGGACTAAAGATGACGGAGCCGGCCATGTGGCTCCGCCATGTTTAGTCCCGGTTGGTGTCTTCAACCGAGACTAAAGATGTATCTTTAGTCCCAGTTATTTAACCGGGACTAGAGGTCGTCCATCTCTACTTTCAGATTCGTAGTCCCGGTTTGATAACCGGGACTACCAAGGTTACCAATCAGGGCTAGTATGGTTTTCTTCAATAGTATTTAAAAACACTTGCCAACCTAATATTTTGATCATGTACATGAGAATACAATATAAAACGTATTATTCACGATACAGTCACAATAAATGTATGACTCATGAAGAGAAAATTTGGAGTTAAGAGTGTTCATAATGTCAGACTATCCTAATATCCAATTACAAAGCTCTTCTGCGTGGCTACCTCGGTCTCAGGATAAAAATATTGACATGACTCACAGGCTCGCAGCAGACCTCACAGCGGATGAACCGACACATGTCAACTTGCACGGCTGCAATCTCTGAGGCTCCGAGGGCAGCACAAGTCATTCGTCTGGCTTTTACAACGAAAAAAGTGTACTGAACAATAAAATCAGTAGCCCTTGACACTTCAAGCTCCGAGGGCAGCACAAGTCATTCGCCTGGCTTTTACGACGAAAAAACAACGGAAAAAATGTATTGAACACTGTTGAACAAGGTATCTTTATTTTACCGGTCAAAATCCATAATAATCCTGGTTATAATATGAACCAAAACTAGAAAAAATTTAGTACCGGTTAAAAAAACAATTGCTTTCTATGATCTTTAGTCCCGGTTAAATTTCTATCGAGGCTGTCGGGACGCTAGTGATCTTTAGTATCGGTTGGTGTTTAATTATGGTTGGTAACACCAACCGAGACTAAAGTAAACATGTTTTTTATACTTTTTCCTCCTTCAGCTTGAGCCAGTGTCTATAAACTTTTGCCCTAGAAAGGAGGTGCTGCCAAAAATTTTGTGAATTTATTTTGGTAATAATGTATAAATATTTGCTATCTACAAGGTTAGCAACTTCATTCTCTTATGATCTATGCTTAATATATTACTTTTTATGGTTCAGACTCCCAAAAATTAACACGCAGATGGTAGAGCGATATCCGAAGGAAACAAAGGATAATATCCTCCTTGTGCTGACGCAGCAGCATTTCAAGTCCTGGATACTTCTGTCATACAACACATCGTGAGTTTTTACTGTCTTCCATACCAATTTCCATCTCGTACATATATAGTTTCATATATATCACCTCACGTAATTTACAGATTTCATTGGGTCCTCTTCCTTATCGACCTTGGCTACTCACGGATCCATGTCTATGATTCAATGGATAAATTCGAGTCTACCTTCGTAAAGATTTTTGAAGTGATAGACAGGTAATGTCATCTTAGTTCCTATTGCTACTATATATGTGGTTCTCGGATAATTACTCACAGAGCTTGCAACGGCACATAGGGCATGGACACGGCTCCATAAGAGGGTCCGCAGGACTTGGAAAGAGAAACTTGAAGTAAAAATGAAGTTTCCACTGAGTACATGCTCCAAAGTTATGTTGAATCATTAATTTGTTCTAAAATAGAAATTAATATTAAATCTGTCTTCGTTTCTCCTTTAGTGTGCAAAACAGGCAAAGAGGACAAAATTGTGCAATTACTACGTCATGGACTACATTCACCGCCTATGTAATCATATCACATGTCCCTAGGATCTAGATGTACGTATAACAATCATTATGTTTCGGTTTCTTATTCATTTCATATATTTATTTCTTATTTTTTCAAATGACAGATTATATGCATGAGGGACAAACTGACCCCCCCCACGAAGGTATCATAGAGGCTGCTCGAGAACAAGTGATGGGATTTATCAACGACCATATTATTGATCCCGTACGAGACATCTACTAGGATAAGGATGCTAATAAGCCTGGATCCACATTGTAGAGAAATTTTTGTAATATACGATATAGAACACTAAAAATTAATTAGGAATGTAATTTATGTCTATATTTATATGTACATGTATACATATTTTGATAATACATGTATATATTTACTTAATTAATTGCATTTATATGTGTGTAAAATATGTATTTATACATATATATATGCATATTGCATATATATGTATAAATATATATGTGTGTAAAATATGTATGCATAATATATAATTAACAAGCAGCAAGCTAGCAGTAGGAGAAAAATTAAAAAGAAAAAGAAAAACCTTTAGTCCCGATTGGTAACCCAAACCGGGATTAAAGATGGCGGAGCCAGCCACGTGGCTCCGCAATCTTTAGTTCCGGTTGGTGTTACCAACCAGGACTAAAGATATATCTTTGTCCCGGGTATTTCACTTGGGACTAAAAATAGGCATCTTTAGTCCCGTTTTCATAGTGCCAGTTTGAAACCCGAGACTAAAGGGGGTTACAAAGTGGGACTAAAGGGGGTTTCCTCAGCAGTGGAACATTAAGTCATTCTGGTATAGAATAAAATCACACTTTAAGCATTTTGTACCCACCTTGTTAGAATTACTTGATCCAGTCGTCCAAGCAAAACAAATAAATGACAGATCACTCGGATAAACAAATCATCTTCGACAAGATCGCAGAGGGGAGCAGCTAGTATTGGGTAGCTGAGGAGGGGAACGAGGATCCCAACCAGTACCTCAATGAGGAGGGAAACGAGGAGGACAACGATGAGGAGAATAAGGGCATCCCAGCCATTGGAGAGAAGAGGACACTCGGACAACACGGTATCATCAAGAAAATTAAGGGTTGGCATATTATAACAGAAATGGAACAGGATGGTTGACCATGTGCCCCAACCGATGTCGCAAGAAAGTTTTTCGCACACAGCGGATGGATAGTGAGGGATCACATACCCATCAACACAGTGAACTAGCGCCGAACAAGGACAGGAGGGATGAGCAAAGTTATCTCCCAGACACGGAGAAAGAAATGTTATGGTCTACAATGCTCGAGACCTTCACAATCCCTGAGACAGAACAGACCAGGGTGAAGGAATGGACACTTAAAAAAATGGCCGAACTATTTAGGAACTTTAATAAGGAATTACATAGGAGTACATCCTGAAGGCCAGACAATGGATTTTGACAAATTCCAAAAGCTGAGAGATCATTGGGATGCTTTTGTCCAATAAGATAGGAGAGCAAGTGCAAGCACTGATTCAGAAGAACAAATCCAATGCCGCTAAAAAATAGTACCATTATAGGCTAGGGTTAGACGGCTATAACAAGGCAGTGCCGAGATGGGAGCAAATGGAAGCCGACCTGATAGCAAGAGATATCGTTCCGGCCACAGCTGACTGGCCGAAACGATCGAAGCATTGATACTACGCTGACGATGGATCGCTCAATCCTCGCGATGGCTCCTTGATATTCGGCGATGCGATCCTAGAAGCCGCCAGCAAATTGTAATTCTCATCGTGGGTCTCTTTGGACTCATCACAATGAAGTTATCTTTGATGGTGCCCCCCATTAAACAGAAGGAAATTTCTTTTTAAGAGGGAGTTTGGCTTGGTTATTCATAGGGCCAAGCCCTCTCTTAAGGTGGAACTTGAGGCTTGGTTTTGTAATTTCAGATAGAAAGGAACACTTTCTTTTTGTTTGGGCCTGAGGCCTTGTAACCTGTACATAATTATAATTTTATAAAATAAATATCCAGTAGGGGCCTCCCCTGCTGTTTCCCTTCAAAAAAAAGGACACAACGGAGGCCTCTGCGTCGGGCTCATTCCAGCCCGACAAAAAGAAGGACAAGCTTATGCTCACACTTTAAAAACCCTCAGCATCCATGACGAACGCGAGGAAAAGACGTTGTTCCCTAGAAATATGGATTCCAAGAGGACCTCCAAACATACATGAGTCGCATGAGGAGCAAGCGAGATATGGAGGCGAAGCTAACAGATATGGAGCACCGATTCGTGGCCTACGAACACAGGATCAAAGTGGAAGTGTCCAGACAGGTGGAACAACGAATGACCGAACTGCGGAGCCATCAAAGCCAAGCAGATCAAGTACCACCCGTCATGGTGGGCCCCTGTAACACCCTAAAAATCGAAGAATTTAAAATCGGACATTGAAAATCGGACCTTGCAAAAACCTTTTGGTTTCAATGCTTCTTATCGTGTTTTTCAATCTTATTTGCCAGTTCAGTTGCGTAAGAGTTTCTTCTGGAATTGCTTTGATGTGAAGTTGAATAGAAAAAAAACCCTAAGCTTTGAGATCCTTTGGGAGAAGTAATTCAAAATATATATATTTGGAGAAGGGTAAATATATAATTTTGGAGATTTACAAAAGATTCTTTGAAAAGAATATATTTTGGTTTAAACCCTAATTGATGGAAGAAAAATAATAAATATTTGGATAATAAAAATATTTTTGAGAATTTAGAAACTTATTTTAATCAAAGGCCACGATTTATTGAATTTAAAGGAAGAAATAAAATAGATATGAAAAATATATTTTGAAAAATAAAAAGTGGGGAAAACAGTTTGAAAATATAATTTCAAAATTATTTTGGAAATATTAAAATTTATTTTGAATTTTTAGAGTGAAAGGAAATGGAAATGGAAAATAGGATTTTAAATTCAGGAAAAAAATGGAAAATCGCCTTTGTTCATTTCGCGATAGGTGTTCGACCGCGTCCGGGTCCTCGCGCGCGCGCGACACACGTCGCGCGTCGCCACCGCTTGCCGTACTCGCCGCGTCACCACGATTCCGCACAGTGGTCGTCGCCTCGCGCCTGTGCACCACGTCTGCCACGCGCGCCCGCGCCATGCCGCTCGCCAGGCCGCCGGGCAACGTACGCGCACACAAGTCCACGCCGTACTGCGCGCCATGCCGTCGCCGCACTCGCCCGCGTCAGCGTCCGCACGCGCACAGTCCGCACCACGCCGCGTCCTCGCCACGTCGCGCACGCACGCTCCCGCACCACGTTCGCCGTACGCACACGTCGGCCACAGTGGCGCACAACGCGCGACGTGCGCACGCACGCGTGCGCGGGCAGCAGTTGACGCTGGGCGTTCCCGAGCACCCCGCACGCTATAAATAGGTCCCTAGCTTCCTCTCACCCTCCCACACCGTGCCAACACCACCTCACTCCTTTCCCTCCTTTGCTGCCACCGGAACGCGTCAGAACGTCACAAAGTGCGCCGGGTCGACCGAATACGCATCGCCGCCGCGTTCTCCGCCGTCCACCGGTCGCCGGAGCTCGTTGCCGCTCGCCGCCGTAAGTCACCGTCCCCTGGTTCCATTTTCGCGGTAGCCGTGTCGACGAGGTCGTGGTCGGCGGAACGCCACGCCACCACGCCGGCTTGCCGTGCACCGAAGGGGGTAGACGCCCTCGGCGTCTAGGAGAGAAGAAGGAACCGCGCCTGTTAAAAAAAAGGGGAGAAAAGAAAAAGGAAAAGAGGAAAGAGAAAAGTAAAGAAGGGAGAAAAATTAGAAAAAATAGGGAAAAATTCTAGAAAAAATTGGGGAATATTTTTAGGGAATTTTGGGGAATATTTGTGCAAAAATATATAGTTTTCTCGGGTATTTTTCCTCGAGTAAAATGATTTTCTATATACGATTTTTGGAAACTTCCGTTTACGTGAAACTTTCTTGAAGATTTAATATTACTTTTCTTTTCTTCAAACTATACTTAACCTTTTTGAATTCATTAAAAAAAATGTGCCAACGAATCTCTTAAACAACATCCGTACGATTCTCGCTTCATCACTTTATCGGTTCTTTTTACAAAAACCCTAGGTAACCGTGTCTCGGATTACGGTCGGTTTTGCTCTAAAGTCCTCCGTAGCTCAGGCAAAATCATAGGGGGATAGTTTGGAGTACTCTTTTTGGTTTCTCTTGATTCCTTATTCGTTCTTACCGAATTTTAATTGGATTCAATCGTTTATTTCGCACGTATGGATAGCATCCGAAGAGGCAGCTACTGACTACGTCGAAGACCCCACTGAACAAGCGTGCGAGCAAGGCAAGTCTTCACACCCTTTGAACATATCGAACCCAATTGCGAAATGATGTTATTTTAAACTCTAAACATGCATGCTTTACAGAGTTACCTATACTTGTTATGCCATTCCTTGCTATTGATTACCTTTAGAATTACTCATTGTAACTCGCGATGTGATACAAACAACCGAAGCATAACTTCGGTACACTGCTTAGCCATGCTACACTTAGATTGTGCATACTCATGACTTTATGAAAAAGCTTTGCGCTTGGGCAACTACCTTAGGGAAGGTAGTTGAGATTTGGCATGTGGAGACATGAGCGCCACATGGCCATGAGAATGATGAACTAAGTTTGATGAAAATTAAAAGTACTATACAAATGTTTTAGACTAGGGCGGCCGGATGATTTGGGTGGATTCCGGAAAAGGGAAGTGCCGACCCTGGTCAATTAAGGACCGAGCCATGAGATAGCCGGAAACGAGCCAGCACAACCGTACTTCTCGAATGGGTATAGACCTAGCTGACTAGATAGCCGAGCGGAGGCAGTATCCTTGCATAGATGGTTCTCTATGATGTGGTTATGGGATGAGAATGAGGCTGCGGCCTTTGTTATGAATGGTGAGATTAAACTGATGTTAATTAAACTTAAAGATTTGGAAAGTCTTCCCTTACCCCGGGTGCGCCAGAACTCCTCTCACTGCTAGAAAAGGACGGCTAGAGTGCATGAGGGCTTAAGTTCATGGAGCGGGTACTGCCAAAGTGAGGTTATCGAAAGGCTTTGCCGTGACCGACTCATGTGTTGAGGCATAGGCTCATTTGTTGGGCTGTCGCGGAGTACGGGTAAAGTGTACATCCACTGCAGTGTGAATGAATCAATCTATTCGAATAGCCGTGCTCGCGGATATTGAGCATCGTGACAAGACTTTCGCTTGGCTAGACTTTGAACTTAAAAATCTTTGGGATGGGTTTGCATGATGATTTTATTCGCTGGTGGATCAACTTCTCGAGAATGCGAGAAGGGGTGGACTCCCGAGAAAATCATGACGAACCGGAGGCGGGAAGCCATTCTTGGAATCACGATGGATGGTAGAGAGAACCGTCGCCGGGTTAATGAACTATGAAATTAAAACTTGATTTGGCTAGTCGATAGGCTTGTGAAAAGAATTGTGGCGGCTTTACGCAAAAATAACCCTAGCCATGTTCTTTGAATAACCCTATCATATGCATCAATTGCGTGTTGGCTTGCCGAGTACGGTTGGTACTCACCCTTGCTATACGCACAAACCTCCAGCTGATGGAATTGAAGAACCAGAAGACCCATACGCGTATCACTAGGAAGAAGAAGGAATTGATGGCGCATATTAGACCTTAGCTCGGTCGTTGCTGTGGCAATTGACAAGCCAGCCGCCTCTTTCATTGCCTTATCTAAATTCTTTTTATGTTGTATTCGGACCATAAGGTCCTGTGGGATGAACAATGCCTTCGGGCCTATTAATGTAATAATGGTAATGTAAGACTATTCGTGCATGTGTACTTGATTATCCAGTACTGTATTCGTGGGTACTAACTACTCGATCCAGGGAAATGGTACTATGAACACGAAAGATTCCCGCCTCAAAATCGGGGGTCCACAGCCCCTCAGGCAAGCGCAGCAGCTACGCTTCTACCGACCAAGTACCTGAAAAGGTCGTTGAAGTAGAAGACGTACCCCCATGCCCCATTGATGAGATCACACAGCGGACACCTTGTGAGCTGCATATTCCCTTCAAGAACTTTTCAATCAAGGTATGCTCGTAGTTTTATGATATATGACTTATACATTGCGAAAGTGGGTGTGTAGGTTGATTACTAATTAATAACATCTCTTCTTGTGAAGGTGGCATCGGGCATGGCCATACCAGTTGAACGAGCTAGGACGTATCACTACATTCCCATTCCACCTATGTATTCTAATGTCGAAATTGAACAGGTGGAACAAAGCTTTGAAGATCTTGAACTGGATATCCCCGAAAGAGAAGGGGAGACAAAACTGGGAGACATAGCACATGGAATCATACTATGGTGCAAGCCATTCATCATGTATCCTGGGGGAGAAGCTGCTTCCGTTCCTCCGTCTCCGCCACATGGACCGTCTCCTTCGCGTGGATCGTCTCCTCCGCCTCCTCTTTCACCTCCGCGAGCACCGACTCCTAAACGATCACCGACTTCATAGCCTCCTCCGACCCTCCGTCACCTCCGCGAGCACCGACTCCTAAATGGTCATCGACTCCCCAACCTCCTCCGTCACCTCCGCGAGCACCGACTCCTAAATGGTCATCGACTCCCCAACCTCCTCCGTTGCCTCCGCGAGCACTGACTCCTAAACGGTCTCTGACTCCCCAGCCTCCTCCGTCACCTCGTCAAGCACCAACTCCTAAACGGTTACCGACTCCTCCGCCTCCTAAGCACACTACTTGAGTCGCGCCGTCAAGGTCAACGAGATCACAAACAAAGAAGCCAAGGCTCCCCGCTCTAAAGAAAAGGGCATACAACTGCACTCCCGAGGAGATTGACGAGATCATAGCTGTGCAAGCGAAGGCGCATTTCAAGCATTAGAGTCCTGAAAAGCCAATTCCAATCGACCCGAAGGCTAAGGTCTTCTTTAATAAGATGTCTGCGCCATCGGCTAAACCGGCCTTGCCGTCCGACTATGACAGAACAATGCGGAAGGCTTTTCAGAAGGCGAAAGGAAAGGCGAAAGATATCCCGCAGCTCAGGAAGCAAACCACAAAAATCACTTGAGCCCTTGTTACCACCTGGTGAAGAGGAGTTAAGTAAATTTATGGCAAATGCGGGACTAACGAGGGTGCAACTATTTGGAGACAAAGAAATCAAGAAGGCAACAAAAGAGGATTTGAAATACAAATTTAGACTTGGTTAACCTCTTGTCATTCTCAGGTGAAAACTTTCTCTATATAGATGTATCGATTCCATAAGTGGTACATGGAAATTTCAAGCAAAGGTAGAGAGATGTTCGGCGTGCGGATCAGAAAGGCAGATTTCCTTGAAGGAGATGACATCATGTGGATCCGCTTTGAGGATGTGTTTGACCTGTATTAGCAAGATGCCCTCAACATCTCTATTCTCAACCACTGGGTTTTGTAAGAATCGTTTAGTTAAATTTATTTCGTTCCATAGCTCTCGACCCTCGTTTTTAAGAACGGGAATCATTCGTGTTCATAGTATCATTTCCCTGGATCGAGTAGTTTGGTACCCACGAATACAGTACTTAATTATCAGGTGCAAAGTGCACGAATAGTCTTACACCCAAAGGTATATTACAATAATAAGCCCGAAGGCAATATCCAACATATATAGGTCCTCATGGACCGGATACAATCAAATACAGAAGGTAGGTAAGGTAGCGGAGTGGAAGGCAGCGGCTTGTCGATTGCCACAGGCAACGACTGGGGACTAAGACCTATTAGGCACCTTCGTCTTCCTCACCCTCCTGGTAGTAGGCGTACGGGTCTTTAGGGTCTTCACTATCCACATCTGAATGTTTGTGCGTATAGCAAGGGGGTGAGTACCAAACGTACTCAGCAAGCCAGCACAACAAAGATGCATATGATAGGGGATTCTCAAAGGATGGCTGTGGTTCATTTGCACGAAGCCAACTTTGTAAATCTTTTTACAACCTTAACATCTAGCCTGGTCAAGTTTTATTACCATAGTTCATTAAGTCGGCAACAGTTCTGTCCACCATCCATTGTGATCCCAAGGATAGCTTCCCGCCACCGGATCGTCATGGTTTTCTGGGGAGCCTACCCTTCTCGTGTCTTGAGAAGTTGGTCCACCAATACATAAAAATTATCATGCAAACCCATTCCATCATTTTAAAATTTAGAGTCTAGCCAAGAGATAAACTTGTCACGCCGCTCATTATTCACGAGCACGGCTATTCGAATAGATTAATTTACTCACACTCCAGTGGATGTACACTTTACCCGTACTCCGTGACTGCCCAATGAATGAGCCTACATCCCAACACATGAGACTGTCACGGCAAAGCCTTTCGATAACCTCACTTTTGCAGTACCCTCTCCATGAACTTAAATCCTCTTGCACTCTAGCCGTCATTTCCTAGCAGTGAGAGAAGTTCTGGCGCTCCCGGGGTAAGAGAAAGACTTGCTCCATCTTTAATTTTCATCTCCTCATATTGATCGTATGCCCCGATGTCGGCCCAGGTACCAACCAGCGGTAAATCCCCCACCGGTAGGCCCTTAACTCAACCCAACACCTGAACACTATGCAGGGATACTGCCTCTGCTCGGATATCTACTCCGCTAGGTCTATACCCATTTGAGAAGTACGGTTATACTGGCTCGTTCCATGTTATAAGTCTCATTGGCTCGGTCCTTAATTGACCAGGGACGGTACTAGCCTTTACCGGAATCCACCCAAATCATCCAGCCGCCCTAGTCTAAATATTTGTTTTGTATTTTTAGTTTTACTCAAAACTCATTTTATCATTCTCATGGCAATATGGCGCTCATGTCTCCACATGCCGTATCCCAACTACCTTTCCAAAGATAGTTGCCCAAGCATATAGCTCTTTTGTAAAAGTATGAATATGCATTGAATCTAATCATGGCATGGCTAAGCATTTTACCGAAGATTTCCTTTGGTCAAATCATATCGAGGGTTACAAAGAATATAATTAAAGGTAATCAACATCAAGGCATGGCATAACAAGAATAGGTATTCTTTTGTGTATAGCACGCACATTTTAATTTTTGAATCAACACAAGTTTGCAAATAGGATCAATATGTTCAAAGGGAGTGATGACTTGCCTTGCTCGCGACCTTCTTGACTTGTGTCTTCAGCGTACTCAACGGCTCCCGTGGATTCTATACATACGTGCGAAATATCCAATTGAATTCGATCAGAATTCAAATAAAAATCATTAAAACCAAATGAATCGCAAAAGCGGTCCCTATGACGAATCTATGGTCATAAACGGATTAATGATCGAGTTTTGCTAAAGTCCGACTCAAAACGAGCGAGTTGCATTAATTTGAACTCTTTTGTTTTGTTTTGATTTAATTTACATGGGGTGGCCTTATCCCCAGTTAATGTAAGTTTATCGACATTATAACCGACGATCCAAAATGTTTATTTGACTAAAGGGTAATGGAGTGTTTACGTCGATTTTCTGGTTGAATTCTTAATCCTCCTGTGAGCTTGGTGTCGTGGTCTAATTATAAATAAGACGAGAAGGATTTTATGAAGCAAATTAAATATCAAGTATATATGTCGAAAAGGGTTGATTAGAATTTATATAAGATAGTTTATAATTCTTTGAAAAAGGTTCTTATTTGTACATATAATATTAGGTGAATAAATGAGCTTCCCAACAATATATAAATTTTGGAAATTGAATAGGTTAAGAGTTTGAACTTAAGTCATTATAAAACTCGTAATTAATTGCAAAGAAATTTTAAAAGTAAATAAATAAACCTCTTAAAAGATGTAGAATCCTTGTAAATAAAATTTAGAGGAGTTAAAAGAGTAAAATTGTTTTTCTAGGATTTTTATTAGGCTCATTCTTATTTTTAATCCCCTTAGAAAAATTAAAATTAAAATTTTCAAAATTTTGGACCCTACTCAGGGTCGAACCCACGACCTCTCTCTCTCTCTCAACGTAGCTCTCTCTCCACTGGGCCAGCGCCCTCTTCTCTTCTTCTCTCTCTTTTCTTTCTTTTTCTTCCCTCCCTTCTTCTTCTTCTTCTTCCCTGGTGAGGCCGACGGCGGGGCACGGGCAAACGGCGGCGAGGGCTGCCGGAGCTTGGAAACTAAAGGGCCCTACACCATCCATGCGACGTGGGGGATCCGTTTCAAGGCACGGCCGGGTCAGCGGCGGAGCGGTCCGGCGACGGCGAGGCGGCCGTGGCGGCGGAGGCACATGGCGCGGCGGTGCTCCGGTGACATTGCGGCTGAACCAAGGGGTCCTAAAGTACCAACGGGACACAGGGGTGCTAGCTAGAGGGTTGGCTTGGCTGGAAAGGGGCGGTGGTGGCCTGGCGACGTACGCACGGTGGTGGCCGAAACAGAGGGCTCGGCGGTGCTCGTCGTCGGCGATTTCCAGCGGCTAATCGGCTTGGGAAACCTAGGGAAAATAAAGCTTAGAGCATGTAGATCGTGGACGTACCTTCAATTTGCTACGAGATCGATCATGGATGCCGAATTTTGAGTTCTTGCTTCGGGCGGCCAGTTTTAGGGTTCTTCGGTGTTTTGTGAAATTCGAGCGCTGTGGTGAATGGATTTTGGGGAAAATTGGAGAGGAGCTAGATGAGGCTATTAGACACAATTTTTGTGTTGGGAACTTCGGCCGTGGAGCGCTATTTATAGTGGTCCGCACGAGCTAGGGGTGACGGCATGCACGGGTAGGGGGAGGGGAGGCCGACACACTTCGGGCATGGCTACAGCGCAGGCGGCATGGGCACGGTGGTACGGCGCGGCGTGGGCTGACATCGGTTACAGGCGGCGGCGTTGATGCGAGCGCGCGCGTGGTACGGCGACACGACGGCAGAGTACGGTGAGGCATGGGCGCGGCGCTGTGGCTGACGCGCGCAGCATGGGCGTGGCGCTATAGTTGACGCGGCGGTGTGGACGCGACGTACGGCGCGTGGACGCTGGGGCGGGCCAGGCGCACGCGCGTACGGCACGTGACGTGTGCGCGGTACGTCCCCGACCGGCGTCGAACACCTGGCGGGCAATGAGCAGTGTGATTTCCGATTTTCCCGATTTTCTTTTCCTTTTCCCTTTTCTTTTTGAATTTTTATTTCTATTCATTCCTTTTATATTTCTCCTAATATGAAACATAATTTGTCAATTTATAAATTTAGTTCAACTCCAAATTTTCAATCTTTTGCCCAACTTTATTATATATTATTATGTACATATTTATATATATTCCTTCTATTTCTATTCTTTCTTTTATTCCATTTTATTTTATTTTTTTGTATTTTCCAAAATATAGTTTTGATTCAAATTAAATGCTTATCAACTTAGTTTTGTTTTTATAATTGTATATTTTAAAATTTTTATTTACTTTGGAGTTTTATTCCCTTTTAGGGTTTAGGCCTTTTGATTTTTCTTTCTTTTAAATAAGTGTATTTTTATTTATAACATGTAATAAAACTTGCAAATAAGAGGCAAATAAGCACAACAAGATGTAATGATTCAAAAAGTTTTTGTGGGCTCTGGTTTTTAAATTGTGATTTTTAAGTTTCGATTTTCAGGATGTTACAATAGCTCCTTATATGTAGTTGATGAAAATTCATTTTATCTGTTGTAGAATGTTGATCCAACAGTGTCGTAAGTGGGGAAGGTTTAGTATAGGATTCATGGACCCTCGCAAAATTAACATGGACATGATAGCTAATTATGAGAAGGAAACAGAGGATAGCTAATCACGCAGCAGCATTACAAGACTGGGATATTATTGCCCTACAACACAGCATGAGTTTTTACTCCCTTCAGTACCAATTTTCATCTCGTACATATACAGTTTGATATATATCTTTTGACGCAATTTACAGATTCCACTGGGTGCATTTCCTTTTTGACATTTCCTTGTGCAAAATCCATGTCTACGATTCAATGGATAAACCGGAGTCTACCTTCCAAAAGATTTTTGAAATGATAGAGAGGTAATGCCATCTTAGTTGTTATTGCTACTATGCGGTTCTCGAATAATTACTACCACCAGGGAGGGAGTCAACAGGCAGATTTTTGTCGCCACATTACATCAGTGGAGGTCTTTACGGATTAAGGGTAAGAATTCACCAATGATTCATACATCCAAACAAAAAATTAGCACCTGAATTAGGCAAATCAGCAATGTCACCTTGGTGATGTTTCTCCAATTTGCTCTGACTCAAGCGCCCCACCTCACTTAGCGTCAGCAAACGTCCCATTGGAATTGCACCTCATAGTAACTGGACGAGGTCTCTAGGTGCAAAGCTATCACGCCCCAATTTTTTTCGGGATTAAAAATGATTAAATAATGGATTTCTAGAAATTATATTAAAAAGGAAAAGAAATTATCAAGTGAAATTAAAATAAATTATAAATAATGCATTTCTTTCTCCTCCTCGGTCCGGCCCAAACGTCGGGCCACTCCCTTTCCTCCCTTGCGCAAAGTCTGTTCTTTGTCCCCTTCCTCCCGAGCCGCCGACAGGTGGGCCCCACCTATCAGGCCTTTCCCTAACCTCAGGCCCGACTATTCCGACCGCCCTCGCTGCCCCATACTGCGCATTCCCCGGCCACCCGCGCGTCTCCCGCACCGCCTCGCGCCTCCCTACTCCGCCCTCGCACCTCACGCCACTCCCCCGCATGTCATGCGTGTGCGCAAACTAGCCGAGAGACCGGGTCCGCTTTCGCTGGCCGGCCGCAAATCCTGCCGCCACGTTGCCACTGCCATATTGCGCCTCCTCTAAACCTTGATAAAGCACCTCGATCCCCAGTCGAGCTTTTTCCCTCTATCATTTGCACCATCCTGAGTTCTCTCTCGCGCCGCACCACAAAACCCAAGCTCCACCACCGTTTCCACAACTTCGGCCGCCTGATTCACATCGCCCGTCCCTCGTTGCTCCAATCCGCCGCTACCTCTATGTGCGCCACCCCTCGTAGATCCCGGGCCGCCGCTGCTCGTCCGCGGATCGCCGTTGCAACACCACCTCCACCGTAATCCCGAACCTCCACCGCCAATTGCCGTCTCTGGCCGCACGCCGCTGCCATCCTAGCCGCTGTCGCGCCAAGCCAATCCCATTGTCGGCTTTACCTTATTGCGCCACACCTCGTCCGCCTCTTCCCGAGCACCGCTCGCCGCCAGAGCGCCGTTCTTTTTCCACGTGCGCACCCGGTGAGCCTCCCCTCTCCCCTTCCTCCCACTCTCCTTCTAACGCGTCGGCCCCGCGCGTGTGTGCCCACGCGCCTCCTCCGCCACTCGCCGTAGCCTCTTGGCCCCGTGCACCGCCCGCGCCGCCTCGTCGCCGGCCACTCTCGCGTTGCCCCTTCTCCCGGTCATCGGATCCATCCAGCAGATGGATCCGAGCCATCCGTGTGGCAGTGCCGCCATGGCCCTAGCCGCCCACGTGGCTACCGCGTAGGCACCACGCAAAGCGCCGTGTGGTGCGCCTCCTTCCAGGCCGATGGACTCGATCCACCGTGGACCCGCACGCCTCCCCTCCGCTGACGTCAGCATTAGTCTTTCCTTTGTAAAAATAAATAATAATTGCGCAATAAATCGAATTAATTTCTAAAAATTCATTTAAATGACCTAAAACTTCTAAAATTCATATCTAATCCATACGAACTCCAAATTGGGTCATTCAAATTGCAAAATTCATCTAAAGTTAAGCTCTATATATTTGGTTAGAGCATCTCCAACAGCGCCCATATCCCTTCTCCGTCCATGGTATTTGGGAAAAAAGTGAAAAACTAGTCTCCAAGAGTTTCCCATATCTCTTCCCTATCTTTCCGCACTTGGCAAATTCACCGTGACCACGCGTAAAAATATGCGCTGCTCCATCGCGCACATCTCTCTTTCCTGCGCCGCCTCCTCCTTCTCGCGGCTATTTCCCACGCCTCTTCTTTCCTTCACGCCTTGTCTCTCCTTCCCGCGCCTTGTCTCTCCTCTGTCCAAAGGTTTTTGATCTCTACTACCGCCGACCTAGGGTTTAGGTAAGCCATTGATCTAATACGTCTACTTTGCTGTGAAGTTGTTCTTTCCCGTCTGAGGGTTAACTGCTGGCCCGAGCCGCCGCCTGGAGGCCATGGTCGTCCTTGGCCACGTCAAAGGAAGGGACAGCCGGCTCCAGCCACGCGTCGCCTAGAGGCACATGCCCAGCCACGCGTCCGAGGGTTAACTGTCGGCAGGAGCAGCCATTCACTGCTGGAGAAAGGCTTAATTGTCCCGGTTGGTAACCCCCAGTAGTCCCAGTTGTCAAACCAGGACTACGAATTCAGGACTAGAGATCGCCATCTCTAGTCCCGGTTGAAATAACCAGGACTAGAGATGCATCTTTAGTCCCGGTTGGAGGCTCCAACCGGGACTAAAGATTTTTTTATTTTTTTAAATTTGCTACTTTCTCCAGCAGTGTTGCTGCCTATATATTACACACATATATTATATTACACATATACATATTTTACACACATACATTTATACATATATATCATATATATGTATAAATATATAATTTACACACATATAAATGAACATAAGAAAGGAAATATATACATATATTACCAAAATATAAACACATATGCACAATATCCACATATATTTCGTATGTTACAAAAAATTATCTATTTTGTGGATCTGGTGGTTAAGTTACTTAAATGAAAGTAGAACTCCCCGACGGGATCAATGATCTGCTCGTTTATAAATCCCATCAGTTCTTCCTGAGCAGCTTGTATGAAAGTCTCGTGGGGGAGGTATTCTCTTACTCGCATAAGCTGTCATTAATTCAAATAAACGAGAAATAAATATATGAAGTAAATAAGAAATCGAGACGTAATGTATGAATGGCTGTTATACGTACATCTATATCGTCGATAGTTGCGACATCGGTCACAAAGCGGTGAATGTAGTCGCAGACGTAGTATCCGCATAAGTTGGTACCCTGCGACTGTTTTGCACACTAAAGGAGAAATGACGACAGATTTAATATACATTTCATATTTTAGAACAATGTAATGATTCAAAACAACTTTGGAGCATGTTACTCACTGGAAAGTTCATCCTCACGGAGAGCTTTTCTTTCCAATTTCTGCGAACATTCACCCGAAGCCGTTCCCATGCCCTACGTGAAGTTGAAAGTTAGCGAGTAATTATTTGAGAACTGCATATATGCAATAGCAAGTAAGATATATGGCATTACCTGTTAAACAGTTCAAATATCTTTGAGTATGTGGACTCTGGTTTATCCATTGAGTCAAATACATGGATCCGCGAGTGATCCATGTAAATTACTAACAGAACCCAGTGGAATCTGCAAATTGGTTTAGATGACACATATGAAAATTTATGTATGCACACAGGATTGAAATTGGTATGGAACGAAGAGAAAACTTACGCAGTGTTGTAGGGCAGAAGGATAAAGGACCGGAAGTGGTTCTGCACCAGCGCATTGTATATGTTGTCCACTATTGGATCAGGAAATTGATCAACCAATATACCGTTGATTTTGCGTGGATCCATGAATCCATGTTTGGTACAGTCGTGCTTGTTGCAGTATTGGATCGTCATTCTACAACGATTAAAAAGAATTTTAGTCAGCTAAATACAAGAAGGTAAGAAACAAAATAACAGAACGATACTTATAGAACCCGCGTGTCTAGAAGTGAGACGTCAAGGGCATCAAGCTGGTACAGGTCGAATATGTCTTTGAATCGGATATAGAAGTCGTCACCTCCATCGAAGAAATAGTGCAGTGAATATCTGCCCGTTACCATCTCTCCACCCTTGCTGGTTCTTGCATGTACCACTTGTGGAAGCGGTACATCTGTGTAGGTAGCTTTTTCACTTGATCCGGCTTTACAAGAGTCTTTCCATGTTTGAACTTGTATTTCAGCGGAGCCTTCGCCAGGGGAGCACGGCCGTGTAATTGATCCATTGGAATTCCAGTAGATTCCATAAATTGTCTTAACTCTGATCTAACATTTGAAACTGTGCTGAACTCCAAAGGTTTCTGAGGCTGCATGCCGAGCTGGGGTACATCTTTGCCCGTTCTCTTCGCCTTGCCAGTAGCCTTTCGAATAGTCCTGTCGTAGTCAGACTGCGGTTGAGGTTGCGGTTCAAGCTGTGGCGTTAGGTACGTCTTCTTGAAGAAGTCCTTGGTCTCCTGGGGGATTTCAGGAGGCTTCTCAGGAGACTTCTTTCTGAAGTGGGCCTTGACTTCAGCTTGGACGACCTCGTGCAGCTCCTCTGGAGTCATGTCGTACGCCATTTTCTTTGGGGCTGGTGGGAGCGGGTCAAGTTTAGGCCTCTTGCTTCTTGGTCCACTGCTGGTTGACATTGACCGCGTGGCTCGAGATGTTGTCCGTTTAGGAGTCGGTGCTCGTTGTGGCGACGGAGGCGATGGAGTTGGAGACAGCCGTTCAGGAGTCGATGCTCGTGGAGGCGACGCAGGAGGCGGAGGAGGCGAAGGCGGCGAAGGAGGCAGAGGAGACGGCCCACGTGGAGGCGAGGGCGGTGGAACGATAGGAGACGCTGTTCGTCCGGGGAATATTATGAAGATCTTCCTCCAGAGAAATATTCCGTGAGCTGTTTCTCCTAGCGTCATCTCCCCGTCTTCTCCGGGGATATCCAGCTCGAGATCTTCATAGCTGCGTTCCACCTGTTCAATTTCAACTTTCGAGTACGCAGGTGGAACGGGCCGGGAGTGGTAGGTGTCGTCTCGGTCTACTAGAATGGTCGTGCCCGATGCGACCTGTTCGAGAAGATTGCTTATTAGTTAGTAATGAACGTTGATTGACAAGTTATTCAAGGAAATATACGTACAACATAAAAGTACGAACATACCTTTATTGTTATGTTCTTTAGCGGAATGTGCAGCTCACATGGGGTCCGCTGTATGATGTCATCAACGGGGCATGGCGGACCCGGTTCAACTTGTGGGGCCAAGTCACCTTCATTTCCAGTTGAAGCGTAGCTACTGTGCTATTGCTGTAGTTGAGCGGCTGTTGCTGGATCCGGCTGTTGGCTAACCCAATGGCTCCGCTCCTCTGCCAATCTGCAGTTCAGCCTTTCGTCCACAATTTGATCTATTTGCGAGAGCTTCATTTCCATCTCAGCGAACCTCACATCGTGCTCTCGCCTGGACCTCATGCGGCTCTTGTACGTCTCGATGTCAGCTTGAAACCCATATTTCCAGGGGACGACGCCTTTTCCTCGTGTACGCCCCGGATGCTCTGGGCTTTGGAGGGCGAGCGTTAGCTCGTCCTTCTCTATCGGGCCTGAACGCGCCCAACGAAGTGGCCTCCATCGTCTCCTCTAATCTTTCAGCCTCTTGGATTTCTTCGCCGAAGATAACTATGTCATCTACAGGATTAAGTGAGCCGCCATGAGCATAAAACCAATGCTTTGATCGTTCCGGCCAGTTGGCTGTGCCTAAAACGATATCTCGCGCTTCAAGGTCGCCTTCCATTTTCTCCCATTTCTCTATTGCTTTCTTATAGCCGCCTGACCTAAGCCTATGATGATATTTTTCTTCGCTGCGTTGGCCTTGTTCTTTTCTATGATCGCTCGCGCTTCTTCCCCAGTCTTGTGTTCAACAAAAGCATCCCAATGATCTCTGAGCTTTGGGTACTTGTCAAAGTCTGGGTTCTGGCCCTTCAGGATATATTTCTTGTGTAACTATTTCTTATAGTTCCTGAATAGCTCTGCCATTTTCTTTAACGTCCATTCCTTGACCCTTGCTTGTTGTGAGTCTGGGATGGTGAACGTTTGCAGCATTGTGGTCCACAGCATTTCTTTTTGTGTCCGGGAGATAGCTCTGCTCATCATCTCCTTTGGTTGATCGCCTCCAGTTGGCAATGCTTATGGGCACGTGATCCCTCACCACCCATCCGCTGTGCGCCACAAACTTCCTTGTGGCGTCCTCTGGGGCACTTGGTCGACCATCAGATGCTACCTCTGTTATGACATGTCGACCCTCTATGCGTTTGCTGAGACCGCGTTGCCCGCGTGCCCTCTTCTGTCTAGCGGAGGCGGAGGCGGAGCCCTCATTCCCCTCCTCATCCCTCCCCCTCGTTCCCCTCCTCGTTGAGGTATTGATCAAGATCCTCAGTCTCCTCCTCGTTGTAAAACTCTGTGCTACCGCGTGCGATCTCGTCAAGAGAAACTATTCCTCGTCACGATCCGCCATTTGATTTTTGTGGGTTGAGGACTTAATCAAAGAATTCTGACAAAGAAAAATTTATTCGGTTAATACATGTATCAATTATTCAGGGAAATCATGTATGTCTACGTAAAAAATAGACAAAAAGAAGAAGATGGAAAAAATAGATGAAATCCGCCAGACTCTACGTTCTATATTTTCCTTCTTCTTCTCTTTCGTTTCTCTTTGCTAGAACACGACCGACCAAATGACCGACCGAATGACCGACCGACCGAACGACCGACCGAATGACCGACCGACCGATCGTTCGTTCTATCGTTCACGTCCGTTCGTTCGGACCCTTAACCCTAACCATAACCCTAAACTATCATTCATTCACGTCCGTTCGTTCGGACCCTTAACCCTAACCCTAACCCAAATCCTAAACTATCGTCCGTTTATTCTATCGTTCGTTCACGTCCGAGGGTATGATCGTCTGGAGGAGAGGAGAGAAAGAGAGGAAAATGATGTGAGGGAGATAAGGTGGAGATGAAAGGAAGCGGAGAGGAGAGGAGAGAGAGAGGACGTTGCATGCCTATGTACGTTGTACCGACCGACCGAACGAACGAACGAACGAACGAACGACTGACCGACCGACCGAACGAATGAACGTACGAACATTCGTTCGTTCATTCGTTCATCCATCCGTCCGTTCGTCCACGTCCGTTCGTCCGTCCGTCCGTCCGTTCGTCCACGTCCGTTCGTCCACGAACGAACGAACGAACGAACACTCGTTCGTACGTTTGTCCGTCCGTTCATTCACGTCCATTCGTTGATTTTATCGTTCTCGTTCGTTCGAAAATACAAAATTCACAAGTCACATACACATTCAAATTTAAATCTATTCATGCATTCAAATTTAAATACACATTCAAAATTCAAAATTCGGCCGTCCGTTCGTCCACGTCCGTTCGTCCGTTCATCCGTCCGTCCGTTCGTCCACGTCCGTTCCTCCACGAACGAATGAACGAACGAACGAACACTCATTCGTACGTCCGTCCGTCCGTCTATCCGTCCGTTCACGTCCGTTCGTTGATTTTATTGTTCTCGTTCGTTCGAAAATACAAAATTCACAAGTCACATACACATTCAAATTTAAATCTATTCATGCATTCAAAGTTAAATACATATTCAAAATTCAAAATTCACAATCTTCATCCATTAAAATTTAAATAAACAATCCATTTACATATAAAGTCCATAAAGTCCATTTGATCACATTCAAAAATTATAAATTCACATTCAAAATTTACAAATTACAAAAATTTGTAATTACAAAATTCACATTCAAAAATTACAAATTCACATTCAAAATTTAATTTGATCACATTCAAAATCTACAAGGTTTGCAGCGGCGGCGACGGCGGCAAGGAGGCGGCGGCGTGGAGGGGAGGCAAGGGTTTAGGGTTCGGGGCGGCGTGGGGAGGGGTCGTGGGGAGGGGCGGCGAGGGAGCGGGCGACGTGGGGAGGGCGGCGGCGGCGGCGGCCGCGACAATGGCGGCGATGGCGATGGCGTCGACGGCGGCCTAAAACCCTAGCACGCGCATTTTAATGTGGGGAAAAAAGGGGGCGGCGCTAACCTGCGACAGGCGACGAAGATGGCAGCGCGGCGGGCCTCCGGCGACGAAGACGGCGGAGACGGCGTGCTGCGGCGGCGTCCTAGGGCTCGGCGCCGACGACGAAGACGATGAGTTGGTTGCAAAAACGGCTAACTGTTCGGATCTCCCCGCGGCCACTGCTATATATAGTCATGGCATCTTTTGTCTCGGTTGATACCAACAACCGGGACAAAAGATACTTTAGTCCCGGTTGGTGGCTTCAAGCGGGACAAAAGATAGTATCTTTAGTCCCAGTTAGAGCCAACAACCGAGACTAAAGATGGCGGGTAGCCACATGGCATAGGTAGGTGGGCATTTTTAGTCCCGGTTGAAGCCACCAACCGGGACTAAAGATGGTTTCCCGCCCATCCAAATTCATCTCTAGTCCCGGTTGATATTAAAAACTGGGATTAATGATTACAGTGCCCTATCATATTGTATTTTATATCCATATATAATTAACATATGTTCATATAATCATATAATGTTCATATATTCATATATAATTATAATGTTCATATGTTGATATATTTTATATTCATATATAATTAACATATGTTCATATATTCATATATAATTAACATATGTTCATATAATTAACAAAAAAATTATAAATTGAAATAATAACATATAATTAACATTTGTCATATTCCAAACTATTTAAAATTTAAATAATAATATATAATTAACATATGACATATTTGAAAAATATTTTAAATTGAAATAATAACATATAATTAACATTTGTCATATTTAAAACTATTTTAAATTCTAATAAGCAAATAGAATTAACATTTGCCTTGTCTTCTTTGGGCAATGCTTCTTTTTCTTGCTCTTCTCCCTTTGCTTCATAATCTTTCTGTCTTACTCTTTCTTAGATAATCTGACAGCCACCTCATTCCGTGATGGCTCCCCGTGATTTAGAGGTATGCTTTCTCTGTTTTCAGAAGCAATGTTCAAGTTCTCGTTGCTAATGCAATCGTAAGTTGGTATAATGGTCGATGTCGGTGGCGGCCGACGCGGTGATCGGCAGGTAGCCCGGCATGTCCATCTCCTTTTCCCTGATGACAAGATGATCAACCGTACGTTAAAATTCCGAAGAAATTAATTATGTTGACTGATAACGAGATCCGCCGTCGTGCGGCCTCCTATTCCGGCCACCACGCCATGATCGTCGGCGGAGTGGTGCAAGACGTCGTCGTGATCACTACATGTCAATCGTTGTACGAGTTGTGGAACATAAGACATGTTAATTTCAATTCCTGGAAATAACTTTCCCTTTAAAAACTTCAAAAATTACCTTTCAATTTTCTTTTGAATTTTTGTATTTATTTGATGTTTCTTTAAAGTTCTTCATTTGATTTATTTTATCAAATACTCGATAGATTACGATGTCAAATTTACAAAAGAAACCGAGCTCGACCTTAGGATCGAAAAAACACCCTCGAGAGAAGAAAATGTTGAGACGTCCTGAAGGCAATAATTTACAATAGATTCAGTAATTTACAATAAATTCAAATGATAGCAATAATATTCAATGATTCAATTTAATTTACATCGTCCATACATAAATTTAGCTAAGTGACAATTGTCCTCACGTACTTTCTCCGCACAATTATTCCTTCGTTATGATCGTTGCATGAGTAAGGGATGTCCTCATTTGATAGGAGGATACTCGGGTCAGCCGCCACCGCGAACGGAGGTTGCCTGTCAAACTGATCGTAATCTTCGTCAGTTCTATCCTCGACTCCCACGATTTTCCTTTTGCCTGGGAGAACCACGTGGTGCCTTGGCTCGTCGGACCCTTTCCCCTTCTTTGATTTGCTAGCCATATCCTTGACATAGAAAACTTGCCGTACATCATTGGCAAGGACGAAGGGTTCATCTGAATATCCAACATTGCTCAGGTCGACCGTTGTCATCCCACTTGCATCAATGGTTACGCCTCCACCACTGAGCCTAACCCACTGGCACCAAAACAGAGGGACCTTCAGAGGTCCATAGTCCAGCTCCCATATATCATCGATGCTGCCGTAATATGTGCTAGCCGTACCATCGTATCCCACGGCATCGATGCGGACAACGCTGTTCTGATTCGTGCTCTTTAAGTCTTGGGCCCGTGTGTAAAATGTGTACCCATTGATTTCATATGCCTGGAATGTGGTGATCGAGTAACATGGTCCCCTCACCAAGAAGGCTAGTTGTTGGTCAAGGCTCGCGTTGCCCATGAGACGTTGTCGCAGCCAAGCAGAAAATGCATCGATGTGGTGGCGTGTAATCCAGGCATCCGTCTTACCGATGTTTTCCGAGCGAACAATCGCCAAGTGCTCCTTGATGTAAGGAGCCACCAAGGAAGATTGTTGCAGCACGGTCTAATGTGCTTTCCTGTACAAGTCATTGTCAATGTTCATTATTGCCTTCCTTTCAAGAGTTTCCTTCCCCCGTAGTCTACCTTCATGGATTGATTCAGGCACCCCGATGGGACGAAGGTCTTCAATAAAGTCGATGCAAAACTCAATCACCTCCTCTGTTCCATATCCCTTGGCGATGCTGGCCTCCGGACGCGAATGGTTACGGACGTACTTCTTTAGAACGCTCATATACCTCTCAAAAGGGAACATGTTGTGTAGGAATACCAGACCGAGGATACGGATCTCTTTGACAAGGTGGCATAGGAGATGCATCATGATATTGAAGAAGGAAGGCGGAAAGATCATCTCAAAGCTGACAAGACATTGGACCACATCATTTTGAAAGTTTTCTAGTCTGTCTGGATCGATGATCTTCTGTGAAATTGGTTCAGGAAAGCACATAGCTTTGTTATTGTTGCCCGGACATTATCGGAAAGGATACCCCGAATTATAACGGGAAGGAACTATGTCATCAGCATGTGGCAGTTATGGGACTTTAGATTTGTGAACTTCTTATCCTTCGTGCTTATTATTCCCTTTATATTCGAGGAGTATCCAGATGATACCTTGTTGCTCTCCAGGCATTCAAACATTATTTCCTTCTCTGCCCTGCTCAGAGTGTAGCTGGCTGGACTTAGGTATTGGGCTTCTTTCTCCTTTGGTTGCGGGTGAAGGCCGTCGCGTTGTGCCATATGTTTCAGATCGTTACGTGCCTCAAGTATATCTTTTGATTTTCCATACACACCTGGGAAGCCAAGGAGGTTTACGCAAAGGTTTTTGGTGAGGTGCATCACGTCGATTGCGTGGCGGATGTCCAAGACTTCTCAGTAGGGCAACTCCCAAAAAATTGACTTCTTTCACATCGCCGTGTGACCACCTTCACTTGCTATAGGTTGGTTACCAGGTCCCTTTCCAAATACTACTTTGAGGTCTTTCACCATGGCAAATACGGCATTTCCGTTGTGACGCTTTGGCTTAGTACGATGGTCTGCCTTTTGATCAAAATGTTTGCCTCTTCTTCGGACAGGGTGGCTTGCAGCAAGAAAGGACGATGGCCCATGTACACTACCTTCTTACAGTGTTTCAGGTACGTACACTCAGTCTCATCCATACAGTGGGTGCAAGCGTTGTACCCCTTATTTGACTGTCCGGATAGGTTGCCAAGTGCAGTCCAATCGTTGATGGTAACAAACAGCAACCCTCGTAGGTTAAACTGCTCTTGTTTATCCTCATCCCACACGAGAACACCTTCTTTCTTTCACAGCAGTTTTAGATCTTCGATCAGCGGTCTCAGGTACACATCGATGTCGTTACCAGGTTGCTTCGGGCCTTGAATAATAACCGGCATCTGAATGTACTTTCGCTTCATGCATAGCCAAGGCGGGAGGTTGTAGATACACATCGTTACAGGCCAAGTGCTATGCCCGCTGCTCATCTCTCCAAAAGGATTCATGCCGTCCATGCTTAAGCCGAACCTTAGGTTTCTTGCATCCTCGCCGAAGACTTTAAATGTTTTGTCGATGTTTCACCACTATGACCCATCGGCGGGATGTCTCAGCATGTCGTCTTGTAGGCGTTTTTCCGCGTTCCAGCGCATCATCCTTGCATGATCCTTGTTCCTGAACAGACGCTTCAGCCATGATATTATAGGAAAATACCACATCACCTTAGTAAGAACCCTTTTCTTTGAAGGCTGTCCGTCAACTTCGCCTGGATCATCTCGTCTAATCTTGCATCGAAGTGCTTTACAAACCGGACATACTTCTAGGTTCTCATACTCCTCACCACGGTAGAGGATACAATTGTTAGGACATGCGTGTATCTTCTGTACCTTCAGTCCTAGAGGACAGACTAACTTCTTAGCCTCGTACGTTGATTTCGGCAATTCGTTTCCCTCTGGAAGAATGTTCTTCATGAGTTTTAGTAACTCGCCAAATGCCTTGTCACTGACACCATTTTTGACCTTCCATTGCAAAAATTCCAGCGTGGTACCCAACTTTTTGTGCCCCTGTTCACAGCCTGGGTACAAGGACCTTTTCTGGTCCGCCAACATACGCTCCAATTTCTGCATCTCCTTTACGCCTTCGCAGTCCCCCTGTACATCGCGCAACATCTGACCAAGGTCATCGGCACCGTCGTTTTCTTCAGCATTTCCGCCCGCCTCGCTTGCTGTATTCTCTTCAAACCCACCGTATTGACCACAGTTCGGAATATTGTCGTCGTCTTCTTTATCTTCTTCCATTGCAACGCCCACCTCTCCGTGCGATGTCCAGCAATTGTAGTGAGGCATGAATCCCGATTGAAACAAGTGAGCATGAATAATTTTTGATGTAGAATACTCCTTCTCGTTTTTGCACCTTTTGCATGGACAACGTATGAAACCCTTCTGCTTGTTGGCATCGGCCACACTCAAAAAATAATGCACGCCTTGAATAAACTCTCTCGACCGTCGATCCGCGTTGTACATCCCTTGCCGATCCATCTACATGAAATGCACAAAAATCATAAGAAAATTCCACGAAATTCAAACCATTTAAATATTATTACAATAATTATATATATGTAATCACACAATAATTATATACTAATCCAACATACGTAATGTGTTGTTCTAAAAAAATTAAAATTAATTTTAGAAGGTCTTTTAAAGTGGTAAATATAAAATTAATTAATTATTTTCCATGTATTTTAAAAGGTCCTTTATCATCTATTTTATAACTTTTTTGTCCAAAAGATTCTCTCTTATTATTTTTCATAAATATTTTTTGAGATAAAATTTTACGGACTAAATTCCTACAAATGTAATGTGCTAAGCATACTTTTCTTCCTTTTTACTTTCTCTAACTTTTTTCTCAACACAATTTAATGTGCTTAGCAAAATAATTAGTCCAAACAAATTTTCTCTCTCCTCATGTTTAAAAAAAATCTAGAGATGAAAATATATAGAAAACAACCTTAAAATGTGAAATGCTAAGCATAGATCATAAGAGGAAGAAGTTGCTAACCTTGTAGATAGCAAAGATTTATTTATTATCACCAAAACAAAATCACAAAAAAATTTGACAGCACTTCCCCTCTAGCTAGAGAAAAATTTTGAAGACAAGTATATGGCTCTGGGGAGAAGGAAGAAGGAGTATAAAAAGCAAGTCATCTTTAGTCCCGGCACTAAAGATCAAAATTATCTTTTGTCCGGTTGGTAATACCAACCGGGACAAAGCATCTTTAGTCCGATTGGTGTTACAACAGGGACTAAAGATGGTGTCGAGAAGGTCAAAACCTGTCAAAGCTTGGATATCTTTAGTCCGGTTGGTAACACCAACGGGACTAAAGATGTTATTCTTTGTCCCGGTTGGTATTACCAACCGGGACTAAAGATGCCCAGCGCTCTGACAACCTCTGACAATATTTGAACCGGGACTAAAGATGATATTTAGTCCTGGTTCGTGGCACGAACCAGGACTAATGTTCCTACAAATCCGTAGACTTTTTAAACCGAGAGAAAAAATATTTTTTAGTTTCGGATACTATTTAAACCGAAACTATTATGGATTTTGACACTTCAACCAAAAATTAGTGATTGGTGGCCACGCACAGCCTGTTGCCTGCTGGGCATCCGTGGGAGATGTAGATGCCTTTGGTTTAAAATCGTAGATGCTCTATGATACAGTAGCACTCAGCGAAGGCCGAAAATAAACCTGTACATCGGCTTTGAGCACCTTGATTCACGATCCAGTAGCACTCATCGTGAATTGATCTGTCAAACTAAGATAGGATGGTTGATCCAGTAGCACTCATTGTGAATGAATTGATCCAATAGCACTCAATATATATGCTGATCCCTGGCCGTGTCTGCCTGCTGCCTCCGCCTAGCCCATGCCTAACAGCTGCCTGCTATTTGTATATGCTGATCTCGATCTCAGTAGGTCTTAATTTTTTCAATATATATGCTGATCTCTGGCCGTGGCTGTGCTTGCCTGCTATTTGTATATGCTGATCAATGATGCAGCAGATATTAATTATTATTTCAATATATGCCGATCAATGATGCGGCGGCTGAGTTACGGCAGCGGCAGGCGTCACGGGAAAGGGTGCGCGACCCATCGATTCCCGCAAGAAAAAAATGCCTAAAATGTCATGTGGACCCAAATTTGTTTTTGAAAGTTATTTATAGGAAATTTTGGAAGATGGCCTTTTTTCGCTCTTACTTTCTATATATTGTTTATTTAATTTTTATTAGGTTTTTCCTTATTTTGCGTATCAGTGTGTAAACTTCATCGTTTCGAAAGTTTGCACTCACGAAGAAAAGAAGATCATCTAAGGAAGAAAAGCAAGTCACATTTTTCCTTCAAGCATGTTGAACCTACTTTATAAATGGTTTACTGGTTACAAATAAAATTGTTTTGCTAATTGCATAGGAATTATGACTACCTATCTGTTTGCTTGTGCCATATTTAATTGATATCCATTCTTTATTAACCTGGATAATTAATTTGACTAGCTCGCGTCACTAATATTGACCTTGCTAGGACTATTCACGCTTAGCCATGCTAAATCACACTAGCTCACCTAATGGGAGGATCACATTAATTACCTAGTATCTGACGAGCTACGAAGTCGAAACATCCGGCCATGTTCTATTGGTCATAATTATTCAACTAAAATATTACATAATGGTGCGATGTGAGTGAATGATTTTGCTTGTTGCACCCATGACAATTAAGGATCGGTCGTGAGAAATCTTGAAAGACTTACCGTACTTACCATAAGCAAAAATGGACAGCTGCTGGACTTGAAGTGTAGCTTTTCCTTGACTGACGTACCCAGACAAGGGTGAACGTGACGGAGTTTGGATGGACCGAGCAAGGTCTATGTGGCTTCCGGATTCACCTAGACAACAGGGGGTTGCCTACCCTAATTTAAGAGTAGAGGCGAAACCTCAGTTATGCGAAGGGTCTTGTCACGATCACTCGCATGGTAACGTGTCAGGCATGTCATGTGACATATGGTGGATTGTGTCTTGTGGGTACAGTTGTGCATCTCTAATCAAAGTAGAACTATTCGAATAGTCGTGCCCACGGTTATGGGCGATCGACCAGATTCATCGTGATTAATTCCACCTTTAATAATTTGATCTAATGAAACTGGTTTAGTTCAGATGGATTGGTTGGGCTTATTCAACATGGTTTAGCATTGTTCAGTGGAGAATAAATTTTTGACTTAATCAATCAACATTTTACTGCTTTAAACTAGAAAGGTTTACAACCGTATTTATGCAAATAGCCTCGAGTCTCTCTTTGTCTCCCCTTGCACATCTGCATCCACGAAGTGGCTTGTTGAGTATAGTGGTTATACTCAGCCTTGCTATTTTCCCCTTTTCAGAAGTGTAGTACTTCTGAGTCAAAGACGGACTTAGAACACCAAGGCTCAGATTCAAGTTGAGTTTTGCCTATGGAATGCAGCTAAAGCCATGCTAGGATTGCCTTTTTCGCCGCTGCTTTCTTTTGGGTGTGAGGATTAAGTGTCTCTTCTATAAGTATTTACGCTCTATTTTACGTTTGGGTCTGTATATTAATTTGTCGTTTCGTGTACCCTGGCTGATTTCTGAACAGGGGTTTAATACAAAAAATAATCTGAAAATTTAGGATAAATTTTTAGACGTGACAAAAGCTCTGCTATAAGCTTTGTGCAAATGGCGGAGCAAGATCCGACACCTTCATCCAGAGTTGATATCACAATTTCCTCTAATTCTGCTGCTCTCAATATCTCCTTCAGAAAGCCTCTTCTGGATTCACTGCCCAATGCCTTTTCTTTTTGTGTTCTTAATGCTAACCATCTCTGGCTAAGCTATGATCAGCACCAAGAGAACATGTCCCCAAAGCTGTATACGTCGCTCTTTTCACCGATACGAGTGGTCTCATAGTACCTGCTCTCATGATAAACAATCGCACCAAATTCTTCTCTAGTTATTGAATTTCAGCGGTTATCCCAACATGAATAAGATACTGCAGGGCAAGGAAATGCATACTCAAGGGTCCAAGTATCCAAGAGACCAAGAGTGCCAGCCGGTCCAGTGGTAGTGTTGTGTTTTTGGTTTCACGCCTGAAAGCTCTTATCAGCCCGAAATCAGATATTTTTGCCACAAAATTTGAAGTAAGAAGGATGTTCTGGGTCTTCACATCTCTATGGATCAACGGCAAGCTGCAAGATCTGTCCAGGTACTCCAGTCCAACATGGATAGAGAATTCAAACATTAAAAGTTTAAAACCATACATCACAAGATGATCATAACACTGAAATAGTTGATGTGTTACAAGGAAAATGAATGTTTGAATGACATGCAGACATCTTCCCATACTTTAAAAAAAGTCAAAATCTCTTACCATTAGAACAAGTACAATAATGAACGGCAGAAGGTCCACGTAGGATTTTTTATGAGCGAGGAAAGAGAAAAGAAGCGGACATGCTCCGTCAGAGGTCGTAGGGCCACCAGGAGCGATGGGAGCACCACGCAGACGGCCATTGCTCACATTCGCCGCCGTCGCGCTCTATCGTCATGGCCACCGTTTCACTCCATCGGGTCGCCGCCACCTTTGTCCACCATGGCCGCTGTTGATTGCATCCGCCACCCGTCGCCCTTGTTCGTTATGCCTAGTGTCGCTGTCGATTGTGTCTGCTGCCGCGCTAGTCTGTTGAAGCCGTTGTCATCACCTACGACCACCAAACCACCGCATTCATCCTTTGTGCTCGTCATCTGCGTTCGCCTTGGCTGCGGCCCTCGCCCACCGCGTCCGCCACCATCGCCTGCGTCCACCTTCGTCACGCCGTCGTCGTCGCCCTCATCTGCCACCGTTGCAGTCCTCGTCCATCCCGGCCGCTTGCGTCTGCCTAGGCCTCGGCCCTCATCCACCATGACCGCCATCATCGCGTTCTTCCACCGTAGCTCGTCCACTGTGCTCATCGTTTCTGTCCACTGCCGCCGTGGCCCTCGTCCATGATGGCCGCCGATGTCGCCATCACCGTCTTCCGCCTCCATCGCAGCTGTCGTCCAAGACCGCTCCGGTTGCCGCGGGCGCCGTCATCGTCCACTACATCCGTGCACCGTCGCCATTGTCTGGAAGAGAACAAGTGAGAGAAAGAGTTTGGGGAAAATGGTGAGCCCCACAAAACTAATAAAATAACCATATTATAGTGCATCTACTATACACATTGGCTATAGCGTTTACTTATAGAATACATGTCTATTCATTGTAGTCAACATCGAGCTCTTTTATTGAACTTTGCTCTTAGCTGAGTCAAATGCGATGTGACGTTCAGGCGTTGCGACCACTAGGGCTTCAGCAAGAGAAGCTACCTGGCCTGTGTGTGAAGAAAAAACACTCGAATTCAGCAAGATTGCCCATTATTAAAACTCAAGAGGATTGAACTGATGAACGCCAGATGTAATTTGTTCAAGTACACTAGGCAATTTGAGGCAGCCTGATTGGGCTACGAACTTTAATTTGGTGGTCAACGATGACTGCATCTGGAGATGAATTTTAAACTCTCCACCTCTCTCATGCTCTTTTTTCTTTTTTGCATGTCAGCAAAATGGTTATGCAAAAAATTGAAAAAATTCGAGAACATTCATGACGCTATTATAAACAACACTCTAAAAAACATGCAAGTTTAAATTCATGGAGAAATTACAACATTGATCAAATACTAGAAATTTGATGAATCTTATTTGGAATTATTTCTCATGGAACAAAATATTAAAATTTAAATATCAAGCCATAACTCCTAGATAAACATCCATTGTGTTAGATTATCCACCACAGACAGGAGGTAGCTGATGTATGTCTTAAACTGTCCACCACAAAAAGGAGGTAGCAGATGTATAGTCTGTAGTCTGTACGGTTGTTACTACTTCTGTAGCTACCCAATACAGCCCCATGTCATATGGCCACTTTAGCATATTCAGTGCAACTGCAGTTTTAGGTTTTATGTGCAGAAAATTCCTTTGTAATCCACTTATTACACATAAAACTACTGGAGAAACCATTATTGGTTGAAGTGACAAAAACCACAGTAGTCTCAGTTTGAGTTGCATCCGAGACTAGAGATGATCTTTAGTCCCGTTTTAAAAATTTGACGGCTCTCTGGGACCTTTAGTCCCGGTTCGTGTCAAGAACCGGACCTAAAGATCACCTCTAGTCCCGGTTCAAATATTGTCAGCGCGTGTCAGAGCGCTGAGGACCTTTAGTCCCGTTTGGTAACACCAACCGGGACTAGAGATGCTACCTCTAGTCCCGGTTCATGTTACCAACCGGGACTAAAGGTCCCCGGCGCTCTGACACGCGCTGACAACATTTGAACCGTCATCTCTAGTCCCGGTTTTTGAAACGAACCGAAACTAAAGGTCCTAGAGAGCCGTTGAATTTTTTTTATACCGTTGCCTTCGGACTAGAGTTGGCATCTCTAGTCCGTTGGTGTTACCAATCGGGACTAGAGATTTTCTTTATATACTCCTTCCTCCTCCATCCCGATCAACCATACTTGTACATCTTCAAAATTTCTCTTAGCTAGAGGTCCGGTGCTGCCGAGGTTAGCAACTTCTTTGGTGATAATACACAAATATTTGCTATCTATAAGGTTAGCAGCTTTTTACTCTTATAGATTTGCGGTAGTTTTTTATACATTTTGCTATCTACATGTCATGTGCTATCTACAATCTTAGCACTTCGTATTTTACGGTTATTTTATATACATTTTCATCTCTAGATTTGTATGCAAACATGAGAAGATGTTTTTCCGCCCACTGAAATTCACCTCTAGTCCCGGTGGTTTCAAAACCGGACTAATTATTACCGTGCCCAATTATATTGTGTTATATTCATATATAATTATAATTAACATATGTTCATATATTCATATATAATTAACATATGTTCATATAATTAACATAAAATATTATAAATTAAAATAATAACATATAATTAACATTTGTCATATTTCAAACTATTTAAAATTTAAGTAACAATGTATATTTGACATATGGCCTATTTGAAAAAAATTAAATTAAAATAAAATATATAATTAATATTTGTCGTATTTAAAACTATTTTAAACCCTAAACCCTAAACCCTAAACCCTAAACCTAAACCCTTTTACCATTAACCCTTAACTTAAACGCTAAACCCTATTTTAAACCCTAAACCCTAAACCCTCGTGCAGCCTGCTTGATTGACATGTAGAAGGACTGCGACACGAGCTGGAACGTCAATGTTTTCTCCTCTGATCTAACATCGTTTCTCATGCTCTTGGAGGCTGCTCCGTTCTCATCACTGTAATAGAGCAGTGGCAATCTCTTCTCACTTTGTTCTACCTTGTTCTCCGATTGCTTCATCTCATCCCAATACTTCAGCACATCATCTTCAAAGATGACACCAAGCTCGTCTGCATGGCAAAAAACAAGTGTCTAAACAACACAAATCTAGAAAACATCATTTCTTTTTGATTAGAAAAAAGAGAGCATCATTCTTACGTTGATTTGAGTAGAAAGAAAAGAATCATACATTGTAAAATATTGCTTTGCATGATAGTAGAGCAGAATGGCTGGGGATGGAAGCTCGGGAAGGAGATACTAGAGAAGAGAGCTTCCTCCTCAAGCAAGTAACTATCAGTCCAAAGGCTAGTGCAATAAGGCCACCAGCTAGTTCACGAAAAAAAGTTAGATCAATAACAGATAAACAAAGACAGTTTTGCAGCCAAAAGAAGCTACTACTATAAAATTTTCTCATCGATGAGCATGGTTAACCATATGAATGATGTAAGGCAAAACTGCATTTACCTATGTTTTTGGCTGGGCTCCATTATTTCGAGAGACATGAATCAAATCTCACACTCCAATGACTCGGGATCAATGAAATAGCTTATCTTAGTCGTCTCGTCCACATCCGTATCCGCTGTTGCTCGATGATCCGTGGAGAGGCCCCGACGTTTTTTCCGCCTTCTTCACCGATCTTGGTCTCTTCAACATGTCATGATCCATCGTAGTAGCCTTCTTCACCGATTTTAGTCTCTTCAATATTTAATGATCCGGATCACGGTCTTTTTTCTTGCTTTTCTCCCTTTGCTTCATAATCTTTCTGTCTTGCTCTCTCTTCGACCACAACATAGAAGTACTCGTGTATCTCCATCAAACATTGAATAGCGAGAGATATGGCAATGATTGGATAGTGCGGCTATATATGGCAATGATGGCTTGCCTCCCCTGTTCCCGTCTCAATGCCTCGGCGGCGCCATGGAAGCCACTGGTGACGCGCACGACGATGAACTACCTCTATCCGCCTGCCGTGATCGATGGGTACTACCGTCGCCACCGCCCCAGTCTTGGCTCCAGCCGTCACCGTTGCCGCCGGTCTCCCTGATTTAGAGATGTGCTTTCTCTGTGTTTCAGCGGCAATATTATAGTTCTCGTTGCTAATGTCTTCTGCTTTATTCTCCTGAATTGCCACATAAGCATTAGCCGTTAGAGCATTATGTCCTGACCACAAGTTAGGATCTTCTGTGAGTATGGAGCATGTCGACGGCCGCCATCCTCCTCCGCTTGTAATTCTCCTTGAGGATTTTTTCGCCGATCTCGGTCTCACCCTTTTACCGTTTTTATTCATAGCTCCCTGCAATTGTAATATGATCTAGAAAAATTGACTATGAATTCAGTGGATGGTGTTGATGCCTCCTCCAACGTGGTTCCCCTTGTTCACTGTTCGAGGGACTATTCAGTGACTGATAAACTTCTTCCTCCTCCAACGGTTGTTTTCTAATGTCATCAGGCACTGAACAGTGCCCAATGCCTTTTCTTTTTGTGTTGTTAATGCTGAGTGCCAGCCAGTTCGGTGGTAGTGTTGTGTTTTTGGTTTTGCGGCTGAAAGCCCTTGTCAGCCCGAAATCAGATATTTTTGCCACAAAAATTGCAGTAAGAAGGATGTTATGGGTCTTCACATCTCTATGGATCAGTCTTCACATCTCTATGGATCAACGGTGCAGTAAGAAGGATTTTCTGGGTCTTCACATCTCTATGGATCAACGGCAGGTTGCAAGATCTGTCCAAGTACTCCAGTCCTACACGGATAGAGAATTCAAACATTACAAATTTAAAACCATACGTCGCAAGATGATCATAACACTAAAATAGTTGAAGCGTTACAAGGAAAATAAAAATGAATGTTTGAATGGCATGCAGACATCTTCCCATACTTCCTTAAAAAAAAGTCAAAAATATCTTGTGTGTACCATTAGGACAAGTACAATAATGAACGGCAGAATGTCCACAGCTAAAGGAGAGAGAAAAGAAGCGAACATGCTTTGCGAGAGGTCGTAGGGCCATCAGGAGCGATGGGAGCACCATGCAGGTGGCCATTGCTCACGTTCGCCGCCGTCGCGCTCTATCGTCATGGCCACCGTCTCACTCCATCGAGTAGCCGCCGCCTTGTCCACCATGGCCGCTGTTGATTGCATCCGCCACCCATCGCCCTCATTCGTTATGCCCATCATCGCTGTCTATTGTGTCTGTTGTTGCCCAGTCTGTTGCGGCCGTTGCCATCACCTACGTATACGACCGTTGGACCACCGGATTCATCCTTTGTGCTCGTCGCCTACGTTCGCCTTGGCCGCGCCCTCACCCACCGCGTCCGCCACCATCGCCTGCGTCCACCTTTGTCACGCCGTCGTCGCCGCCCTCATCGTGCCACCGTTGCAGTCCTCGGCCACCCCGGCCGCTTGCGTCTGCCTAGGCCTTGGCCCTCGTCCACCATGACCGTCATCGTCGCGTTCTTCCACCGCAGCTCGTCCACTGTACTCATCGTTTCTGTCCACCGCCACCATGGCCCTCCTCCACGACGGCCGCCGATGTCGCCGTCACCCTCTTCCGCCTCCATCGTCCTCGTCCGCTCCCGTCGCCGCTTGTGCTGCCATCTGCGCATTGTAGCCGTTGTAAGAAGTGAGAGAAAGAGTTTGGGGAAAATGGTGAGCCCCACAAAACTAATAAAATATCTATATAATAGTGCATCTCTCATACACATTGGCTATAGTGTTTACTTATAGAAGACATGGCTATTCATTGTAGTCAACAGCGAGCTCTTTTATTGACCTTTGCTTTTAGCCGAGTCGAATGCGATGTGATGTTCAGGCGTTGCGACCAGGTTTCAGCAAGAGAAGCTTCGTGGCCTGTGTGAAGAAGAAACACTCGAATTCAGCAAGATTGCCAATTATTAAAACTCAAGAGGATTGAACTGATGAACGCCAGATATATTTTTTTTCAAGTACACTAGGCAATTTTAGGCAGCCTGATTGGGCTATGAACTTTAATTTGGTGGTGAATGATGACTGCATCTAGAGATGAATTTTAAACTCCACCTCTCATGCTCTCATTTCTGCATGTCAGCAAAATGGTTATGCAAAAAAAGAAAAAAATTTGAGAACATTCATGACGCTATTATAAACAACACTCTAAAAAACATGCAAGTTTAAATTCATGGAGAAATTACAACATTGATCAAATACTAGAAATTTGATGAATCTTTGGAATTATTTCTCATGGAACAAAATATTAAAAATTAAATATCAAGTCATAACTCCTAGATAAACATCCATTGTGTTAGATTATCCACAACAGACAGGAGGTAGCTGATGTATGCCTTAAACTGTCCACCACAGAAAGGAGGTAGCAGATGTATACTCTGTAGTCTGTACGGTTGTTACTACTTCTGTAGCTACCCAATACAGCCCCATGTCATATGGCCACTTTAGCATATTCAGTGCAACTGCAGTTTTAGGTTTTATGTGCAGAAAATTCCTTTGTAATCCACTTATTACACATAAACATATACCATTTCGAATCAAAAGCAAAAGTAACAATAGGAAAGATATGGTACTCTACTTGTAAATCAATTGACAATTTCCAAATCTTATGAAAATAGCTGAGCATTACACCTGAAATTTACTATGCTTTCATTTCGCTATTTAGAACCCACGTACATCTTGTCATCAGTAGGACCAGTAAAATAGATATCAACCACAAAATTCATCCTAGTAACAAGTTCAGATACACCAAAGCTTGCTTTCATGTGGTTTCAGCATGGGGATAATGCTTTTACTAGGTAAGATAAGAAGCATTATGTGAATTTGCATTGTTTGTTTTGCACGTGTATATCTTGTCAGAGATTTTCTCCTGTGCGAAGGATAATCGTCACAAGAAAAGACAGATAAAGACCTCCATTATTAGACTGATAATGGACAAAGGAAAGGCAAATGCTTTTCCCATCCAAGAGAAATTAAATACAAGAAAGACTTCGCCACTATAAAAATCTGGCCGGTGTCCCCATGTATATGACCATCATTTTTTAAGCAATAACAGTAAAGGAAATAATAGCTGGCAGTAGAAAACGTTGGTGGTTGCTGAGTGCTGGTTCAAGAAAGCCTGTAACAACCCATCTACAAAAGGGGAAAAATGAATCGAACAGGTTAGTGTGCTTGGAACAAGATTATGGGTTCCAAATAAATTTCCATAAGAAAGCAATCAGCAGTAGTAATTATTCCCTCCGTTTCATATTAAAAATCGTTTTTACTTTTTTCTTAGTCAAGTTTCTTTAGGTTTGATCAAATTTACAGAAAAAGTTAGGAACATCGATAACAGAAAATTACTTTTATTAGTACGTTGATTATATATTCATAATATGTTTGTTTTGTGTTGACAATTTTATTATCTTTTTCCATAAACTTGGTTAAACATAAAAAGTTTGACTAACAAAAAAAAGTCAAAACGACATAGTATGAAACGGAACGGAGGTAGTGGTAAGTAGTCCAATTCAGCTTCAAGCTTTGTGCCTTAAAAGTACTATAGATAAGCATGCTACTGACTATTAAAAGTATCAAATCATATATAGAAATACCAACTGAAATATGGTTACAGCCATCAGAGCCCTGCTATTGAAATCTGAAGTCATAAATCACTAGTAATAAGGCAGGTTACTTCATCCATCTTACAATCTAAACATATACATCAGCTACTGAAGCACACGAGAACTCATTGGGTTTCATACCTGTCGTCCCATCTGCTTAGATCTTTTTAGGCCTGCATAGACAGCCAAATATCCTGTTGAAGAACACATGATCTTGGGTTGGATGTCTCTGTTCAACATTGAAAGAAAAAAATCCAGACCATAAACTAGGTAAACTGAAAGCTCTAATGTCAACTCATTTATCATCTGACTCAACAGAGATATGCAATCATCCACTCCAACCTGCTGCAAAGTTACTACATCTATTACCGTTCTTCCACTATCGACTATATTAAGACCCAATTCTTGCTGCTGAACATTATATTGCTGATCAATATAAGCATATATTTGGCCCGGCGACAATAAGCATATATTTAGCAGCAAGGATTGACTCCTAATGTAGTCAACAATGGAGCAATCTTCCTTCAGCGGTGCGGCCTAACACACCATGCTCAAATCGCTCAAATCGTCCTATCTAGCTGATTGCACGGGCAGGGCCGTCGGCGGAAGCCGCGCCCGGGGATGCGACGGGGCATGGCTCTGCCTCCACGAGCAGCTGAGCTCCGCGCGGAAGGCACAAGCGCGCATAGGAGGGAGGAGAAGCGGCGGCTGGGAAAGGGAGGAGGGAGGGCTGGGTGGTTTAGGTCTAGGGTTAGACGGAGTGGGAGGTATATATAGATCTTTACGGACAATCAGAACCGTACAACTAGAGTGGAGATCTGAAACATTTCTATTTCTGAAAAAATTAACTGGGCCATCAAGTCTATAATAGTAGCTACTTCTATAAGATTTAGGCATTCAGCCCAGCCTCACTACTGCTGTCAGGTGTATAAAAAAAGACTAAGTTTACTTCAGATCCCTCATTTTGAAGTCAAGTTTGAATGATATCCTAAACCACAAAATCGGGTGAAACTCATCTCTTATCTTTTTAAACCAGTGCAAATATAGTCCTAAGGCAATATTAAAGGCGGTTTTGGCTGACATGAAGCTGGCGTGGCACAATAAGCAAAAATAAAAATAAAAAACCACATGGAACCCACATATAAATGAAACATCAATCTTCTTTTTTTATCCCCTTCTCACTCTGTTTGGTCTTTTTGTCAGTGGCAAACAACATGAGCAGCTTTGGTGAGCTTCAGTGTCAACAACTTGATGCATGCGCGTCTCTGTGTTTACGTGTCGGCGTACGCTCTTCATCTTCTGCAACGTCGAGAAGTCCAACACGTGGCTGCTGTAGCCACCGCCGTAGCACACGGACTGCACCTTGTCCCGTACCCGGTCCTGCCACTCCGGGTGAAGCATTAGAAGCATCATGCACGATGCGGCAGTGAGTGTCGTGCTATCGTACCATGTGAAGTAGATGTTCTCCTCTGGGCTCTGGCGAAAGCGCTACGGAGCATCGTACTAAGAAGGTTGTCACCGTTGTCCTCACTGTTCTCCTTGACGAGGCCGAGTATGAGAGCACACACCCACCTATGGAGATGCCACGCCGCCCCGCTGCTCGCCGCCAGGAAGAAGAAGCTGAGCCCGCTTATCTCGAGTAGGTTTTTCTTCTTGCTGGACGCCATCGCTGCTCTGCTCGACATAGTGCCACGTGGGTCCGTCCTGCCCCGCCTGCCGTCGCTCTGATCGCTGCTTCTTGCTCGAAGCACAACTATGCGACTTTGTCCGCCGCTACCAGATAGAGTGAGAGAGGGTATAAGAAAGAAGATTTTTTGTTTCACTTACATTTGGGTGAGGAACCAGATTTGCGAACGACACTAGCAGCGCTACTTTGATGAAGGCTCTTCACTTTGGAGGGTAATGGGGGCAAATGCGTATTTATTGGAAAGATCTCGTTGTCTACTTTCAGATGTGTCTGGTCTCACCATCAGATTTGACCGAAGCTGCTCAAAATGACCAAAACATTGTTCACACCAGAAACTTGGGCTTGAGCCTTGTATTCAGTAGAGCCTATTAGGGTTTATAAAGGCCAGGGTTTGTTCCCAGCACTCCTCCTAGCCTCTTTTCCACCTATATAAACCCCTAGCAGCCACCAAGAACACTTGGGTTTTTGTTTAGATGTAAGTTTAGCTTCAGCTACTTCTTTGTACTCGCGTGTGTCGACTAGACCACCCAATACTTGTATTCAGAGTCCCACTTTTATGTGTATCAATTTCATCATTCGGCAAGTGTTACGGAATATTTCCTTGTCAACTTGTTCTTGCTTGCTCTTCGATTGCTCATAGGTTAAAGGTTCTTTTTGGCACAACAAGAACAACAATAGCCCGGAGTTGGTGTACCGGTTGCTAAGGCGTAGCATCCTTGTGGTAGTTGTTGTTAGACCGTTAACTTTGTCTCCTCCCCCAAATCAAAGTTATCCTCCTCTCATCGAAAATCGGGAACCCTCATTGCTGCATCAAATGGTATCAGGGCTCAAGGTTGCTCAATGAGAGTTTTTTTCACTCCTTTGTTTTTTACCTAAAGCCCACCCTCCAAAAAAACTACAAAAATAGGTCAGATCTGAAATCACCAAAACAAGTTGAGCCTTTGCTATTCTACTTAGTCTTTGCTTGTTTTGTTTTCGGTTGCATTGTTGGTTGATTGTTGGTTCTAGGAGTTTAGTCCTTTAGAGTTTCGGGTTCTGCTCATGTATTGGTCACCACAAACACCGCCTTCATCACCTCAAGTACCATCTTCATTTCACTACCACCATCACCACCATATTCATCACGAAATCCACCTTCATCCCCACCAAATTTTCATCCACCATCACCACAAGCACCCTCATCACTAGATTAGCCACCACCAAATCTATTTACGAAAACAACCTACCATGCGACAAAATACACCTTCAGACAATCGGACACGAGTACACGGATTGGAGGCCCCATATGTCAATCAAAATCATCTACAATTAGGCCCAACGGTACGACATGTAGAGCACCCACCAGGCAGCCTCCCAGCCGAAGGAGTGCTTGAGAGGTGGGCCAAAGGGGTTGGCTGAACCGCCTTTGCCTCCCCTTGCCATCTGCTTCCATGTGTAGGCTCCTGATGAGTCCCCAAAGATGGTTATGAGTAATTCCCACGAGTTACCGACTTCACAACCATCATAGGATGGCTATAGAAGGAGCTCTCACTTCACTCTCACAACACATAACTCAAGTGGAGTACAACTCACTTTGATATTTAGGCTACTCTCTACTAGAGTTAGAATATAGGAAGAGAGTGAGGGCAAGCTCCGAAAGGAGTGCACCAGGTGTTGGAGTTCTCTATGGGGGAGTTCCGGAGGAGTGTCGAAGATGTCGGCATACACACCATATTTGCTCAGCCAATACACTGGATGTTAGCAAAAATATGTCACCTATCTACCACCATATGCTATACTTCTATAGTGGAAGTTAGCATCATTCATCCATCCACCAAATAAAGGCTCCAATGCTTATGATCCTTCCTCCAACTATCCATGCACAATGTGACATGAGCTTGGAAAAAGAGAAATGCTCACAAGGAGAAAGATAAAAAATATTCTCGAGCATTAAAAAAAGAAGAAGAAGAAAACAAAAATGAGAGAAAAAATAGCCATGTTCTCCAAATAAGTACCGGGAGGAGGATCATACACAATGGAGTTATCATTACACTTTCTATTCTTCCACACACATATTCCTTTCCCACATATATGCACATCTTGATCATGATTGTATGATTAGTTATCTTCTTGAATCTGGTTTTTGACTTTACAATATATGTGATATAAGTATGTCATTTTTCCTACCCTGAGCTCCAGATAAACCTGATTAGAGGTAGGATAAGAAAAAAGCAAAATCAATCCCTTGCAAGTAAAGGGTCGATAGATCGTTACTGATTAGAGTACGCAACGGAAATAGCCAATCAGGAGCTATCCGATCCGGAACTATACTGGCCAATCACAGCCGATTCGCTGACAGCCGATCCCAACAGCCGATCCGACATAGCCAATCCGACGTAGCCAATTCCCAATGCCGGAGCCGATCCAACCTCAGCCGACTCGCCGATTCGCCGATTCGCCGAACCGCGCTCGCGATGTCGATACGCCACAGCTGATTTGTCTGACGAACAACACCGCAACGTAGCAGCGCCTCTACCGGTATCCACACGTCCGGGAACAGAACGCCTAACACCCGTGTGCTAGCACAAGATGCAAGGCTAAGGTTTGGCCCGAAAGCGGGGAAGGTTTCCGTGGAGATTGATCTCGCCGACTTCTGAAGACACACCTGATCAGATTGATTCGGTTCCAAAAGCATGCCATAGCTCTCCACCCCTCACCCCTTTATATAGAGTTGCCGGTTGGGCCTAGAGGCCCATCGGGACTCTATTTTGAATCGGATCCTATCCGAATCTCATAGAGTTGGCCGACTGGACTTCGTAAGCCCATAGGACTCTATCCGATCAAGCCGTATCCGAGTCCAACTCGAACGCCTGTTCTTATCCCCTTAAGTATGCGACCCTGTAGGTTCAGGTATACTCGGTTTCGGCCCGAGTCGAACTCAGCCGACCGTCGGCTCGAGTCCAACTCAGCCGATCATCGGCTCGGGTCCAACTCAGCCGATTTATCAACAGCGGTGCCTAGCAGCACATATTGACACCATAGTATACAAGAATATAATATCGACTCTAAACCTGTAATGTGTACACAAATCCCTTTGCCTCACGATACCAATTAAGCTATAGGCAAGATGTGTGCCATCTCTTCAATAGCTTAACCATTCACTCGAACCGTATTGGATTATCTGTCTGTTGATTGACTCAATCAACTCGGCATGGCCATGCACTTCCATAATCCATTACCTCGAGGGGGCCCAGAAATATCTCTCCAAAGGAGGGGCAAATTCCATCTTGATCATTCACATTCTACTCCATGTTTCATAGCAAACCCAAAGACTACTTTTATAACTACCCAGTTACGGAATAGCGTTTGGCAGTCCCAGAGTAGGCTACTACATATGTTGGAATCCATGATGATCTCAGGTCTAAGGACTTTGTACCAACACTACCTGAGACCAACTAATGACACATTAATTCCTGTAGTGTCTCATGGTGGGTCTATCCAACAATGTGTTCTCTAACACATGTCCATGTATATTGATTTGGTATCTCCATACCATGATTTATGAGACATGATCATCAATCAATAAACATGCCAATCTTAGAATCATATTTGTTCCAACAATATGACATATGATCAGAGATCATTTAGAAATTGATTCATACAAAAAGAGTCTCATAAATAAGTCGCGTACTTATTGATCAATACAAGATGTCTATTTCATGGAACTGAATAACACTTTATTCATTTGTACATAAATATTGACAATGATATCCAACATCTCCATGTTGCCTCTAGGGCATATCACTAACAGTTTTCATGAGCAAAACAAAAAGACCTCAAGGTACTCATAAGAAGGAGTGAATGTAGCTGCAATTAAGGTCGTTCCATTCTTCAATCACCCAAGATGATATGGTAAACACTTCAAGATTCACAAATATAGATATGCCATGGAATAATCATTATGAAGGTATCACTATAAACTATAAAGGGGATCATATCTCTATTTTAAGTATGGGGTGTTGTTGACAATACTTAAATACCAAACCCGACCATCAATTCCTGCATAGAAGCAATTGAAATAAAACATCAAACTTAGTGGTAGTGGTTATTACTAATCATTTTCATAAGTATTGGTGAAATATTTGTATCCAGGAATTTTGTTGAAAACCACCTGCCATGCGAAGAAACACATTTCCAGCCAATAAGGAGAGGGCACAAGGATTGGAGGGCCAACATGTCAATCAAAACCGACTACAAATGAGCCATTCCATGGTGCAACATGAAGAGGGCCCACCAGTCAGCCTCCTAACCAAAAGAGTGGCCGAGAGGTGGGACTAGGGGGTCAGCCGACCCCTAGGATGGCTGAACCGCCTTTGACCCCCCTCATCATGGCCTTTCACGTGGAAACTTCTCATTAGATGCCAAAGAGTGTTAATCGACTTCACAACCGTCATATGATGGTTATAAGAGGAGGAGAAGCTCTCACTCTCAAATTGCACAACAAAGTGGAGTACAACTCACTTTTATATTTAGGCTACTCTATAGTAGAGTTAGAATGTAGGAAGAGAGCGAGGGAAAGCTCTGGAAGGAGTGTCTCAAATGTCGGCTTTCTCTCTGGGTTGTTTTGGAGATGTTGGCCTATCTCCAGAGGAGTCCTGGGGTGCGCCGGAGTTGTCGGCCCTCTTGCTGATATTGTACCTTGACAGATGCTTCTTTTATATAAGTAAGTATTTATGATTCCTTTTGGTATTTACTTTCCTATTGAAGTAAGATAGATTCTCATCGTTGCGATTCATCACTTAGTATTTATACTGAGTGCTCTAATACTAAGACTCTGGATAAATAAGAAAGTTCTTGGCAGAGGAAAGAGTAGTAATCAATAACGTAGACATGTGTCTAGGTTAGAGGTTACCTTTGTTTGTTGTGTGCTCCACGGAAAGCAGAGGTAGACGACAGATGGTGACAACCTTGTCCGTCCTTCATTTTCCTCTTTGTTTGGGTACATCATAGCGCTACAGGCCGGAGTACCTTGGCATACCAGGGGTGAACCGGTGCCCGAAGCAATTAATAAAGTTTTACCTTAACTTAATTAAGATTATTAACCAATAGGAATCTCTCTTTCCTAAGCCTACCATTTAGTTGTTGTCTTTGCATGCATTCTATTCTTAGATTATACACACGTTCCTTGGGATTCGATACCCTTGGAATACTCTGAGGTGAAGTGCTATATCAGTATTCATGCACTTGCGAATTTATATATGACCGTAACAAATACTAACAATGTTTTAGTGTGGCATCAGAATGATTTAACTAGGATTTGGGAGCAACAGGACAGGATGAAGGATAAAAATTTAATGGGGGACTAATTTGAGGACTTTGTTTGGTTGTTAGCCACACTTCACCACTGTTTGTTACATCTATTGTTAGTCAAGCTTAACCAACTTAGTAGTTGTTTGATTGCAGCCACAGTTATGTGACAAAATTCCCATCCAACAAATTAGGTATTACACGTCAATGATTTAAAGTGTGGCATGATTCCTACGCTTGCTAAGGTGAGATGAAGAATTTGATGACCTTAGGTGTGTGATAACATTTTATTGGTAAATGGTGGTAAAGCATGGCTTACAACCAAACAACTCTTGAAAATTTCAATGCCAAATTGCGAATGTACTATGTCAAACATGCACATGCAATTGTAAAAATTAGAGGGTTCAGACTACCCCACCTGATTGGCTCTCTGCTTCATGATTTTTTAAACAAAAAGTTCATGAAATACTATATCCTAAATTTATCTTGAAAAATATGTGGGCCCAGATATCATTAAATATTTCGTTGTCGAAACATGCTCAATATTGGACTCGTATAATTCCTCTAAACACACTGTGATTCAAATGGAGTATGAATTTGTAGTGTGTTTCACAAGATATTTGTTTGAAGATTATTGCTCAAAGATGGACGAATAAGCAGGCAATCAAATCGGTGAGGCAACATGCTACTATAAAAATCTAATTACTCCATCATCTTTGAGTAATTAGGTTTCTTTATGCATGCAACCTGTATGCCCCACCAAAGTCTATCTCTCTGCAGGCTACGTTTTTGCCAAATTTATCTCTTTGCTTTGCATGAGGCTGCATGCCAACTTATTGGGATTAGAAGAAGCTATAGCAGCTAATCAAGATCTGGCATACAATTAAAGGAAAGAAAAGATGCAACATTAGAATTTTCTTCAAAAGAATAAAACACGGGTAATTAAAGGAGATGGTTGTGATAGAACGGACGGGGGCCTTACTGTTGATGTGGACCAGGGACCAATCTGACAGAAGCATGAGGTATAAGTGAGGAGGAAGATTTGACTGGGGGCCAAGGCCCCCACTGGTGATAGTGTGGATCCGCCTCTATCACTTGATTTTTTTGTTTCTATTGCTGGTAATTGATGTCGTATCATTGCCCGATTACGTTTACACTTAGGTGAGAGCAAAATGGATTTTGCATAGTATGATAACTGATTACAGTGATAGCGATTTTCAGCAATGCTACAACAAAATGCGTTGTAATCAGATTATTTGGGAAAACCCCCGAACCAAACAGGCGAAAAGGTCTTTTGATAATAGACCATGCCTTTTAACATAGCATTCCTTTGTTCTTTTCCTCCGGCCCAAGTTAATTTGTTTTGCTTACTTTTATAGGTCTGCGAGGCTCGAGCAAAAGCTCTCAGTGCTGGATGCAGTCAATGCAGAGGTCATAGGCACTCTCAAGTTTTTGTTTTTAACATATTGATGTGTACATATGTTTATATATTGGTGTTTCGTTCTATGGACTACAGGTTGCGGTCCAACCTCAAGAGAAAGAAAGCGCTAGCGCTGCATCATGTACATGGAGAGTTGGATGGTTCCTTTAGGCGTTGACATGTGATTTGTCTAGTACTATTGTTGGTAGCCTGTGCTATCATCCCCTAAATACATTTACACTTGAGGTAGACCGGAATGGATTTGCACAACACGGTAACCGATAACAATGGTAACGATTCTTGGCCATGCTAAAACAAACTAAAACTAACACTATCCATCATAGTTGTAATCAACTTACATGGGAAAACCTCCAAACCTAACAGGCAAAAAGGGTTTTTGATAATCAGGCCATGCCTTTTAACAGAGCATTCCTTTGATCCTTCTCTATAACCCATGTTAATTTATTTGGCTTGCTTCTGTAGGTTCACAAAGGTCGAGCAAAAACTCTCGGTGCTGGATGCAGCCAATGGATAGGGCGTGGGTAGTCTCAAGTTTTTCTTTTTCTTTTTATCTCTTGATGTGAATATATGTTTACCCATCGGTATTTCATTCTTTGGTCTACAGAGTTGCAGTCCAATCTCGAGAGAAAGGAAAAATTGCTGCATCAGGTTGAGGGAGAGTTGATGACCAAATTGAACCATCTTATATACTCTCCATTTGAAAATATAGCCATTTATATTATTCAAATTTCAAAAATTGCTGCATGAAAATTGCTGCTAGATGTCGAAACCACCATCTTCGAAGAACTCCTTTGCTAAATGGGGAAAAGGAGCAAGGCTGAGTATAACCACCATACTCAGCAAGCCATGCCAGGAAATAATGCAAATAATGCAAGGGAGTACAAGGAATTCATTTATAAGGGTTATTTTGCGATAAACCAACATTTCAAACCATTTAATCATTTAAATGCATTTTAATCAAACCGTAGACTCTCTCTAGTCAAATTATTATCAACATGCATGCCCACGCGATCTTGCCTTTAAGCTAGGCCAACAAGTGATAGATCCGGTCCTTTCTACTTTGGGTAATTGTTCGGCTTGCACATAATCGAGGGCACGACTATTTGAATAGATTATACCTTGGACAGAGGTGTACCACTTTACCCATCAGACACATCTCCTGCACGTGTCACCACGTGTCACATGCCACCATAGCATACGGATGGAAGCCGTAACATAACCCACTGCTTATTACCGCCCTAAACAAAGACCGACATAGACCTCTCCTGCCAGGTGCCCTGGGTTGAGTAGACAATCTATGTCCCTGGGCATCTCGACTCACTCATAGCCTTCACTTGCAAGAGACGTCATCCCTAGCTAGGGTCTCCTCCGCCCCTATCTATGTCTTCGTTGTTCATGACTGTACTAAATTGTTGTATCTCCCCAACAAAACACGTGCACAAAGATCAAGCCTGTCCAGCAATCGCCAATCTTTTTGGCCAGCATGGCATCATTGAAACTCTCACTGGGAAAGAACCAATATACTTTTGATGTCCAATCTGGGTTCACTAAGACAGAAATAAAGCATTAGGTCGAACTCTTCTTTGGTGTTAAGGTAGTAGCTTTAAATAGCTATCGACTAGATACGTTAAGCCTTATCCATTAGAAAGGTGGTCGGATGGAATATGCTTTGCAATAGAGGCCAGAAGCCTAATCCTTATGATGGCTGAAGTGTGACTAGTGAAAACCGTGCACCCCGAGCCCATCCAAAAACATGTTTGGGGTGTTTTGAAAGGGGAACAATCATGTCATGGCTAAACAACTCCTAAACCAAAGTTTCCATTATTTCAAGTTATTCCCAAAGTCAAATTATTTGAAAACAACTAAAGTTTCTAAATTTAGCAGGCTAAGAATAAATCCTAAATTCACTAGTAAGTACCACATACATTTGTCCTCACTAGTTTAAGTTTTGTTTACATAGGGTTGTCAAGGATCATAATAATACAAATAATAAGGCTATAAGAAAGGAATTTAATAAAGTAAAATGCAATAATTTAAATAAATACAATTTTATAAATATTGGGCAGCAATATGATCAAAATGACATGACTTGCCATGCTCAACCAAAGTCTTCACAATCAACTTCGAGGTAGAGCGGCTCTTTCAGATCTGCAGTCTAAATGACATATGCAAAGGAAAAAAGGCCTAAAGATAAATAAATTATATAATATACAGAAACAAAGCACATAAATAGGTTCTTCATTGTTTAAGGAAAATTTAGCAATTTGAATGGGTCAATTCTGAATTCAATCGGTCAAGATATGACCATTTGAAGTTTAGGTGTTATATAAATGTCAATATTACGAATTTATGAATTATTTTTCTTAAAGAAAAAGGTGTAACAAAGAGAGAGAGGTGATCGGGTGCACCGATACTAGGCCCCATGGCTCATCACCTCGGTCCACTATGAGATAGGTGCACTGAGACAACTCATGAGGCTAGGCGGCGATCGAGCCAAGCGGTCACCACCGGAGGCTGCAGCGTGGCGGCGCATGGCACGGGAGAGGGGAGGACGGTGCAACGCTCACCGAGGTAGCAGGAATGGTGAGGGGCGATGGCGGCGAGCTTTGGCAATGAGGAAGGAGAGGCGTCTGGCTTGGGTCAAGGACAGGGATGGGTCTGCGGGGTGCTCTGAGCTCGGGTAAGGTGCGGATGGAGTCGACGAAGCCGAGGGTGGCCTTGCTGAGGCTCCGCGATGTCCCGGCCGATGCCAAGCGATGGCCGGAGCTCGCAATGCTAGCGGCGCATGGGATGGAGCAGTGCGATGGCGGGGGAAGTAGGCTTGGTGATTGAGCGGCATGGAAAGGGAGAGAGGAGATCCCGAGCTCCATTTTTATGCCATTGGAAGAGAGGGATGGCCGTGGGTAGATCGGCCAACGCCATCAATGGCGCTGGGCGTCGCCGGGTTGAAACAACGAGGAATTGAATCACAAAATGGTCATGAATTGTTGATGATCCTTAAATACCAAATCTTACCATCAATCCCTGCATAAAAACAAATGAAATAAAACATCAAACTTAGTAGTAGTGGTTACTACTAATCATTTCCACGAGTTGGTGACTATTTGTATGTAGGTAAATTATGGACGAAAACCACCTGCCATGCGATGAATTATGCCTCAGACCAATCAGACGTGAGTACATGGATTGAAGGGCCCACAAATCAGTGCAAAACCGACATAATTAGGCCTATCCACCATGCACTGTCATGAGGGCCCACCTGGCAGTCTCTCAGGGAAGGTCGGTGACCGAAGGCGGTATCCCTGGTTTGGCCGAACTAGGAGTGGCACCTCATGCCACCGTGTTCCACATGGCGCTCTCCCATTGGATGCCCATGATGGTTAGGTGTGTTAACCAACATTCCAACTGCCATACGACAATATAAAAGAAGGAGAAGCTCTCACTCTCAAATTACACAACAGGTGAGTACCACTCACTTATATATTTAGGCTACTCTCTAGTAAAGTTAGAATATAGGAAGAGTATGAGGGGAAGTGTTAGTATTTCTTACGGTCATAGATAAATTCACAAGCGCACGGATATACCGTTGTAGCATTTCACCTAGGAGTATTCTGAAGTATCATATTTTATCCCAAAGGAAGACAGTGGTCGAGAAGAGAATACTAAGTTAGGGCCAGTTTGGCTGCGAGAATCAGTTCCATTTCTTTTGTTTCTTCGAGAATCTATACCAAATGGTTAAAAACGAGAAACGTTTCTTGGAGAATCAGCGAAACATTTCTCATTTTTGAACTAGAACCGAGAAACACTCTTTAAGTAGTTTCACCGTTTTCTGGCAGAAACGATTCTCCAAGAATCACCTATGAATCACTAGAAACGTTTCTGCCCGTTTCTTCCGTTTCTCCAAGAATCCAGAACCGTACCAAATGGGCCCTTACTATGAATATTTATATGTTATAGTTGAGCTACCAAAGTCTAAGAAGGGGTAAGAGGTAAATGACAAAGGGGTAGTGTGGCACACGCAGAGGAGTCCTAATAATATTCTAGTGTTAAGTGGAGAGTATAGTATTAGAGCTAAGTTCCTAATGTACTTCTAATATAATTGCATAGATTATACAAACAATTATGTTCATGGTTAGTTACCCAGTTCTATGCTACCAGGCCTGCGGGGGTACCACCTCTAGTGGCCCGGTTTGCCACCCGGAGTTGATCTCTTACCGTTCGCCCTACGCCATACCCGAACGTGGAGGATTACAAAGGACGAACATGGCTCTTACCACTTTCCGTCTACCTCTACAACCCATGGGATATGACCATAACCAATGTCTAAGAAACAATCTAAACATCGCGCTTACATTGCCATAGATACTCTTGCCTCCTATGGCGTCAATGACTAAGACAAGAGCATATACCTACATCCTAATTGCATATTGGACCGTGACTGTGGCAATAGATTTACTCGTCTAACCATGATATAATTATCATATAAACTATGGATGGAACATAAAACCAACCAACTAACATATGGACCATACTCAGTTATATGAGAAAATAAATATATTAAATAGATAAAAGTTGTATAAGGTAAGTAAGATACAACAACCATACCCGACTCACCAATGACGATTTGGGAACCAAGTAGAAGCTCTAATCTAACTCCTAACTCCACTAGACTAGAAACTAAGAGCGAAATGTAGGAACTCTCTCTTGTGGTGTGTGTTTGATGAAGTGAAGTCCCCTCCTCTTATAGCCTTCAAATGGTAGTTGATATGTCGGTTTCTTCCCGCTAATCATGCATAACCGCCATTAGAAGTGAGTGAGGAGTCGCCACGTGGAAGGGGGAGCCAGCGATGCAAAGCCTGGTTCGACCGAAGCAGGGGTTCGACCGAACCCATCTCACTGCCTTTGGCCAGTGGATGATATGTGGGCCCCTTAGTCGGTTCTTGAGTGTTTGGTCTCACTTTGAGTCGGTTTTAGCTGAATGTGGGTCCTCCAATCTGTGAGATGTTGACGTGGCGAGTGTTGATTGGTCGGAGTTGTGTTTCTTCGCCACGTAAGTGTCAACACCCGAGGTGTTTTCTTTTTTTTAAAAAATCCTAAAAGAAAAATCACAAAGAAAACAGTTGAAAACTAAACTGGAGCAAATAAATAATTTTAAAATGCAAACTCTAATTGGAAATGGCATGGTAGGATTTTTCCTAAATTCTACATGTCGAAATTCACTAAGATAATTTTTAGTGGAATTTTCGAGCACTAGAAATAATTTTTAATCAATTAAAATCAAAATCAAAATTAATAAATCTCGGGAAAAATTCTTTCTCTCTCCTCCGTCCTTTCCCGCCCATTCGGCCTTGGGCCGCCGCCCGAGCCGTCGCCCGTCCCTCCAAAGACCCGCGCCTCTCTCCCTCTCTCCCTCGCAGGTCAGCCAAAGGCCATGACCCGTTTGCCCTCGTGTTCGAAAATTAAGTCCACCCCGCCTCCCCTTCTCCTTGGGACACTGACAGGTGGGGCCCACCTATCAGGCCCGTCCCCTACCTCTGGCCGCGCCGCCACCATTCATGTCGCCCCTTCCCCGCGCGAATCCCGGCCATCCCCGCCATCCCTGCGCGCCTTAAACCTCCGCCATCACTGCCCCGCCTCTCCCGCCGGCCTTAATCGCCCGGCCGCCGCTCCTGCGCCCTCTAACGGCCGGAGTTAACCACCGGCCATTAATCCCCCAAATATCTCTCCATCTTTCCTCCGGCGAGCAATTACGCCTTCTCTCGGCCACCACCGACCTCTCCGCGGCCTATAAAAGCTGGCCCTCGTCCTCCTCGTCCTCCCCACACCATCGCCCAAGCTCCTCTCTCTCTCTCCCGCTCTCGCATCGTGCGCCTGAGTCCCGCCGCCCTTCGCCGGCCTTCGGCCATGACTTCCCGCCGTCTCGAGCCACCCCGGACCTCGCCGCCGCCTCCATCTCCATCCCCGGTGCCTGAGCTCCCTCGGCCGTCCCTCTCCGTCGCCACCCACCACCTCCTGAGCCGCCCGCGTCGTCGTCTTCGTCGACTCGGGCGACCCGCGGTAAGCCGCCCCTCCCCTTCCCCTCTTGGCCCGAGCGCGCGCCGCTGCTCTCGGGTGTGCGTAGCTCCATCAGCGCATGAGCCATGACACTCCGTCGTCCCGCGCCGCCTGCGCCCCTCTCCCGGCCGTCCGATCTGCCTCGGCAGATCGGAGCCGTCTGCCCCGCCTGCCTGCGTGGCACGCCACGTGGCCGCCATGTCGGCGCCACGTGTGCACCATGTGGTGCCGCCCTCTCGGCCCGTGGACCCGGTCCACCGTGGACCGGTGCTCCCGCGGCCGATGACGCCATCGCTGACGTCAGCCCTAGCTTTGACGCAATTCCAGGATTTATTGCGTAATAAAACATTAAGGATTTTTCCTATTTTAGTAATAACAGAGTTAATCTTCTAAAATTCATATCTTTTCAATCTAAGCTCCGTTTTAAGCCCATTCAAATTTCTTAAATTCACAAAAATACGAAGAATCCATTAAAAATAGCTTTGGATCCTATTTTAGTAGCTTTTTAGCTGTTGTTGATGAGAAATTTTCCTCGCACCGGCTCGAGAGATTTGCTTAGCTCTAGTGCAGTCCAAATTGGATTGCCTTCGGTGTGTAGGGCGTGCCAGTTGGTTTGATCCTGTAACCAATAAGAAACAAGAAATTGGCAATTTGGTTAAAGTTAGATCCTACTCGATTGGCTATGGATATCCATAATATACAGTTGCTATTCCAAACTACCTTTAGACTAAGTGATTGGGATAAATCGGTAGCATACCGAGGCAGTATAAATCACTTATATCTAAAAGCACATTGGAATAATAATTATATATATTTATAGCCTAGCTGATGTTGTAGATCTAACGTGAATCGACTAGTACTCTGATACAATTTTATACTAAGATATTATTCCAAGCTAAATGCACTAAACAAGGATCAATCGGCTGTTAAGATGACTTAACAGATAGATACCGGGCTTAGCATATTTAACCAGAGTAAGATCTTAATATAAAAGGCAACTTTAACACATCTGATAGTAATAAAACATATAAGATGGCTAAACCAGGTAAGATCGGCTGAAACCCCGATACTATCTCTAATAGCAGTCATTGAGCCGAATATATCTATATGATTCTAAAAGCGACTTAATAGATCAAACTTATGCAACATTAAGTACAAAAAGAAGCATGAGATCTATATAAGCTAATGAAAACCTTTCAAGATGGTGGATACGCCATATAACCCAAATCAACCCCAAGATCTAATCCTGTCGGCTGTTATCTTCGCAGAAACGCTAGTCGATCGTGGATTAGATCTAGGCATTGAACCAGATTATATGACATATATGATAAATTAAGCAATTCATATAACGAGATCAGAGGATCATGACGATGGAAGCACTAACCCCGATAGCACAAACCACTTGTAACAAGGAATTACCTTGCACGGAGACCAAAACCCGATGTAGCCCAATGCGAGGCAAGAACTTGTCGAGATTGCAAGTAAAAGGTAAAAGGTGGTGATGCGCCGAGATTGTATAGGTTGATTCGCTTATTCTAAATTACATGGCCTCGAGTTATATTTATACCCTAGATACAAAACGTAGTCCTTATCGGACATAACTCTTACCTCTAGCTACTATTTAAAATATGACAATATCTCTAACAGACTCCTGTACACATTATCCGCAAGAAAACTAGACAAATGTCCTAATTAATAGATATAATTGCATTTTAAGGACTCTATCCGTAGATGGCAATATCTCTGAAGCACTAGAAACCGAATTCAACAATGATTTTTAAGATTTCCTTCCAGAATCAGTCTCATCTGCTTTTCCAAATCGGAATCGGCTATCTTGTCCGACTCGGACTCAGCCGACTGGCTTCTTAGCCAATTTGGACTCAACCAACATGGCCTCTGTTTCCGAGATTCAAACTCTCCCTTGATTCCACTTCAATCCTTGCTGCAAACTCGGGGATTTGCTTACCAAATTTGGTCGTTAACACATGCCCCCCAAGTCCGCTATATTGATAATGTTTAGGATTTTGTGCAATCCCATCCTCAGAAAAAACTTAAGACGAGTCTGTTTCGACTATCACGAAAACTCCTAAAATAATGCACCTTCCGCGCCGAACAACTCACGCCATTACTTTCGCAATCCACACAAGCCCTAGCCAGAATCTTCCTTAAGCTCTCCAGCGATCTTCTCGGAGCTCTCGACCTCATCGCGGTGATCCCCTTCCTCCGGCGACCGGATTCAAGCCAATGGCGACCTCCGCTGCCCCCTCTGGTTCTCCATCTGTTGATTTCGCTGAGGTACGCCCCGTCGGCTAAATCTCTTCTTTTTTCGCTCATAATTGTAGATCCAATTTCTGAGCTTAAATGACCTTGATTTCGTTCTTCCTTTTCAATTGTAGCATCTTGTTCACCAAGTAGTTATTCCCAGTTTGATCAATGATAAGAGATACTACCTAGGGCCTATCGGCAATATAGACCCATCTGATATCATCAATGCTGAAACCAATAGGATGCCCTATAGAGTGTCGAACCCCAGCCTAGTGCCTTGGAATAGCACTTTCAAATCTTGGCTTTCGACAGACAATCCTGACCCTCTTGATATAAGGGAATGGAGGCCAGCAAGCACAGCCATTGGGAAGAAGTAGGCATAGCCCAATGTTTACCTCTTTCTATAGCCGATATGCCTAAAGACTAACCACTTATATCAGCCGCATGTTACTTTTGGAACAACACCTTCAATGCCTTTCTTTTTCAACAAGGCCCAATGACCCCTATATTAGCCGATGTATTCATGATAACTGGCTTGGATATATTATCATCAGCTAACCCAAATCGGCTAGACGACAAAAGTCAGTACTCCTTCAAGACCAAGTCTATTGGGGACTGGACAGGCTATATCAATATGAACATGGGTACCGGGTCCATCAACCCTAAAGAGCATGCCACATTCCTTATGATGTGGTTGGAAAAATTCGTCTTCTGCGGCTCTAGTTGTGGCCCGATAGCAAACTGGCAGGTGGTAGCCGAGGCTTTAGTCAACAGGACCCAGATCCCCTTGGGCAAGTTTTTGCTAGGTTACCTCTATCAAACCCTGAATCAGGCATCGGCTAAAATAGCAGCCGATGTAATGATAGGCACCGGAGGCCCCTGGTGGTTCTTGCAGCTATGGTTAGTGCTATTAACTCAGAAAATCTCTAGACGACCTAGTCTAGCCGATGCACGATTCCCCTTAGTGGAGCCAACTGAGGATGATGAGGGGGAAGAAGTGACCACTCGGAGATGCTTGTCCTTTGGAGAGGCTACCACTATTCACCCTGGATCCAAATTGCCAGGTGACCTCTTAGCCGATTGGTTCACCCTTTTCTATGATGGATTCGCCAAGAACAACCAGACATGGTTCTTTTATGAAGACTATGCAGATTTTGAATTGCCGATTGAGCTTAACTCTGAGGAGCTGAACTCAGAAAAATACCCAAAATGCTGAGAACTATTCACCACAGCCCTCAGTCCATGCATACTGCCGATCGGCATCCATCAGGGCAAAAATGTTGTGAAGTCATATGAATTCTATTATCCTGTATCGGCTGGTAGACAACTCGGCCTTGGACAACTGCCAATCGGCTTCTACTATGCCGACAAGATTGAAACAAGAGGGGAGATTACCTCAAAGATAATGATGGATCGACTAATGAATATGGAAAGCCCCCCTCTCGGCAGCATTGGGGTACTAGAGCTGGCTCATAAGAGAAGTGCAGCCATTACGAGTGGTGAATTGAACTCAAAATGCATATCTTCCATCAACACGCTACAATGTATCTCACCACTCTTCAGCCGGAGTCGATCCCTGTTGTAAATACTTTTACCTTTATGCACTTTCCTTTCTAAGCAATCTACTGTCGTAATCATCTAACACTTAGCCAATTTCTTCCTTGCAGACGACAGACTCAGATCCTCCTATAGTGAGCAACTCAGGAGTCGAAATCAACTACTGCCAAGGGCTGATCCCAAATGGCGGAGGATATGCTCCATCGCTCATCGGCTTCAAGGCGCCGAAAGTCAAGACTTTGCTCCATGGCCAGACTCGTGAAGCTGTGTCAAGGAAGAAGAGGCCAGCTTCGTCGGCCGCAGGTCCATCGACTGCACCAACCAAGAAACAAAAGAAGCCGAAACCTGCCGCACCAGCCGATAGCCTGCCTTCCCTTGATCCAAGCATAGAGAAGCCATTGACAAAGAGGTCATGGATGAAGAAATCTCTCGGATTATCGAAGAGGCGGCCAAAACAAGCAGCTCAAGCCATAGCGCATCAGCGCCGCCAGCCGATGACCAGCCTCAACGGACTCCTTCACCTCCTAGGCGACTGGTATGTATCTTGGCTCCTCAAGTTTTATTCCAAATCATAATCATTTAATTCCTAACCAAACTACTTCTTGTAGCACAAAAGACTGACCAATCGGCCCCCACGTCTAACTTCTCCAGTAATTTCCAACTCTGTCTTCTTCTTGCTCACCTTTTACTTGGCCGATTTAAACTAACACTTGTCTTTTGTAGCCCCCTCGATCTCCATCGGCTGCCCCCCATGTATCAAGTGAAAGGACTCCGTCGGCTAGGGGTAGCCACAAAATCAAAGAAGAAGAACAAATGCCAGCTCCTGCCATTCGAGTAAGAACACTTTTCTTCAAGAGTTTATATCAGCTGTTTGCACTTCACCTTAAGTCTTGATCACCTCAAATTTTTTGTCTGCAGACTCTAGGCGACATGCTCCCTTTTGACATCATAGAGTTCATCAGTGAGGACGAGGGAGTCACAAGCAAAGACGAGGCCCAGATAGCCGACGAGCTCAAAGAAAAGCTCTTGGAATCATCCGTCGGCTGGACATCAACCTAGACCAGCTGGTCACTGAGTGTGGGCCGATCAGGGCGCGCTTCAATGATATCCAGAACCAGCTCCCAGAAGAACTCGCCGAGACAATCTCCCAAGCCGCCTATATTGATCAATACCGGTACAGGCTAGAGCGGGCAATGTAGCGCATGATTGAAAGAAAAGCGCAAGCCGATCTAAAGATTATGATCAAGGCCGCCTGACAGAGTGTCATTGATGATAAAGCCAAGTTAGATGAACTAGCTGCCGGGCCATCGGCTACTCAGGCAGAGATTGATCAACTGGAAGTGGAAAGAGCCGAGTTGGTGGCCAAGCTAGAACAGTGTGATACTAAGATTGCCGAGAAAAAGAAGAAATTAGCCGATCTCTCCAAGGCCATTTAGGATCAAAGAACCAAGGTGGCATCGTCCATCAAGTATTTGGGAGACTTGAGCAAGTCATCAAAAGTGATCCAGGGCACTGAAGAAGACGACATTGCAACAATTGACCAAATCAAAGCTGTTAAGCAAAAAGCAATATCGACCATCAAAAACTTTCTCGGCATGTAATAGGCTAGCTTTTGAAAACCTTGCAAACACAGCAATATATATTACTTTTGTAATTGGCAAGCTGCGTCTTTAATGCTTCATGTGTTGGCTGTCTCAAAAGTTTTCAAAGTCCCAAAAATCTTGAAGTCCTCTGATTTTGCTCTGATTTTGTATGATATATGCCCCCCTAATTTTTCAATGTTGCCTTCAGCATTGATAAAATTATAGAATAACACCAACCAACATATGTCGGCTGGTGTTAACACCTAAATTTGGTAATTGAATCCCTAAGTCCTGGTATGGATGAAGCAGAATCGGATCGGCTGGTTTGACGGAGAAACAAAGGCCGCATCGGCTGAGAAGCGATCGGCTGTGAAGCTAGTCGGCTAAGGTTGAAAAGGACAAGAGCGGCCGATAGCCGAATCTAGGTTCAGAGAAGATAAAACCGTTTCTGGTGCAGATGTGTGAAGATAAATAGAAGATTCGGTTATCAGTTTGTGCGTTAAAAGATATTGCCATCTATGGATAGAGTCCTGTAACTACAATTGTATCTGTAAATTAGGAGTTTGTTTAAACTGTTTATTGTAATGCAACGTGGGTCCTTCCCGGGATATCGTCGTATTTTAAATAGTAGTTTAGATAGAGTCCAGGGTCTGTACAGATAATGTTATTTTGGGTATAAATAGGACCCAAGACCCCCTTGTAAATTCATTCGACATTCAATCAATCAAACAACTTTCGGCACATCGCCAAACCTTTTCTTCAGACGAGCAATTGATTTGGCTACAGGCTGCATCGTTTCAATCCCCAAATCCAGGTAAATGCTTCTCATTAGTGGTATGTTCTGCTGATTCTAGTTCTTCCATCGTAATGACACATTAGATTCAGGGGTTTATACTGCGCTATTTACCATATATCGCATATAAACTGGAGCAATGTTTAGATCTATCCTGCCATCGGCCAGTTCTATCAAGAACCAGCAGCCGATAGGGCTAGATCCAAAGGTTGGACTAGTTTATATGCGGTATCCACCGTCTCGAGAGGTATAAATCAGCGACAACAGATTAGGTTATTCTTTTTATACTTAATGCTGCATCAACATTGAACTATTAAGTCATTTTTAGAGCTTCCAATGATTTGTTTGGTTAGATCTATATGTTTAGAGACAGTGCCGGGGTTTCAGCCGGCCTTATCTACCTTGATATATTTTTAGTATATTTATTACTAGATTTATGTTAGGACTGCCTCTTATATTAAGATCTTATTCTTGACGGACATCATAAGCCGAAATCAGCCTGCTATCAACAGCCGACGACCGATTTCCCAGGCTAAGTATCTGGTTCAAGAATGATATCTTTTCATAAGAATCATCGGAGTACTAGCCGATCCATAGTTAGCTTTCCAGTATTGGCTAGGTTATCAATACATATATTTATTATCCTTTACTATATTTGGGTTAAGCGGCTGATGCTGTCGCGGTATAGCCGATCCATTCTAGTCACTTGGTTTAAATATATTTTAGGATAGCATATATATGTTCATGGATTCCCTCAGCCGATCCAGTGGGGATCTAAACTAACACTTAATGCTGTCTTTGTTTTTCTTGTTGGTTAACAGATCAAACCAATTGGCACGCCCTGTACTGCACAGGCAGCCGAGAAGGACCTGCACTGGAGTTAAGCAGATCTCCAGGCCAGCGCGTGAGAGAAATTTCTCGTCAACACGCTTCTTGGCACGCCTGGTGGGACTTTCTCTGTCGGCTCGGCTAGGACGCATCTACTCAACCGACAAGATGGTTGACTCCAAGAGCCCCAATGTTTCTCAGGACAACATCGTGCCTGTGAAGATGGAGCAGTTATCGGCTGAGCAACAAGTCAATTACAAGAAGATGGTGGAAGAGCTCCAGGCCAACTACTTACAATCGTTCACCCAGACGAGATCCGGAGCTGTACATAAAAAATACAAGTTCAGCATAGACGATCTCAAGGCATCCTCCTCCAGCGGATCAAAAGGCAAACAAAAAGTAGAGGAGCCGATTCAGGAACAAGATGATTCGGCCCTGCATACTTTGCAAGACCGGATTGATTCGGCCGTCCATCATGCGATGGTCAACTAGAGTAGCATCTTGGTCAACACTCTCAACAACATGATCGCTACCGTGGTCGACGCCAAGATAGCCGACCAGCCGCAACGGGGCCGCGATTTCACGACGACTAGTTTCCTGGTTACAGGACGTTGGTCACCCAGAATAGGCCGATCCCACCGCCGACACAACCAGGGCCGCCAGGAGGAGTCCTCGGCCAGCCGAATCCGACTGAATCGGCTATAAGGCTAGTAATTACCATGCTGAACCGACAACAACCGCTGCCCCAGGATCAGATCGCTAACATGTTCAATGACAATCGGCAGACAGAACCGATTGCCCAGATTGACCTGGACAGATGGTACAACGTCGATGGCCGACAGCTGTTCCCGGGACCACCGACGCCACCACCGGCGCATCGGCCGCCTCCCGCTGATCATCCACTCCACTACCAGTATCAAGGAGGCCGCCAAGATCACTACAAGCCTCAAATGCCACCACCGCTGTATCGGCAAGCACCCGTGCCATATGACCCATATGAGCCGATACAGCAGGACAACCGGACTTGGGCCGATCCGATTGCAGATGTCATGCGCGATCAATTTGGCCTCAAGCCAAAGGACTCATGGAACATGTATCGGTATCCCTATCCAGAGCATTTCGAACGGATTCCATTGCCCAACCGATACAAGATCCCAGATTTTTCAAAATTCTCAGGGCAAGACAACGTATCGACCTACGAGCATGTTAGCCGATTCTTGGCGCAGTGCGGCGAAGCATCGGCGACGGACGCCTTGAGAGTCCAGTTGTTCCCTCTGTCTCTTTCAAGATCGGCTTTTACCTGGTTCTCCTCATTGCCCTACAACTCAATTCAGAGCTGGGTCGATCTCGAAAAACAATTTCACAGCTACTTTTACTCTGACAACCATGAAATGAAGTTGTCGAACCTCACCAGTATCAGGCAAAAGCACAACGAATCGGTTCAAGAATACATCCAACGCTTCAGAGAGATGAGGAACCAATGCTACAGCCTGGTGCTATCGGACGCCCAGTTGGCCGATTTGGCCTTTCACGGCTTGATCGCGCCGATCCGAGTTCTCTGCGCAGGACTTCGACAGCCTAGCCCACTTGGTGCAGAAGGTGACGGCCCACGAGCAGCGATTCCAAGACACCAGGAAGGCCGTCAAAAACATAACTCAAGTCGTTGTCGAATCAAACTACGATTCCAATGACGATGACGCAGAGGTGGCGGCGGCCGAATGGGCCAAGAACAAAAAAGCCATCGTCTGCCAATGGCTGCTGAAGACGGCCAAAGAAGAGAGATACGACTTCAACATCACCAAGGCCGACAGGATTTTTGACTTGCTGCTCAAGGAGAAACAGATGCAGCTCCCTGAAAACCATGTGATCCCATTGGCTGAGGAACTAAAGAAGATGAAATATTGCTAGTGGCAATATTCCACATCCATGCCACTAATGATTGCAAAGTCTTCAGGCAGCAAATCCAGTCGGCAATTGAGGCCAGGAAATTAAAGTTTGCCGATTCAAATCGGCCGATGAAGGTAGACGGCAACCCTTTCCCGGTCAACACAGTTCAAGCCGGCCCCAGACGAGCCGATCGACAGAACAGAATGGCGGCTTAGTCGACGCATAAATCGGGGCTAGGACAGAAGGTGAGCCGACTGAACATCACGCCGCGCTAATCAACATGGTGTGCCCCGTTATCAGATCGGCTGAGCGACGGTCGATCTATGAAGACACCTGACGCCGCTCTCAGCATCGGTCTCGGCGGGAAGAAGCTCACGGTGAAACACCTCATCGGCGCGAGCCGGAAACCCAAACCCGCCGGTATGAGGCAAACCACAGCAGTGCCGATCCACATTGGCATTGTGATTTTTTCAGGTACTGTTGGGAATCCGGCATGAGACTACCGACACTGGACGACTGCCCAGCGTGCAACGATCGCCGCGACGACGAGCACAGGAGCTCGTCGGCCGTAAGCCCAACCAGGTTCGTCCCTAGAGTCGTTCGGCTAAATCAGAGGCGATGGTCCGTCCATGATCGGCTCGGCCCGATCCATCAAGACTTCTTCGTTAATGAAGACAACATTGACAACCGCGATGACGAAGAGGCCGACGATGAGGAATCGGCCAATCCCCAATGGTGCTCGTCCGATCTCTTCACAAAGACGCAGAAAAGAAGAATTCAACGACTCAAGCGTGAAGGGAGAGAAGATGAAGTTCGGCAAATGATCCAAGAGCAACGCCGTCGGCTAGGCAAGATCAAAAGGCGATGGTTCCCCAAAGAGAAAGCCGCCACAGCCGACGAGGAGCAAGCCGAGGAGAGTTCAGCCGACCAAGCCAGGAGGGCAGCTAAAGGGAAAGGCAAAGTTTCTGCATCGGTCAACATGGTGTTCATATTGCCAGCCGAATTCAGTGCTCCTGAAGCCGATGCAGACGCCGTCGAAGACGACTTGGTGAAGCTAGCAATCTCACCGGACCAAGCTATTTTCAACAAACCCGAAGGCACCGAAAATCGGCACCTAAAGCCGTTGTATGTTAAAGCATTTGTCAACGGCAAGCCGATATCCAAGATGCTAGTTGATGGGGGAGCCGCAGTCAACCTAATGCCCTATGCAACATTTAGAAAACTAGGCAAAGGGGCCGAAGACCTAATAAAGACCAATATGGTGCTCAAAGACTTCGGCGGCAACCCATCAGAAACGAAGGGCATCCTCAACGTCAAACTGACCATCGGCAATAAGACTGTGCCCACAACATTCTTTGTCATCGACGGGAAGGGGTCTTATAGCCTGCTGCTCGGAAGGGAATGGATACACGCCAATTGTTGCGTTCCTTCTACAATGCATCAAAGCATGATCCACTTGGGACGGCGATAAGATTGAAATTGTACCAGCCGATAGGTCAGTTAGCGTTGTCAGTGTCAATTTGCCGCTTTGGGAAATCGAAGGCATCGATTGTTTGTTTGGGAAAATTTGGCAAGCCGATTTTCTAAATGTGTCCAATTCCACAATACAGCCGATTGGAGATGACGAGCCGCAGCTGCTGCTTTGAACAAGACATGGTGGAGGGCTCAAGTGTCTTCGGCATGGACACTGCAGACGAAGACGATGGCAAGTTAGGGCAAGGCTTCACGTCGGCTGACGAATTAGAAGAAATTGACATCGGCTCTGGTGACAAGCCGAGGCCGACGTATATTAGCAAAAATCTATCTCCTCATTGTAGATCCTAGCTTATTGATTTGTTAAAAGAATATAAAGATTGTTTTGCTTGGGAGTACTTTGAGATGCCCGGCCTTAGCCGATCAATAGTGGTCCATCAACTACCGATTAAGGCAGGCGATCGGCCGTTCAAACAGCCTCCCAGGAGGTTTAAGGTCGATATGTACGATGCAATCAAAGCCAAAATCACTCGGCTATACGATGCAGGATTCATTCAGCCTTGCCAATACGCCGAATGGGTCTCAAACATTGTCCCAGTGTTGAAGAAGAATTGTAAACATAGGGTATGCATCGATTTCAGAGATCTGAACAAGGCCACCCCTAAGGATGAATACCCAATGCCAATAGCCGATTTGCTCGTCGATGCTGCTTCAGGCCATAAGATTATTAGTTTTATGAATGGCAATGCAGGTTATAATCAGATATTTATGGCCGATGAAGACATCCACAAGACTGCTTTTCGATGCCTTGGCGCAATCGGCTTGTACGAATGGGTGGTAATGACATTCGGCCTGAAGAATGCTGGGGCGACATATCAACGGGCCATGAACTACATTTTTCATGACATGATCGGCTCACTAGTAGAAATCTACATTGATGACATAGTTGTCAAGTCCAGGGAGATAGAGGGCCATATAGCCGATCTGAGACAAGTGTTAGAGCGGATGAGGAAATATGGCCTGAAGATGAATCCACTTAAGTGCGCGTTCGACGTATTGGCTGGGCAGTTCCTGGGATTTCTCGTTCATGAAAGAGGAATTGAGGTTACGCCAAGGAGCATAAATGCTATCAAGACAATTCAGCCTCCGAAGGATAAAAAACAACTCCAATCGTTGATCGGCAAGATAAATTTCATCAGGTGGTTCATAGCCAATCTCTGAGAAAAGATGGAGCCGTTCACACCACTGCTTCGGCTGAAAGCCGATCAAGCATTCACATGGGGGCAGAGAACCAAAAGGCTTTGGACAACATCAAGGATTATCTGAGTTCCCCTCCAGTTCTAATGCCTCCACAAAAAGGGATACCGTTTAAGCTATACCTATCAGCTGATGACAAGTCAATCGGCTCCGTTTTAATCCAAGAAGTTGAGGGCAAAGAAAAAGCCATCTTCTATCTTAGCCGACGGTTACTAGATGCAGAAACAAGGTATTCACCTGTGGAGAAGCTATGCCTATGCCTCTAATTTTCATGTACAAAGTTAAGGCATTATCTGCTATCCAACGAGTGCACAATAATCTGCAAAGCCGATGTAGTTAAGTACATGCTATCGGCTTCAGTGTTGAAAGGAAGAATTGGGAAGTGGATTTTTGTGCTAACAGAGTTTGATTTGAGGTATCAGGCACCCAGGGCAGTCAAAGGACAAGCTATAGCTGATTTTATTGTGGAGCACAAAAATGACTCGATCGGCTCAGTGGAAATTATGCCTTGGACTTTGACATTTGATGGCTCGGTTTGCACCAGCGGCTGCGGTATCGGCTTAGTCATTATTTCACCCAGGGGGCAAGTTTCGAATTTGCTTTCGCTATCAACCCCCACGCCACAAACAACCAAGCCGAATACGAAGCCGTCCTTAAAGGATTACACCTACTCAAGGAAGTTGAAGCCGACGCCATCGAAATAATGGGAGATTCACTGTTGGTCATCAGCCAATTATCAGGAGAATACGAATGCAAAAATGATGTGCTGATGGTCTATTATCAGCAATGCCGGGAATTAATGGACGATTTTTGGCTAGTTACTTTGAAACATATCCCCAGAGAGCATAACACAGAGGCCAATGATTTAACTCAAGGGGCATCGGGCTATCGGCCGATGTTGAAAGAGATTGACATAGAGGTTGCCGCCATTACAGCCGATGATTGGAGGTTTAAAGTTTACAGCTATCTCAAAAACCCCTCTCAATCGGCTACAAGAAAATTACGATACAAGGCGTTAAGATATGTTTTGCTCGATGAAGATCTGTACTATCGGACGATTGATGGTGTGCTACTCAAGTGTTTGGGAGTCAATCAGGCCAAAGTGTCCATCGGAGAAGTGCATGACGGGATCTACGGCACACATCAATCGGCCCACAAAATGAAGTGGCTGCTTCGCCGAGCAGGATATTTCTGGCCGACAATGCTGGAGGATCGTTTCAAGTATTACAAGGGTTGCCAGGATTGTCAGAAATTTGGCGCCATACAACGAGTACCAGCGTCGGCTATGAACCCAATTATTAAGCCTTGGCCGTTTAGAGGATGGGGTATCGATATGATCGGCCAGATCAATCCACCCTCAAGCAAAGGGCATAAATTTATTTTGGTGGCGATAGATTATTTCACAAAATGGGTGGAGACAGTTCCTCTGAAGAAAGTGGATTCTAAGGACGCAATCGAGTTTGTCAAAGAACATATTATCTACCGATTTGGCGTCCCACAAACAATAACAACAGACCAGGGATCTATCTTCGTATCGGATGAGTTTGTTCAGTTTGCCGACGGCATGGGGATCAAGCTACTTAATTCTTCGCCGTACTACGCACAGGCCAACGGGCAAGCCAAAGCTTCAAATAAAAGTTTGATTAAATTGATTAAAAGAAAGATCTCTGAGTACCCCAAACAGTGGTACAGCTGATTAGCCGAATCACTGTGGGCGTATCGGATGGCATGCCATGGATCAATTCAAGTCCCTCCGTACAAGCTGGTCTACGGGCATGAGGCGGTGCTACCATGGAAAAGCGTCGTTGGATCAAGGCGCATTCAACTACAGGATCAACTCATAGTCAACGATTATTATCACTTGATGGTGGACGAATCAGAAGACTTAGTTTTATCCAGGATGAGGGCCTTGGAAAAAGTTACAAGGGATAAAGAACGAGTAGCCAGACACTATAATAAAAAAGTGGTGCCTAAATCTTTCGAGGAAGGCAAACTCGTTTGGAAATTGATACTGCCGATTGGATCTAGGGATAACAAATTTGGCAAGTGGTCACCAAATTGGGAAGGGCCTTTCAAGATCCACAAATGCGTCTCTAAAGGATCTTACATGCTAGAAGGGTTAGATGGAGAAGTATTTGGAAGGGCTCTTAATGGAAAATACCTGAAGAAATACTACCCAATTGTATGGATCAACTCCTGATTCGGCTCTGGTTGTGTCGAAACTTGGTTTCGGCAATATATTTTATGGGGTCGCAGTCAAGATCGCCAAGCACAATGGGTTAGAAAAAGAAGAAGATTTAGACAGGTTCAGGCCCTCTCGTGAGGTAATACCCTACTCCTGTTTCGGTGGATTCGATCCGCCGAGTGTCTTTATTGATCTTGTGATCTAAAGCTCTTGCTTATGAAGTTGTATCTCAGATCTAATCTCTGATCTCCTATCAGAATATCCCTCAAGGGACGCCCCTTACCCCCCTTATATAGTCTTGGGAGGAAGGGTTTACAAATCGGAAACCATATCTTATTCTAAGTTGGTTTCCTCAATCTTACCAAACCGTGACTATAGGCCGATTGCCTTATCTCTATCGGCAACCGTAACACCTAAGTCAAGTTCGGCTTACAAATATAGCAAGCGCAATCTATCCCTACCTTCATCGGATAAGCTTGCCAAGTAGATACCCGATTGCCACAATCTCCACAAGTAGCCCCGAGTCCTTTTCGGCCGACGAGACAACTCAACTTCGACCAAAGCAAGCACTCAACCAAAAATCTCTTCGACCGAGTGCTTTTGGCGCCGAGTGATTCCATCATCTCGCTGAATCTTCCCGAGTGGCTCCAAAGACTCGTGAAGGGCTGGAAAAATATATATAAAAATTCTCAAAAATAAATATCTAGGTGCATCTCCGATGCACCTAATTATAGGTGTAGCCCCCGACTATGTGGTTAGTCAAAAATAGACTAAGCATATAGTCAAGAACTATAAAAAATTATTCTCATGTTGATGCCTAGCTCATGCTAAAGCAATCATAGAAATCTTATTGCTCAGCAAGTTCATACTCAACCGAGTGAATTTGCCCGAGTCATCTCAGAACAAATAATTCAATCATCCCTCATGGGTAAAAAGCACTCGGTAGCTCACGCTTATCCGAGTAGATCTGCCCAAGTCATCCCGGAACGATAACTCAATCAACCCTAGCGGGTAAAAAGCACTCGGTAAGCTCATGCTTATCCGAGTAGATCTGCCCGAGTCATCCCGGAACAAATATTTTAATCATCCCTCATGGGAAAACAAGTTCTTTCAATCATATGAAAAATATGACCAAGTTATTAAATAGCTTTTGCCATAATACTGGTCTCAATCTTATAAAGATCTTCACCAAGGTGGAAAACAAACAACATCGGCAAGATTACCCGACCAAATGCTGAAAAACCAAACAGCCCTTGTTCATCAAGGTGGCTATAAAAACTCAGCTGTTGGTCACCTCCCAAATTGCATCGTGTCGCCTTCTCATGAAGTCGACAAACCGCGGTATGGAAGGATCTTTTAAAGGTACAGGGCACTCGGACACGCGCATATTGCCGGGGCAAATCTGCTTAAGCTCATCCGCTTAAGTCCCTAAGGACACGCATCGGACCACACCTTAGCTGGGCCGTAGATTTTCTTATGGGCTCGGCCCACTCACCAGAAAACCTAGCGCAACCCTCAAATCTTTCTTTATAAAGACACGAGGTCGTCCCCGCCTCTTCATCTTCCAAAAATTCCCTTCTCGCAATCACGCTCATCGGTTCGTTGGGAACCCTAGGCTTGCGCGCTTCTCGCCTATCCGCCAAGAAGCTTGCTTGCCGCGACAACTAGCTCCTGCAGCCAAAACTCCCACATCCATTGCCCAAGATCCAACCTCTCTCAGCCAGATCCGCTCCTCAACAACCTCGCTCTCATGGCGGAAGAAAAGAGGATTCCGTTCGACCAATGGGTCACCTCAGACGTGAGGGAATACACCCTCAAGGAGATGGTGAAGCACGGCGTGCTTCCGCCCAAGGAACTTGTGGGATGGCGTCCGGCGGCGGGGAGGACTTCCCGACCCCAAACACCGGTGAGCTCGTTGTCTTTACCTCCTTTTTTTATTGCGGATTCAGTCTTCCCACCTCCGAATTCTTTCGGGGGCTCTTGGATTACTATGGTCTTCGCATCTACCATCGAACCCCAACTCGATGCTTCACATAGCACTCTTTATTCACGTGTGTGAAGCCTTCCTTGGTATTCTTCCTCACTTCAATCTGCTCGTCGTATGTTCTACCCGAAACCCCATCCGAACAAGGACCAACCTTGTGTCGTTGGCGGGGCAGCTTCCGCTTCGCGGATCTCTCCGCAAAGACTACTTCTCTCTCCCCTTGAAATCCTCGAACAAAGGGCGGCATGCAACCGGTTCTACATCGCAATCTTGAACCCGCCTTCCCGCCTTTGTCGGTCTTCCTCCTGTCCCCAAACCATCTTGGAGCACCGTCCCGGTAGCCCAAGAATGGGATGAAGCCAACGATCTGCTCGCGAAGATCCTGGCGATGAAGAAAAGGAACCTTCGCGGGGAACAAATCACTCGGCACTTCATCGTGCCGACCGGCGCAATCGGGAGCGGTCGAAGCCGGCCTTCGAGTACGAAGGCGGAGCAGACCCAATCGGGAGGACCCGGATCCACTCACATACGAGATCCCGAAGATCCGGATGTACAAGCTCTTCTCGTCGGGATCTCGCCGAGCAGCCCTCATTCTCGCTGTCCTCCCATTCAGCATCCACCGACCTCCTCCTCCGGTAAGCCGATTGGTTGCTTTATAGTATCTTTCAACCTTGACGTCTTGTCGCTTAATGTCGCACTTTCCCTTCTTTGCAGGAAAACGCCTCTATCATTTCCAAGCCATATAAGATGGCTCATGATGATGCGCAGCGTCGCCCCACCAAGAAGCCGACTGGCGGGATAAAAATCCAAACTGATCCAGTCGGGAAGCGGGCGGCGCCGAGTGAGGACTCGAACAACTCCTCCAGTCGAGACCCCGCCTCTAAGGCGATCGCCGCGGACTGCACCGAAGATCCGCCGATCAACCAGGTAAGCTCTGAAACCGAAGTCCTGAGTTCTTTCGTAGAAGACTCTTCTTTATCTTCGCTGTATTTACTTGTGCAGGAAGCCCCAGGATATAGATCCTGTCGGAGGGGATGAAGGGCCGACCCCGGCCGCTGCTCCCGAAGCGCCAAGGCCGTCAGAGCCAAAACCCCGGAGCCCGCGACCAAGTGCGAGCGTTCGGAGAAGCACCCTTCTCCTCGGGAAAGCGCCCCTGGGAAGAGCCCCGACGCGCGCCGGGATATCCCGACCGGTGACCGGTCGGTTGCGGGAACCCTCGGCTGCGCCCGAGCGCCCGACGAGGGTCACTCGGCACGAGCCCGAAGAAGAAGGGCCCCGCTGCCCCACCTAGGCGGCGGCCGCAAACCGGTGAGACTTGCTTCGAACTTTCCTTTGTTCTTTCAATTTTGAATCTTTCATGTCTTCATTGGTTTTTCTCGTTTGCCGCCACGGTAGAAGAGATCCCGTGTTGCGTCTTCGAGACCCGGGTTCCTCCGATCGAATCGAGTGGCGGGACTCGGAAGGCGAGAGACAAGGCATCATCCTCGACCGGCAGGCTGAAAAGGACGAAAGGGATGCCCTCGTCGAGAGCCGAACGAGGCGACCCGACCGCTCAACGTAAGCCTTCATCTTTCTTCTTGATTATGTCTTCGTTATCCTTCGCCGATCATTCTTCTCGCTTTCGTACGCAAAGAATACGCCGCTCAATGGCAAAATCCGAGTCTTGGAGAAGCTAGTCCCCCACTTAAACTCCTTGGAGGACGTTCGGCGACAGTGAAAACCACTCGGGAGGAGGCCGCATCAAGGAGGCCGCTTTGGAGGGAGATCTCGGAGCTTCGGGAAGCGAACCTCGACCTCCGCGGATCAATCGGAAGTAAGCCCGCCTCTCCCGGTTTCATTATGATTCTTATGTTGATCTTGGCTATTGTTAACCCTCTTTCGTTGTAGGAAATTCTTCGGAGGTCCACTCGCTTCAAGTCCAGTGAAGCGGTCAACCTTGACAAGGCCGAAATGGAGGCCGAATTTGAAGGTAACCTTCTTTGAAGTTGAATCTCATGTGCGCTTCATTCCGAGTGCTTTGAACTGGAACTCCTTGTAGCTTATAAGATAAAGACCCGAGCCCAATACGACGTCTTACTTGGGCGGATCAAGTCTAGCGACGAGATTCGGGAAGAGGTCGCCAACGCCGCCACGCCGATCTTGACATCCTTGTTCGATCAAGGAGTTGGGGCCAGCTCGCTGGAGCCAATCGAGATCTTCGACAAGCTCCGGCTGGCTCCCGAGCAGTATCTGAAGAACATCACCGAAGCGGCCAACATGGGGGCTGGTCTGGCTCTTGCACAGACCAAGTCCCTCTACCCCCGAGTGGATATTCATTCAATCGGGGAGGGCTTCGCTGAGGGGACAACAGACGAGCAGGCCTTAGATATGCTCAGCGAGGCGCAGGAGGCGGCGAAAAAGATCTCTTTGGATGTAGTGAACAATTTTAAGCTTTGAACTTATATTCTGACTTCGCTTTGTGAATGTCATGTAATTGTAACACTCTTGACATGGAATCTTTGTGACTATTTTTAGTTTATTTATGTCAATGCCTTGATTCGAGCCTTTGCGTGAAATTTCTTAAGTAGTTTTCGTCTGGCTGTCATCAAGCCTAGGCTCGATTAGGTCATCGGAAAACTCTCAGTCCTTAGACACTGAGCTCGAGTCGAAGGACATTAAACAATGATAAACCAAATTGTGCACAAAAATTTGATGAGGAAAATGTGAGCTTTATTGATATGTGTATCAGCCCCCGACTGCTAGCTCAAGAAGTCATCTTGCTTGAGGTTGGCAGTCAAGGAAAACATGAGGCCTTAGCCAAATTAGGCGTAAAACCGTCGAAGATGCTCGATGTTCCAGGAATTCTCCACCATGGACCCGTCTTCGCGCTTTAGCCGGTAAGCACCGGGCCGAGTCACTTCGGCGATTATATAGGGTCCTTCCCATAAGGGAGATAACTTATGTCGGTCTTTGGTGGTCTGGATCTTGCGTAGGACCAGGTCGCCAACAATGAAAGCTCGTGCTCGCACGTTGCGATTGTGGTATCTCCTGAGTCCTTGAAGGTATTTGGCCGACTGGATGAGGGCTGCCTCGCGGGCTTCTTCCAATCGGGTGAGGTCATCCACTCGGTCGATGTCGTAGCGTTCATCGTTGAAGCTGCGGACCCGGAGAGACTCAAACTCCATCTCATTTGGCAACATGGCTTCTGCGCCATAGACCAGAAAGAAAGGAGTTTGGCCGGTGGCCCGACCGGGTGTAGTTCGCAGCGACCATAGAACCGAGGGAAGTTCTTGGACCCACTTGCCAGCGTAAGGGCTTAGCCGGTCGAAGACGCGAGCCTTGATGCCTTGAAGAACCATGCCGTTTGCTCGCTCGACTTGCCCATTGCTTTTGGGGTGAGCTACCGATGCGTAGCAGATCTTGATTCCGAAATCTTCGCAGAATTCCTTGAAGATGCCTCCCGTGAATTGAGTCCCATTATCGGTTATGATTCGTTTGGGACGCCGAAGCGGTGCACGATGTTGAGGAAAAATCCCGTGCTTTGTCGCAGTGATTGTGGCAACCGGCTTGGCTTCAATCCACTTGGAGAACTTGTCGATTGCGACGAAGAGGTGTGTGAAACCTCCTGGAGCTTTCTTGAAGGGGCCAACCATGTCCGCCCCATTACCGCGAACGGCCGGAAAGTGGGATTGTTTGAAGCTCTGGGCCGGGACATGGCTTTGTCGGGCAAAGAACGGCAGCCTTCGCGGGTTCTTACGACTTTATCCGCGTCGGAGACCGCGGTAAGCCAGAAAAATCCTTGTCTGTAAGCTTTGCCGACTAGAGTGCGTGCCGCCGCGTGGTTTCCGCATATGCCCGAGTGGATATCTTGGAGTAATTGTTTCCCTTCTTCGGGTGTGATGCACCTCATTAGAATTCCAGAGGGGCTTCTCTTGTATAAATCGGAGTCGACCATGACGTACGCTTGGCAACGACGGACGCGTTACGCTTCATCCGGTCATCCAAGCTCTTGCTGAGTTAAGAATTTGATGAGCGGCGTCCTCCGGTCGGTATCGATCATGGTGACTTCGTTCGTGGTTTGCTCATTGGGAGCTGTCTTTGCCGTGACGGTTGGCTCGTAGAGATGTTCGACAAAGACATCTGTTGGAGCGGCTTCGCGCTTAGATCCGAACTGCGCTAGCTCGTCGGCAGCTTCGTTGTTATGTCTCAGGACATGTGAGAGTTCGAGTCCGTCAAACTTGTCCTCAAGCTTGCGGACCTCTTGTCGGTAGGCCTCCATAGTGTCGTTTAAGCAAGACCAGTCTTTCATCACTTGATTGACGACCAGCTGGGAGTCGCCTTTCACGATAAGCCGTCGAATCCCGAGTGAGACCGCAAGGCGCAGTCCATGTAAAAGAGCTTCGTATTCGGCGACGTTGTGTGATGCGGAGAAGTGGAGGTGAAGGGCATATCTTAGCCTTTCCCCAGTCGGGGAGATAAGCACAACTCCTGCTCCCAAGCCAGTGATCCTCTTGGATCCGTCGAAGTGCATGGTCCAGTGTTGGAGGTCTTCCCGAGGTACGTGTTCTTGCTGTTCAGTCCACTCGGCCAGGAAGTCCGCTAAGGCTTGTGACTTAATGGACGTCCTGGGCTTAAAAGTTAAGTCCGGCGGCATCGGTTCCAAGGCCCACTTGGCGATGCGCCCGGTTGCCTCGCGGTTGTGGACGACGTCGCCGAGTGGAAAAGAGGTGATGACGGTGACCGAATGACCCTGAAAGTAGTGTGCCAATTTCCTCGTGGTTATTAGAACACCATAAAGCAATTTTTGTACCTGGGGGTATCGGATTTTGGCTCCTGCCAATACTTCGCTGACAAAGTAAATTGGTCTTTGAATCTTCTGGGCCCGTCCTTCTTCTTCTCGTTCAACCACAAGGACCGTGCTGACCACTTGGTGAGTGGCTGAGACGTACAGCAAGAGGGGTTCCTGGGGCTGAGGTGAAGCCGGGACAGTGGCGTGGTAAGGAACTCTTTGAAATCTTCAAAGGCCTTGTCGCTCGTGGTCCACTGGAAGTCGTCTGTCTTCTTCAGCTCAAGAAGGGCATGCCTCGTTCGCCGAGTCGGGATATGAAACGGCTCAGTGCCGCCATGCAGCCGGTGAGCTTTTGGACGTCTTTCTGATTACTCGGGGGCTTCATGTTTAAGATAGCGTTGATCTTCTCTGGGTTTGCTTCGATGCCGCGATGTGATACCATGAAGCCGAGCAGTTTGCCTGATGGGACGCCGAAGGTGCACTTTTCCGGGTTCAACTTCATTCGAAGGCCCGGATGTTTGCAAAGGTTTCTTTTAAGTCGGCGATCAGTCTTCTTTCGCTTGGTCTTGATGACAACATCGTCGACATAAGCTTCAACGTTTTTGCCGATCCGTGTCCGGAAGCATCTTTGAATCATGCGTTGGTATGTAGCTCCGGCGTTCTTCAGGCCGAAAGGCATGGTGATGTAGCAGTAGGCCCCGAACGGCGTGATGAAAGATGTCTTCAAGCAGTCGGATTCTTTCAGACTGATCTGGTGATAGCCCGAGTAACAATCCAAGAAGCTCAGGAGTTCGCAGCCGGCTGTTGAGTCGACAACTTGATCGATACGAGGTAGCCCGAATGGATCTTTGGGGCAGGCTTTGTTGAGGTCGGTGTAATCGACGCACATGCGCCACTGCCCCGTCTTCTTGCGGACCAAGACTGGATTGGCTAGCCAGTCGGGATGAAGGACTTCTTTAATGAAGCCGGCAGCCAAGAGCTTTGCAAGTTCTTCTTTGATCGCGTCTTTTCGATCCTGTGCGAACCTGCGTAATCGTTGTTTTATTGGTTTGGCGTCATCTTTGACGTTCAAAGAGTGCTCGATCACCTCCCTAGGAATTCCAGGCATATCGGATGGTTTCCAAGCAAAAACATCTTTATTATTTTGGAGGAAGGTGACGAGCGCGCTTTCCTATTTAGGATCTAGGTCGGCGCCGATTACGGCGGTTTTGGAGGGATCGACGAATCAAGGGAGATCTTCTTGGTCTTGGCGTCGCCGGATCCCGATTTGGCTATCTTCTTCGTGGGGACTTCGCCCTCTGCCGAAGTTGATGCAGCCAACCGGACTTCTTGTTGGCCACGTAATCTCTCGCGAGATTGGGCCATGTCGCAGCTCTCCTTGTCGCAGTGAAGGCTTGCTTCACGTCGCTGCGAAGAGTGATGACGCCGTTGGGACCCGGCATCTTCATGCAAAGATAAGTGTAGTGAGGGATCGCCATGAACTTGGCAAGCGCAGCCTTCCGATGATGGCATGATATGCCGTTTAAGTCGGCCACCTCGAAGGTGACGTTCTCCGTTCGGAAATTCTCTCGGGCTCCGAAGGTGACTGGGAGGGATATATGCCCGAGTGGTGTTGAAGATAACCCGGATAACTCCGTGGAAGGGGGCTGAGCTTGCTTTGAGTTCGGCCCTCGGGATCTCGCATTTCATCCATAGTCTTGGCAAACAGATGTTGAGGGCGCGCCCCGTCGATGAGGACGCGCTTAAGCCTCGATGTTGCGGACTACGGGGTCCGGACGAGTGGATAGCGTCCGGGTGGACCACTCGGTCGGATGATCCGAGCGGTCAAAGGTGATGGCCACCTCCGACCATCGCAGATATTGAGGGACTTCAGTTGAGCCGCGTTGACCTCCGGCCGCTTAGCTTCGTTTCCTCTTGGATTCATAAGCTAACGGGCCCCGAAGATGTGGTTGAGCTCTCCCACCTGGATCTTGAAAGGGTTCGGCATTCTCACCGCGTTGTTCTTCTTGGCGCGGACGGGCCAGCCTCGTCGATCGGCTTCTTGTTGAGCCTGCGCCCAGCGCTTGGGCGAACCGCTTGTAGATAAAGCGTCCTTTGCCGCGTGCTTGTGATTCGGATGGTGGGTGCACCGGGCGTTCATGATGGTGTCGTAGGCGGCGACTCGGGACGGCGTTGAGTATTGGAGGTTGCGGCCACTGTGTCTTCGGATCGGCGCTTGCGATCTTTCGGGCCCGGTTGCCGTTGTTGCCGCCATCCTTCTTAGGATTTCGGCTTCCTCCCGCTTGCTTGTCCTCTCTTCGTCGGCCGATCTTGACGGGCTGCCTTGATGGCGTCGTTTGATTTGGCGTATGAATTCGCCGTCTCAAACATCCGCTTCACCGTCTTCGGTGGCTTGCGTCCGAACTTGCCGATAAGCGGCTCATCACGGACTCCCTTCGGAAGGCGGCGATGATGATGTCATCGGTGATGTTCGGGATCTTGTTGCGTTTCTGAGAAGCGACGAATGTAATCCTTCGAGGCTCGTCCGGCTTCGGATGACATTGTAAAGGTCGAAGTGCGTGCGGGCCTCTCGAAGGTGCCTTGGAAGTTGGCGATGAAGTGGTCCCTCGCTCGCTCCACGAGCCGATTGAGCCTCTTGGCAGCGTGGTGAGCCAATTTCGGCGAGTTTGCGAGGGCCACGGGCGGTAGTTGGCCATGGCTTTGTTGTCGCCACCGCAGCTCGGATGGCAAGGGTATATACAGCTAACCAAGATTCGTGGTCGGTCTTGCCATCGTACCTTTCAATCCCTCGTGGGCTTAAAGCCACTCGACCAATGCACTCGGCGGAGCTCCCGAGTGAAGGCCGGTACTCCATCGTCGCCGCTATCGGGTGATCCCCTCCGATCTTCCCGAGTGCGACGGTCGCGCTCTTGGTAGCGGCGGTCGAGGACTTCCGCAGATCACTCGGCGGGTCTTCTGGCCGGGTGGTAGCCGGAACTGTTGCGGCGGACTCGGTGGTGGACGGGCGGACGTCCATGTCGTTTGCGGCGGGAGTCGACCGTCTGCTCTTGGTGCCTCGGGGCGGACTCGGGAGGTGGGCCTCTTGGCCTAGTTGACGACCGAGCCGGCTCGGGCCTCCCGTAGTCTCCGACCTTAGGGGTGGGAGCCGGCTCTTGTCGCGTTTCGGCCACGGATTCGCCGGCCTTCTTGCCGAAGTGGTGGGAGGGCCGTTAGCCGTGGCAGCAACGATGGTCTTGATCTTATCAAGTATAGGAGTCACGTTGGCCGGAGCCGTCTCCATGACGGTGTCCAAGAGCGTGAGTGCGGCGACAGCGTTCTGCTGTGGCGTCTGGAAGACATTGGTGTTGCGAACCCGTGTTTGGAGGATGGCCTCTGGGCGGATCGTCCAGTGCACGCAGATCCGCTTCCTTTTATCGGCCTCGTCTTTGCGTTGTTTGTCTTCTTCATGTCTTGCGTTCAAGCTCTACTCGCTCGCTCCTCTTCGGCAAGCCTTCTGGCCATGGCTGAGTCGGACTCATCCGGCTCGGCCATGAGGACGTCGAAGCACTTCGGCTCGCAGCCCATATGGCAGTCGGAGTTGTCGGCTTCGTTAGAAGGGATGCCGTAGAGATTGTCGAAGCCGGCAGAGCTGAGGTATCCGTTGAGCTCGAAGATGAGCAGGAGCCAAAGGACGGGAGGATGACACGACCTCCCTTGATCCGGGAAATCCGGATCTGGATCGCTCCAGTCAGTCTGAGCTTGGGGGATCGGGCTCCTCCGAGTGGCTCCTCGCCAACTCGGGGAGAGCATTGATCGTAGATCTTGGCGACGTTTGGTAACCCAAACGGCGCACCGGGAGGTCTTCAGCTGAGTAGATTGCTTCCGTCGGGGAGGCAAGAAGATTGGCGCAGATCTCGGCGGCATTCGGTAATCCGAATGGCGCCGAGTGAAGTCCGTCGTCGGAGAAGGTGGATCGCATCTTGGTCTTCAAGATGTTATCGAAGATCTCGGCGCTGTTGGAGAGCCCGAACGGCGCCGAGTAGGTTTTCTCTCCGACCGGTTCGAATCCGAGTCGAGGGAGGAGTCGCCGGCGAAGTTGGCGGCGAAGTCGCCGAGTCTTGAAGGAGATCCCATCACGCTTGTCGGCGAGATTGTTGAAGAACTCTCGACGCGCGGCCCCCTACCCGGCGCGCCAACCGTCGAAACTTGGTTTCGGCAATATATTTTATGGGGTCGCAGTCAAGATCGCCAAGCACAATGGGTTAGAAAAAGAAGAAGATTTAGACAGGTTCAGGCCCTCTCGTGAGGTAATACCCTACTCCCGTTTGGTGGATTCGATCCGCCGAGTGTCTTTATTGATCTTGTGATCTAAAGCTCTTGCTTATGAAGTTGTATCTCAGATCTAATCTCTGATCTCCTATCGGAATATCCCTCAAGGGACGCCCCTTACCCCCCTTATATAGTCTTGGGAGGAAGGGTTTACAAATCGGAAACCATATCTTATTCTAAGTTGGTTTCCTCAATCTTACCAAACCGTGACTATAGGCCGATTGCCTTATCTCTATCGGCAACCGTAACACCTAAGTCAAGTTCGGCTTACAAATATAGCAAGCGCAATCTATCCCTACCTTCAGTCGGATAAGCTTGCCAAGTAGATACCCGATTGCCACAATCTCCACAGGTTGCTTAGCCGATTTATGACAGCCGATGTCTTGGTTCAATAAGGCATCGCCTTTAGGCATTTTTATGCAACATTTTTTCCCCTAAGTTTTTCTACGGTCGGCTAACGATTGGCCGATAGCGACGACAATGAGATGCAAATGGCTTGGATTCACAATTTTGTCGACACCGAAGCTATCAACAAAATTTGGGGGGCATATACATACACGAGCCGATTACAAAATTACGTGTCAGGAAATTTTTGTTTTAAGCTTCGTAATTGGCAGTCAATATAAAGGTGTTTCAGGCCTTAAGATCGACGGTCGTGGCATGGTTTCGGAATCGGCAAACATGACGTAACACGGACGGCTAGAGCCGATTTCAGCATAGGCAATTTAGAATTGACAGACATGCCGATATAGTACATGCGGCCGGAGCCGATCTCGTTTACAAGCCTGGTTGCAAAAAATTGACAAGTAATACTAAACAAGGCAAGAGCCAAAGCCGATTACAAAATTTGAACAGTTGATCAGAGTTAAAGCCCATTACAAAAGTACGGTGAATATATTACATAAAGCAGTAGCCAATTTCAGAATACTAAAATATTACAAGGGAGTTCATTTCTTCAGGAAATCAGCTATAGTTGACAACGCCGTCCGCCTGATCTGGTCCACCTCCTCAATGGCTTTGACGTCGTCGGCTTCAGATCCAGCCACCGGCCGAATGCCTTTCACCAAGTCCTGAAGATGCGCCATAGCCCCTTGATACTTTGACGTTGAGTGTCGATTTCGGCTGGCAGGCTAGGCATGTACTCCTTGTGGACGTCGATCTCGTTCGTGACTTGAACGAGATCGGCCATCACTGGTCTGGCGTGAGAGGAGCTGCTCGAGCTTGGCCGCCGCTCGGCCAGCGGTCGAAGGCAGCCTTCGACTCTCGATGGCTTCCTTGGTTGATCGGAGGGTCGCCGACCGCATCCGGTTTTCACGACGGTCGGCTATTCACTGTCGTGCCCACTCGTATTTGAGTTGGTGGGCTTCCAAGAAGGTGGCCGGCACGATGGCATCGGCTAGAGCTTTCAGCAGCTGGCCTTGGATCTCCCCGAAGCGTGCACGGATCGAGCCGCCGTCGACTACCGGCCCAAAAAGCCTCCACCGGTTGTCGATGTCGCCTAGGCCGGCCCTCGGGTCCCTCGGTCGGCGTCACCAGCGCCTCCTCGCCGATCTCGCCGGACTCCTCGAACTCCGACAAGTCGAAATTGAGGAGGTCGGCTATGTTTTGCAAAGAGAAAAGATGATTAGAAAATGTTGAGTTGGCAGAGCCGATCATAAAATTCAGTCGGCTTACCTTGGGCACCAGGGTCAGAGCAACTGACTTGGCTGATTCGCCGCCTGCAGCCAACGGGGCCTCATCATCGGCGCCATTGCCGCCGCCCACGGTAGTCACAATGTGCTCACTGGACGCCTGGGGGACAGCCGACGGAGATCGTCGGGGCTGCAAAAGAAAGGGTTAGCGGTCAAGTCGGCTAAGTTTTATAAATAGAGTTGCAAAGGATGGTTACTGATGGTGCGTGATGCGGAGTGCGGCCAGCCAATTTCTTGACCTGAGAAGGATTGTTCGGTCAGATGCAAGTGATATCATCATAAGGCCGAATTTGTTGAGACCAGAGCTTACCGGCAGATTTTTCGCGGGGGGACTCGAAACTGACGGGACGTCGGCTGGAGCGTTGACGGATTCATGGCTCGAGCTCTCGGATTCAGCCGCCCCTCCAACAGCCGCCGACATCTCCTCGCTAGCGACGGCGTCGAGAAACTGCACGACGCTCGGGTCCAAGGGAGGGAGGCTGTCGACCGACACGATCGGCTTCTTCTCCTTCAGCTTCTTGGGGACAGGCACGGCCGATGGCTTTGCGGGAGGCGCAGCCTTTTTCTTGTGAGCGATCGGCTCACGCACTTGCGCACGCAGTAGGGACGCCAGTTTCAGCGCGTTCCAGCCGATCGCCGATGGAGCAAGGCCACCCCCATCCAGAACACCTTGGCGGTATTCGATGGGGACCCCAGAGTCGCTCACCATCGGCCGTTCTGTCTCAGTCTCCTGCAAACCAGAGGGCAAGTGTTAATCGGCTACATCGGCTGATGATAAGAAAAGAAAAATCATTTGGAGTTTAAAGCTTACCGAGGGGATTTCTTTGGGCAGGAGTAGGTCGACGTAATAAGATGACCGCTGGTGGAAGATGTGTCGCTTGATTTCGGCCCACCATTGGTCGTAGGCTGCGCTTTTCTTGAGCGCCAGAATCATCTCGCCGATGCCGTCGAGGGGAGGGACGGCTATGTTCAGCAGCCGATGCATTATCAGTTCTTGGCTCACAATTCCCCTCGTCTCAATCTTGTCAGCATAATAGAAGCTAACGAGCAGTTGCCCAAGACCAAACTGCCTCGCAGCCGACGCCGGGTAGTAAAATTCATAACTTTTGGCCACTGATTGGCCCTGGTGGATCCCGGTCGGCAGGATGCAGGGAGTCAGAGCGACGATGAACAACTCCCTGCACCTAGGGTTGTCGGCTGAGTTGATGTCTTCCCAGTTGAAATCGGCCGGCAACTCGAACAGTGCCTGATCCCGGTAAAAGTACCAGGTATGGTTCTCGCACGACAGCCCGTCATACATGACGATAAACCATTCGTCCAGCATCTGGTGGTGGTGATCTCGTTGCCGTCTTCGTCTTCGATCGGCTCCAATCTTGGAAAGCGGCTTCAGTCAGGGGGGCTCTAATCTCGTTGTCGGCAACGGACAAGGCCAAACACTGGGCTATCCCAGTTTCTTCCTACTGAGCGTACTTGGCCGATCGCACCCTCTTATACCACTCGATCCAAGCAGCATCTATGGTTGGCCACGACTTGAAAGTCCCATTCCAGTGGGCTAGGGATGGCTTCCTAGTGTTGTAGGGGATTCTGTTGGTTTCGACTATGATTACATCGGCTGGGTCAGTGTTGCCGATGGGGCCGAGAAAGTACCTCTTTTCTTGGGTCAAACTTGGGATGACCACTTGATGTGACAGGTGCTACAGTTTGGAAAAGAAGAAACTGCTAATCAAGAGCAGCTGAAGGCATGATGAACGCAACAACGCTAGGAGGCATGGCTGGGAAGGAAATATGAAGAAAAAGAGTTTTGAACCGACGGGCGTACCTCGGGGAAATCGGCGGCGGCGCGCTGGCGGCGGTGGCGTGGTGCGGTGGCGGCGCCGATGCGGCGGCGGTGTTGAAAGCCATTGGAGTCGTTGAAGACGGAGCTGGGTCCTGATTCGCGAGGAGCGCTGGGATGTGATGCAGAGCGCTGGTGAGTCGCCGGAGAGGAGAGAGGAAAAGAAAGCTTGCTTGCGAAGTGTTTGAGTGCGTTTTAAGGCGTGATTATTTCGGTCGAGGTAAAGGACTATTTAAAGGGCACTTGGGGTAGCCGAAACGGTTTAGGTCAGAAAAGGGTGGGAGTTTGAACAGGCAACAAATCCGCAACACTTCGTATCATGGACTTGGGGGGCATGTGTTAACACCTAAATTTGGTAATTGAATCTCTAAGTCCTGGTAAAGATGAAGCAGAATCGGATCGGCTGGTTTGACGGAGAAACAAAGGCCGCATTGGCTGAGAAGCGATCGGCTGTGAAGCCAGTCGGCTAAGGTTGAATCGGAGAAGAGCGGCCGATAGCCGAATCTAGGTTCAGAGAAGATAAAACCGTTTCTGGTGCAGATGTGTGAAGATAAATAGAAGATTCAGTTATCAGTTTGTGCATTAAAAGATACTGCCATCTATGGATAGAGTCCTGTAACGACAATTGTATCTGTAAATTAGGAGTTTGTTTAAACTGTTTATTGTAATACGGCATGGGTCCTTCTTGGGATATTGTCGTATTTTAAATAGTAGTTTAGATAGAGTCCAGGGTCTGTACAGATAATGTTATTTTGGGTATAAATAGGACCCAAGACCCCCTTGTAAATTCATTCGACATTCAATCAATCAAACAACTTTCGACGCATTGCCAAACCTTTTGTTCAGACGAGCAATTGATTTGGCTACGGGCTGCATCGTTTCGATCCCCAAATCCAGGTAAATGCTTCTCATTAGTGGTATGTTCTGCTGATTCTAGTGCTTCCATCGTAATGACACATTAGATTCAGGGGTTTATACTGTGCTATTTACCATATATCGCATATAAACTGGAGCAATGTATAGATCTATCCTGCCATCGGCCAGTTCTATCAAGAACCCGCAGCCGATAGGGCTAGATCCAAAGGTTGGACTAGTTTATGTGCGGTATCCACCGTCTCGAGAGGTATAAATCAGCTATAACAGATCAGGTTGTTCTTTTTATACTTAATGTTGCATCAACATTGAACTATTAAGTCGTTTTTAGAGCTTCCAATGATCTGTTTGGTTAGATCTATATGTTTAGAGACAGTGCCAAATTTTCAGCCGACCTTATCTGCCCTGATATATTTTTAGTATATTTATTACTAGATTTATGTTAGGACTGCCTCTTATATTAAGATCCCATTCTTGTCGGACATCATAAGCCGAAATCGGCCTGCTATCAATAGCCGACGGCCGATTTCCCAGGCTAAGTATCTGGTTCAAGAATGATATCTTTTCATAAGAATCATCGGAGTACTAACCAATCCATAGTTAGCTTTCCAGTATCGGCTAGGTTATCAATACATATATTTATTATCCTTTACTGTATTTGGGTTAAGCGGCTGATGCTGTCTCGGTATAACCAATCCATTCTAGTCACTTGGCTTAAATATATTTTAGGATAGCATATATATGTTCATGGATTCCCTCAGCCGATCCAGTGAGGATCTAAACTAACACTTAATGCATGTCTTTGTTTTTCTTGTTGGTTAACAGATCAAACCAACTGGCACGCCCTGTACTGCACAGGCAACTGAGAAGGACCTGCACTGGAGTTAAGCAGATCTCCCAGGCCAGCGCGTGAGAGAAATTTCTCGTCAACAGCTGGGCTTGCCGATTTGAAAAAATCAAAGGGGAGAAAAACTCGTTATCAAATTTTCCTAAAGGCAATGTGTGTATTCTCAAAACACATCGGCTAGCATGCATCGGCAAGGACTTAGCCAAATCATGAGTTGATCCAAACACTGGGATAATATTTCTTTAGATATTTTCCAAATACTTCTCCGTCCAGTTCTTCTAGCATGTAGGCCCCCTTAGAGACGCACTTGTGGATCTTGAAAGGCCCTTCCCAGTTAGGTGACCACTTGCCGAATTTGTTATCCCTTGTACCAATCGGCAGTATTAATTTCCAGACCAGCTCACCTTGTTCAAAAGACTTAGGCATAACTTTCTTGTTATAATGACGAGCTACTCTTTCTTTATCTCTAGTCACCCTTTCCAAAGCACGCATCCGTGATAAAACCAAATCCTCTGATTCATCTACCATCAGATTGTGATAATCATCGGCTGTTAACTCGTCTTGCAGTTGAATCCTTCTTGAGCCGATGACACTCTCCCATTGGCAAAACAGCTTCTTGTCCATAGACTAACTTGTAAGGAGGCACTTGGATTGATCCATGACAAGGCATCCGATAAGCCCACAGTGATTCGGCCAATCGGCTATGCCATTGCTTTGGGTATTCAGAGATCTTTCTCTTTATCAACTTGATCAAACTTTTATTAGAGGCTTTTGCCTGTCCATTAGCCAGGGCATAATATGGTGAAGAATTTAATAACCTGATTCCCATGCTGTCAGCAAACTGAACAAACTCGTCTGAGACAAAGATAGACCCGTGATCGGTGGTAATAGTTTGAGGGACGCTAAATCTGTAAATAATATGCTCCTTGACAAACTTGATTGCGTCTCTAGAGTCAACCTTCTTCAAAGGAATTGCTTTCACCCACTTGATAAAATAATCGGTTACCACCAATACAAACCTGTGTCCTTTGCTTGAGGGTGGATTAATCTGGCCGATCATGTCGATTCCCCATCCTCTGAACGGCCAAGGCTTGATGATTGGATTCATAGCCGATGCTGGTGCTCTCTGGATGGCTCCAAACTTCTGACAATTTTGATAGCCCTTATAATACTTGATGCAATGTTCCAGCATAGTCAGCCAAAAATACCCAGCTCTTTGAAGTAGCCACTTTATTTTATGAGCCGATTGATGAGTACCACAGATCCCTTCGTGCACTTCTCTCATGGCAACCTTGGCTTAATCAACACTTAGACATTTGAGTAGCACGCCATCAATCGTCCGATAATATAAGTCATCGTCGAGCAAAACATATCGTAAAGCCTTATAACGCAATTTCCTAGAAGCCGACTGGGAAGGATTCTGTAAATAACTGTGAACGTCATACCTCCAGTCGTCGGCTGGGATGGTTGCAATTTCCACTTCAACTTCCTTCGTCATCAGCTTGTAGCCTGATGCCCCTTGAGCCAAATCGTTTGCTTCCGAATTCTGCTCCCTAGGGATATGCTTTAAGGTAACTAGTCGAAAACTATCCATCAACTCTCGGTATTTTTGATAATAGACCATCAACACGTGTCTTTGCATTCATATTCTCCTGACAACTGGCTGATGACCAAAAGGGAATCACCCATAATTTCCACGGCATCGGCTTCAACTTCCTTCAGCAATTGTAAACCCTTGAAGACAGCCTCATACTCAGCTTGATTATTTGTAGCATGAGGCGTGATTGTAAAAGCGAATTCAAAACTTGCCCCCCTGGGTGAGACGATTACCAAGCCGATGCCACATCCATGTGTGCAGACTGATCCGTCAAAGGTCAGTGTCCAGTGCATGATATCAACGAGTCGTCTCTGTGTTCTACAATAAAATCGGCTATGGCTTGCCCCTTAACTACTTTGGGTGCTTGATACCTTAAGTCAAACTCGATTAAGGCAAAGATCCACTTCCCAACTTGTCCCTTCAGAACTGGAGTTTATAGCATATATTTAACTACGTCGACTTTGCAGACTATCGTGCACTTGTTGGATAATAAATAATGCCTCAACTTTGTACATGAAAAATATAGGCACAAGCACAACTTTTGCATGAGAGAGTACCTTGTTTCTGCATCCAAAAGTATTCTACTGAGATAGAAAATTGCTTTCTCCTTTCCTTCGAACTCCTAGATTAAAACTGAGCCGATAGACTTCTCGTCAGCTAATAGATATAACTTGAAAGACACTCCCTTTTGTGGAGGGATCAATACTGAAGGGAAGCTTAAATAATTCTTGATGTTGTCCAAAGCCTTTTGCTGTTCAGCCCCCCAAATAAATGCTTGATCGACTTTCAACCGTAACAAAGGTGTAAACACCTCCATCTTTTCGGACAGATTGGTAATGAATCGCCTGATGAAGTTGACCTTGCCGATCAAAGATTGCAGCTACTTCTCGTCCTGCAGAGGCTGAATGCTCCTGATAGCGTTCATGCTCCTTTGTGTTACCACAATCCCCCTCTCGTGAACAGAAAACCCAAGAATTGACCAACCAATACGCCAAAAGCACACTTCGTGGGGTTCATGTTTAGGCCATGTTTTCTGGTTCTCTCCAACACTTTTCTCAAATCGGCTATATGGTCTTTGACCTCCTTGGATTTGACAACGACATCATTAATGTAAATTTCAACCAAGAAGCCAATTAAGTCGTGAAAAATATAATTCATGTCCCTCTGATAGGTAGCCCCAACATTCTTCAAACCGAAAGTCATGACAACCCACTCATATAAGCCGATTGCGCCTGGACACCTAAAAGCCATCTTATGGATGTTTTCCTTGGCCATAAAGATTTGATTATATCCAGCATTATCATCCATAAAACTTATGATTTTGTGCCCCAAGGTTGCATCAACGAGCAAATCGGCTATTGGCATGGGGTACTCGTCATTAGGGTTGGTCTTATTTAAGTCTCTGAAGTCGATGCACACCCTAAGTTTGCCACTTTTCTTGATTACTGAGACTATGTTCGAAACCAACTCGGCATATCGGCATGGTCGAATAAAACCGACATCATATAGACGAGTAATTTCGGCCTTGATTGCGTCATACATATCAGCCTTAAACCTCCTAGGAGGCTGTTTGTATTGCCAATACCTGTTGACGAGAAATCTCTCTCACGCGCTGGCCTGAGAGATCTGCTTGACTCTAGTGCAGGTCCTTCTCGGCTGCCTGTGCTATGCAGGACGTGCCAGTTGATTTGATCTGTCAATCAACAAGAAAAACAAGGGAATATGCGTTAAGTGTTAGGTTAGATCCCCATGGGATCGGCTGAGAGAATCCATGAACATATATGTACTATTCTAAACTATATTTGAGCCAAGTGACTGCAATGGATCGACTATACCGAGACAGCATCAGCTGCTTAACCCAAATACAGCAAAGAATAATAAATATTTGGATCGATAACCTAGCGGACACTGGAAAGCTAATAAGGAATCGACTAGTACTCCGATGAATCTTATAGAAAGATATCACCCCTAAACCAGACGCATAACCTAGAGATCGGCTATCGGCTGCTGATGACAAGCCGATTTCGGCTGGCAGCGTCCGACAGGAGTGCGATCTTAACATAAGAGGCAGTCCTAATACAAATCTAATAATGGATATATTAAAAGAAATATATCGGGAGATAAGGTCATGAAACCCAAGACTTGTCTCTCTAAACAATATAAATCTATCCAAACAGATCATTGATAATTCTAAGAACGACTTAATAGTTCAAACATGATGCAACATTAAGTATAAAAAGAACAATTTGATCTGCTGTGGCCGATTTATACCTCTCGAGACGGTGGATACAACATATAAACCAGCCAACCTTTAGACCTAGCCCTAATGGCTGCAAGTTCTTGATAGAACTAGCCAATGGCAAGATAGATCTAAACATTGATCTAATTTATATGCGCTATATGATAAATAGCGCAGTATAAACTCCTGATTCTAATGTATCATTGCGATGGAAGCACTAGAAATAGTAAATCATACCACTAATGACAGACATTTACCTAGATCTGGGGATCGAAACGATGCAGCCCGTAGCCAAACAAAGTGCTCGTCTGAAAAGGAAAAGTTGGTGATGCGCCGAAGGTTTGATCGAATGTGTATGTATATTGTTATGATTACAGAGGGTCTTGGGTCCTATTTATACCCAAGATACAATTATCTATAAAGACCCTGGACTCTATCTAAACTACTATTTAAAACACCACATTATCCCAAACGGGACCCATGCCGTGTTACAGCTAACAGTCTAACAAATCTCTAGATTACAGATACAATTGCAGTTACAGGACTCTATCCATAAGTGGCAATATCACTTAACGCACAATTAACAACCGAATCCTCTGTTTATCCTCAAACTTCTGAATTAGAAACGGTCTCATCTCTTCTAGACCTGGAATCGGCTATTGGCTGTCCCTGTTCGATCAATCCTTAACCGATTGGCTTCGCAGCCGATCACTCCTTTAGCTGATGCGATTCCTATCTTCAGCCGATCCGACTCCGCTTCGCCTTTGCGGACTTAGAAACTAAATTACCAAATTTCAGTGTAACACATGCCTCCCAAGTCTGTGATACGAAGTGTTGCGAATTTGCTTGCCTATCCAAACTCCCGCTTCCTTCTTGACCTAAACCGCTTCGGTTTCTCCCCAAGTGCTTTTTAAAAACCCACTCCCCTCGGCCGAGCCGCCTACGCCTTCAAAGCGCACTCAGCTTCCTTCGCGAACAAGCCTCTTGCCTTCTCTCTCTCTTTCGGCGATTTCACCGGCGCCCGTCGAACTCCCTCACGTTCTTCAGACCCATCTTCATCTCCGAGCATCCCGATGGCCTCCACCGCCACCGCATCGAGCACCTCGGTTCGCGGCCATTGCCGCCACACCGGCCCGCATCGCTGCGCCGCCCGCCGCCGTTTCGGCCGCCGTCGCAACCGAGTTCCCCGAGGTACTCTCTTCCGATCTATAATTTTACTTTCAAATCTGCTTCTTCAAACATTTTGCATCAACATTACGTTCGGCCATCTTTCAAGTAGCATTTTACTTCACATTCTTATCAATTAGTACTTTTCCTTTCCCCGAACCGTAATACGCAACCATTCTTGATTAGCGCCTCTCTTCTCTTTTCTGAACTGTAGCACCTGTCACATCAAGTACTTATCCCCAATTCGACACAAACAGAGAGGTACTTCCTCGGACCTATCGGCAATATAGATCCAGCCGATATCATCATAACCGAAACTAACCGTATCCCTTTCAACACCGCCAAGCCATCCCTCTCCCACTGAAACGGAACATTCAAAGCTTGGCCGTCCACCGATGCAGCCTGGATTGAATGGTACAAGAGGGTGCAATCGGCCAAGTATACTCAGTGGGAGGAAAAAGGGCTTGCCCAGTGTCTAGAACTGTCCATTGCCGGCATGGAAAAAAATGAGCCGCTCTTATCGGCTGCAACCTACTTTTGGAACGACAGTTTCAATGCCTTTATCTTCCGGCAAGGGCCGATGACTATCACCTTGGCTGACATATTCATGACAACTGGACTGGATATCGAATCGTCGGCCGACCCCAACACCTTGAACCGCAAAGGCCAACATCAATTCAAAACCAAGGCCATCAGCGGATGGAGCGGCTTCATTGCCCAAAACATGAAGAAAGGGACAGTCGGCCACAAGGAGCACACCGCATTCCTAATGATGTGGCTTGAAAAGTTTGTGTTCTGCGGATCAAGCTGTGGGCCGACCGCCAATTGGCGATTGTGGCCAAAGTCTTGGCCGATGGAAGAAAACTTGCGCGGGGAAATACCTCCTCGGCTACTTGTATCAAATGCTGCATCAGGCCGCCGCGAAGATAGCCGCCAACGCTCCAATCAACACCGGCGGCCCCTGGTGGTTTCTTCAAATCTAGCTGGTGCTGGCGACCCAGAAGATAGCCGGTCGGCTCCCTCTGACAGAAGTCGGATTCCCAAGGCTGGAGCCGATTGAAGATGATGAAGGCAACCAGATCACCACCAGGAGATGCATGAACTACGGAGAGGCGGCCGCCGCCCACGAAGGCTCAAAGCAATCGGCCGAGCTGATGGCCGAATGGTTCATAGCCCTCTATGATGGGCTGTCTCGTGATAACCGCACCTGGTACTTTTACAATGACCGGGGAATGTTCGAGTTGCAGGCTGATTTCAATTGGGACGACCTCAACTCAGCCGACAACCCAAGGTGCAGGGAACTGTTTATCGCCACTCTGTCCCCCTGCATCTTGCCGACTGGGATTCACCAAGGCCGATCGGTGGCCAAGAGCTACGAATTCTACTACCCAGTGTCGGCGGCGAGGCAACTTGGTCTTGGGCAGCTGCCCATCGGCTTTTTCTACGCCGATAAGATTGAAACGAGGGGGGCGGTCAGCCAGGATCTAATAATGGATCGGCTGCTAAACATAGCCGGCCCTTCCCTCGGCGACGTCGGCGTGATAACATTGTCGCTACGGAGAAGCGCCGCTTACGACCGATGGTGGTCCAAAATTAAGCGCCATATCTTCCACCAACGGTCGTCTTGCTACATCGACCTGCTTCTGCCTAACGAGATCCCCTCGATAATCTTCTGCTTCAGGTTCCAAATAATTTTCTCCTTCCCATCATCGGCTGTCATAGCTGATTAACGTTCGTCCTTTGATTCGCAGGAGACGGAGACGGAGCGGCTGACGGTGAGCAACTCCGGGCGCCCCATCGAATACAACTCAGGCGTCCTGGATGAGGGCGGTCTTGCTCTGTTGGCCATCGGCTGGGGGGCACTGAAACTGGCGTCGCTGCTGCGAGGGCAGGTGCGTCAGCCGATCGTGCAGAAGAGAAAGGCTGCACTACCACCACGGTCGTCGACCGCGCCTGCCCCCAAGAGGCTGAAAAAGACAAAGCCAGCAGCGCCAGCCGATAGCCTCCCTCCCCTGGATCCGGCCGTCGCGCAGTTCCTCGACACCGTCGCCAGCGAGGAAGTGTCGGCGGCTGTCGGGGCGGCGGCCGAACCCGGGATTTTGAGTCCTGAGTCGGTCAATGCTCCAGCCGACGTCCCGCCAGTCCCAAGTCCCCCAGGAAAATGTCGGCCGATAAGCCTTTACTCCACCGGATTTGGCTTCATGATGATCACTTGCATCTGATCGAACCATTGCTTGCAGGTCAAGAAATTGGCCAGTCGCACTCCTCGTCCCGCGCCATCGGTAATCATCCTCTGCCACCTTACTTGTAGTAATCGATCAGCTTGTCCGTTAACTCTTTCTTCTGCAGCCCCTGCAGTCTCCATCGATTGCCCCCCAGGCGTCCGGCGAGCATACTGCGCCTGTTGGGGACAGTGGCAACAACGCCGGCGAAGAGGCCCCGACGGCCGCGGGCAACGATCCGGCCGAACCAACAGCTCCGACCCCGGTGCCGACGGTAAGCCAACTAATTTTGATGATCGGCTTTGTCGGCTTAATATGTCCTTGATCATCTTCTTCTTTGCTGCAGAACATAGCCGACCTCCTCAACTTTGACTTGTCGGAGTTCGAGGAGCTTGGTGACATCGGGCGAGGAGGCGCTTGCGATGCCGGCTGAGGACCTGAGGGCCACTTTAGCCGACATTGGCAATCGGCTAGAAGCCTCGCTGGACGCGCTGGTGGTCGACAGCGGCTTGATACGCGCATGATTCAGAGATATCCAAGACCAGCTGCCGAAAGCCATAGCCGAAGCCATCGTGCTGGCGACCTTTATGGAAGCCCATCAGTTCAAGTGCGAGTGGGCACGGCAGCGAATAATCGATCGCCGCGAGAGTCAAGCGCGATCGGCCACCATCCAGTCGACCAAGGGTGCCATTGAGAGCTGGAAGGCCGCCTTCGATCACCTGAAGACTGAGCCGGCGGCCAAGCTTGAGCAACTCTGCACTCGTTAAGATCAGCTGATAGCTGATCTCATTCAAGTTACAAATGAGATTGATGTCCACGAGGAGGACATGGCTGGCTTGCCGGCCAAGATTGAAGCTGAACGCCAGGGCATCAAGGCGGCCGTGGCATACCTGCGCAACTTGGTGAGGAGCGTCCGACCGGTGGCGGGGTCTGAGGCCGACGATGTTAGGGCCATCGAAGAAATTGACCAAATTAGGCGGACGGCATTGTCGGCCATAGCCGATTTTTTGAAACAATGAGATTGTAATGTCCTCGCCTTTTGAAATCGGCTAACGCTTCTGTATCATATTTGCCATGTTTCTGTGATGTGATTGGACAACCATCTTACTCGTGCTTGTTTTTGGCTTTGAATTGTGCGTCATAATTTATCGATCTTCTGCCACTGCGTTCGTAGATAAAACCGGCTATACTTGTAGATAAGACTGGCCTTCGGCCGTGCGTGGCGTCTTGACTTGCTTACGTTGAAATCGGCTCCAACCGCTCGCATCATTTTGTGTTGCCGACTCCGAGACCACACCACGACCGTTAGTGTTATCGTTCAAACATTGGTCTTATTGGCTATCGGCCGATGTTTCCGAGTGCACTACCGATTTGGTTTCATGGTCCGATTCATCCGAATATATATTTCAAGAACCCGTGAGTTCTGGACGATAGGTATCCAGCCTTGAGCAGTCGCCACTCATTCAACGATTCCCAACGCCTTTAATGATGGCCTCTTCGACTTTCGCATCGGCAGTGACCTTTCACATCTGAAACTGCATCTTTTCTTTCTATAAATGGACTCCTTCAGGCCTTCCTTAATAACTCACAGCCGAAGAAGAACCCACTCCCCAGGTGCACAGCATCCGGATCTCCAAGCTTTCGGCAGGGTTTCTTATGGCTTCCTCAAGCTCGTCAGTGAACCAGGTGATTTCCCATCTCATCCATTCTCACCATTTCTTCTCCCTAAGTACTCAGGAGTGAACCTTCTCGCAGCCGCTCCATCCCCTTCAGGTGATCTTGGCGATCATGGATACGCCGTACAAACTGATGCCAAGCCAAGAACGACAAGTGAGGACCAACTTGAAGCACTTCAGGGAGTTGGAGGCTCGTCATCCGGTGGCCAGACCTCCCATCAACCTCGGCAGCATCCCAGCCACTGCCCCTTTGGCGTCTTCAGTGCTCACGCGCCTTGACCGGCTGGAAGCAAGGCAAACACGACTTGCCAACAAACTGTTGACCACGACCATCGACGTAAGGGTCATTCGGATAGAGTATCTGATCTTGGATGCTTTAGAGATGATGCAACATCCTGAAAATTGAAGGAACTGAAATCGAAACGTAAAAATCGGAACTTTCAAAAACCTTCGCTCGTTGCTTCTTCCTCGGATTTGTTGCTTCTTATTTGCCGCTCGTTGCATAAATTTAGTCGTGATCAATTCCCTTTCGGTGTTTTTGGATGATTTGGAGTTTGTCGGAATGAAAAATGCAAAAGTCCGTATTAGGGTTTTTTAAAAAAGAAATCGGAGAAGTGCGGATTTATGAAAATACGATTTGGGAGAAATAGAATAGTAATTGTGGTTGGGGAGGATAAATTAGGACACAAAATAAATAATAAAATATTTGGGAGTCGTACTTGAAATCCGAAAATTTTTGGAAAATAAAAAGGTGAATTATGAAATTAAAAAGGGATTTAAATAGATAAATATGAAAAATATGGGAAAATAAAAGTGGTGAAAAGTTGAAAATATTATATTAAAAATTATTTTTGAAAGATAGGAATTTATTTTGGAATTTTTAGAAGAGAGGAAAATTGAAATGGGAATTAAAAATCAAAAATCGGGAAAAATATGAAATCGCACTGTTCATATCGCGCGAGGTGTTCGACGCCGTGCGCTGCCGCAGCCCGCCCGCGCGCGCGACACGCGCGCGCGCGCGCGCTCGCCGCCCGCCCCGCCTCGCACCGCGCTTGCGTGCACCGGCCCCTACCCCCGCGCGCCACGCGCCGCGCGCACGCGCGCGCCCGCCGCGCGCGCCACGCGCGCGCGCGTGCGCCGCCGCGCGGACCCGCGCGCGCCGGCCGCCCTCGCTCCGCGCGCCCGCGCACGCGCACGCCGCGTACCGGCCCGCGCCGGACCACCACGCGCGCGCGCGCGCCCGCCGGACCGCCCCGCGCGCGCTCCGCCCGCCGCGTCACGCCCGCCCGTACCGGCCCATCCGCGCCTCGCCGCGTGTCGCCACCGCCCGCGCCACGCCGGTCCCTCCCTTCTCCACCCCGCGCCCGCGCGCGCCCTCCCGGCCACGCCTATAAAAGGACGGCGACCCGCTTTTGCCGCACCGCCGCCGCCTCTCCTCTATTTCCCGAGCGCCAACGCCGCGCCGCCGTGCGCCAAGCCCCCCGCGTGCCCCACCACACCTCCTCGAGGTCCGCCGTCGCCGGTAAGCCCCGCCGCTGCCCTCCTTTCCCCCATGCGCTCGCGCCGCCGCCGCCTTTTTTTTGCCTGGACTCCGGTCGAATAGATGGCGGGCAATGAAGAGTGCGCAGGGAAAAAGAAAAAAATAAAATAGGGAAAAATTTGGAAAAATTTTAGGAAATTTGGAAAAATATTTTGGGAAGGTTTGGGTAATTTTGGGCAAAAATAAAGTATATTTTTGTATGTTTTCTCGGTGCGAAAATTTGGAAATCAAATCCGGACTTTTCCAAATTCCGTTTTGCGTCGTTTTTGAATCCGAATTTCGTTTAGACCTTTCTCGCCATTTTAATATGTTTCCATTTTGTGCTCGGACCTTCAAAACCTCTAGCCCCAATCCCTCCGCGGATATTTTCAAATCCGTTTTCTCGAACAGATCGCGATCGTTGTTTTACGAAAACCCTAAGTCGTCGACCCGATGACGAAACTTGGAGTTTTCCGGGGAGATCGTAGTACAAACTTAAGTAGGAATTTAGGCTTAGCGCTTGGAATTGTTTCTGAGACTTTTTCGGATCTTTTCGACCTTTTTGGTGTTATCTGGGATTCTAATCAGAATCAATTGATTTTTCGCACGTACAGGTAGCACCTGAAGAAACCGGCAACGACCCAGTTGAAGACACCACCCGTCAAGCGTGCGAGCAAGGCAAGTCATCACACTCTTTGAACATATTGATCCTACTTTTGCGAAATGATGTTGATTTTTAATTGCAAATTGCATGCTTACACAGATATGTACCTATGCTTGATAAACCCTGCTTTGATGTTGATCACCATTAGAATTATTCTTTGTAACCTTCGATGTGATATGACCGGAGGCTAACTTCGGTGAAAATGCTTAGCCCCGCTTATACTAGATCCCCGCATACTCATGATTTTACAAAGAAAGCTTTGTGCTCGGGCAACTACCTTAGGGAGGTAGTTGAAATGCGGCTGTGGAGACATGAGCGCCACATGGCCATGAGAATGATGAACTAAGTTTGATGAAAATTGAAAATGATATACAAATGATTTAGACTGGGCGGCGGATGATTTGGGTGGATTCGGAAAAGGCAAGTGCCGACCCGGTCAATTAAGGACCGAGCCATGAGATAGCTGGGAAACGAGCCAGTACAACCGTACTTCTCGAATGGGTATAGACCTAGCTGACTAGATAGCCGAGCGGAGGCAGTATCCTTGCATAGATGGTTCTCTATGTTGTGGTTTATGTGATAAGGATGAGGCTGCGGCCTTTGCTGTGAATGGTGGAATTAAATCGATATTAATTGAACTTAGAGATTGAGGAAGTTCTCCCTTACCCCGGGTGCGCCAGAACTCCTCTCGCTACTAGAAAATGACGGCTAGAGTGCATGAGGGCTTAAGTTCATGGAGCGGGTACTGCCAAAGTGAGGTTATCGAAAGGCTTTGCCGTGACCGTCTCATGTGTTGGGACGTAGGCTCATTCGTTGGGCTGTCGCGGAGTACGGGTAAAGTGTACATCCACTGCAGTGTGAATGAATCAACCTATTCGAATAGCCGTGCTCGCGGATATCGAGCATCGTGACAAGACTTTCGCTTGGCTAGACTTTAAACTTAAAACTGCTGGGATGGGTTTGCACGATAATTTCATTCGCTGGTGGATCAACTTCTCGAGATGCGAGAAGGGGTGGATTCCCCAGAAAATCATGACGTATCGGAGGCGGGAAGCCATCCTTGGGATCACGATGGATGGTAGACAGAACCGTCGCCGAATTAATGAACTATGAGACTAAAACTTGACTTGGCTAGTTGTTAGGCTTATGAAAAGAATTGTGAAAATTGGCTTTATGCAAAAGAGCTCCAGCCACTCCTTGAATTACCCTATCATATGTATCTCTTCCGTGTGACTTGCTAAGTACGGTTGGTACTCACCCTTGCTATACGCACAAACCTTCAGATGGTGAGAATGAAGAATTGGAGGATCCTTACGCTTACTACCAGGAGGGTGAAGGAACTGATGGCGCTTATTAGGTCTTAGCTCCGGTCGTTGCCTGTGGCAATTGACATGCCGCTGCCTCTATTCCGCTGCCGTATCTAATTTCTGCTTTTGTGTTGAATCCGGACCATGAGGTCCTGTGTGTTGAACATTGCCTTCGGGCCTATGGTTGTAATAATGTCATTGTAAGACTATTCGTGCATGCGCACCTGATTATTCAGTACTGTATTCGTGGGTACCAACTACTCGATCCAGGGAAATGGTACTAAGAACACGAAAGATTCCCGTTCCAAAAACGGGGGTCCACAGATGGAGTCTGCGGAGACCACCGATCGAGCTCTGGCGGCCATCAGAGATTACCTGGGAGACATGTAATCAACAACAGCTTTACGCCGATTATGAATAAAAATCAGCGGATGTTGTAGCCTGATTTTGGTTTGCAATTACTTTGCATTGCAATCGGCCCGATTAAAATCGACGAACGTTGATTATTTTGCGTTGCAATTGGCCCGATTGTGCGATCGGCTTGTGTACGTATATGCCCCCAAGTTTTGTTGATAGCTTCGGTGTCGACAAAATTGTGAGTTTGAGCCGTTCGCGCATCCTGGCCATCCTTATCGGTCAATCATGTGCCGATCATAGGGCACTTAGCAAAAAATGTTGTATCAAAATGCCTAAAGGCGATGCCTCACAAATGTAAGACATCAGCTGTTGTAAATCGGCTGAAGTGACCATAGCCGAATCACGAGTTGATCCACACGCTTGGGTAGTATTTTCTTCAGATACTTTCCATTCAGAGCCCTTCCGAATACCTCTCTGTCCAATCCTTTTAGCATGTAAGCACCTTTAGAGACGCATTTGTGGATCTTGAAATGCCCCTCCCAATTTGGTGACCACTTGCCGAACTTGTTGTCTCTAGATTCGATCGGCAGTATAAGTTTCCAAACGAGCTCGCCTTCCTCAAAAGATTTGGGCACCACTTTTTTATTATAATGCCTGGCTATTCGTTCTTTATCTTTGGTGACTTTTTCCAAGGCCCTCATCCTAGATAAAACCAGATCTTTCGACTCGTCCACCATCAGGTGATAATAATCGTCGGCTGTGAGTTCATCCTATAACTAAATGCGCCTTGAGCCGATGACACTTTCCCATGGCAGCACGCCTCATGTCCATAGACCAGTTTGTACGGAGGGACTTGGATTGACCCGTGGCATGCCATCCGATACGCCCACAGTGACTCGGCTAATCGGCTGTGCCATTGCTTAGGATATTCAGAGATCTTTCTTTTAATCAGCTTGATCAAACTTTTGTTTGAGGCCTCGGCTTGCCCGCTGGCTTGTGCGTAGTACGGCGAAGAATTAAGTAGCTTGATCCCCTTGCCGTCGGCAAACTGAACAAATTCGTCCGATACAAAGATAGATCCCTGGTTTGTTGTTATTGTTTGTGGAACGCCAAATCGGTAAATGATGATGCTCTTTGACAAACTCGATTGCGTCCTTAGAGTCCACTTTTCTGAGGGGAATCGCCTCCGCCCATTTTGTGAAGTAATCCGTTGCCACCAGGATAAACTTATGCCCTTTGCTTGAGGGTGGATTGATCTGGCTGATCATATCGATGTCCCATCCTCTGAATGGCCACGGCTTGATGATTGGGTTCATAGCCGATGCTGGTGCTCGTTGTATGGCGCCAAACTTCTGGCAATCTTGGCACCCCTTGTAATACTTGAAACAATCTTCCAGCATTGTCAGCCAGAAATACCCTGCCCGACGAAGTAGCCACTTCATTTTGTGGGCCGATTGATGTGTGCCACATATTCCTTCATGCACTTCCCCGATGGCCACTGTAGCCTGATCGGCTCCCAAGCACTTGAGCAGCACGCCATCAAACGTCCGATAGTACAGGTCTTTATCGAGCAACACGTATCGCAATGCCTTGTATCGTAGTTTCCTAGGGGCCGATTGGGAGGGGTTCTTGAGATAGTTGTAAACTTCAAACCTCCAATCATCGGTCGCAATGGCGGCCACGTCTATGTCTACTTCTTTCAGCATTGGTCGATAGCCTGATGCCCCTTGAGCCAAGTCATTGGCCTCTGTGTTCTGTTCCCTGGGGATATGCTTCAAAGTGACTAGCCGAAAACCATCCATTAATTCCCAGCATTGCCGATAATAGGCCATCAGCGCATCATTTTTGCATTCATATTCTCCTGATAATTGGCTAATGACCAACAACGAGTCTCCCATTATTTCGACGGCTTCGACTTCAACTTCCTTGAGTAGATGCAATCCTTTGAGGACAGCTTCGTATTCGGCTTGGTTGTTTGTAGTGTGGGGATTAATGGTGAAAGCAAACTCGAAGCTTGCCCCTATGGGTGAAATAATGACCAAGCCGATGCCACAGCCGTTGGTGCACACCGAGCCATCGAACGTCAAAGTCCAAGGCATAATTTCTACTGAACCGATTGAGTCATTCCTGTGTTCCACAATGAAATCGGCTATGGCTTGCCCATTGACTGCCCTTGGCGCCTGATACCTCAGATCGAACTCTGTTAGTGCGAAGATCCACTTTCCGATTCTTCCTTTGAGCACTGGGGCCGACAGCATATACTTAACTACATCGGCTTTGCAAATTACCATGCATTCGTTGGACAGCAGATAGTGCCTTAACTTTGTGCATGAAAAATAAAGGCATAGACACAACTTCTCCACAGGTGAATACCTCGTTTCTGCGTCTAGCAACCGCCGGCTGAGATAAAAGATGGCTTTTTATTTGCCGTCGACATCTTGTATTAGGACTGAGCTGATTGATTTGTCGTCGGCGGACAAATACAGCCTGAACGGTATCCCCTTTTGTGGAGGCATTAAGACTAGAGGGGAGCTTAGATAATCCTTTATGTTGTCTAACACCTTTTGCTACTCTGCCCCCATGTGAATGCCTGATCGGCCTTCAGCCAAAGCAGTGGTGTGAATGGTTCCATCTTTTCTGAAAGGTTGGCTATAAACCGTCTGATGAAGTTTATCTTGCCGATCAATGACTGGAGTTGCTTTTTATCTTTTGGAGGTTGAATTGTCTTGATAGCATTTTATGCTCCTTGGTGTAACTTCAATCCCTCTTTCATGGACGAGAAATCCCAGGAATTGTCCGGCCGATACGCCAAACGCGCACTTAAGCGGATTCATCTTTAGACCGTATTTCCTCGTCCGTTCTAATACTTGTCTCAGATCGGCTATGTGGCCTTCTATCTTCCTGGACTTGACGACCACGTCGTCAATGTATATCTCTACCAGTGAGCCGATCATATCGTGAAAGATGTAATTCATGGCTCGCTGATATGTTGCCCCAGCATTCTTATGGCCGAACGTCATTACTACCCATTTGTACAGGCCGATTGCGCCGGGACACCGAAAAGCGGTCTTGTGGATGTCCTCGTCGGCCATGAATATTTGGTTATATCCTGCATTGCCATCCATGAAAGTGATGATTTTGTGGCCTGAAGTAGCATCGACAAGCAGATCGGCTATCGGCATTGGGTATTCATCTTTAGGGGTTGCCTTGTTTAAATCCCTAAAATCGATGCACACCCTAAGTTTACCTTTTTTCTTTAACACTGGGACGATGTTTGAGACCCACTCGGCGTACCGGCAAGGCCAAATGAATCCCGCGTCGTACAGCCGAGTGATTTTGGCTTTAATTGCATCGTACATATCAGCCTTAAACCTCCTGGAAGGTTGTTTGAACGGCCGATAGCCTGCTTTAATCGGCAGTTGATGGACCACTATCGATCGACTGAGACTGAGCATCTCAAAGTACTCCCAAGCAAAACAATCTTTATATTCTTTTAATAATTCAATAAGCTGGGATCTACAATGAGGAGATAGATTTTTGCTAATGTACGTCGGCCTCGGCTTATCACCAGAGCCGATGTCGATTTCCTCTAATTCGTCGACCGACGTAAAGCCTTGCCCTAACTTGCCATCGTCTTCGTTCACGATGGCTACGCCGAGAACGCTTGAGCCCTCCACCATGTCTTGCTCAAAGCAACAGCTGCGGCTCGTCATTTCCGATGGGCTGTATGGTGGAATTGGAAACATTCAGAAAATCGGCTTGCCAAACTTTCCCGGATAAACAATCGATGCCTTGGATTTCCCAAAGCGGCAAATCGGCATTGACGATACTAACTGTCGGCTGGCACAATCTCGATCTTGTCGCTGTCCCATTGGATCAGGCTTTGATGCATTGTAGAAGGGATGCAGCAGTTGGTGTGTATCCAGTCCCTTCCGAGCAGCAGGCTGTAAGACCCCTTCCCGTCGATGACAAAGAATGTTGTGGGCATGGTCTTGTTGCCAACGGTCAGCTCAACATTGAGGACGCCTTTGGTCTCTGATGGGTTGCTGCCGAAGTCCTTGAGCACCATGTTGGTTTTTATCAGATCTTCGTCTCCCTTGCCTAACTTTCTGAACATTGCATAAGGCATGAGATTGACTGTAGCTCCCCCATCAACCAGCATTTTGGAAATCGGCTTGCCGTTGACGAACCCCTTAACATACAACGGCTTTAAGTGCCAATTTTCAGTTCCTTCTGGTTTGTCGAAGACAGCCTGATCTGGTGAGATTGCTAGCTTCACCAGGTCATCTTCGACGGTGTCTGCATCGGCTTCGGGAGTGCCGAACTCGGCTGGCAATACGAAGACTATGTTAACCGATGCAGAAATTTTGCCTTTCCCTTTGGCTACCCTCCTGGCTTGGTCGGCTGGGCTTTCCTCGGCTTGTTCCTCGATGGCTATGGCATCTTTCTTTTGGGTACCCATCATCTTTTGATTTTGCCCACCGACAAGACTGTTCGTGGATCATTTGCTGCACTTCGTCTTCTTTCCCTTCACGCTTAAGCCTTTGAACCCTTCTTTTCTGTGTCTTCGTGAAGAGATCGGATGGGCACCAATGGGGGTTGGCCGATTCTTCGTCGTCGGCCTCCTCATCGTCGCGGCCGATCCCATCGTGGTTTTCATCGAGGAAGAAATCTAGATGGATCGGGCCGAGCCGATCATGGACAGACCACCGCCTTTGGCTTATCTGGACAGCTCTGGGGATGAACTGGGTTGGACTTGCGGGGGATAAGCTCCTGCGCCCGTCGTCGCGATGGTCGTTACATGTCGGGCAGTCATCCAGCGTTGGCAGTCTCATGCCAGATTCCCAGCAGTGCCTGAAAAAATCGCAATGCCAATGCGGATCGGCATTGTCGTCGTTTACCTCGTCGGCTTTGGGTGTTCGGGTCGCGCCGACGAGGTGCTTCGTTGTAAGCTTCTTCGTGCCGAGACCGGTGCTGATGACTGTTAGTGATATGCCCTAGAGGCAACATGGAGATGTTGGATATCACGTCAATGTTTATGTATGAATGAATAAAGTGTTATTCAGTTCCATGAAATAGACATCTTGTATTGATCAATAAGTACGTGACTTATTTATGAGACTCTTTATGTATGAATCTATTTCTAAACGATCCCTGATCATATGTCATATTGTTGGAACAAATATGATTCTAAGATCGGCATGTTTATTGATTGATGATCATGTCTCATAGATCATGGGTATGGAGATACCAAATCAATAAACATGGACACATGTGTTGGAGAACACATTGTTGGATAGACCCACCATGAGACACTACAGGAATTAATGTGCCATTAGTTGGTCTCGGGTAGTGTTGGTACAAAGTCCTTAGACCGAGATCACCATGGATTCCAACATGTGTAGTAGCCTACTTTGGGACTACCAAACGCTATTCCGTAATCGGGTAGTTATAAAGGTAGTTTTCAGGTTTGCTATGAAACATGGAGTGGGATGTGAGTGATCAAGATGGAATTTGCCCCTCCTTTGGAGAGATATCTGGGCCCCTCGAGGTAATGGATTATGGAAATGCATGGCCATGCTAAGTTGATTGAGGAGTCAATCAGCACGATAATCCAATACGGTTCGAGTGAATGGTTAAGCTATTGAAGGGATGGCACACATCTTGCCTATAGCTTAACCGGTATCGTGAGGCAAAGGGATTTGTGTACACATTACAGTTCGAGCCGATATTATTCTTGTATACTATGGTGTCAATATGTGCTGCTAGGCGCCGCGTGACGGGTCGGTGAGTTGGACTCGAGCCGACGATCGGCCAAGTTAGACTATAGCCGAAACCGAGTATACCTGAACCTACGTGGTCGCACGCTTAAGGAGATAGAATAGATATTCGAGTTGGACTCGGATACGGCTCGATCGGATAGGGATCCGATCGGATAGAGTCCTATGGGCTTACGACGTATGGGCGGCCAACTCTATGAGATACGGATGAGATCCGATTCAAAATAGAGTCCTAATCGGCCACTAGTCCCAGTCGGCCAACTCTATATAAAGGAGGGAGGGGTGGAGAGCTGCCACATGTCAATTGCATCGCGTGCAACAGAAGTCGCCGAGATCAATCTCCACGGAAACCCTCCCCACTTTCGAGCCAAACCCTAGCCTTGCATCGCGTGCTAGCACACGGGTGTTCGGCGTTACGTCCCGGACGTGTGGATACCGGCGAGGCGCTGCTACGTTGCGCGGCGTTGATCGGCCGGATCGGCTACGGCATCTGCGAATCGGCTGATTGGCGAATCGGTTGTCCCCGGGTATCGGCTGTCGGCTTGCAAGAATCGGCTACACTGTTCCGGATCGGATAGCCCTGATTGGCTGTTTCCGCTGCACACTCCAATCGGTAACGATCTATCGGCCCTTACTTGCAAGTGTTCCTGGTTTGCGCGGTAGAAAATTTTTGTTTTCGGCTAGCGTAGCTTCCGCGTAACCCTTCAATGACGGTGCCGGCTTTGTTCATGGATCGGCTATCGGTCAGCCGATCTGATGACTGGGTGCACCATGTTAATCGGCGCGGCGTGACATCCAATTTGGTCGCCTTCTGCCTTGGCTCCGATCGATGGATTGACTAAGCCGTGCGCCATTTCGTTCGTCGATCGGCTTGCACGGGGCCGGCTTGGACCGTGTTAACCGAAAACGGATTGCCATCTACTTTCATCGGCCGACTTGAATCGGCGAACTTCAGTTTCCCGGCCTCGATCGCCGACTAGATTTGCTGCCTAAAGACCTTGCAGTCATTGGTGGCGTGGGATGTGGAATTGTGCCACTTGCAGTACTTGTTTTTCTTCAGCTCTTCGGCCGACGGGATCACATGATTTTCGGGTAACTGAATCTGCTTTTCCTTGAGCAGTAAGTCAAAAATCTTTTCGGCTTTGGTGATGTCAAAGTCGTACCTTTCTTCCTTAGCCGTCTTCAGCAGCCATTGGCAGACTATGGCCTTTTTGTTCTTGGCCCACTTGGCCGCTGCTACTTCTGCGTTGTCGTCGTCGGACCCGTAGTCTGACTCAACGACGACCTGAGTTATATTTTTGACGGCCTTCCTGGTGTTTTGGAATCGCTGTTCCTGGGCCGTCACCTTCTGCGCCAAGTGGGCCAGGCTGTCAAAGTCCTGTGCGGAGAATCATTCTCGGATTGGCATGATCAAGCCGTGAAAGGTGAGATCGGCCAGCTGGGCGTCTGATAGCACTAGGCTATAACATCGGTTCCTCATCTCCCTAAAGCGTTGGATGTATTCTTGGACCGATTCGTTGTGCTTTTGCCTAATGCTGGTGAGATCCGACAACTTCATCTCGTTTTTGCCGGAGTAGAAATAGCTGTGGAACTATTTTTCAAGATCGGCCCAACTCTGAATCGAGTTGTAGGGCAATGAGGAGAACCAGGTAAAGGCCGATCCTGAAAGAGAAAGAGGGGAACAGTTGAACTCTCAAGGGGTCCGTAGCCGATGCTTCACCGCATTGCGCCAAGAATCGGCTAACATGTTCATATGTTGAAATATTGTCTTGCCCTGAGAATTTCAAAAAATCTAGGATCTTGTATCGGCTGGGTAGCTGGATCCGTTCAAAGTGCTCTGGATAAGGATACCGATACATGTTTCCGGAGTCTTTCGGCTTGAGGCCGAATTGATCGCGCATGACATCCGCGATCAAATCGGCCCATGTCCGGTTATCTTGCTGTATCGGCTCGTATGGGCCATGCGGTGCGGGTGCTTGCCGATACAGCGGTGGCGGCGTCTGTGGCCTATAATGATGATCTTGATGGCCTCCTTGGTACTGGTAGTGGTGTTCAACAAGAGGTGGCCAAGGCGCCGGTGGTGTTGGTGGTCCTGGGAACAGCTGTCGACCACCAGCGTTGCGCCATCCATCTGGATCAATCAGCTCCAACTGCCGATTGTCATTGAACATATTATCAATCTGATCATGGGGCAACGGCTGTTGTCGATTCAGTATAGTAACCACCGGCCTTACAGATGATTCGCCTGGGTTTGGATGACCGAGGGCTCCTCCCGGTGGCCCTTGTTGTGCAGTCAGTGGGATTGGCCCATCCTGCATGACCAGCGTCCTGTAACCAGGAAATTGGCCATCTGTGAAGTACGTGGGCCCCCGTTGCAGCTGTTCGGCTACCTTGGCATCGACCACAGTAGCGATCATATTGTTGAGAGTGTTGACCAAGATGCTACTTTGGTTGACCAGTGCGTGGTGAACGGCCGAGTCAATCCGATCTTGTAGAGAGTATACGGCCGAATCATCTTGCACCTGGGTCGGCTCCTCCACCTTCTGTTTGCCTTTTGTGTCACCTGAGGAAGATGCCTTGGTATCGTTCAGGCTGAACTTGTATTTTTGGTGCACAGCTCCAGATCTTGTTTGGGTGAAAGATTGTAAATAGTTAGCCTGGAGCTCTTCCACCATCTTCTTGTATTCGGCTTGCTGCTCAGCCGATAGTTGTTCCATCTTTACAGGTACGATGTTGTCCTGCGTGATGATGGGGCTCTTGGAGTCGACCATCTTGCCAGCTGAATCCATACGTCCGAGTCGAGCCGACAAAGAAAGTCCCATCGGGCGTGCCAAGAAGCGTGTTGACAGAAATCTCTCTCACGCGCTGGTCTGGGAGATCTGCTTGACTCTAGTGCAGGTCCTTCTCGGCTGCCTGTGCTATGTAGGGCGTGCCAGTTGATTTGATCTGTCAATCAACAAGAAAAACAAGGGAATATGCGTTAAGTGTTAGGTTAGATCCCCACGGGATCGGCTGAGGGAATCCATGAACATATATGTACTATTCTAAACTATATTTGAGCCAAGTGACTGCAATGGATCGACTATACCGAGACAGCATCAGCCGCTTAACCCAAATACAGCAAAGAATAATAAATATTTGGATCGATAACCTAGCCGACACTGGAAAGCTAACAAGAAATCGGCTAGTACTCCGATGAATCTTATAGAAAGATATCACCCCTAAACCAGACGCATAACCTAGAGATTGGCTATCGGCTGCTGATGACAAGCCGATTTCGGCTGGCAGCGTCCGACAGGAGTGCGATCTTAACATAAGAGGCAGTCCTAATACAAATCTAATAATGGATATATTAAAAGAAATATATCAGGGCAGATAAGGTCGGCTGAAACCCCGACACTGTCTCTAAACAATATAAATCTATCCAAACAGATCATTGATAATTCTAAGAACGACTTAATAGTTCAAACATGATGCAACATTAAGTATAAAAAGAACAATTTGATCTGCTGTGGCCGATTTATACCTCTCGAGACGGTGGATACCACATATAAACCAGCCAACCTTTAGACCTAGCCCTATTGGCTGCATGTGCTAGACAGAACTAGCCAATGGCAAGATAGATCTAAACATTGATCTAATTTATATGCACTATATGATAAATAGCGCAGTATGAACTCCTGATTCTAATGTATCATTGCGATGGAAGCACTAGAAACAGTAAATCATACCACTAATGACAAACATTTACCTAGATCTGGGGATCGAAACGATGCAGCCCGTAGCCAAACAAAGTGCTCGTCTTAAAAGGAAAAGTTGGCGATGCGCCGAAGGTTTGACTGAATGTGTATGTATATTGTTATGATTACAGAGGGTCTCGGGTCCTATTTATACCCAAGATACAATTATCTGTAAAGACCCTGGACTCTATCTAAACTACTATTTAAAACACCACATTATCCCAAACGGGACCCATGCCGTGTTACAGCTAACAATCTAACAAATCTCTAGATTACAGATACAATTGCAGTTACAGGACTCTATCCATAAGTGGCAATATCACTTAGCGCACAATTAACAACCGAATCCTCTCTTTATCCTCAAACTTCTGAATTAGAAACGGTCTCATCTCTTCTAGACCTGGAATCGGCTATCGGCTGTCCCTGTTCGATCCATCCTTAGCCGATTGGCTTCGCAGCCGATCACTCCTTTAGCCGATGAGATTCCTGTCTTCAATCGATCCAACTCCGCTTCGCCTTTACGAACTTAGGAACTCAATTACCAAATTTCAGTGTTAACAATACATTGCTTGATAGGGAGCCGATGCTCAACAATCGATCGGCTAAGACCAGACATCTCAAAATACTCCCAAGCAAAACAATCTTTATATTCCTTTAATAAATCAATAAGCTTGGTTCTAGAGTGAGAAGATAGATTTTTACTAATACATGTCAGCCTAGGCCTATCTCCTGGACCTATATCAACCTCTTCAAGCTCGTCGGCTGACATAAAACCTTGCCCGAGTTTTCCATACAGATCGTCCACTGTGTCCTTGGTGTAGACGCTTGAGCCCTCCACGATGCCCTCAAAGTAATAATTGAGGCTCTTCGTCTCTGATTGGCTGTATATCAGAATCAGACACCTTCAAAAAATTGGCCTCCCAAACTTTGCCAGACAGGCAATCAATGTCGTTGATTTCCCATAAGGTCAAATCGGCATTGGCGACATTTACTGACCTGTCGGCTGGCACGATTTTGATCTTGTCGCCTTGCCACTAGATTAAACTCTGATGCATTGTCGAAGGGATGCAGCAGTTGGTGTGGATCCAGTCCCTTCCTAGCAGCAGGCTGTATGACCCCTTCCCGTCGATGACAAAGAAAGTAGTGGGCACAATTTTGCTGCCGATAGTCAGTTCGACGTTAAGGACACCCTTGGCTTCCGATGGGTTCCCGCCAAAATCCTTGAGCACCATATTTGTTTTTATCAGGTCATCGGCTCCTTTGTCCAGCTTCCTAAAGGTAGCATAGGGCATTAAATTGACGAGGGCTCCTCCATCGACCAACATTTTAGACATCAGTCTTCCATTGACAAATCCTTTAATGTATAGTGGTTTAAGGTGCCAATGCTCAGTCCCCTCAGGTTTTTCGAATATTGCTTGCTCCGGGGACAACACAAGCGTAGCTGATGATGAGATCAGATTAAGCAATTAAGCAATTCGTAATAACAAGATCAGAGTATCATGATGATGGAAGCACTAACCCCGATAGCACAAACCGCTTGTAACAAGGAATTACCTTGCTCGGAGATCGGAACCCGATGCAGCCCAATGCGAGGCAAGAACTTGTCGAGATTGCAAGTAAAAGGAAAAAGGTGGCGATGCACCGAGATTCTATTGGTCTAGTCGATTATTCTAAATTACATGGGGTTGGGTCATATGTATACCCAAGATACAAAACGTAGTCCTTATCGGACACGACTCTTATCTCTAGCTACTATTTAAAATATGACAATATCTCTAACGGACTTCTGTACACATTATCCACAAGGAAACTATACAAATATCCTAATTAATAGATACAAATGCCTTTTCAGGACTCTATCCGTAGATGGAAATATCTCTAAAGCACTAGAAACCAAATCCAACAATGATCTTTAAGATTTCCTTCCAGAATCAGTCTCATCTGCTTTTCCAAATCAGAATCAGCTATCCTGTCTAACTTGGACTCAGCCGACTGGCTTCTTAGCCGATTCGGACTCAGCCGACGCGGCCTCTGTTTCTGAGATTCAAACGCTCCGTTGATTCCGCTTTAATGTTTGCTTCAAACTTAGGGATTTGCTTACCAAATTTGGTCGCTAACACCTGTTTGTTGAAGTGCCTTGTTTGTCGTGTAGATCCTGGTAGTTCCTCTAATCCCGTGTACTTCGAAGTCATCCTCGGAGTTTCCTCAGTACGAAGAGCAAGGCAAGTCATGTTATATTAATTATCATATTGCTCCCATTTTGCTAAAATACCCTGTTTATTCTACTAAATTGCATTCATTTTGAAATGTCATCTTATGGGGAATATTACACCTTATGGTTAGTAGTAAGCCCTAGGCTTGCCACCCTGATCCTTGATATACTTGGGCAACAACAAGACTAGTTTATAGGCCTAGGCTATGCTTAGACTTGCTAAGACTCACTAGCACACTAAATGGGTCATTTCATCTAGACGACATTATTTTGGACACATGAAATGAAAGATATAATCCGAGGACTTTCTGGACCACACTAATAACTAAAACATGACGAATGGTGGGATGTGGGCACTACGGTTTTGATAGTGGCACCCATGGCATTTAAGGACTGATTCACGGGAAACCTCTGAAGAATGACCGTACAAACCACAAGCCAGAATGGGCAACTGTGTGTCCTGTAGTGTAGCCTTTCCTAGCCGACGAACCCTGGTAAGGGTGAGCATGATGAAGTTGTAGTCAGCCGGGGGCTTACCGGTTGTTGGGCTGCCGGATTCACCGTGGCACTCGGGGGGCTGCCCATGGCCCAGGAACGGGAGTGGAGGCGAAACCTTGTGTGGTTCACTTGGTTAGCGGGGGGTTATACGAAAGGTCCTATCACAATCCCTTTCCGAGGTACTATGGCAGTATTCTGGCGCACGGGAGACCGTGTTGTGGGGCTTTGTCTTGTGGGTACAGATGTACACCTCTGATCAAAGTTAAAACTATTAGAATATCCGTGCCCGCGGTTATGGGCGATCGACCGAATTCACCGTGATTAGTTCCACACTGCTAAGACCTGATTAATGGAACATGACTAGTAAATTTGGATGGTTTGGGCCTGTCGCAACGTGGGGATAATGTTGGGCAGTGTTGGATTTAATATAAATTAATCATTTAATTTACCACTATTTTATCGTGTTCAAATCTCCTCTTATTTGCGAAAACACTAGCTGTTTGTGCTAAAGGCAAACCCTAGCCAAATCCTTGTCCCCCTTTGCATTCATACCTTCTCTATTCTGGTATAACTTGCTGAGTACGTGAAAGTACTCATCCTTGCCTCATCACCAGAACCTGAGCAAGAAGCTGAAGAAGAAGAAGAAGAAGAAGTTGAGTAGGCTTTGTCCTGCACTCTGGAAGATGCCTGTGGAGTGGTTGAAGCCGCGCTGCAAGCGTCAAGATTAGGCTTAGACTCTTTTCTTTTTCCGCTGCTCTTTTGTAATCTTTTTGTAATATTTCTAAGACGTGGAACTGTAATATCAATAATTATCGTATGTGTACCCTGGCTGATCCTAGACAGGGATTTTAATACACATATAGCTTCGGAAATTCTGGTTTGAATTTCTGGGCGTGACAAGTTGGTATCAGAGCCAATTCCAGACCATAAGAAAAGCCAAATGGAAAACCCTAGGAGCCCTCTGGATTTTCTCATATGCATAAGTCCTTGCATTTGGAGTTGTTTCGGGAAAATGGGACTCTGTTTCCTCGGGTGTGGGAAAAATTTTGATAATTTTTTTCAAAAGAGGAGAAATTTGAAAATCAGGACGGTCTAGGTGATAGTACTTTGAAACTAAATTTGAGAAAAAAAAACCATTTTCAATCTTATTCGACCGTTAGTCAGGATTTTTCAAAGGGAACAAAGTCCTAAGTCAAGATAGGAGGGAATGGCCGCTGATTTTATAGTTAATATAACTAAGCATTTATTTTTAAGCATTACCTCATCATCTAGGGGATGTCATTAGAAGCTTTACTTAGCCTCATGAAAATGTTTCATAAAACCCTTCTTTACTCGTTTACTTCACTTGAGTCCTTTACCGTTTATTTAACTTGGGTTTGAGCATGCATTGATCCCCTATCTTGTCTTCTCTAGATGGCAGGCCGTCCCGTCACCCACCACGGTCAGGGTCTGGAGGGTTTCGTTGTTGAGCTGGCAAGGATGGCCTTGACAGTGGGCTATCCTGGCGCACCCGAATACACACGTCGTCTCACCATTCGGCAGCGAGTTGCCCCATCAGGTCTGTTTGGAGGTGCACGGTTTCGTCGGCACCAACCTCCCGAACATGGTGGTCACTGCTTCGAGAGGAACGGACGAGCATGCCTGCCAAGAGGCTGCTTACCTGATGTTGGCCCGGATAAGGGAGATGCATGACTACCATCTCCACCACTTTGCCTACCGTTTCCATCCCCGGCGTAGAAGCTCGTCGGTGGTAAGCTCCTTCCAATCGGCCACAGAGGAGAATGACACCACCTTTACTCACATGAGGACTGTGATTAAAGGGTTGGACAAGATGCATTCAGACCTTCACATGGTGGCCAAAGCCTTGAACGACCAGAAGATCCTCAAGATCAAGAGCCTGAAGGATGAGGTGGATCGCCTCAAGAAGGAAATCGCCACCCTGAAGGGACTTTCGGTCCCCAACATCCTCCGGATCAGGATCACGCCTCGGAAGACCACCAGGGCCCCTGTGCGGATGTAGTTGGTGCCCAAGATTCCCTCTCCTGCTCCACCACCTTCCCCAGCACCTGCACCAGTGCCTGTTCCTACTCTTGCCCCGGTCCCTGCTCTAACCCTAAGAGGAGGAGAAAGAGGAGGATGGATCTCTGTGTCCAGCAGCAGCAGAGGCAGTAGTAGTGGTAGCTCCAAGACCTTGGGCGGAAAAGTGGAGTTTGTAAACTCTCAGAGTCACTCGAAGGAGAAGGAAGTCGGGGACTCCCAGGAGAGTGGATTCGACTCCACCGACCGCAGAAGCCGCTCTGACCGCTAGAGTGTCGCCACCCTTAGTTTACAGTTTTTCCTAGTTTTCCTACTTGTTAGTTGTTGTGTGCTAGGAGTGTTGTGTGTGGGGTAGCGGTCAACCTATATCAAGTGTGGGTATGGGTTGTCCAGTTGAGGATGTTGAGTGTGTTTTAAGTGTTTTAATAAAGAACAGATCAAAACAAGTAATAAAGTTCAGCTGCTCAGTCCAATCTGTTTTACTCTTTCTCTCTCCTTGTTAGACCCGCTCCTTCAGATGGTGAACACCAGGAATGGCAACACCAACACCAACGTTGAGTCAACAGAGAACAACACCAGGGCTAATGGCAACACCCCACCTCCGCCACCCGAGAACATCACTTTGGCTCAAGTCTTAGCCAACCAAACCCAAATGATGGCTGCAATGATGCAACATATGCAACAGCAACATCAACAGATGCAGTTGCAAATGATGCAGTAGTTTCAGCAGCAGAACTAGAACAATAATAACCAGTTCGCTTCGCCACCTACCCCTCAAAACAAGTTGTCAGAATTTCTCCGTGTCCGACCCCCGACCTTCTCTAGCACCACCAATCCTATGGAAGCCAATGATTGGCTCAATGCCATAGAGAAGAAGATGGACCTACTATACTGCACAGACCAAGAAAGGGTGTCCTTTGCCACCCACCAACTTCAATCGGCATGGTGGGACAACCTCCTAGTCACTCGCCGGGTAGACGCACCTGCTGTCACTTGGGCAGAATTCTACCAGCAATTTCGGAAAGCACAAATTCCCAGAGGGATTGTGGCACAGAAAAAGAGGGAGTTCAGATCCCTCGAGCAAGGCAACCGAATGGTCACCGAATACCTACACAAATTTAATCGCCTGGCACATTATGCTCCGTAAGACGTGCGCATCAACGCCGAGCATCAAGAAAAGTTCTTGGCCAGACTTGACGATGAGTTAACGGACAAACTCATGTCGGGTGAAGATCAGTGCAACAAGATGCTTAAGAAACGGAAGGCTGTTCAGCTCAGACCACAGCCTCAACAAGGGAACCCCCAACGGCCGCGTTTCACTCCCGGAGGTTAGGGTGGACCTACCACCATGATCGTCCGCCAGCATCGACCTTACCACCCTGGAAATTTCCAAACTAGTGGAAGCCACATCGGGCAGCAACAATGGAATCCTGCCCCACGTCTTCCAACGGCGCCATCGCAACAACCGCCTAAGCCAGCACAGCAGAAGAAGGACCTTGGAATCAAACCAGGAAACTGCTTCAACTGTGGAGAGCCTGGACATTTCGCAGACAAGTGTCCAAAGCCTAAGCGTGCACCTCAATTCGTCCAAGCAAGGGTGAATCACATGTCGGCAGAGGAAGCCCAGAACGCACCAGAAGTTTTACTGGGTATGTTCCCTGTGAACTCCTTTACCGCATCAGTCTTGTTTGATTTGTGTCAACCCCTGTTTTTGAGGACGAGAATCATTCGTGTTCATAGTACCATATCCCTGGTTCGAGTAGTTTGGTACCCACGAATACAGTTCTGAATTACCAGGTGCAAAGTGCACGAATAGTCTTACAACGACTTATTACAATAATAGGCCCGAATGCAATATCCAAATACATATAGGACCTATAGGTCCGAATTCAACCAAATCAGAGTTTAGATGAGATAAGCAGACGGAAAGCAGAGGCATGTTATTGCCACAGGCAACGACTGGGGACTAAGACCTAGCGTGCTTCATTGTCTTCATTCCTCCTGGTAGTAAGCATAGGGGTCTTCCAGTTCTTCGTTTCCTTCATCTGAAGTTTGTGCGTATAGCAAGGGTGAGTACCCAATGTACTCAGCAAACCTTCATGGAATGATGCACATGATAGGGCCATTCAAAGGGAGGATATGGTTTATTTGCACAAAGCCAATTTTCGCAAAACATTTCACAAACCTAACATCTAGCCAGTCAAGTTTTAGTTTCAGAGTATATTAAATCGGCGACGGTTCTGTCTGCCATCCATCGTGATACCAAGGATGGTTTCCCGTCTCCAGATCGTCATGGCTTTCTGGGGAGTCTATCCCTTCTCGCAGGTCGAGAAGTTAAGTCCACCAGCACAAAAATCATTATGCATACCAATTCCCATCATTTTAAAGTTTAAGAGTCTAGCCACGGGAGAAACTTGTCACGTTGCTCATTAACCGCGAGCATGGCTATTCGAATAGATTGATTGACTCACACTGCAGTGGATGTACACTTTACCCGTACTCTGCAACTACTCATTGAATGAGCTTACATCCCTCTATATGGGACGGTCACGGCAAAGCCTTTTGATAATCCTCACTTTGGCAGTACCCGCTTCATGAACTTAAGTCCTCATGCACTCGAGCCGTCATTTCCTAGCAGTGAGAGGAGTTCTAGCGTTCCCGAGGTAAGAGAGAAAACTCACTTCATCTTTAAGACATCGTTAGGTTTAGGTTACTATTCACATAAAGGCCTTTCATCTCATCACAATCATGGGCACACTACCCTTGGTAGGTCCCTAACTCAACACTTACACCTAAACCACTATGCAGGGATACTGCCTCCGCTCGGCTATCTACTCTGCTAGGTCTATACCCATTTGAGAAGTACGGTTGTACTGGCTCGTTCTAAGTTGTAGTCTCATGGCTCGGTCCTTAATTGACCAGGGACGGTACTAGCCTTTCCCAGAAAACCACCCAAATCCATCCATCCGCCCTAGTCTAAAAACATTGGTTTGTATTTTTCATTTTTCATCAAAGCTATTTCCAACATGATCAGGGCAACGTGGCGCTCATGTCTCCACTTGCCGTGTCTCAACCATCTTCCCAAGATAGTTGCCCAAGCATGAGGCTTATTTGTAAAATCATGAGTATGCACGAATCTAGTATAAGCATGGCTAAGCATTTTACCAAAGATATCCTCCGGTTGTATCACATCGAAGGTTACAAAGAATATTTCTAAGGGTATTCAATATCAAGGCAGGGTATATCAAGTATAGGCACTCATTTTTGTATAGCATGCAATTTGTAATTGAAAACAACATCATTTCGCAAAGTAGGATCAATATGTTCAAAGGGATGTGTTGACTTGCCTTGCTCGCACACTTGTTGGCCGGGGTCTTCAACGTAGTCGGTGCTCGCTTCCTCGGTTGCTATCCGTACATGCGAAAGATCAATTGAATTCGATCAGAATTCAATAAAATACGGAGAGATAAAAAAACCATAAAAACCATAAAAATGACTCCAAACGTTTAGCCTAGATTTCTACTCGAGTTCGGACGAGGGTTGTTAAGGTAAAATCCGAGTTTGAAAATGAGTTGATGCCCTAGGGTTTTCACAAAACGACGATCGCATTTATTTGAGAAAATAGATTTAGAAATATCAACGGAGGGGTTTTGTACTCGAGGTTTTGAAGGTTCGAGCACAAAAAGAAACACATTTCAAATGGCGGGAAAGAAATAAACAAAATCCGGATTAAAACGACGCGAAACGAAATCTTCGAAAAGTCCGATTTCAATTTTCCGAATTTGCTCCGAGAAAAATATACAAAAAAATATATTTTTGCCCATATATTTTTCCAAATCTTTTCAAAACATTTTTCCTATTTTTCCAAAATTTTTCCCATTTTTTTCTAATTTTCTTTTCCCTTTTTCTTCTCTTTTCTTTTCTTGTCCTTTTCTGTTCACTATTCATCGGACCTCTAGGTGTTCGACTGGTGCTCTGCTCACTCCCTCTTCTCTGTTGCGGCCGGCGAACGGCGCAAGCGACAGGAATTGGTGGTGGCTCGGGCTTACCGGCAACGGCGACGCTCGGGGAGGACGGTGGAGCTCCGGCGCACGGCGGCGACGACGCTTGGTGGCTTGCGGCGTCTTGCGGCGGCGGGCGGCTTGCGGCGGCGCTGGGAGGGAAAGAAAACGGCGAGAGGGGGAGAGTTTGAGGCGGCGAGGTGAGGGAAAATAGAGAGGGCTCGGCGCATATATAGGCGCGGCAAGAGAGAGGGAAACGAGGGAAAGGGGGTCGACGCGGCGGCGTACGGCGAGCGCACACGGCGCGCGGGGGCCGGCACGTGGGATGCGGGCGGCACTGGGCCGGGCGCGGGACGGGTGGCATGTGGCAAGGTCGCGGATGGGGCCGGGGTGAGGCGGCGAAGGGTGGCGGGCACGGCGTAGGGTCCGACGCGGCGGCGATGGGTGGAGGGCGCGGGCGCGGGCCGGACGACGGGCGGGCGCGTGGCGGCAACGGCGCACGGCGCGGGCGGGGCCGAGGCGCGGCGTGCGGGCGGCCGGGGCCGGGCGCGGCGCGGCGCGGACGGAGCGGCTCGCGGCGGGCGCGAGGCCGGGCCGATACGGCGTCGAGCACCTCGCGACCAATGAACAGTGCCGATTCTTAATTTTGCCGATTTTTCAAATCTATTTTCCAATTCAAATTTTCCTTCACTCTAAAAATTTCCAATAAAAATATAGTATTCCCTAAACTAATTAAAAATATATTTTCAAACTTTTCACCACAATTATTTATTTTAAAAATATATATCTTCATATTTAATTTAATCCCTTTTTCCTAAATTCATAAATCACCATTTTTAATTCCAAATAATTTTCTAGATTTTATATAAATCCCTTAAAATATTGTATTGCCTATTTTATTTCCTAATTAATATTCCATAATCACCAATTAATGTTTTATTTTCCAAACATATATTTTTATGGATCCACATCCCTTTCCGATTTTATTTTAAAATTCCTAACCTTAGACTTCGAGATTTTTCGTCCCCAAGTAAATCCAAGTCATTTGGTTTTCACAAACACCGAGATGAATCTCCCACATATAAATTTATGCAACCAAGCTGGCAAATAAGAAGCAATAAACGCGAGCAAGAAGCAACAAGCAAAAGTTTTTGTAAGTTCCGATTTTTAATTTTCATTTTTTTAAATTCTCCGATTTTCAGGGCGTTACAGGGTGCAACCCCTTCGTTCATATCAAAAGCATTCGTTGGGACACATGGGATGTCTGTATTTGAACTTAAGATAGTCATGCGGGTTCAAACCCCCAGAAAGCATTTGAACACTGCCCATTTCTTCCCTTCAGTGGCGATAGAAATCCAAGGGTCCCCATTTCTAGCCAACTTTATCCTTCTAAAATCTAAAGGCCTAGATGTCATCCTTGGGGTGGACTGGTTGACCCGTTATAAGGGCCTGATCGATTGCGCGAGCCGCACGATCACCTTGACCAATGGTGAAGGGAAGGAAGTGATGTTCCACTGCCCTAAACCATCAGGATTAGTAGCAAGCTTGAATCGGACCTCGGATAAGGAGAAACTTGAAGGGGAAGGAAAAGTCCCAAAGAAGATAGATGAAATCCCCGTGGTTTGCGAGTATCCAGATGTTTTCCGCGAAGACCTTACCACGATGCCACCTGAAAGAGAGATAGAGTTCCGAATTGACCTGATTCCTGGAACTGCTCCGATCCTCAGGAGGCCTATCGGATGGGAGCCAATGAGTTAGCAGAAGTGAAGAAGCAAGTGGACGAGCAATTGCAGAAGGGTTTCATTCACCCAAGTACGTCTCCTTGGGGTGCTCCAGTAATATTTGTGGAGAAAAAGAATAAGACTAAGAGGATGTGCATTGACTATCTCACACTCAACGAGGTCACCATTAAGAACAAGTATCCACTACCTCGGATCGACGACATGTTTGATCAACTGAAGGGAGCAAAGGTGTTCTCTAAGATAGACCTGCGACCAGGCTATCATCAGCAAAGGATTCAAGAGGAAGACATTCCCAAGACCTTTTTTATCACTCGGTATGGTTTGTATGAGTGCACGATCATGTCTTTCGGACTTACCAATGCACCCGCGTTCTTCATGAACTTGATGAATAAGGTGTTCATGGAATTCTTGGACAAGTTCATCGTAGTGTTCATCGATGACATTCTGATCTATTCCAAGACAGAAGAAGAGCACGAGCACCATCTCCGGTTGGCACTTGAAAAGTTAAGAGACCATCAGCTCTATGCTAAGTTTAGCAAGTGTACCTTTTGGTTAAAGGAAGTGCAATTCCTTGGTCATATCATGAATGCCCAAGGAGTCGCGGTGGATCCTTCTAATGTGGAATCAGTAACCAAGTGGACTCTACCCAAAACCATCACCCAAATCAGAAGTTTTCTTGGACTTGCGGGATATTACCGTCGGTTCATTGAGAATTTCTCAAAAATTGTGAAGCCAATGACCCAGTTGTTGAAAAAGGATGAAAAGTTTAAGTGGACCGCTGAGTGCGACAATAGTTTTTAAGAACTTCAGAGAAAGCTGGTGACCGCACCAGTATTGATCTTTCCAGATCAAACCAAGCATTTTAAAGTCTATTGTGACGCATCTCGCCAAGGGTTAGGTTGTGTGTTGATGCAAGAAGGAAAAGTGGTTGCTTATGCTTCCCGCCAGTTGCGACCACATGAGTCTAACTATCCAAACCATACTTGGAACTTGCGGCAGTCGTCCATGCTTTGAAAATATGGTGACATTACCTGGTCAGTAATCGATGTGAAGTGTATACGGATCATAAGAGTCTGAAATACATATTCACCCAATCGGACTTGAACCTCCGTCAACGAAGGTGGTTAGAGTTGATCAAGGATTATGACCTAAGTATACACTATCATCCTGGCAAAGCTAACGTGGTAGCTGATGCTTTGAGCCGAAAGAGTTACTGCAACTCCATCCACACAAAAGGGAGATGTGAATAGTTACAACGGGATCTAGAGCGCCTAAATCTAGAAATTGTTGAACCCGGATTTGTGGCCGTTCTTGAAGCTCAACCCACACTCATAGACCAAATCCAAATAGCTCAAGCCTTGGATCCTGACATAGCCGGGCTTAAGAAGAACATGAGGGTTGGAAAAGCTCGCGACTTTGCAGAGGACGAGCATGGAACAATCTGGATGGGCACAAGGATGTGCGTACCAGAGGATAAAGAACTGAAAAAGTTGATCCTTACTGAAGCTCATCAGAGTCAGTACTCTATCCATCCAGGAAGCACCAAGATGTACCAGGACTTGAAGGAAAAGTTTTGGTGGGTCAGTATGAAAAGAGAAATAGCAGAGTTCGTGGCACTATGCGACGTATGCCAACGAGTGAAGGCAGAACACCAAAGACCTGCAGAGTTACTACAGCCACTCCAAATCCCGGAGTGGAAATGGGAAGAAATCGGAATGGACTTCATCATCGGATTACCTCGGATATCATCAGGGCACGATTCCATCTGGGTTATTATTGACCGACTTACTAAAGTGGCTCACTTCATCCCAAGTGCACACCACCTACTCGGGAAAGAAACTGGTAGAACCGTAACTCGCAAGGATCTGTTTCAAACCCGGGATTAGGTTACCAAAATTGGTCGTTAACAGGATCATGTGTCTTCACGGGGTACCTAAGAAAATAGTATCAGATCGTGGTAGTCAGTTCACCTCCAAGTTTTGGCAGAAGCTACAGGAAGAACTTGGCACCCAGTTGAACTTCAGTACAGCCTATCACCCGCAAATCAATGGTCAGACCGAGCGCATGAATCAGATTTTGGAAGACATGTTGCGAACCTGTGCTCTCGATTTTGGAGGAGCATGGGAAAGAGTCTGTCCAACGTGGAGTTCTCTTACAACAACAGTTACCAGGCCAGTTTGCAGATGGCACCTTTTGAAGCGCTGTATGGACGAAAGTGTCGTACCCCGCTCTTTTGGGACCAAACTGGCGAGCGTTAGCTGTTTGGGACTGAAGTGTTAAGTGAGGCAGAAGAAAAGGTAAGGACAATAAGGGAAAGGCAAAGAATTGTGCAGTCTCAACAGAAGAGTTACGCAGACAACCGTCGAAGGGAGCTAACTTTCAAGGCAGGTGATTATGTGTATCTTCATGTCACCCCGCTTCGGGGAGTACACCATTTCCAAACTAAAGGCAAGATGGCACCATGTTTTGTGGGACCATACCAGATTCAGGAATGTCGAGGAGAAGTAGCCTACCGACTCGAGCTTCTAACCTCCATGGCCGACATCCATGATGTATTCCATGTCTCACAACTTAAAAAGTGTCTAAGAGTGCCAGAAGAACAGATGAGCCCGGATCAGATCGAGATTCAGAAAGATTTGACTTATGTGGAGAAACTAGTGCGTATCCTCGAAACGAGCCAGCGGAGAACCTGGAACAAGGTTACCAGGTTCTGCCGAGTTCAGTGGACTCATCACTTAGAAGAAGAAACCACCTGGGAAAGGGAAGATGAGCTAAAGACCACTCATCCCTATCTTTTTGTCAGTACCTCCGAATCTCGGGGTCGAGATTCCGTTTAAAGGGGGTAGGTTTGTCACACCGTGAGATGCTTTCTTTTTTTAAAAAAAATATCCTAAAAGAAAAATCGCAAAGAAAATAGTTGGAAATTAATTTGGAGCAAATAAATAATTTTAAAATGCAAACTCTAATTGGAAATGGTATTGTAGGATTTTTCCTAAATTCTACATGTCGAAATTCACTAACATGATTTTTAGTGGAATTTTCAGAGCACTAGAGATAATTTTAATCAATTAAAATCAAAATCAGAATTAATAAATCTGGAAAAATCCTTTTCTCCCTCCTCCGTCCTTCTCCCACCTATTCGGCCTTGGGCCGCCGCCCGAGCTGCCGGCCCATCCTCTCCCGCGCCCACGCCTCGTCGGAGACGACACGGGCCTCCCATTATATTTGGAAGATGAAGTGAATCACCTCAAATTATTCGACAAACATAATGGAACGTCCGATGTCCCGAGAGAAGAATATTGAAGACATTGCTGAGCCTTTAGCCTACCAGTCAACTTCAGCCCGAGATGTGCCCATCAAACCACGCGAAGGCGGCGACCGGATGTGTTAAGTCCATATTTGACCATCCAACTATTGCCGAAGTTTAATTTTTGCCATCCAATTACAAAATCGAGTATCGGACACCCTGAACACTCAAACTGTTTACGTTCAGACAGCCCAGGCGGTTTTGACCGTTTCCTTTGCCACGTGGCACCTAGGGCTGAGTCAGCGCGTGCTGACTCAGCAATAGTTGGATGGTCAAATCTGGACTTGATTAATTTATGGAGAAAAATTAGAAAGAAATGATTTTTAACACAAAGGGAACATGGCGTGCGTGTCGCCGAGCTGCATCCAGCCGGAGAAGGAGGCGAGGGCCCACTCCTCCCCCTTCTGCTTGTCCTCAGCCGGCTGCTCCTCCGAGCTCTCAACCTCAGGCGGCGGTGACGTGACGACGGCGACGATACGCTCGAGGACCGGGATGGCGTCGGCGTGCCGCCCAGCCACAATGGATGGCGGCGGCGACGTGGAGGCTCATGGTGAGCTCGAGCTCGTCCCCCTCGCCGCGCCGCTCGAGCGCGCGTGCGGCCCTCTCGACGAACTCGAGCACGCGCGCGCGCCCGCCCTCCCGGAGACCATGGCGTCGCGTGCCTACTTGAGCAGAACGGCCCCGGATCCGGTTGTCGAGCGCCGCCTCATCGATCCCTCGGCTGCGCCGCCACCTTCCCGGGTTTGGCCTGCGACGAGGTGGAGGGAGACGGCAACGGCGGTGCCCGGCTCCTGGGCAGCGGCGACGAGAGGCGCCTCGACGGCGGGGCCGCCACCGGTGGAGAGTTGTCGGCGGCGGCGAGGCCAGGCATGGTTGGGTGGGTGAGCTAGCTAGCTAGGTGAGGCGAGGTGGTGAGTCACGCACGCAGAGAGAGGGTGGTGGTGGCCACGGCGATGAGGGCGCGCGTGTCAGTGGTGGTCGTCCCGGGCAGTGCGGGCGGGGTTAATGCGTTGGCACCGGTGTCAACGGCGAGCACGAGTGCCGGGGACCAGACAAGGCTCTCGCCGATGGTGGTGGAGGTGGAGGACGAGGAGAGGGGCGTGACCTGCTGCGGAAACTGCTGGAACCGAAGGTCTCAGACTCTAGCAACCGCGTCCGGCTGGTAAACGACACGTACAAGCGAATGGTGAGGCAGCCCGAATGCCCGTGGCTCGACATCGTGGCCATCTCCGCGTCGAGGAGGATCAGTGATGAGGTGGCGCTGGTGGTGTCCGAGCCGGCGGCGGCGGCGTCGCTGCCGGAGACATGCCAGGGGTTCTCATACTCGGCGAAGATCGTGTGGGAGCGCGACGGCAAGTGGTCATCCGTCCATGCACCGTGCGACGTCACCCGCGCTACTCAATCTTTTTTCCCTTTGTGTTAAAAATCATTTTTTTCTAATTTTTCTCATGAAGTCCATATTTGACCATCCAACTATTGCTGAGTCAGCACGGGCTAACTCAGCCCTAGGTGCCACGTGGCAAAGGAAACGGTCAAAACCGCCTGGGCTGTCCGAACGTAAACGGTTTGAATAGTTCAGGGTGTCCGATACCCGGTTTTGTAATTGGATGGCCAAAATTAAACTTCAGCAATAGTTGGATGTTCAAATATGGACTTATTCCTACACATTCAGAAGACTTGACAAAATTGGCTAAAGATCTACAACATCTCAAATATTCTTAACTCTTACACGTGTGAATCTAGTTCCCAGGATGTGCACTAGATGCACACTTTCATCTCAAGCATGGTCATACCAAGCTAATACATGTAATATGAAAGGACTTTAAAGGATTACAACACATAAATAATTACATAAGCCGACCGGCCAAATAAATATAAATAAATCAGAGTACAACGAACAGTGGTGGCTTGATTACCCACCCACAAGCACACTGACTAGGGGTAGAACCCCATTAAGTTCAAGACCTAAAAGAGAAGTCGTTTACCCGCATTCTCTCAGAAACTAAGACATGAAAGCTCTAATTCAAAGGAAAAGCTATTTGTGGTCTCGATTTTCAGCATAAAGCAAGATTTTGTTCACAAGCCACTTATAACGAAATTTAAGCAAGGCACTTTTAGCAATGTATAAAATTTCACTAAACATAGCATGGCTACAACATAAATGAGTAGATAACAATTCCTTACCCACGTCGGGGAGTAAGGCAAATTCTTTGCATAAATCAACATCTTATTCAGCACAAAACGATTCATTTCAAGAACATTTTTGGAAATCACAAAATTCTAGATTTATACCCATAGCATTTCATTATGTTGCTCATGACCGTGAGCACGACTAATCGAGTAGTTTTTATAACTCTGCAGAGTTTGTACAGCTTTACCCACATGATATGAACACTTTGTTTCGAGTTTGCAAGTCTCTATCACACTCTTCACATTGAGTGCGATCTAGAGGTCATAACATAGCCTTTACACTACTTGGTCCCTAGCCTTACACCAGCACGATACATGTTCCCTCTATTCTATGTCATACTGGAATAAGACCTAGAACCGTTAAGTGGCGGGCACACGCCTTAACTTAACGCCGTGTTGGCGGACACGATAGGAACCAACCCACGTGGCACGATATCGTTGTATTGGACAGACTTAGTCGCCTAAACTACCACGACGGGGTAAATAGGAAGTTCCTCTGGGTTATCCGAACCCATACACTTCGGCCTACCATAATGCAAGGCTAGGTGCTAAATAGATTACTCAGCTAAGGCTATCCCATACTAGCACATGTGGATGTATGGTATACACACTGAATGACATGTAGTTCAGTCCTTAATCGACTCGGGCAAACACTCCCCCTATCGGTATACGAATACATCAATCGCATACCACTTGCCGCCCAAGTCTAAAATCACATTTTATTTAAATTTTATTTCACAAATATTCAGAGGTTCACCTCTGGTTCAAAATGTCCAAAAAAGATTTATAAAGAGTTTAGCAATAAATTCATGAACCATGTTTCGTTTATCACTAAGCAAGGCTAAGCATTTCATCTTTATAAAACATAACATAGTCATATGAGCACATCTAAAGTACTCTAATTAATCCTAAGGTTCAAAACAGAAAGGAATTGATTTTCAAACGGGGTTCATGCATTTTCAGGACATAGCTACAGATCATAGGTTCAAATTGTCGATAGTGCAAAATACGCATGCAACTTTACAAACAAAATCATTTAGCTCGAAAACATGGGATTCAAAGTGTTAAAAGGAGGGGCATGAACTTTCCTTTATGTGGAGAAAAATTAGCACACCATCCACTCCTCCGTTTACTCAATCAACTAAACAAAATATACGGTATGCAATTAAATACCGAAAATAGGCAAAAATCCAAAATGCTCTAAAATGCATGATTTTTGTAAATTGAGTAGGTACTGGTCTAAAGTGAATTTAGGTGAAAGAATTTATTATTTATCTTACTCTATTTGGGAGGTATCGATTTTAGAAGTTTCCTTGGGTCGTAGCGGTATAGGGTTAGGTGCTGTTTGGACAGTGTTCCTATAACCTGATTTTTGTTAACTTGACTTCACGGGGGTGAAGATATGTGTTTTCTAGGATTGACACATTTGTTTTTTATAATTTTTGGAGTTACTATGATTTCCTTATAGATATTACAATTTACAACGGGTCCTAGGCATATAGCCCTATGTGTACATGGCTTTAGGGTTTTGAGTCCAGAACTTGTTAATTCATGACCTAATTAAGTAAACTAATTATGTTTGCTATTTATTCTACTCTAGTTCTACAATTTTAGATTTTATTTTATTTTACCTCATACTTTGCAAGTAGGGGTGTTTTGTCATTTCTTTTTTTAACATACTAATCTAGATATTGCTATAAGGGGTAGGTGCTCAAAATTTTAGTGAATGAAGGTGGAACTATGGTCCCTCTGATCCAACATGTTCTATCCTAATTTATTTAGGGCTAGGATTCAATTCATGTATATACATATTTATATACACATGGTGCTTAGGTTATTTGTAACTATTAGCTCCTAGCTTATCTCTTTAGGGCTTTTACTACCTACTCAGTGTATGAATTGTCATATTTTATTTTACCTAATTGAAATTCATCACTTGCTAGTTTTATAGAGACTTAGTTCATTTAAAAGGATTAAAAATGAATTTACTACAAATTTTACAAGTTAAAGTGTGCACTAAGTTGTTTATTCCTTATATAAATATTTAAGAGCTTTTACTATAAAGTGAGCATATATTTGTATTCTATAATTTGAAAGTACATACTTTGGTGATTCTACAGAATTTAAGTTTACTAAAAAAGGAGTTAATATGAATTTTAGATAAATCTCTAAAGTTTAGCTTACCAAAATCACATCATCTTAATGTAAATAATTTTAAGGGGTATCTGGTAGAAAGGAACTATATGTTTTTATTTTTCCTAAATAGAGTGTATAAGTTGGTGGACCTGTAGAATTTGAGTTTGTCCAAAAATAAGTGAAATTAAATTTTCTATGTATTTTAGAAGTTTATGGTAGCTCTATGGTGTAAACACATGCCCCCTGCCTTTTATGATGAACATCATGAATCTAAAAGCATAGAACATGTTTGTATCAGGCGATAATCCATATTACCATCCATAGAACTTCCTAAGCATCTTGCCAAACACTCGGGAAGTATTTCTTCAAGTATCTTCTTGAAATGATCCTGCTTTCACCTTTTTGTTGTAAGCCTTAGCCACCCTCTTCTTCTCTTTCTCTATTTCTTCCAAAGCCTTCAATGCTTACCGATCAACTTCATCAAGATTGTCTCTCATCAAGGTCTTGTAGTCTTCAACCGACAAATCATCTTGCTTTATATATCCAAGAGAGCCAAGATTCACCTTTACCGACAAAATAGCTTCCTGTGCATAGACCAACTCAAAAGGAGTAACCTTGGTAGCACCATGTTCAGATATATCTTGTGAGCCCATAACACTTCAGAAAACACCTCATGCCACCACTTTGGATGTTCCTCAATCTTCTTCTTGACTAACTTCAACAATGTTTTATTGTTCGACTCGGCTTGTCCATTAGCTCGAGCGCAGTAAGGAGAAGAACTCAACAATTTGATACCATAAGATTCAGCAAAACTTCTCACCTCCTTGGACATAAAAGAAGCTCTTTGATCCATAGTCAAAGTTTGAGGAACACCGAATCTATGAACAATATGCTCCAAGATAAAGTCAATTACCTCCGTGCATGATATATTCTTGAGCGGCGGCACGGCTTCGGCCCACATGGTAAAGTACTCCACCGTAACTAGCATGAACCGATGCCCTTTCGATGACGAAGGATAAATTTGACCTATGAAATCTAAAGCCCAACCTTGGAATGGCCCCAAGACCAGGATCTTTTCAAATACTCAATCAAAGGAATTCTCTAGTCTTCTTCTGTCTCCTGGGCACAAATGTCCGAACTTACAATCAATTTGGCCTTTGAATCAAGTGTATCGTGCCCCCCGCTTCCTGTTCAAACCCGGTCTGACCAGCCAAGCAAAGCCGGTCAGACCATCGACCATCCGCGGTCATACCAAAAGCAATGTGCCGGTCAGGCCGCCTGCCATCCACGGTCAAACCAGCGGCGATGCACTGGTCAGACCGCCTACAATCTTTGTCCTCGCGAATTTCGCCCAAAGAATCAAGCATCGACTTATCCAGTATTAAAATACTCCCTTTTTGATATTATAGCCAGATGCTTGGTGTATCAAATTATTGGACCAAAATCCCTTCTTTCTAGACATATGAAAATTATAACATGCAATTAATATGCCTAGATGAATACTAATTCAAGTGGCTTTTGAAACAATAATCATCAATGCATCAAAAACACTTAGCCACTTGAAGTATGATCAATAATGAATCACCAAAGTCATATGTCTCGCATGCATGAATTCCAATAAACTACAAGTGTAAGTAATCGGCTTAAATATGTATGCAAAATATTATAACAATGCCAATGTTCTTAAAGAAAACAACTCTAGAATAAATCATCACATTGACCATTGACATTAGCCGGATTACTAAGAAACAAAATTTCATGATGCAGTAATTATGAAATCTATATTTTCTATGGTGATTCATCAAAACATGCATGATTTGGCTTTTAATAAATATCAAAGATCAATGAGCGAAATCATACTTTAAATAAATTATATGCCAACTTGCCAATTCCACCACTCAGAATTGACATTTGCAACATGTATGCATAATATCAATTTGACAAGCAAAACACACATGTGCTAGATAACAAGCAATGTTCTAACATGACATAGGCATACTATAATGATGAGCACAATAAACCCATACCTTGCCTTAGCATCCAACAAACGGCGGCTCAAAGATGTGATGTTGTATCCATCGTCGTTCATCTTTCTTGATTTCTTCATGAGCATATTAATGTCTTGCCCCTGAGAAAAATCGGCTTTCTTGATTGCACAATTTCGAAGGCAAGACAAACACCGTAGTAACATCCATAGCAACATGCGGAGGAGAGTTATCTCTAATGACCGAAGATTCTTCTCTCTTGGATTTACTATTACTCTGGGAAATCATCGGTCTCTTAGCTCTTACTTTCTTGGGACTCGACACTTGCTTATGTGTTATTCGAGGCTTCAAATCATCACATGTCTTGTTCTCCACATCTTCGGCCTTCTTTTCTTTTTGATCTATGGCTCGAAGACGTTGTAGCCTCCTCTTTTGAGAGCGAGATAAGCCGGAAGGTATCCACTTCGGCTGTGGTTGTTTTCTAGGAACCAAGCAATGATTTTTGATATTTGTGGCTGAAGTGGAAGCTCCTATGTTGCTCTCATTCTTCCCACTCATCTCAGATGCCTCCCGGTCAGACCGGCCTCTGGGCCCGGTCAGACCGGCGCCATGCTGTCGGTTAGACCGGCCTAATGGTCCCGTCAGACCGGTAATAGGTTGGCAGTTAGACCGCTCTACTGTCTCGGTCAGACCATCATTGTTTGCAGCCACGATCTCAGCTTCGGTCTTCTCTGCTTGTAGCTCCTTTGTCGCATCTCGAGTAGGTACTTGAACATCTTGAGACTCCTCCTTGATAGTAACGACCTCTGGAGCTTTGGCTTCTTTTCTCACCCACACTTTCTTCATCTTGTTTGCCTTTGCTCACCGGACTGATTCTTTTGTGAGAAATGGTCTTGTCTTGATTTAGACGAATGACTTGGTATTGACCTAGGTGATTCCTTCCATTCTTGATTAAACGACATAGGTGGTTGAGGCATCCACAACATATAATACATAAAAGGATAACCAAACGATGGCATTGGATATGGATACCATGGCGTCACAACTAGAGGTTTGTATGGAGTTGATATTGTTGATGGTTCCGATTGCTTTGGCATTTGACCAAATCTCTTTCTAGGAAGCGATCTTGGTCTTTTTGTATCACTAGTACGATTATCAAATCGTTGACCAGCTAATCCCTTCTTGTATTTAGCCATAAGAATCTCAAAAGTGAGCTTCGACTTTTTAGTCTTTATAGAACTGGATGACTTATCTTTTGTAACTTCACGATCTTTGGCCTTAGAATTATTGATCCAAATTATCTTGGGACGAGGATCCCTAATAATAACATTTTTCCTTTTCATAGATTCAGCTTGGCTAGACCGAACCAACAATTTCTTGTCATCAAAATCAATAGGAACAATAGAAAGAGAATCATGAATAATTCCGGTCTTAGCAATAGGTGTAACCGAAATAGTATCACAATTGACCGATGAATTATCAATCGGTCTTTGCTCCATCAAGCTCGCATCTTTAAAATAATCATGAAACTTATGCTCCATTGGTGACCATGTAGAAATTGAATTAGGAGCAAGTAAACTAAACCACGTAGATGCAATGTTTGACAGAGAAAGAGGAAACAACTTTAACTTAAGCAAATCATCATTACCGGCCTTACCACATTGATCAATAAAATGGCCGATATGCTCTGTTGTTGTTCTAGCATCCTCACCTATGGGCACCTCAAACCCTTGTGGGTATGGGACCGAACCTACATGTTCAGGATACGGCCTTTCACATGTATGCAATGTTGCTTTAAGCTCTATTTTATCACTACCTTGCAAGACATTGTCACTATCTTTTCCAACATTCACATGGCCGATCTGTGACTCGGTCTTAGGTGAAAATACTATTTTACTATCGCCTGTGATACAATCCAAACCGTCATTTAGTTCGGCTATATTTTCAATGATACCATTATCCAAGCTAGCAACACAATCCGAACCAATACTTAGTTCGGCTATACATGCATCGTTGTCCAAACTAGTAACACAATCCGAAGCATCACTTGGTTCGGCTATGAATTTTATTCCATCATTGTTCAAAGTAGTAACACAATCCGAACCAACACTTGGTTCGGCTATATTGCTTATTGCATTATCATTCAAACTAACATTTAAGCTATTATCATCCACTCAGCTTTCCTGAGCCAGAGCTTCATGTACACATGATCAACATCAAGAAATATCTGGCCATTCAATCTCTCTTTAATAGAATCAAACAATCCATTGTGTGCAATGTTGGCCAAATCTTTTTGAGTTATGTTCAAACTAAAACATCGGTTTCTAGCATCTCTAAACCTTTTGATATAATCAATGATAGATTCATCATGTTTTTGCCTCACCGATGTTAAATTAGACAACCTAAGCTCAGTTTCACCAGCATAAAAGAAATCATGAAATTGTTGTTCTAATTGAGCCCAAGTATGAATAGAATTTGCCGGTAAAGAAGTAACCATGTAAAAGCAGTACCAGACAAAGACAAAGAAAACAAATGCAATTTGAGAACATCATTGGTACTAGCTTCACCACATTGTGTAAGAATTGACCTATGTGTTCCCATGTAGTCCTATTATCCTAACCACTAAATTTAGTGAACTCAGGAACTCTATAACCACGAGGATATGGGATATTATCAAAATAATCAGGATACGGCTTTTGGTAATCCTCAGCACGATTCCTTGGCTCAATTTCAAATGATTCCCTAATGATTTTTCTAATTTGGTCTTCCATATTCTCAGGTCTTGGTTGTGGATTTGATGGCCTAGGAATAGGTGGTTGTGGCGGCACAATATGATTATACTAGCCATAATGCGTGTTTTGTGCCAATCCATCAACTTGATGATTTTGTACTGGCTCATAGCAACTATTGGCACAAATAGCATGGGTATGTGGAATAAGATGACTAACAGTATTAACAGGTGACGAATAATAATTAAAATCAGTACTGTTAGTCATGGTGTGAAAACCTGGCAAAATTTCCAGGGAACCTGTCTGACCGGCTATAGATAGCCCGGTTTGACCAGCCAAGCACCAGGTCTGACCGACCCATGGCCCGGTCTGACTGGTGGTCAGTGGTGCGGTCAGACCGGCCGTAGGAGGCCCGATCTGGCCAAGATAGGGCACGGTCTGACCGGCTATGGGGGGCACGGTTTGACCGGCATAGCACATGGTCTTACCAACCATTGTAGGCACAGTCTGATCGACATTGTGTGCGGTCTGACCGACGTAATGTGTGGTCTGACCGTTGGCTAAAATTTTTCGATAACTGATTCCTGGGGAATCGGTTGTTTAAATGCCCAGTGATCCATCCATAGCATTATAGGTACATTGTACAGATGCAAAACTAGAAGTAGCATTGTATTGTTGATAACTGTCTATTTTAGAGCCAATTTTCTTAATAGCCTTATCAAAATTAGTTTTGAAAGCATTTTCTATCATATCATTATTTTTATCAATACAAGCGCTAAAAGATGCATCTACACACTGATCAATATGTTTCCAAATAGCAATAGATGGATCGGGCGGATTGGAGGTTACCTTGAATTTAGGAGGAGGTCTAGGCTTGAGAACCACACCTTGATGGGTCCTGATGAGCGAACTTGCCAACATCTCCTCCAATGTGATCTCGTTGACCTCGTCACCGCTCGCCATGGTTCATGCGAGTGTAAATTGGTTTCGGCTGTAATAGCCGAACGCCAAAACTTTGTAACGAAGGCAAAGACGGCACTCGGCGTAGATTGAGGTAGAAATGATAGTAGTAGCTGAAGTATAGATTGATTTCGGTTGTATGGCCAAAAATCAAAACTTTTGATTTGACGAAACAATATCTGAATACTTAGACAAAATTCGGCCATAATATGGCCGAATAAATCGATCCCCAGCAGAGTCGCTAAAAATCGTGTTGGCAACTTTTTTGCAAGAAGACAAACACGATCGAAACACCTAAATGCCTTGCGGTGATATGGAGTCGCCAACCACCCCGATCTAGCCAAAGAGCCAAATCAAGATGGGTTTTGTAGATTAAACCGGCTAGCGAAGCCGATTTGAGTAGAATGATGGATAGATACCCGTCTCGTGGGCAAACAGAAGGTTTTCAGGACAAATCGACAAAGAGATATCGCACTCTCGCAGCGACGGCGGACGATTTACAGCGCAAATCGACAAAGACAGACTAAACTAGGGTAAAGTAGAAAACATGGCTGAAAAGTAAAAGTAAGATAATGATTCAATTGTAGAGATTGGGAGACAGATTCTGTATTGTGTATCTCCCATTGAACCCGCCTAGGCCCTTAAATAGGGGTTGGACTTGCCTCCTATAGGTCCTCCTCCACGTTCAATTTGGGGTAGATACCTTAGGAAACCCGATACATACCTTATGGAGCAAGGAAACCCAAGTACCGATGAAAATCGACTCGGTCTCGGACTCTGTCGGTTAGACCGGTCACATGCCGCCGGTCTGATCGGCCCTTAGCCCCGATCTGACCGGCCCATACATGGCGGTCAGACCGGCCCTCTGGCGGAAACCGGCAGATTTTCCAAATTTTGGCAATTCTCTCTATTTCAATTTTGGGTGACAATTTTGGGTGAAATAGTAAGTGCCAAGTTTTATAACTCTAAATTAAAGTTCATCTTCTTATTAGTTCACAGGAATTTGTCCCACTCCAAAATGTGTTGTAGTTTATTTTATATGGATTTTACAAGTTTAACAATTTTTCTGTTGAAGGAATAGTGCTGTGGCTGTTTTTCTTTTGAAATTTAAATCCAGAAAATCATTGGTCCCACTAGTCAGTGGCTTGGTCATTTTGCACATAAGCCCCTGGAGTTTTTTATTTTTGGACCCAGAGTCCTTAGCACGTGTTGAATAAAAGTACATTAAGAGTCCTTGAGTTTTTGAGTAATTAAAAATGGATCCAAGACCCCACTTGTAAGTCTAACATCTTTTACAGTTAGAACCCGACAAGTTTTAAACTTATTTTTAATCCATTTTTCTGGCGCCTAATTACGCGGGCCTCGCATGTCAGTGAGGCCGTGGCTAAGGGAGGCGGTGCTCGGCGCGGAGGCCTCAGCCGGCGAGATTGGTGGCGACGTCGGTGGCGAACGGCCGGGTTTTGCAAGGAGCGACCAAAAGATAAAATGTGCGCTAGCTCCTCACGCTCGCAATGGGGGTGGTCTTGTCACTGGTGATGGCCGGAGTCGATGGTGGCTACGGTGCAAGCGGTAGCTAGGTTCGGGCCGCGGGTGCATTTTAGGTTAGAGACCGATTCTACCAAAGGGAATGCATGCATGCGAGTGCTTGAGTACTTAGGTGACTCATTGAACGACTACCAAAGGCTGGTGAAGCTAGGGCATCGGCGGCGGCACGAGGAAAAGCCCGACGGTGGCGCGAAAGCTTCGAGTCAACATCGCCAGCTCACTTCGGCCTTTAATCCACCACGAGGAGATGAGGGACGACTCAATGAAGCTTTAAGGATGCTGTAGGTGCGAGGAATCGGACTCTAAATCATGGGGTGCACAAGAAGCGACAATCGGCGGCGGTGGCCGGAGTTAGAGAAGACAACAGTGATCTCGCTTCTCGGTGCACCATTTACCAAGGTTCTTGAGGGGAAACGATGAGAGGGTTGAGGTGAAGACGTTGGCGCAGTGGCTCAGCCTGCCTTGGTCCACCATGGCCAGAACGTCGATGAGATCAAAGCGGCGGCGCTCCGGTGCACGCTCCAGGCTGGTGACGGCATGGCGGCGTTCCCATTGATTGGCTGCGCGAAATGCGATGGTGTCAAAAAGGAAAAATTTTGGCATTATGAGGTGAGTGTGGAACACATATGAGATGGGTGGTATTAGCTCGATGGTGATCGATGGACTTTCCCTTCCCGACGGCCGGCGGCTAGGATGAGGGCGACGGAGGAGCAGAGGCTCTTCTCCCTTGGTTTGCTCGGTGCTAGGGTGGAGAGTGAAGTGACGCGACACCACTTGGAGGAGAAGAAAACGAGCTCGGCATGGCCACGTTCTCGGACACGCGTTGAACATGCCGGCGGCTTGCTCTCCCGTGCTCTCTCTCTCTGATCTCTGGTGGCTCTTTGAGCGGTGGAGTGCTTTGCACTTTGGTGGAGCTAGACTGGGAGGCTGACAGGTGGGTCCAGGACGTGGTGTGCTAGGCAATGGAGAGTGGGCTGGGTAGGAACACAAGTGAAAGTGATTTTAGCTATATTTTCGAAATCATTTCTCTCACTAAACTTTGGAGCTCAGTAACTAAATCTGTGTGAATGGTAAATTCACGAAATTTTTATGGAGGTAGTTAATCATCCCTAGGTTCCATTTTCTTTGGTTGCATTCAAAAATTATTTATAGTTTTCTCCCAGAAATTCAACAAATATGGGCTATCTAGAAACTAGTTTTAATTTTTAGGAGACCAAAAGCGAGGGAAAAATACTAGAAAAATTATATTTATTTATGTTAATTAACCTAGTTTTTATTAAATTATTTTCCACATACATTTCTATGGATTTTAATGCATATTTTAGTTAGGTATAGTTTTTAGCCGATTAGGATTATATTTTGCCTATTATTTGACTGCTTTGTCAAATTTGTTTGGGGCATCAAACCTAGCTTTTAAATTGCAAAAAAATTATGTTGAGTTGTATATAATGTTTGGCATCTGTTAACGATCAAATTTGGTAACGATCAAATGTGCTATAATCGGAAAGAAGAATATATTCATAAATCAAAAACCCTAGAATGCAAATCTATAAGTTGAGGCGGAAAAGAAAGGGTTTTGAGCCGATTAGGGCGTACCTTAGGGAACTGAGCAGATGCGGCGGTCGATGCGGTGGCGACGGCGACGGAAGAGGCCATCGTGTGAGCGGAGAGCGCCGGAGGAAGGAATCGCCGATGCGGGTCTTGAAAACTGGGCGGGTCAGCAAAGAGCTCGGGGGTTGCTGAGGTGGCTGTTTGTTTGTGACGGCGTGACTTGTGTGGTGGCCGCGGGGAAGGTATTTAAAGAGTTATGCAACGGTCGAAACAGAGTCGTGCTAGGATTGCGCCTTGGATTTGAATCGCCTAAAATGCGCAACGTTTCATATTGCGGACTTGGGGGTCATGTGTTAACGATCAAATTTGGTAACCTAACTCCCGGGTTTGAAGCAAAGATTGAAGCAGAATCAGAGAAGATGCGCGATTTCAGAAAAGATGGAAGCATAATCGGCTGAGTCTGAATCGGTTACGGAGCCAGTCGGTTGAGAGCAAATCGGACTAGGACAGCCGATAGCCGATTCTGAGTCAGGGTTGAAGTGGGACCAATCCCGATGGAAAGCATAGAGATAAGGAGTTGGATTCGGTTCCCAAATTGTGCGCTAAAAGATATTGCCATCTATGTATAGAATCCTCTAACAACAATTGTATCTGTAAATTAGAAATTTGTTTAGATTTCCTATTGTAATACGGCATGGGACCATGTCCCAGGATATTGTCGTACCATGTATAGTAGATTAGATAGAAACCGTGTCTTGCATGAGTAGTTTGTTCTTGGGTATAAATAGGACCCGAGACCCTTATAAAAATATTATCAATACACAAACAATCAACTTTGGGTGCATCGCCTACTATTTTCTTCAGACCAACACTTGATCCGGCTTCGGGCTGCATCGTTTCGACCCCCGATTAAGGTAAATGTTTGTCATTAGTGGTGTATCTCGTCGAATTTAGTGCTTCCATCGCTATGATACTCTACATTCAATGATTTATGCTGCGCTAGTTATCATGTGTCGCATATAATCTAGAACAATGTCTAGATCTATCTTGATGTCGGCCTATTTCTGTCAAGAACCAGCAGCCGATAGAGCTAGATCTAGGGGTTGGCCTAGATTATATGCGGTATCCACCGTCTCGAGGGGTTTACATCAGCAATAACAGATCTCATTGTTCTTTTTATACTTAATGCTGCATCAATTTGACCTATTAAGTCATTCTTAGAGCTCTTGTGATCTGTTCAGCTAGATGTATATGCTTAGAGACAATGCCGGGGTTTCAGCCGACCTTATCTGTTTTAATATTCTTTTAGTGTGTTTACTACTAGATTCATTAAAGCCGCCTCTTGTATTAAGATCTTACTCTGGTTAAATGCCCTAAGCCAGAATCAGCATGTCAGCCATAGCCGACAGCCGACTGATCTAGGCTTAGCGCATTTAGCCTAGAACAATATCTTTTCATAAGATGAATTGGAGTACTAGCCGATCCACAGTTAGTCCTATGATATCGGCTAGGCTATTAAAGCGTATATTTATTATCCTTTTGTATATTTAGATTAAGTGGTTAATACTGTCTCGGCATAGCCGATCTATCCCAATCACTTAAGTTTAAATGTGCTTTCGGATAGCATATATATGTTAATTGGTTCCCTTAGCCGATCCAGTAGGATCTAACTTAACCCTTAACACATACATCTTTGTTTTTTCTTGTTAGTTAACAGATCAAACCAACTGGCACGCCCTGTATTTCACAGACAGCCGAGAAGGACCTGCACTGGAGTTAAGCATATCTCGCAGGCCAGCGCGTGAGAGAAATTTCTCATCAACACGCTTCTTGGCACGCCCGGTGGGACTATCTTTGTCAACTCGGCTAGGACGCATCGACGTAGCTGACAAGATGGTCGACATCAAGAGCCCCAACGTTTCTCAGAAAAACGTCGTGCCTGTGAAGATGGAACAACTGTCGGCTGAACAGCAAGCCGACTACAAGAGGATGGTAGAAGAGCTCCAAGCCAACTACCTACAGTCGTTCACCCAGACGAGGTCTGGGGCTGTGCACCAGAAATATAAATTCAGCATGGACGAATTCAAGACGTCCTCTTCTGGCGGATCAAAGGACAAACAGAAGGCGGAGGAGCCAACTCAGGAGCAAGGCGATTCGGGTTTGCATACTTCGCAAGAATGAATTGATTCGGGCGTGCACCATGCACTGATCAACCAAAGTGGCATTCTTGTCAACACCCTCAACAATATGATTGCCACTGTGGTCGACGCCAAGATAGCCGACCAACTGCAGCGGGGGCCGACGTACTTCACGAACGGCCGGTTTTCTGGTTACAGGACATTGGCCACCCAGAATCGGCCGATCCCACCACCAGCATAGCCAGGGCCGCCAGGTGGGATCCTCAACTAGCCGAATCCGTCTGGATCGGCTTCGAAACCGGTGGTCACCATGCTGAACCGACAACAACCACTCCCCCAGGACCAGATCACCAACATGTTCAACAACAATCGGCAATTAGAGTCGGTTGCCCAGATCGGCCTGGGAGGACAGTACAACGCCGGTGGTCAATAGCTGTCCCCGGATCCGCCGACGCCGACGCCGCCGCCGGTGAATCGGCCGCCTCCCGCTGGCCATCCGCACCAGTACCAGTACCAGGGAGGCCATCAAGATTAGCACTACAGGCCCCAGACACCACCACCTCTGTATCAGCAAGCACCAGCGCCATATGATCAATATGAGCCGATAGAGCACGACAACCGAACGTGGGGCGATTTGATTGTGGACGTCATGCGCGATCAGTTCGGCCTCAAGCCAAAAGATTCGGGAAATATGTATCGGTACCCCTACCCGGAGCACTTTGAGCGGGTTCCACTGCCCAACCGATACAAAGTCCCGGATTTTTCAAAATTCTTAGGGCAAGACAACGTATCGACTTACGAGCACGTCAGCCGATTCTTAGCACAGTGTGGTGAAGCATCGGCTACAGATGCCATGAGAGTTCGATTGTTCCCCTTGTCTCTTTCGGGATCGACCTTCACCTGGTTCTCTTCATTGCCCTACAACTCGATTCAGAGTTGGGCCGATCTCGAAAAGCAATTCCACAGCTACTTCTACACCGACAACCATGAGATGAAGTTGTCGGACCTCACTAGCATTAGGCAGAAGCACAACGAATTGGTTTAGGACTACATTCAATGCTTCAGAGAGATGAAGCCTGGTGCTATCGGACGCCCAGTTAGCCGATTTGGCCTTCCATGGCCTGATCGCACCGATCCGCGAGCGCTTCTCCGCTCAAGACTTCGATAGCTTGGCGCATCTTGCGCAGAGGGTGACGGCCCATGAGCAGAGGTTTCAGGACACCAGGAAGGCCGTCAAGAACGTAGCCCAAATCATCATCGAATCAGCCTCCGATTCCAGCGATGATGATACAGAGGTGGCTGTAGCCGAATGGACAAAGAACAAGAAAGTCATCATTTCCCAATGGCTGCTGAAGACTGCCAAAGAGGAGAAATACGATTTTGACATCACCAAGGCCGACAGGATCTTCAATTTATTACTCAAGGAAAAGCAGATCCAGCTTCCCAAAAATCATGTGATCCCATTGGTTGATGAACTATAAAAGAAGAAGTGTTGTAAGTGGCACAACACTACATCCCATGCCACTAATGATTGTTAAGTCTTCAGGCAGTAGATCCAGTCGGCAATAGAGGCCGGGAAGCTCAAGTTTGCCGATTCCACTCGGCCGATGAAAGTAGACGGCAACCCCTTCCCAGTCAACATGGTTCAAGCCAGTCCCAAGCGAGCTGATCGGCAACGCAGAATGACGTGCAGCTTAGCTGAGACGTTAAAAGGGGTCAAGGCAGAGAGCAAGCCGACTAGAGATCAAGCCGTGCCAATCAACACGGTGTGCCCCGTTGCCCGATCGGCTGACCGACGACCGATCAACACAGATAGCCGACGCCGTGATCTTGGCGGGAAGAAGAGGCTCGGTTTGAAAGATTTCATCGCCAGGAGCCAGAGACGCGAGGCCGCCAGTACGACGGGGATCACAGTGGTGTCGATCCTCATTGGCATTGTGAATTTTTTAGGCACTGCTAGGAAACCGGGATGAGGCTGCCGACGCTAGACGATTGCCCGGCCTGCAGCAGTTACCGCGAGGACAAACGCAGGAGCCTGCCAATCACCAATCCAACTCAGTTTGTCCCTAGGGCCATACAGCTTAACCAGCGTTGGCAGTCCATCCACGATCGGCTAGGGCCGATCCATCAAGACTTCTTTGATGAAGAGGACGAAAACAATGATTACTACGACGAAGAAGAAGTTGATGATGAAGAACCGGCCAACCCCCAATGGTGTCCTTCTGACCTTTTCACGAAGACGCGGAAACGAAGAATTCAGAGGTTGAAGCGTGAAGGAAGGGAAGAGAAAGTTCGGTAGATGATCCAGAACAACGCCGTTGGCTAGGCAAGAGCAAAAAGCAATGGAGGCCCAAAAGGAAAACTACGCCAGCCGACGAGGAACAAACCGGAGAGACCTCAGCCGATCAAGCCAGGAGGGCAGCCAAGGGGAAAGGAAAAGCTTCTGCATCGGTCAATATGGTATTCATATTGCTGGCCGAATTCGGTGCCCCTGAGGCCGATGCAAACAACATTGAAGACATCTTGGCCAAACTAGCACTGTCCTCGGATCAAGCAATTTTCGACAAGCCACAAGGGACTGAAAATCGGCATCTCAAGCCACTGTATGTGAAAGGCTTCATCAACGGCAAGCCGATGTCAAAGATGCTAGTGGATGGGGGAGCTGCAGTGAACCTGATGCCCTATGCAACATTCAAAAAACTGGGTAAGGGAGCCGAAGACCTGATCAAGACTAACATGGTACTCAAGGACTTCTGCGGCAACCCGTCAGAGACCAAGGGTGTGTTTAATGTCGAGCTGACCGTCGGCAACAAGACCGTGCCCACAACCTTTTTTGTCATCGATGGGAAGGGGTCTTACAGCCTGCTGCTCGGGAGGGACTGGATACATGCCAACTGTTGTGTCCCTTTCACCATGCACCAGTGTCTGCTTCAATGGGACGGCAACAAGATAGAGATTGTACCAGCCGACAGGTCAGTAAGCGTCGCCAATGCCGATTTGCCACTCTGGGAAATCGATGGCATTGATTGTTTGTCCTGGAAAATCTAGCAAGCCAATTTTCTAAAAGTCTCTGATTCTACCATACAGCTGATTAGAGACGACGAGCCGCAGCTGCTGCTTTGAGCAAGACGTCATGGAGGGCTCAAGCGTCTACGGCATGGACACCATAGACGAAGACGCTGGCAAGCTTGGGCAAGGTTTTACGTCGACTGACGAATTAGAGGAAATAGACATAGGCTCTGGAGATAGGCCTAGGCCGATGTATATTAGCAAAAATTTATCTTCTCATTGTAGATCCCAGCTCATTGCTTTGTTAAAGGAATATAAGGATTATTTTGCTTGGGAGTAGATGCCTGGTCTTAGCCAATCTATCATTGTTCATCAACTGCCAATCAAGGCAGGCTATCGGCCATTCAAACAGCCTCCCGAGAGGTTCAAGGCCGATATGTATGATGCGATCAAAGCCAAAATCACTCGGCTATACGATGCTGGATTCATTCGGCCTTGCCGATACACCGAGTGGGTCTCAAATATTGTCCCAGTATTGAAAAAGATTAATAAACTTAGGGTGTGCATCGATTTCAGAGACCTAAATAAGGCTACCCCTAAAGACGAATACCCGATGCCTATAGCCGATTTGCTCGTAGATGCTACTTCAGGCCATAAGATCATCTGTTTTATGGATGGCAATGCAGGTTACAATCAAATCTTTATGGCCGAAGAAGACATTCACAAAACTGCTTTTCGATGTCCTGGAGCAATCGGCTTATATGAATGGGTGGTTATGACATTTGGGCTGAAGAATGCTGGGGCAACATATCAACGGGCCATGAATTATATATTCCACGACATGATCGGCTCTCTGGTGGAGATCTACATTGATGATGTTGTTGTCAAATCTAGGGAGATAGAGAACCACATAACCGATCTGAAGCAGGTTTTGGAGCGGACAAGAAAATATGGCCTGAAGATGAATCCATTGAAATGTGCGTTCGGCATGTCCGACGGGCAGTTTCTGGGGTTTCTTGTTCACGAAAGAGGAATTGAGGTTACACCAAGGAGCATCAACGCTATCAAGACAATACAGCCTCCGAAGGACAAGAAGCAACTCCAATCGTTGATCAGCAAAATCAACTTCATCAGGCGGTTTATAGCCAATCTTTCAGAGAATATGAAGCCGTTCACACCACTACTTCGGCTGAAAGCCGATCAAGCATTCACATGGGGGGCAGAGTAGCAGAAGGCTTTGGACAACATCAAGGATTATTTAAGCTCGCCTCCAGTTTTAATGTCCCCACAAAAAGGGATACCATTCAAGCTGTACCTGTCAGTCGACGACAAGTCAATCGGCTCAGTCCTAAACCAAGAGGTTGAGCGCAAGGAAAAAGCTATCTTCTATCTTAGATGACGGCTGTTGGATGCAGAAACAAGGTATTTACCAGTGGAGAAGCTATGTCTGTGGCTATATTTTTCATGTACAAAGTTAAGACATTATCTACTATCCAATGAGTGCACAATAATATGTAAAGCCGATGTAGTCAAATACATGCTATCGGCTCCAGTGTTAAAAGGGCGAATTGGAAAACGGATTTTTGCCTTGACAGAGTTTGATCTGAGGTATCAGGCGCCCAGGGCAGTGAAAGGACAAGCTATAGCTGATTTTATCGTGGAACATAGAGATGACTCAATCGGCTCAGTCGAAGTTATGCCTTGGACATTGACATTTGATGGCTCAGTGTGCACCAACGGCTGCGGTATCGGATTGGTCATTGTTTCGCCTAGGGAGGCAAGCTTTGAATTTGCTTTTTCTATCAACCCCCATGCTACAAACAACCAAGCCGAGTACGAGGCTGTGCTCAAAGGGTTACATCTGCTCAAAGAAGTTGAAGCCGATGCCATTGAAATAATGGGAGATTCACTATTAGTCATCAGCCAGTTGTCGGGAGAATATGAATGCAAAAATAACGCGCTGATGGTCTACTATCAACAATGCCGAGAATTGATGGATAGTTTTCAACTAGTTACTCTAAAACATATCCCAGGGAGCATAATACAGAAGCCAATGATTTAGCTCAAGGGGCATTGGGCTACAAGCCGATGATAAGAGATATTGAAGTGGAAGTTGCTGCCATCACAGCCGATGATTGGAGGTCTGAAGTATACAACTATCTACAGAATCCTTCTCAATCGGCCTTAAGGAGATTGAGATACAAGGCGTTAAGATATGTTTTGCTTGACGAAGATCTCTACTATCGGACGATCGATGGAGTGCTGCTCAAGTGCCTTGGAGCCGATCAAGCCAAAGTGGCTATCGGAGAAGTTCATGAAGGGATTTGCGGCATGCATCAATCGGCTCATAAGATGAAGTGGTTACTTCGGAGAGCAGGGTATTTTTGGCTGACAATGCTGGAGGACTGTTTCAAATATTATAAAGGTTGCCAGGACTGTCAGAAATTCGGTGCCATACAAAGAGCACCAGCTTCGCCTATGAACCCGATCATAAAGCCTTGGCCGTTCAGAGGATGGGGCATCGACATGATCGGCCAGATCAATCCACCCTCAAGCAAAGGGCATAAATTCATTCTGGTAGCAACAGACTATTTTACAAAGGGGGTGGAGGCAATTCCTTTGAAGAAAGTCAACTCCAAGACGCAATCGAGTTTGTTAAAGAGCATATCATCTACCGATTTGACGTCCCACAAACAATTACAATAGACCAGGGATCTATCTTCATATCAGATGAGTTTGTTCAGTTTGCCGACGGCATGGGGATCGAATTACTAAATTCTTCGTCGTACTACACATAGGCAACGGGCAAGCAGAGGCTTCAAACAAAAGTTTGATCAAGCTGATTAAGAGGAAGATTTCTGAGTACCCAAAGCAATGGCACAGCCGATTAGCCGAATCACTTTGGGCATATCGGATGGCATGCCACGGATCTATCCAAGTCCCTCCACACAAATTGGTCTATGGACACGAAGCAGTATTGCCATGGGAAAATATCATCGGCTCAAGACGGATTCAGCTGCAAGATCAACTTACAGCCGATGATTACTATCACCTGATGGTGGATGAGTCATAAGACCTCGTTTTATCACGGATGAGGGCCTTGGAAAAAGTAACAAGGGATAAGGAACGAGTAGTCCGCTGTTAACGACCAAATTTGGTAACCAAATCCCTAAGCTCAAGGTCGAATTTGAAGCGGAATTGGATTGGTGGAATAATCGTGGAGAAGCAGAGGCTGCATCGGCTATGCTCAAATCGGCTGAGTAACGATTGACTATGAGGTCAATCGGCTGAGGTTGGATCGGACAAGGATAGCCGATAGCCGATGCTGAGTCAGAGGAGAAGATAAAACCGTTTTCGATGAAAGTGGTTGAAGATAAATAGAAGAATCAGTTTCCAAATTGCCTTAAAAGATATTGCCATCTATGGATAGAGTCTTGTAACGGTAATTGTATCTGTAAAATTAGGAATTTGTTTAAACTGTTTATTGTAATACGGCATGGGTCCTTCCCAGGGTATTGTCGTATTTTAAATAGTAGTTTAGATAGAGTCCAGGGTATGTACAGATAATGTTATTCTTGGGTATAAATAGGACCCGAGGTCCGTGTAATTAAAAATTATTCACACAATCAATATAACCTTTGGCGGATCGCCTCCTTTTTCTTCAGAAGAACAATTGATCCGGCTTCGGGCTACATCGTTTCGATCCCCAAGTTCAGGTAAATGTTTGTCATTAGTGGTGTATCTCGTCGAATTTAGTGCTTCCATCGTTATGACACTAAATTCGATGGTTTATGCTGCCCTAGTTATCATATATGGCATATAATCTGGAGCAATGTTTAGATCTGTCTCGTCATCGGCTCACTTCTGTCAGGAATCGGTAGCCGATAGAGCTAGATCTAAAGGTTGACCTAGATTATATGCGATATCCACTGTCTCGAGGTGTTTACATCAGCTACGGTAGATCAGACTGTTCTTTTTATACTTAATGTTGCATCAGTGTTGAACTATTAAGTCATTTTTAGAGCTTTTATGATCTGTTCAGTTAGATGTATTTTGCTTAGAGACAGTGTCGGGGTTTCAGCCGGTCTTATCTGTTTTAATGTTCTTTTGATATATTTGTTATCAGGATTATTAAAACTGCCTCTTATATTAAGATCTTGCTCTAGTTAAATGCCCTAAGCCGAATCGTTTGTCGCCTACTGACGACACCGATCGATCTAGGTTTAGCGCGTTTAGCTCGATCAATATCTTTTCATAAGATAAATCGGAGTATTAGCCGATTCACAGTTGGACTTATGACATCGGCTAAGATTATTAAAGCATATATTTATTATTCCATTGCATATTTGGATTAAGTGACTAATACTGTCTCGACAACAGCCGATCTATTCTAATCACTTGGTTTAAATACACCTCGGAATAGCATATATATGTAAGTTGACTCCTGCAGCCGATCCAGTAGGATCTAACTTAATACTTAACGCATATATCTCTATTTTTCTTGTTGGTTAACAGATCAAGCCAACTGGCATGCCTTGAACAGCATAGGTAGCCGAGAAGGACCTGCACTGGAGTTAAGCAGATCTCCCAGGCCAGCGCGTGAGGGAAATTTCTCATCAACATGCTTCTTGGCAGCTCCAGGCCAACTACCTACAATCTTTCACCCAAACAAGATCCGGGGCCGTACATCAAAAGTACAAATTCAGCATGGACGAGCTCAACGCATCCTCCTCTAGTGGATCAAAGGGAAAACAGAAGGTGGCGGAGCCGATTAGGAACAAGACGATTCGGCCCTGCATACTTTGCAAGACCGAATTGATTCAACCGTCCATCACGCGTTGGTCAACCAGAGTAGCATCCTTGTCAACACCCTTAATAACATGATCGCTACTGTGGTCGATGCCAAAATAGCCGACCAACTACAGCGGGGGCCAACTTACTTCACAGATGGCCAATTCCCTGGTTACAGGACGTTGGTCACCTAGAATCGGCCGATTCCACCACCAACACAACCAGGGCACCCAGGAGGGGTCCTTGGCCAGCCAAATCCAAATGAATCGGCTACAAGGCCAGTGATTACCATGCTGAACCGACAGCAATCTCTGCCCCAGGATCAGATCGCCAACATGTTTAACGACAATCGGTAGTTAGAGCCGGTTACCCACATTGGCCTGGACAGACAGTACAATGCCGGTGGCCGACAGCTGTTCCCGAGTCCACCAACGCCACCACCGGCAAATCGGTCGCCTCCCACTGATCACCCACTCCACTACCAGTATCAAGGAGGCCGCCAAGATCATCACTACAAGCCTCAGATGCCACCACCACTGTATCGGCAAGCACCCGCACCATATGATGCATACGAGCCGATACAGCAGGACAACCGGACTTGGGCCGATTTGATTGCAGACGTCATGCGCGATCAATTCGGCCTCAAGCCAAAGGACTCAGGGAACATGTATCGGTATCCTTATCCAGAGCATTTTGAGCGGATTCCATTTCCCAACCGATACAAGATCCCAGATTTTTCGAAGTTCTCAGGGCAAGACAACGTTTCAACCTACGAGCATGTCAGCCGATTCCTGGCGCAGTGCGGCGAAGCATCGGCTACAGACGCCTTGAGAGTCCGGTTGTTCCCTTTGTCGCTTTCGAGATCGGCTTTCACCTGGTTCTCTTCATTTCTTTACAACTCAATTCAGAGCTGGGCCGATCTCGAAAAATAATTTCACAGCTACTTCTACTCCGGCAACCATGAAATGAAGTTGTCGGACCTCACCAGTATCAGGTAGAAGCACAACGAGTCAGTTCAAGAATACATCCAACGCTTTAGAGAGATGAGGAACCGATGCTACAGCCTGGTGTTGTCGGATGCCCAGCTAGCTGATTTGGCCTTCCTTGGCCTTATCGCGCCGATCCGTGAACGTTTCTCCGCTCAGGACTTCGACAGCCTGGCACATCTGGCGCAGAAGGTGACAGCCCATGAACAAAGATTTCAGGAGACTAGGAAGGCCGTCAAAAACATAACTCAAGTCATCGTTGAGTCAGACTCCAATTCCAACGATGATGATGCAGAGGTGGCGGCAGCCGAATAGGCCAAAAACAAAAAGGTCATCGTGCGCTGGCGCCAAGACACCAAAGATGAAAGATATGACTTCGACATCACCAAGGCCGACAGGATTTTTGACTTATTGCTCAAGGAAAAAAGATCCAGCTTCCTGAGAACCACGTGATCCCATCAGTCGAAGAACTCAAGAAGAAAAATATTGCAAGTGGCACAACTCCACATCTCATGCCACTAACGATTGTAAAGTCTTCAGACAACAGATCCAGTCGGCAATAGAAGCCGCGAAACTCAAGTTCGCCGATTCCAATCGGCCGATGAAGGTAGATGGCCACCCCTTCCCAATCAATATGGTTCAAACCGGCCCTAGGCAAGCTGATCGGCAGCGCAGAATGACGTACAGCTTAGCCGAAACATTGAAAGGGGTCAATGTAGAAGGTGAGCCGACTGGAAGCCAAGCCGCGCCAATCAACATGGTGCGCCCCGTTGCCCGATCGGCTGATCGACGGCCGATCAACACGAACAGCCGACGCCGTCCCCAACAGCAATGGTGGCGGGAGGAGACCCGGTTTGAAAGGTTTTATCGGCAGGAGCTAGAAACACGAGGCTGCCGGTACGACGGGAATCACAGCAGTGCCGATCCCCATTGGCATTGCGAATTTTTCAGGCACTGCTGGGAGACCGGGATGAGGTTGCCAACACTAGAAAACTGCCCGGCTTTCAGCGAGTGCCCCGAGGACGAACACAGAAGCCAGCCGATCACCAGTACAACTCGGTTCGTCCCAAGGCCCGTTCAGCTCAACCGGCACCGGTAGTCCATTCACGATCGGCTAGGGCCGATCCATCAAAACTTCTTCGACGGAAACGAGAACAACGACTACTACGACGAAGAAGAGGCCGATGATGAAGAATCGGCCAACCCCCAATAGTGCCCCTTTGACCTCTTCACCAAAACAACTAAACGAAGAATTCAAAGGCTAAAGCGTGAAGGAAGAGAAGAAGAAGTTCGGCAAATGATCCAAGAACAGTGCCATCAGATGGGTAAGATCAAAAGGTGATGGATCTCCAAAGAGAAAACCGCCGCAGCCGACGAGTAGCAAGCCAAGGAGAGTTCAGCCGATCAAGCCAGGAGGACAGCCAAAGGGAAAGGCAAAGTTTCTGCATCGGTCAACATGGCATTCATATTGCCAGCCGAATTCAGTGCTCCCGAAGCCGATGCAGACACTATCAAAGACGACTTGGTGAAACTAGCACTCTCCCTGGACCAAGCTATTTTCAACAAACCCGAGGGGACCAAAAATTAGCACCTGAAGCCGTTGTACGTTAATGGATTCGTCAATGGCAAGCCGATGTCCAAGATGCTAGTTGATGGGGGAGCCGCAGTCAACCTAATGCCCTACGGAACATTCAGAAAACTAGGCAAAGGGGCCGAAGACCTGATCAAGACCAATAGGGTGCTTAAGGACTTCGACAGCAACCCGTCAGAAACCAAGGGCGTCCTGAACATCGAACTGACCATCAGCAATAAGACCATGCCCACAACATTCTTTGTCATCGATGGGAAGGGGTCTTATAGCCTGCTGCTCGAAAGGGACTGGATACACGCCAATTGTTGCGTTCGTTCAACGATGCATCAGAGCCTGATCCAATAGGACGGCGACAAGATCGAGATCGTACCAGCCGACAGGTCAGTTAGCATCGTCAGTGCCGATTTGCCACTTTGGGAAATCGAAGGCAATGATTGTTTGTCTAGGAAAATCTGGTAAACCAATTTTCTAAACGTGTCTGATTCCACAATACAGCCGATTAGAGATGACTAGCCGCAGCTGCTGCTTTGAACAAGACATGGTGGAGGGCTCAAGCGTCTTCGGCATGGACATCGCAGAAGAACATGATGGCAAGCTCGGGAAAGGTTTTACGTCGGCCGACGAGTTAGAAGAAATTGACATCGGCTCTGATGACAAGCCGAGGCTGACGTATATTAGAAAAAATCTATCATCTCATTGTAGATTCCAGCTCATCAATTTGTTAAAAGAATATAAAGATTGTTTTGCTTGGGAGTACTTCGAGATGCCCGGCCTTAGCCGATCCATTGTCGTTCATCAACTGCCAATCAAGGCAGGCTATCGGCCATTCAAACAACCTCCCAGGAGGTTCAAAGCCGATATGTACGACGTGATTAAAATCGAAATAACTCGGCTATACGATGCGGGATTCATTCGGCCTTGCCGATATGCCGAGTGGGTCTCAAACATTGTCCCAGTGTTGAAAAAGAACAGCAAACTCAGGGTATGCATCGACTTGAGAGACCTAAATAAGGCTACCCTCAAAGATGAATACCCAATGCTCATAGCCGATTTGCTCGTAGATGTTGCGTCAGGCCACAAAGTTATCAGCTTTATGGATGGCAATGCAGGCTACAATCAAATCTTCATGGCCGAAGAGGACATTCACAAAACTGCCTTCCGATGTCCTGGGGCAATCGGCTTGTATGAATGGGTCGTTATGACGTTCGGTCTAAAAAATGTTGGGGCAACATATCAACGGGCCATGAACTACATTTTTCATGATATGATTGGCTCCCTGGTGGAAATCTACATCGACGATGTCGTTGTCAAGTCCAGGGGGATAGAGGACCATATAGCCGATCTGAGGCAGGTTTTGGAGCGGATAAGAAAATATGGCCTGAAGATGAATCCGTTGAAGTGTGCGTTCGGCGTATCGGCCGGGCAATTTCTAGGGTTTCTTGTTCATGAAAGAGGAATTGAGGTCACACCTAGAAGCATCAATGCTATCAAAACGATACAACCTCCGAAGGACAAGAAGCAGCTTCAATCATTGATCAGCAAAATCAACTTCATCAAGCGGTCATAGCCAATCTTTCAGAAAAGATGGAGCCGTTCACACCACTGCTTCGACTGAAGGCCGATCAAGAATTAACATGGGGGGCAGAGCAACAAAAGGCTTTGGACAATATCAAGGATTATCTAAGCTCCCCTCCAGTCTTAATGCCTCCACAAAAAGGGATACCGTTCAAGCTGTACCTAATAGTCGATGATAAGTCAATCGGCTCGGTTTTGATCCAAGAGGTTGAGGGCAAGGAAAAGGTTATCTTCTATCTCAGCCGACGGCTACTAGATGCAGAAAAAAGGTATTCACCAGCGGAGAAGCTATGCCTATGCCTATATTTTTCATGTACCAAGCTAAGGCATTATTTTCTATCCAATGAGTGCACAATAATCTGTAAAGCCAATGTAGTTAAGTACATGCTATCGGTTCTAGTATTAAAAGGAAGAATTGGGAAGTGGATTTGTGCCCTAACAGAGTTTGATTTGAGGTATCAGGCACCCAGGGCAGTCAAAGGACAAGTTATAGCCGATTTTATCGTGGAGCACAGGAATAACTCAATCGGCTCAGTAGAAATCATGCCTTGGACATTGACATTTGATGGCTCGGTTTGCGCCAATGGCTCTGGCATCGTCTTGGTCATTATTTTTCCTAGGGGGCAAGTTTTCAATTCGCTTTCGCTATCAACCCCCATGCTACAAACAACCAAGCCGAATACGAAGCCGTACTTAAAGGGTTGCATCTACTCAAGGAAGTTGAAGCCGATGCCATCGAGATAATGGGAGATTCACTGTTGGTCATCAGCCAGTTGTCAGGAGAGTACGAATGCAGGAACGATGCGCTGATGGTCTACTATCAACAATGCCGGGAATTGATGGAAGGATTTCGGCTAGTCACGTTGAAGCATATCCCCAAAGAGCAGAATATTGAGGACAATGATTTGGCTCAAGGGGCATCCGGCTACAGGCCGATGATAAAAGATATTGAAATCGAGGTTGCTGCCATCACAGTCGATGATTGGAGGTTTGAAGTCTACAACTATCTCAAGAACCCTTCTCAATCGGCTACAAGGAAACTGCGATATAAGGCATTAAGATATGGTTTGCCCGATGAAGATCTGTATTATCGGACGATTGATGGTGTGCTGCTTAAGTGTTTGGGAGCCGATCAAGCCAAAGTGGCTATCGGAGAGGTGCATGAAGGGATTTGCCGCACGCATCAATCAGCTCATAAGATGAAGTGGCTGCTTCGAGGAGCAGGATATTTCTGGCCGATGATGCTGGAGGACTGTTTCAAGTATTACAAGGGTTGCCAGGTTGTCAGAAGTTCGGCGCCATACAACGAGCACCAGCATCGGCTATGAATCCAATCATCAAGCCTTGGCCGTTCAGAGGATGGGGCATTGACATGATCGGCCAAATCAATCCACCCTCAAGCAAAGGGCACAAGTTTATTCTAGTGGCAACAAACTATTTTACAAAATGGGTGGAAGCAGTCCCCTTAAAAGAAAGTTGACTCTAAGTACGCAATCGACTTTATCAAAGAACATATTATCTACCGATTTGGCGTCCCACAAACAATTACAGCGGACCAGGGATCTATATTCATATCAGACGAATTTGTTCAGTTTGTCGACGGCATGGGGATCAAGCTACTTAATTCTTCATCGTACTATGCACAGGCCAACGGGCAAGCCGAATCTTCAAATAAAAGTTTAATTAAATTGATTAAAAGAAAGATCTCTGAGTACCCCAAGCAATGGCATAGCTGATTAGCCGAATCAGTTTGGGCATATCGGATGGCATGCCACGGATCTATCCAAGTCCCTCCATACCAGTTGGTCTATGGGCACGAAGCAGTGCTGCCGTGGGAAAATATCATCGGCTCGAGACGAGTTCAGCTACAAGATCAGCTCACTGCCGATGATTACTATCACCTGATGGTAGACGAATCGGAAGACCTAGTTTTATCCAGGATGAGGGCCTTGGAAAAAGTAACAAAGGATAAAGAACGAATAGCCCATCATTATAATAAGAAAGTTGTGCCTAAGTCTTTTGAAGAGGGTGAACTCGTTTGGAAATTGAAACTGCTGATTGGATCCAGAGACAATAAATTCGGCAAATGGTCACCAAATTGGGAAGGAGCTTATATTTGGAAAGGCTCTAAATGGAAAGTATTTGAAAAAATATTACCCAAGTGTGTGGATCAATTCATGATTCGTTGTGACGCACGCATCGCCTTTAGGTGATTTTCAAGCCATGTTTTTTCCCCTAGTACCCTGTGATCGGCCGGCGGTAGCCGATGGTTATGACAACAAGATGCAAGTGTATTAAGCTCGTAATTTCGTCGATATCAAAGACATCAACGAAATTAGGGGGCATATGCATATACAAAACAACATGATATCGAGGAAACGAAGCAAATTTTTCAAAATTTTTCACATCTTCAAAAGTTTAATGTGATCGGCAAACATGCATTAAGCAGGGATCAAGTAAAGCAAGAAACAATGTTAGCCGATTACAGAAGTTGGACAATGTAAGCCGATTACAAGTGATAGGTTACAAGATTTACGAGTTCGGCCCTAACTATTACAACCAGCTCAGCACTTAAGGAAGTCCTTTATGGCCGATATTGCCCTGCGGCTGATCATGTCTATTTCTTCTATGGCCCTCGCGTCGGCTGCATCGATCCCCGGGATCAGCTTCATCGCCCTGGCCATGTCCGACAGGTTTGACACGACTGCCTTGATCTTTGCTTGCTGGTCTTCTATCTCTTTTGAAAGGCCAGCCATGCGTTGTTCTTTGGCTGCGATGTCAGCATCGACGATGGCAAGTTTGGCTATCAGCTCTTCCCGGCGTTTGCGAAGCCGATCGAGTTCCACAATCGGCTCGGTCTTCAGGGCGTCAAATTTGGCTTTTTCGGCAGTGATGTCTTGCTGACTGGCCTTGATAGTGTCTTCTAAAGCCTTGTTCTCGCGGCAATCGGCTATCCTTTGTCTGGCTCGTTCAAGCTTGTGCCAATGCGCCTCCAAAAAGGTAGCTGGCGCGATAGTGTCAGCTAGCTGGTCTGGTAGCCGATCTTGGACGTTCTCGAACCAACTACGGATGGAACCACAATCGGTGACCAAGAAGTCCAGAGAGCACTCCAGCCATTTGGCTATGTCCGCCAAGGTGGCTTGTAGCTCATTGTCTGATACGACCATGGTCTTGTCGACGCTCTCATCGGGATCGAGAAATTCTGATAAGTCGAAGTCCAGGAGATAGGCTACAGACTGCAAGATTGGAAATTGGTTAGAGAGCCGACATAACTAACAAGCCGATTTGTGAAGTTAAGTGAGGCTTACTCGGACAGCTGGAACTGACGTGGCCACGGCCTCAGCATCATCGGCGCGCGCAGCCATCGGCGTCAGCTCCCTCGACGCACGGGGGGCAGGTGTTGCAGCACGAGGGGGCTGTAAAGAAATATGAGTTAAAATTTGGCCGTGCTAGTTAGAAAGAGATGAGGATTGAGCTTACCGAGGGAGGAGGAGCCGTTTTCTTCCTTGTGGCTAACTTCTTGACCAATGGATGCCAAAAGCCGATAAGTTGCAATGTGAAAAAGTGAAAGATGGTTGGACTGGGCAGTAAAAACACTTACCGGCTGAGGGCGTGGGATGCATCTCGGAGGGCTTGGAGTTCGCTCAGTGGTTTGCTCGGCCGATGGAGTTTGGGCCCGCTTATCGGAAGAACTTGATTCAGCTGCAGCAGCATTGACGGCCTCCTCCATTTCCTCGTCTCTGACTTCTTCTTCGAGGGCCGCATCCACGTCCGGATCAACCGGGGGCAGGTCATCGGCTGGGGCTGTCCTCGGCTTCTTTGAAGCGCGTTTCTTTTTCTCTACAGCTGGGGTAGCCGCAGCCGATGGTGCCACCCTTTTTGACCGATGCAGCAGTGCGCTGGTCTGGCCGTGGAGTAAAGTACCCACTTTCGACGCTTGGTAGCCGATGATGGACGGGGCCAGCCCATCGCTAGATAACAGCCTAGGAGCGTATTGGATGGCCGCCCCTGTATTGCTTGTGTGCGGGGGAGAGTAGTCGGTTGTCTGCAAAAGAAATGAAGCATAATCAATCGATAATATAGAGAGGGATTGAAAGAACAGGGACTAAGATAAGGAAAGGGATACTTACCGATGGGGTCGTTTCTGGATCGATGATGGTCAGGTACATAGAGGCCGATTGCTGGAACAAGTGTTGCTTCCATTCATTCCACCATCGGCTGAAGATCGATGTTCTCCGTATTGCCATATCAATGTTGTCAATACTGCCTAGAGGAGGGCCAGGTATACTGATCAGCCGATTCATCATGATGTCACCCTCAATCTTGCCTATGGTCTGGATCTTGTCTGTGTAATACAGGCCGATCAGCAGCTGACCCATTCCCAGTTGCCTTGCGGCCACCATTGGATGATAAAATTCATAGGACTTTTGAACATTGTGTCCTTGATGGATGCCGACTGGAAGTATACATGGTGTGATGACCGATGTATAGATTTCCCTTGGCTTGTCATAAGTTTCAGAATTAAGTCCATCCAGCCAAAGATCATCAGGGAGTTCAAATTTTTCAAAGTCTGTATAGGCAAACCATATCCTTGAGGTGCATGGGAAGCTGCCGTACAAGTTGCCAAACCAATCTTTGAACTGATCGGTTGTCAGTTTGGATCCGGGATAGGCTGCCGCTGCCTCCCCATATGATAAACATTGGCGGGTTGTTACTTCTTCATCACCTTTGAATCTCGGCTCGATCAAAGGGAAATCGGCCTGTAGTGGGGATGGTTTTTCTGCGACCAGGTGGAGATGAAGGTTTAACCACAGTTGTAATAGCCACCAGGGCCCTCCTGTGTTGATGGCTTGTTGAGAGGCTAGCCGAGCCGATGCACTGCTCAGCATTTGGTATAAGTTGCCGAGCAGATATTTCCCCAGAGGTACTTGCTTCTTGCTCACTAGAGCTTCGACTACGTGTTGCCAGTTGCTCGTCGACCCACAGCTCGATCCACAGAAGATATATTTTTCTAGCCACATCAACAAAAAGGCAGTGTGTTCTCTCTCGGTGATTGGGCCGTCCTTCATATTCATGGAAATGAATCCACTCCAACCCCCTATGCTTTTGGTCTTGAAGTTGTGAGAGCACTTGATATTGAGGCTGGATGGGTCAACTGTGGATGTTATGTCCAACCCTGTGATCATTACTATGTCCATGAGGGTTGGTGTCATCGGCCTCTGCCTAAAAAGGAACGCATTTAGCGTATCCGACCAGAAATCAGTGGCAGCCGATAAGAGAGGTTCATCCTTTGAAATATTGGCTATTGTCAGGGCTAGGCATTGGTTATCCCTATCTCAGTCTAGTGGGTCTGCAGCCTAGCCGACATCCGTTGAAGGCCAGGATTTGAAGGCACTAGACCAATAAGCTAGGTTGGGGATAGAGAATCTGAAAGGGACGTTGTTTGTTTCGGCATTGATGAGCTCGCTGGGGTCTGTGTTGCCGATTGGCCCTAATAGAAACTGGTTGGGGCTGGTGAGGTCTGGGATTGCAATTTGGTGACCAAGATGCTGTGGTTTAAAAGGTGGAAAGACGAGGTTACGAAGGTTGAAAGCCAAATTGCGCGGAATAAAAGATGGTAGCCGATGGGACTTACCTCTGGGTATTCCATCTGAGGTGCTCGAAGAAGCCATTGCTGGTGATTGCTGCTTCTTGGGCTTCGCCGGGGAAGACGAGATTGCCGAGGTCGCCGAGGTCGCTGGGTTCGCCGAGGAGGTCATCGGAGAGCTCAAGGGTTGCTGAGGTGGCTGTTGGTTTGCGGTAATGTGACATGTGCGGTGGCCGCGAAGGCGGTATTTGAAGGATATTTTTGGGCAGCCGAAACGGTTTCTGCCGGAGAAAGAGGGAGTTTGGAAAGGCAGCAAACCCGCGATATTATCTTATCGCGGACTTGGGGGGCATGTGTTAACGACCAAATTTGGTAATCAAATCCCTAAGTTCAAGGTCTAATTTGAAGCAGAATTGGATTGGCGGAATAATGTGCGGAGAAGCCGAGGCTGCATCGGCTAGCCTCAAATCGGCTAAGTAACGATCGGCTATGAGGTTAATCGGCTAAGGTTGGATCGGACAAGGATAGCCGATAGCCGATACTAAGTCAGAAGAGAAAATAAAATCGTTTTCGGTGAAAGTGGTTGAAGATAAATAGAAGAATCGGTTTCCAAATTGCGTGTTAAAAGATATTGCCATCTATGGATAGAGTCTTGTAACGGTAATTGTATCTGTAAAATTAGGAATTTGTTTAAACTGTTTATTGTAATGCGGCATGGGTCCTTCCCGGGGTATTGTCGTATTTTAAACAGTAGTTTAGATAGAGTCCAGGGTCTGTACAGATAATGTTATTCTTGGGTATAAATAGGACCCGAGATCCCTGTAATTAAAAATTATTCACACAATCAATACAACCTTCGGCGCATCGCCTCCTTTTTCTTCAGATGAACAATTGATCCGGCTTCGGGCTGCATCGTTTCGATCCCCAAGTTCAGGTAAATGTTTGTCATTAGTGGTGTATCTCGTCGAATTTAGTGCTTCCATCGTTATGACACTAAATTCGATGGTTTATGCTGCGCTAGTTATCATATATGGCATATAATCTGGAGCAATGTTTAGATCTGTCTCGTCATCGGCTCACTTCTGTCAGGAACCGGTAGCCGATAGAGCTAGATCTAAAGGTTGACCTAGATTATATGCGATATCCACTGTCTCGAGGTGTTTACATCAGCTACGGTAGATCAGACTATTCTTTTTATACTTAATGTTGCATCAGTGTTGAACTATTAAGTCATTTTTAGAGCTTTTATGATCTGTTCGGTTAGATGTATTTTGCTTAGAGACAGTGCCGGGGTTTCAGTCGGCCTTATCTATTTTAATGTTCTTTTGATATATTTGTTATCAGGATTATTAAAACCGCCTCTTATATTAAGATCTTGCTCTAGTTAAATGCCCTAAGCCAGAATCAGTTTGTCAGCTACAGCCGACAGCCGACTGATCTAGGTTTAGCGCATTTAGCTCAGATCAATATCTTTTCATAAGATAAATCGGAGTATTAGCCGACTCACAGTTGGACCTTATGACATCGGCGAAGATTGTTAAAGCATATATTTATTATTCCGTTGCATATTTGGATTAAGTGACTAATACTGTCTCGACAATAGCTGATTTATTCTAGTCATTTGGTTTAAATACACCTTGGAATAGCATATATATATAAGTTGACTCTTGCAGTCGATCCAATAGGATCTAACTTAATACTTAACGCATATATCTCTATTTTTCTTGTTGGTTAACAGATCAAACCAACTGGCACGCCTTGAACAGCATAGGTAGCCGAGAAGGACCTGCACTGGAGTTAAGCAGATCTCCCAGGCCAGTGTCTGAGAGAATTTTTTCATCAACACCCACCACTATAACAAGAAAGTTGTGCCTAAATATTTTGAGGAGGGCGAACTCGTATGGAAATTAACACTGCCGATTGGATCATGAGACAATAAATTCGGCAAATGGTCACCAAATTGGGAAGGGCCTTTCAAGATCCACAAATGCGTCTCTAAAGGAGCTTACATGTTAAAAGGTTTGGATGGAGAGGTATTTGGAAGGGCTTTGAACGAAAAATATTTGAAAAAATACTACCCAAGCGTTTGGATAAACTCATGATTCGGCTCTGTTGTTTTCAGCCGATTCGTGCTAGCCGATGTCTTGTCTTGAGCAAGCATCGACTTTAGGTCATTTTCAAGCCAAGTTTTTCTCCTAGTTTTCTATAATCGACTGGTGTTGGCCGACAGTGATGACAACGAAGCGCAATTGTGTTAAGTTTATAATTTTGTCGATATCAAAGACATCAACACAATTAGGGGGCCATATATATACAACAATACGATCAAGAAGGCAGACATCAGCAAAATTTTCAAGTTTTCAATGCATTTTGAAGCTTTCAGAATCGGCAGTTGTGATATTAAACGATGCAAGTTTGAGCCAATTACAGAACAAAGTCGATTGCAAAAGACGGAAGCCGATTACACAAAATTTCTTCAGTTTTGAGCCTAAGTCTATTACATCGGCTACTGAGCTAGGAATGCATCTATGGCCGATAGCGCTGCAGCTTGGATCACCTTGATTTCGTCGATCACCGCTTGGTCTTCGGCGTCGGAGCCGGGACCACCTTGGTCGATTTGTGGAGCTCTTTCAAGTGCTTGATCGCGGCCGTAAGTTTGCCTATTTGATCCTCGGTGGCTTTAGGCAAATCAGCTAGCACTTGTTCTTCGGCTGCAATGTTAGCTTGGCATTGTTCTAGCCGCTGCAGCAAATCAGCTTCTTCGGCCTTCAAGCTGGCGATCCGAGCCTGAGACGTGATGGGGCCGACCTTCAACTCATCCAGCTTTGCCTTTTCGGCCTCCATGTTCTTGATCGTGTCGTTGATCCTGGCCGTCACATCGGCTTGGGCAAGCCTCTCAATCATTCGTTGCATCACACGCCCAAGCCTTGGCCGATGCTGATCAATACAGACGGCGGCAGATATATTGGTGACAAGATCTTCGGGGAGTTGGCCTTCAATTTCTAAGAATCGACACATGGTCAATCCACATTCTTCCATCAGCCTGTTCACGTCGATGTCCAACCGACGACGTATATCTTGGAGTCTCTCTTTGAGTTCGTCGGCTGGGGCTTTGTCTGGACTGGTGGCTTCCCCCTCTTCATCACCAAGGAACACGTTGATGTCAAAGGAGAGAAAGTCGGCCAAAGGCTGCACAAAGGGAACAACAGGGATTAAGCTGTGATTAAAATGGCCGATTGTTCAAGGTATTATGAGAAGAAAGATAGGGATCAACTTACTCTTGCTGCAGGCATTGGGTCGGTTTCTTTTTTAGCTTCGGCCGGATCGACGGGAGCGGTGCCTTCTTCAATAGGATCGCCGGTCGGAGCTGCTGCACCAACTTGTTCGTTGGCCGGCTCTGTGACGCCCCCAGCTTCTTGGCCACCTACGGCCGACGCCGTGTGCTCGCTCGACACCTGAGGGCGGTCGACTGGGGGGCAGCCGATGGAGATGGAGAAGGCTGCAAGAGAAGACAAGCGTCAGGTGTCAAATCGGCTGGGGTCAGCAAGCTAAAATATAGGCCAAGGGAGATGGTTAATGTTGAAGCGCAGCGCGGGGGACGACGAGTCAGATTTTTGACCTGTACAAGATATATTCGATTAAGTACAAAATGGTATTATGTTAAAGCCAAATATAACAAGATAAGGAATTACCGACCGTTTCTTCACGGGAGGGCTTGGAGCTGGCGGGCTATCGGCCGAAGGATTGATTGAGTCATGGCTCGAATCATTTGATTCAGCCGCTGCTCTGACAGCTGCTGACATTTCTTCATCAGCAACCTCCTCGTTGAGGAATTGGTCGACGTTGGGATCCACCAACGGGAGGCTGTCAGCTAGCGCGATCGGCTACTTTTTCTTTTGCTTCTTGGCTGATGCAGCCGACGGCTTCGCGCTTGGAGAAGCTCTTTTGCCGGGCCAGCGGCTGGCGCGTCTGTCCATGCAGCAAAGTCTTCAGTTTGGGCGCATCCTAGCCGATGGCCGATGGAGCTAACCCTCACCCGTTTGGCAGAACGCCTGGGCGGTACTCGATGGGGATGCCTGAGTTGCTCACCGTCGGCCGTTCGGTTTCAGTCACCTGCAAGAGGAAAAAAATTCAAGTGTTTGCAGATTAAATCGGCCGATGATCTAAAAGGAAGAATAACTTGAAGTTCGAGACTTACTGAGGGGATTTCATCTGGCAGCAGCAGAGTGATGTGATAGGAAACCGCTCATGAAAGATATGATGTTTGATCTCGAGCCACCAACGGTCATAAGCTGCGCTCTTCTTGTAGGCTAGTACCATATCGCTGATATTGCCGAGGGGAGGACCAGCTAAGTTCATCAATTTGCTCATGATTGGGGCCTGGTCCACTATTCCCCTTGTCTCAATCTTATTGGCATCGTAACAGCCGATGGACAGTTTCCCAAGTCTGAGCTGCCTAGCAGCCGACATGGGGTAGTAGAACTCAAAGCTTTTGGCTACCGATAGGCCCTGATGGACTCTAGTCAGCAGGATACAGGGGCTGAGGATGGTTGTGAATAGTTCTCTGCACTTGGGGTAGTCATCTGAGTTGATTTCCTCCAATTTAAATTCAATCGGCAGCTCGAAGAGTGGTCAATCCCTGTAGAAGTACCAGTTGCGGTTGTTCTTTGCAAACCCATCGTAGAGGGATACAAACCATTCGGCTAGCAGTTCGGCCGATTAATTGGTCCCAGCGTGCATGGCTGCTGCTTCCCCGTAACTCATACATCTAGTGGTGGTTATCTCATTGACTTCGTCATCCTCGATCGGCTCCAACCGTGGGAAGCACGCTTCAGTTAAAGGTGGCCGACCGGTTATTTTCTGAGTCATCAACACCAGCTAGATCTGAAGAAGCCACCAGGGACCTCCAGTATTGACAGGGGCGTTGGCAGCTATCTTAGAGACTGCTTGGTGGAGGGTTTGGTACAGGTAGCCGAGGTGGTATTTGCCCAAGGGGATTTTTTTTTCTCCACCAAGGCCTCGGCTACAACCTGCCAATTGGCAGTCAGCCCACAGCTCGAGCCGCAGAACAGGAATTTCTCTAGCCACATCATGAGAAATGCGGCATACTCCCTAGGGCTGACTGGTCCTTCCTTCATGTTCATGGCGACATAGCCGCTCCATTCTCTATGGCCTTTGTCTTGAACTGGTGCTGGCCTTTCTTAGTCAAGCCTTCAGGGTTAGCCGACGATGAGATGTCTAGTCCAGTGGTCATGATTACGTCGGCTAGGGTGACTGTCATTGGGCCTTGTTGAAACATGAAGGCATTAAAAGTATCATTCTAGAAGTAGGTTGCAGCTGACATCAGTCGTTCATCTTTTTCCATATCAGCTATGGATAGGGCTAAGCATTGAGCTATTCCTACTTCTTCCCAATGGATTTGTTTAGCTGATTGCATTCTCTTATACCACTCATGCCAAGATTTGTCCATGGACGACACGATTTAAAAGTTCTAGCCCAGTGATTAAAAGTGGGTTTCCTCATGTTGTATGGCATTCTATTGGTTTTGGCTATTATTATATCAGTTGGGTCCTGATTGCCGATAGGCCCAAGAAAGTATCTATTTTTCTGAGCAAGGATGGGAATAGCTATCTGATGGGACAAGTGCTACAATCAGAAAGAAGAACAGATTCATAAATCAAAAACCCTAGAATGCAGATCTATAAGTTGAGGTGGAAAAGAAAGGGTTTTGAGCCGATTAGGGCGTAACTCAGGGAACTCAGCAGATGTGACGGCCGATGCGGCAGCAACGGTGGCAGAAGAGGCCATCGTGTGAGTGGAGATCGCCGGAGGAAGGAATCACCGATGCGGGTCTTGAGAATTGGGCGGGTCGCCGAAGAGCTCGGGGTTGCTGAGGTGGTTGTTAGTTTGTGACGGCGTGACTTGTGTGGCGACCGCGGGGGCGGTATTTAAAGAGTTTTGCAATAGTCGAAACAGAGTCATGCTAGGATTGCGCCTTGGATTTGAATCGCCTAAAATCCGCAACATTTCATATCGCAGACTTGGGGGGCACGTGTTAACGATCAAATTTGGTAACCTAACTCCCGGGTTCGAAGCAGAGATTGAAGCGGAATCGGAGAAGATGCACGATTTGAGAAAAGGCGGAAGCAGAATCGGCTGAGTCCGAATCGGCTACGGAGCCAGTCAGCTGACAGCAAATTGGACTAGGACAGCCGATAGCCGATTCTGAGTCAGGGTTGAAGTGGGACCAATCCCGATGGAAAGCGTAGAGATGAGGAGTTGGATTCGGATCCCAAATTGCACGTTAAAAGATATTGTGGAGTCCCTGCCGGAGTCAACTGTGGATCAATTCCACAATCTTTCAAATGATTACCAAACTCTTAGCTCAAGTATTCCCCTCCACGATCTGATCGTAGAAACTTGATTATTTTCCCTAAATGATTCTGTACTTCATTCTGGAATTCTTTGAACTTTTCAAAGGATTCGGACTTATGCCACATTAAGTAGATATAACCATATCTACTAAAGTCATCGGTGAAGGTAATGAAGTACTATAACCACCTCTGGTCGTTGAGCTCATTGGTCCACATACATCAGTATGTACAGTGCCAACAAGTCATTTGCTCTTTCACTGTGTCCCATGAAAGGTGCCTTTGTCATCTTACCAAGTAAATAAGATTCACATGTCTCAAATGATTCAAAATCAAAAGAGTGAAGCAATCCATCCTTATGGAGCTTCTCCATGTGTTTCTGATTTATATGGCCTAAGCGACAATGCCAGATAAACGTGAGGTTTGTATCATTTGGGAGTTGCCTCTCTGTATCAATGTTATAGATGAGAGACGCTTTAAGATTCAAAACGTATAATCCATTCACCAATGGAGTATGAAAATAGAACATATCTCTGAGATAAACTGAACAACCATTGTCCATTGATCTAAAATCATATCCTTCTGCTTGCAAACATGAAGCGGAAATAACGTTTTGACATAGAGTTGGAACACAATAACAATTATTTAATTCCAAAACTAATCCCGAAGGTAGATGAAGTGGAACAGTGCCAACAACAACTGTAGTAACGCTTGCTCCATTGCCGACGTGCAGGTTCACCTCGCCCCTTCTCAAGCCTCTACTTGTTCTCATTCCCTGCAACGATTTACAAATATGAGCTACTGATCCGGTATCAAATACCCAAGAGTCAGTAGGTGAAGTAGCAAGATTAATGTCTATAACATTAATACCTAAAGCAGAAGTCGCACTTTGCTTCTTTTTGAGATCCTCCATGTACTTCTTGCAGTTCCTTTTCTAGTGACCTGTCTCCTTGCAATAGAAGCAAATAGCATCTGATGCCGCCGACCCCTTCTTGCCCTTCTTTGTGTTGGAGGCACTCGCGATCTCATCGGGAGTTAATTTCCTCTTGGTGCAAAGTTTCTTGACAGGTGGTTTGCGCTTAGCCTTCTGCATCATCATCACATGATGACCGTTTTTCTGGATACTCTCCTCAGCCGTCTTTAGCATCCCATGCAATTCAGCCAAGGTCTTATCCATACTGTTCATGTGATAATTCAATATGAATGGCTCGAAGCTCGGAGGGAGCGACTGGAGAATCACATCAGTAGCCAACTCTTGGCTAAGGGGAAAACCTAGTTTTTTCAGACTCTCAATGTAGCCAATCATTTTTATCACATGCGGACTGACGGGACTCCCCTCAACAAGCCTGCACGCAAACAGAGACTTTGAGGTGTTGAACCTCTCGGCCCTTGCTTGGTTCTCAAACATGCCACGTAGTTCCTGAATAATAGTATGAGCATCGCTGCTCTCATATTGCTTCTGAAGCTCAGAGGACATTGTAGCTAGCATGAGACAACTTATGTCTAGGGAATCATTAGTGTGCTTCTCATAAGCCCTCCGTGCAGTAGCAGTAGCATTACTAGGCAAATCATCAGGATAGGGTACTTCAAAAACGTACTCCTTGCGCTCTTGATTGAGAACAATTCTCAAGTTGCGATACCAATCCATAATGTTTGTTCCATTTAATTTTTCCTTTTCGAGAATAGATCGCAGATTAAACGTACTGGGTGTGGTATTAGCTGCCATTATTCTACGACAGAAAAAGCAAAGTTTAGCACAATGTTTATGCTATGTCTATTGTTAAACAATTTAACATAAGACTCCCATTACGTATTTTATACCTTTCCTCTAGGTTACGTATTGGGTCAAGATCCACATGTTAATTAATTTCTAGTGAGCTTTGGCATCATCGCTAGAAGATTAATAACGTCGGTAAGCAACACCTTGCTAATCACATCTCTATGTGACTCTTGTTGTTGGTGTGGCATCTCCATGCCCCGGCGCCAACCTATGCCCCAAGGCCCAAAACTGTTTTGATAGCCTTGTTAAGTAAACCAAATGCTCTTGCTCTATATGTCCAACATATACCCCCTCGTGTTATGATAGAGAATGACACTCTGCTTTGGCAGACCCACCATTGACGAGCATAATGGTGACGGGTGCAACATTTGGAAGGGCATCATTTCTACTTAATTTTGTGAGGGATGCTATCTGTTGACCCCCGTTTTTGGAACGGGAATTATTCGTGTTCATAGTACCATATCCCTGGATCGAGTAGTTTGGTACCCACGAATACAGTACTGAATTACCAGGTGCAAAGTGCACGAATAGTCTTACATCAAAAGTATTACAATAATAGGCCCCAAGGCAATATCCATTACATATAGGACCTACTGGTCTGCATACAACCAAAAGTAGAATTTAGATAAGATAGCAGTCGGAAGGCAGCGGCATGTCGATTGCCATAGGCAACGACAAGGGGACTAAGACCTAGTAGACGCCTTCCCCTTCTTCGCCCACCTGGCAGTAAGCATTGGGGTCCTCCAGTTCTTCGTTTCCATCATCTGAAGGTTTGTGCGTATAGCAAGGGTGAGTACCCAACGTACTCAGCAGGCCGACACGGAATGATGCACATGATAGGGTCATTCAAAGGATGGCTATGGTTTATTTGCACAAAGCCAATTTTCACAAGTCATTTCACAAACCTAACATCTAGCATGCATGTTTGAAGTTTAAATCAACATCATTTTGCAAAGTAGGATCAATATGTTCAAAGGGAAGTGTTGACTTGCCTTGCTCGCACGCTTGATGGACGGGGCCTTCATCGTAGTCGTGCCTCGCTTCCTCGGTTGCTATCCATACGTGCGAAAAACCAATTGAATTCGATCGAATTCAACAAAATTACCAAGAGATCCAAAAAACATAAAAACGACTCCAAATATTTAGCCCAAAATTTTAATCGAGTTTAGGCGAGAGTTTTGGGATGAAATCCGGTTTAAAAGCGAGTTTGGAATTTTTAGGGTTTTCGCAAAATATCGATCTAATTGATTGAGGGAATAAACTCAAAAAGGCACTGATAAAAAAGAATTGGTATTCGAAGTTTTGGAGGTCCGAATACCAAAAGAGTATATTTTAATGGCAAAAAGAAAATAGATAAACTTCGAGTAAAAACGACGCGAGAACGAGATCCCCTAAATTCCTATTTTTGAATTCTGAATTTGCACGAGAAAATACACGAGAAAACAATATATTTTTGCCCAAATATTTTCCCAAATATTACCTAAATATTTTTCCTAATTTTTCCGATTTTTCCAAATTTTCCCTATTTTTTCTCTTTTCCTTTTTCTTTCTTTTTTTTCTTTTTTTCTTTTCCCTCCTTTTCTTTTTCTTCTCTCTTTTTTTTCTTTCCTTTCCTTCCTTTCCTTTGTTTTGCCCGCGCTCTCTTGGCGCGGCGGCGCAAGGCGCAAGGGCGGCGGCCCGGGGGCTTACCGGCGGGCGACGGCGACGGCGAGGGAGGCGTGGAACTCCGGGCGCACGATGGACAACGGCGACGACTCCGGTGCACGGCGCACGACGGCGACGGCTTCGGCGCACGGCGGACGACGGCGGCGATGGCTTGCGACGGGGAGAAAACCGACGAGTGACCAGAGAGGGAAAAGAGAGGGAAAGAGGGCGGCGAGGTGGGGAAGAAGCGGAGAGAGAGGAGGGGTCCGGCGGGCGCGCGGCGGCGCGGCACGCGGTGAGGCGCGGACGGGGCCGGTATGGCGTGGGCGCGGCGTAGCGCGCGCGGGTCGGTGGGGTCCGGCACGGGCGACGCGTAGGCGCGGGCGGCGGGGTCCGGCGAGGCGGGCGTGCGCGGCGCGGGCGGCGGGGTCCGGCGCGGGCGAGCGTTGACGCGCGGCGTGAGGATGGGGCCGGGCGCGCGGCGCGCGGCGCAGCGCGGCGCGTGTCGCACGCGCGGGCGGGGCGTGCGACGGCGGTACGGCGTCGAGCACGTGTCGCGCAATGAACAGTGCCATTTCACAATTTCCCGATTTAATTTCCTAATTTTCCATTTCTTTTTCTTTTCACCTCTAAAATTTAATAAAATATAGCACACCCAAAATTAAGTTGTAAAATATGTTTTCCACCCTTTTCACCCACTTTTATTATTTTAAAAATATATTTTACATATTTAATTTAATTCTTTTTCTAAATTCAAGAAAATGTGCCTTTAATTCAAAATAATTTTCTAAACCTCATATATATCCTTTTAAAAATATTTTATCACTCATTTTGCTCACTAATTAATATTACTCCACCACAAAAATAATGTTTTGAACGAAAGTATATTTTTACAGTATATTTTGTTAATTCACCACCCTTTCCTATTTTATATTAAAATTTCCAACTCAATACTTTGGAATTTTTCTCCCCATTGGAAATTCAAATCATTTGGTTTTTCTCAATCATCAAGATGAATCTCTCACCTTATAAATTTTATGCAACAAAGCCGGCAAATAAGAAGCAATAAACACAATAAGAAGCAGTGAGCCAAAAGTTATTGTGAGTTCCGATTTTTAATTCCCAGTTTTAAATTATTCAATTTTCAGGGTGTTACAAACCTACCCCCCTAACAATAAATCTCGTCCCCGAGATTTATTACCGTTCGCAGAATAGGTTCGGGTACTCGGTCTTCAAAAAGTCTTCTTTTTCCCAGGTGGCTTTGTCTTCAGTGTGGTTGTTTTTGGTCCATTGCACCTTGTACATTCGCCATGTCTTGGTCCTAGTCTTTTTCTCGGCTTCGTCCAAAATCTTCACGGGGTGTTCGGGGTATGTGAGGTCTTCGCTGATAAGGACGTCTTTCGAGGGAATTTTCTCTTCCAGTACTCGCAAACATTTCTTCAGTTGTGACACGTGAAAGACAGGGTGAACATCGGAAAGATTTTCCAGCAGGTCCAGTTGATAGGCCACTTCGCCTCTTCTGGCGCTTATCGGGAAAGGTCCAACATATCTTGGTGCCAGTTTTCCTTTGACCTTGAACTTCTTGGTCCCTCTTAGTGGTAAAACTTTTAAGTACATAAAGTCGCCTATTTTGAATTCCAACTCTCTTCGGTGAGTGTCCGGATAGCTCTTTTGCCGGGACTGGGCTACCTTAAGCCGATCTCTTATCAGATGAACTTTCTCTTCGGCTTCCCTAATGATGTCTGGTCCAAATACGGCTCGCTCACCGGTCTCCAACCACATCAACGGAGTTCAGCATCTTCGTCCAAACAAGGCCTCGTTCGCGACATCTTCAGACTAGCCTGGTAGCTGTTGTTATAGGAGAACTCTGCATAGGGCAGGCATTTCTCCCAGTCCTTAGTAAAATCCAATGCACAAGCTCTTAGCATGTCCTCCAGGACCTGATTTGTCCTCTCGGTTTGTCCATCGGTCTGAGGGTGATAAGCAGTACTGAAGGTGAGGTGAGTTCCCAACGCCTCGTGAAACTTATCCCAGAAGTGAGATGTGAATTGAGTACCACGATCTGACACAATCCTCTTGGGTACTCCATGTAGGCATACAATTTTGGACATGTACAGCTCTGCCAATTTAGCGTTGCTATACCGAGTCTTGACCGGGATAAATCGGGCAGTCTTGTTAAGTCTATACATGATCATCCAAATGGAATCGTATCCTGTAGTAATTTTGGGTAGTCCCACTATAAAGTCCATGCCTATTTCATCCCATTTCCATTCAGGGATCTTGAGTGGTTGTAGCAATCCTGCTGGTCGCTGATGCTTAGCCTTGACTCGTTGGCACACATCACATATGGCCACATATTCCACTACGTCTCTTTTCATGTTGGGCCACCAGTATTCCGTTTTTAAATCCTGGTACATTTTGGTGCTGCCCGGGTGTAGCGAGTATGCTGACTCGTGGGCCTCCTATAAGATTAGCCTTCTCAATCCGCTTTTCTCCGGTACATAAATCCTTTTACGATACCATAGGATTCCATCGTTGTCGGTTGTGAATTCCTTAGCCAGTCCTTCGGTCATACGTTCCTTGATCAGTCGGATTTCCTTGCAATCCTTCTGGGCTTCCTTAATCTAGCTTCGTAGGAGGGGTTGTATCTCCAGCGAACTCAATTGTCCGTGAGGAATCAACTGTAGGTTAAGCCGAGCCATTTCTTCTTGAAGCTCGTTGGCCATTCCATCCTCAGTTGGTTGCACTGGGCTTTGCGGCTCAAAGCGTCAGCTACAACATTGGCCTTACCAGGGTGGTAATGGATTCCTAGGTCATAATCCTTGATTAGCTCTAGCCATCTTCTCTGGCGTAGGTTAAGATCTGTCTGGGTAAAGAAATATTTCAAGCTCTTGTGGTCCGTGTATATATCACAGTGGTTTCCGATCAGGTAGTGTCTCCAAATCTTCAAGGCATGCACCACTGCGGCCAATTCTAAGTCATGGGTGGGATAATTCTCCTCATGCGGTCACAGTTGTCTTGAGGCATAAGCCACAACCTTTCCATCTTGCATCAACACGCCTCCTAATCCTTGTCGGGATGCATCACGCTTATGACGAAGTCTTTCCGGTTGTCCGGTAGGACTAAGATCGGGCAAAGTGGTTAACTTTTCTTTGAGCTGGTCAAATGCCTGTTGACACTGCTCAGTCCATGCATACTTCTTTTCCTTCTTCAATAGTTGGGTCAGGGGTCGAGCTCTCTTGGAAAATCCTTCAATAAACCTTCGATAATATCCAGCCAATCCCAAGAAATTTCTAATCTCTGTTACTGACTGGGGTGCTTTCCACTTGGTAACAGCTTCGACCTTGGCAGGGTCTACTGCTATGCCTCCAGCTGAGATTACATGTCCGAGGAAAGCTACTTCCTTAAGCCAGAATTCACACTTGCTGAATTTGGCATATAGCTGATGCTCTCGCAACTTCTCTAGTACTAGGTGCAAATGTTCTGCGTGTTCTTCATCATCCTTGGAATAGATGAGGATATCATCAGTGAACACTACCACTAACTTGTCCAGATATTCCATAAATACTTTGTTCATGAGGTTCATGAAGTAGGCTGGGGCATTGGTCAGTCCGAAGGACATCACTGTCAACTCATACAAGCCATAGCGTGTAGAGAACACAGTCTTGGGTATATCCTCAGTCCTAATTTTCAACTGATGGTATCCAGATAGAAGATCGATCTTTGAGAACACTCAGGCTCCCTAGAGCTGATCGAACAGGTCGTCAATTCGAGGTAACGGGTACTTGTTCTTAATGGTAACCTCATTCAATGACCGATAGTCTCTGCACATTCTCATGCTTTCGTCCTTTTTCTTAACAAACAACACTGGGGCTCCCCACGGTGAAGAACTAGGGCGTAAGAAGCCTTTCTCTTGTAGTTCCCTTATCTGCTTCTTAAGTTCTTCCAATTCGTTCACTGGCATCCGGTAGGGTCTCTTAGCTATGAGGGCAGTGCCAGGCATGAGGTCAATGATGAACTCTATGTCTCGGTCTGGGGGCATTCCCGGTATTTCCTCAGGAAATACATCCGGGTAATCCTGGATTACTGGCATTCCAACTATGGGTAGTGTGGTGAATATTCCCGTAGCTTGGTCACAGAGCATAGGGTCTTGATCCATGGCTACTGTCATCGGTGATCCCCATGGGGTAGATAAGGTAACTTCTCTCCGTCCACAGTCTAATACCCCTTGGTTCTTGGTTAACCAATCCATTCCTAATATGATGTCCAGGGTTTGGGGTGGCAAAACCATAAGGTTGGACAGGAATACTACGTCCTTGATCCGAATGGGCACATTAATGCACGCATGGGATATAGTTACATCTCCCCCGGGTGAATGTACTACCATTGGTCTCTTAAGGTCTACTTGGTGCAAGTTGTGCTCTTTGCTTATTCTTGATGATATAAATGAATGCAAAGCTCCAGAATCAAACAAAACTTTAACTGGTGTAGAATGGATAGAAAACATACCCATTAGCACGCTTTGGTCCTCCTAAGCTTCCTCAGCACGCACATGGTTAACCTGACCACAGCGGAATCCGGTTGTAGCTTCCTTTGGTTGGGGTGTTCTGAACAAATCGCGTCCAGGTGCCGGAGCGGGGGTTCCTCGTACTGCGATGGCATTGGCTCCGGTGCGGTTGGGGGTGTTGCGCGGCTTAGGGCAGCTGTTTGTGTAATGCCCAAATTCTCTGCAGTTGAAGCAGTTGACATTCCTGGTTCCTGGGGCTGCCAAAGTCGGTGCCGAAGTGCGAGACGGTGTTGCAGGTGGCCTGCTGACATTGCCAGGTGCGGCAGGGCGATTGGTTGCCACTATGGCTGGCTTCCAACCTGACGGGGTTGCTCCTTTGGGTCGCTGGGATGTCCCTTGAATTGGGCGGGCCATTGCAAGCCTTCTCTTTCGGTTGTTTTCAACCGTTCTTTGGTCATGCTCAAGCCTCACGACCTTGTTGATGAGGCTCTGGAAGCTGGCGTGGTCCTGACCGATCATTGGTCCTCTCAGCTCATCGTTTAGTCCCTCGATAAACTTATCCATCTTTTCTTCTTCGTCTGCCAGGTCACTTGTGGCGTAACGTGCAAGCTGCGTGAAACTGTTAAGGTACTCTTGTACTGTGGTGTTGCCTTGGCGCAGCCTACGGAACTCATTCTTCTTCATCCTCATGACTGCAGCAGGTACGAAGTTTTCACGGAAGGCAGCCGTGAATTCTTCCCAAGTTGGTTCACCGGCATCTTCGGCCCGGGTTTCCTTGTAGGTGTCCCACCAGTCACTTGCGGGACCTTCCAGCTGATTGGTGGCGAAGATGACTCTGTCAACTTCCCATACTCGGACGAGAGTCAACTTCTTCTCTATTACCCTCAACCAATCTTCAGCATCCATGGGTTCATCTGCCGAGGAGAATGTCGGCGGCTTTGCTCTCATAAATTCGCCGAGGTTTGATCCTCCGTGTTGTCCTTGGTTGTTGGCGATAGCTTGGAGCAGTTGGGTCTGTAAAGCCATGACTTCCGCTAGGGTGGAGGGGTTAGGCTCTGGCGGGTTCTCCGTAGCTGCTGGGGCTCTGCGACGATGCGCCATCTGAACAACGTAGATAAGGTAAGAGACTTGATTTGCTAACGTCACGATTCTAAGGAATTTTTCTTTGAGTTGTTTAAGGTGATCTTTCAAAGCAAGCTTGGTGGAATAAACTCATTTATGACATAACATGGAACTTCATATCAATTCATAGATGTTACATCAGGGGGATACATTGGACATGTGTAGTCCCACACAACACAATACAACAACACTAACATCGATCTAGGGTCTTCATATATAAAGGGGTAGGGGCATGGTCATTGTTGTCTTAACTCCATCCAAAGCAAGACCAGAGCTGTTGCTGGTATCCAAACTAGTCATCCAGCCATCTGCATGATCCAGGTGCTGGCAGAGGGTGATCCTTGGCCAAAGCAAATTGAAGTCCCCACGGCTCAGAGGTAGTGGCCTCGGAGTCATGTCCGATCCTCCTGCTTGGTGGCCTGGTGCTCTTCCGGGCAGTCCTAAGGGTGATAGGACCTCCGGTGAGTGTCATGCGGCGGGTATGAGCTTCCTCCTCTGATGGATCTGTGTCATTGAGCTCCTACTTGACCTCCATAGGTTCTGCCTCGTATTCAGAGTCAGTGTTGATCTGAATGGGGTTATCCTCTCCTGAACCAGGCTCGGATGGTGCAGCCGTGGAAATCGATGTGGGCTGTGATGAGGTAGAAGTAGTAAGGTCGATCAGGTATGGTCCTAACTCAGTACTTAGCATGAAGGCTTGCTCCATCATGGCATGAAAGGTGGCCAAGCATGCTGGAGTCATGAAATAGTAGTGGTCGGGCACAGGAGCAGGGGGCATTGGTGTAGCTGAAGTAGAAGTGCCAGTGGCGGGGACAGTGTTGAAGCGAAGTTGTTCCTCCAGTTGGCCAACCTGTTGCTGGCTCCTCCGAAGCTGCTCCTCCAACTCAACCAAAGCTTCTCGACAAGCCATATAACGATCAGAGAGCTGTTCGTATTGGGCACCGTTAGCTTGCAGCTGGGTCTTCAGAGAGTTGATATGGTTTCCACAATTTTGATGTTCCTCCTCCAGATCATTTATGCGCCACTGCTGCTCGTCTATCTCGAGTGATGCCTCTTCATAACAATCATCAGCTGTTACCGCCCAGCGAGACAAACGGGTAACCATGGGGTTATAGCAGCAAGGGGTGGCCTCCACTGTGCAGACTGGGTTGCCTTCCTCTCGGTAGGGATGGTGTACGAACTCGGTCACTGTAAGCTCAGCACGGTGGATGGCATTGAGGCGTAGGAATGCCTCGCGGACTGCGTCCTGAAGGGCTGCCTCCATCAAATCCCTGTGGTTACGTGTATGGAAGCAATAGGGTGACTCGCTCCCCATACGGGCCTCAATTGAAACCGCAGCTTCCCATACTGGGTGTTCCTCAGTGCCATGTCTTCTGATCCAGTAGGTGGGTGCGTCCGAGTATCTTAGGCACCATAGCAACAGCTGGAGTTGCGACACGAATCCTTCCTCCCGCGGGACCTTGATCTCCCATGATCCAACATGGTCTGACATCTGTTTTGAAGATAACTTAGGGTCAGAGAGGGGTAATATCAAAACAATTTTAGTAGAGGAAATGGGGACAAGAGTATGAGGGAAAACATATTTGTTTTGTGAAAATAGTCTCTACTTTCAAAATATTCCTATGTAAGGATATTTCCCTTTAACCAGCTATTCAAGGGTAGGACGCCAGTTGGTCTTATCCTACAGTCGCACTGCTCTGATACCATCTCTGTCGACCCCCGTTTTTGGAACGGGAATCATTCGTGTTCACAGTACCATATCCCTAGATCGAGTAGTTTGGTACCCACGAATACAGTACTGAATTATCAGGTGCAAAGTGCACGAATAGTCTTACATCAAAAGTATTACAATAATAGGCCCCAAGGCAATATCCATTACATATAGAACCTACTAGTACGGATACAACCAAAAGCAGAATTTAGATAAGATAGCAGTCGGAAGGCAGCGGCATGTCGATTGCCACAGGCAACGACCAGGGACTAAGACCTAGTAGACGCCTTCTCCTTCTTCGCCCACCTGGCAGTAAGCATAGGGGTCCTCTAGTTCTTCATTTCCACCATCTGAAGGTTTGTGCGTATAGCAAGGGTGAGTACCCAACATACCCAGCAAGCCGACACGGAATGATGCACATGATAGGGTCATTCAAAGGATGACTATGGTTTATTTGCACAAAGCCAATTTTCACAAGTCATTTCACAAACCTAACATCTAGCCAGGTCAAGTTTTAGTTCCATAGTATATTAAGTCGACGACGGTTCTGTCTACCATCCATCGTGATTCCAAGGATGGCTTCCCACCTCCGATTCGTCATGGTTTTCTGGAGAGTCCATCCCTTCTCGCAGTTCGAGAAGTTGAGTCCACCAGCACACAAAATTATTATGCATTCCCACCCATCATTTTTAAAATTTATGAGTCTAGCAACGGGAGAAACTTGTCACGTCGCTCATTAACCGCGAGCATGGCTATTCGAATAGATTGATTTACTCACACTGCAGTGGATGTACACTTTACCCGTACTCCGCAACTGCTCATTAAATGAGCTTTCATCCCTTCATATGGGATGGTCATGGCAAAGCCTTTCGATAACCTCACTTTGGCAATATCCGCTCCATGAACTTAAATCCTCTTGCACTCAAGCTGTCCTTTCCTAGCAGTGAGAGGAGTTCTGGCGCTCCCGGGGTAAGGGAAAAACTTCACAACATTCTCATTCATTACTCAACACTTAGGCCGCAGCCTTATCTTGATAACCAGAACCACCTTTTCACTCAAGAACAACTATGCTGGAATACTGCCTCTGCTCGGCTATCTACTCCGCTAGGTCTATACCCATTCGAGAAGTACGGTTGTACTGGCTCGTTCCAGATTATAAGTCTCATGGCTCGGTCCTTAATCGACCAGGGACGGTTCTTGCCTTTACCGGAATCCACCCAAATCCAACCATCCGCCCCACTCCAAAAACATTGGTTTTGTACTTTTTTATTTTTCCATCAAAAACTATTTTCATCATGATCAAGGCAATGCGGCGCTCATGTCTCCACATGTTGTATTCCAACTACCTTCCCTAAGATAGTTGCCCAAGCATGAAGCTTCATTGTAAAATCATGAGTATGCACGAATCTAATATAAGTGTGGCTAAGCATTTTACCGAAGATATCCTTCGGTTATATCACATCGAGGGTTACAAAGATTATATCTAAGGGTAATCAATTTCAAGGCATGGTATATCAAGCATAGGTATTCATTTGTGTATAGCATGCATGTTTGAAGTTTAAATCAACATCATTTCGCAAAGTAGAATCAATATGTTCAAAGGGAAGTGTTGACTTGCCTTGCTCGCACGCTTGATGGACGGGGTCTTCACCGTAGTCAGTGCCTGCTTCCTCGGTTGCTATCCGTACGTGCGAAAAACCAATTGAATTCAATCAAAATTCAATAAAATTACCAAGAGATTGAAAAGAACCATAAAAACGACTCCAAACATTTAGCCCAAAATTTTAATCGAGTTTAGGCGAGAGTTTTGGGATGAAATCCGATTTAAAAGCGAGTTTGGAATTTTTAGGGTTTTCGCAAAATACCGATCTAATTGATTGAGGGAGTAAACTTAAAAAGGCGCTGATCAAAAAGAATTGGTATTTGAAGTTTTGGAGGTCCGAATACCAAAAGAATATATTTTAATGGCAAAAGAAAATAGATAAACTCCGAGTAAAAACGACGCGAGAACGAGATCTCCGAAATTCCTATTTTTGAATTCCGAATTTGCACAGAGAAAATACACGAGAAAATAATATATTTTTGCCCAAATATTTTCCCAAATATTTTTCCTAATTTTTCTAGATATTTCCTAATTTTTCCCTATTTTTCTCTTTTCCTTTTTCTTTCTTTTTTTCTTTTTTCTTTTCCCTCCTTTTCTTTTTCTTCTCTCTTTTTTCTTTTCTTTCCTTCCTTTCCTTTGTTTTGCCCGCGCTCTCTCTATTTTCGGCCGGCGCAAGGCGCAAGGGAGGCGGCGGAACTCCGGGAGCACGGTGGACGACGGCGGCGGCTCCGGCGCATGGCGCATGATGGCGGCGGCGGCGCACGGCGAACGACGACGGTGACGGCTTGCGGCGGGAAGAAAACTGGTGAGTGAGAGAGGGAAAAGAGAGGGAAAGAGGGCGGCGAGGTGGGGAAGAAGCGAAGAGGGGCTCGCCTTTTATAGACGGCCGGAGAGGAGAGAGAAGGAGGGGGTCGGCGGCGGCGCGCGGCGGCGCGCGGCACGCGGCGAGGCGCGGGACGGGCTCGGTATGGCGCGGCGCGGGCGGCGCGGCGCGCGCAGGCGGTGGGGTCTGGCGTGGGCGAGCGCGGAGCGCGGGGTCCGGCGCGCGGACGGCGCGTGGCGCGCGCGGGGGTCCGGCCGGCGGCGAGCGCGGGCGCGCGGCGAGAGGTGGGGCGGGGCGCGCGGCGCGCGCACAACGCGGCGAGGTCCAGGCGTGGGCACGCACGGGCGGGCGCGCGATACGGCGGTACGGCGTCGAGCACATGTCGCACAAGAAACAGTGCCATTTCAAAATTTCCCGATTTAATTTCCTAATTTTCCATTTCTTTTTCTTTCACCTCTAAAATTTAAAATAAAATATAGCACACCCAAAATTAAGTTATAAAATATGTTTTCCACCCTTTTCACCCACTTTTATTATTTTAAAAATATATTTTACATATTTAATTTAATTCTTTTTCTAAATTCAAGAAAATCTGCCTTTAATTGAAAATAATTTTCTAAACCTCATATATATCCTTTTAAAAATATTTTATCACTCATTTTGCTCACTAATTAATATTACTCCACCATGTAAGAAAGAATATTACAAGCATTGCACGTAAGAAAGAATATTACAGGGATTGCACATATGAAAGAATATTACACGCATCACATGCATCTCATATATACAATAGGGTCATACCATCTCAAAACATTCTCTGCAAAAACAACTTAGGTGTAGAATATTTTCTACCTATCACAGAGATACGGTATCAAGACGACATAAAAGGGGGGACGCACATGGCGGTCCCGGAACACCACACGAAATTTATAGATCCAATCTATCAAATCGCTTACGGAAACCATATCGGCGTAATCACATTATGCCGTCCCGATACACTATCAAGGGAGATAGTTTGCGTAGGCGCGAGGCAGCAAACAAGGTCGGACTACGAGACGCTTTGGCATAATCACATTATACCGTTCTGATACACTATCAAGGAACGCTATCTCGAACCCAACTCAAACCGAGTTCTATGGATATTGCTTCGACGTAATCACATTACGCCGTTCCGATACACTATCAAGGAACGTAATTACCATCTACTCTCCTCTACAGATCTCGTAAAACCGATTGATCTAATCAACCCGTGTGCGAAACTTGTTCCAGATCCAATCTAAAACCCGAACTAAGCAAGATTAGTTCTGATACCACTGAAGGGTTATACGGAGGCTACGCTAGCTAAAAACAAAACTTTTCTACCGCGCAAACCAGGAACACTTGCAAGTAAGGGTCGATAGATCGTTACCGATTGGAGTAGAGTGCAGCGGATTAGCCAATCAGGAGCTATCCGATCCAGAACAGTGCTGGCCGATCCGATTTGCCGACAGCTGATTCCCGCAAGCCGATAGCTGATTCCTGGGAACAGCCGATTCACCAATCAGCCGATTCACCAATGAGCCGATTCACCGAATAGCCGATTCGCCGAGTCGTCCGACCACGCTCGCGCGTCTCGCTCCGATGCGCACGACCTCAGCCGATTCCACCACAGCCAATTCGTGGCCGACGAATAGCACCACAACGTAGCAGCGCCTCTACCGGTATCTACACGTCCGGGGACAGAACGCCTAACACCCGTGTGCTAGCACAAGATGCAAGGCTAGGGTTTTGGTGGGGAGGGTTTCCGTGGAGATTGATCTCGCCGACTTCTGTTGCGCCAAATCAGATTGATTCGGTTCTAATTTCATGCCACAGCTCTCCACCCCTCACCCCTTTATATAGAGTTGCCGGTTGGGCCTAGAGGCCCATCGGGACTCTATTTTGAATCGGATCCTATCTGAATCTCATAGAGTTGGCCGACCGGACTTCGTAAGCCCATAGGAATATTACATGCATTTCATGTATGAAAGAATATTACAGGCATCACATGCATCTCATACATTCAATAGGACCATACCATCTCAAAACATTCTCTGCAAAAACAAGTTAAATGTAGAACATTTTCTACCTATCGCAAAGATATGATACCGAGAAAACAAAAAAAGGGTACGGACACAACGGTCCCCTCGCCCCCTCGCGGGCTTCCGGGTAGCGCCCGGACCACCATACAACAATCATAGATCTGGTCTATGAAATCGCTTATGGAAACCATATCGGCATAATCACATTCTGTCGTCCCGATACATTATCAAGGGACATGGTATACATAGGCGCAAGGCAACAGTTATGGTTGGGTTACTAGATAGCTTCAGCACAATCACATTGTACCGATTCGAGACACTCTCAAGGAACGCCATCTTGAATCCGACTCATACTTTTACTGAGTACTATGGAAACTGCTTTGACACAATCGCATTATGTCAATCCAAGACAATCTCATGGAACGCAGTTTCATCAACTCTTCTCTACTAAACCCTAAAACCGATTAATCTAATCAACCCATGTGCAAAACTTGTTCCAGATCCAATCTAAAACCCGAACTACGCAAGTCTAGATCTGATACCACTAAAGGAAAACACGGAGGCTACGATAACATAATCAAAAATTTTCTACCACGCAATCCAAGAAAGCTTGCAAGTAAGGGTCTATAGATCGTTACCAATTGACATGCAGTGCAGCGAAAATAGTCAATATGTTTCTAGCCGACCTCGGACAAGCCTTGACGACCTCAGAATAGCCTTTGCCGACCTCGGAACACTTCCAGCCGACCTCGCCGACCCCGGGTCCAAATTGCTCGACCCTGTCGATCTCGATTTGTCTCGCCCGACCCCGCCGATCTCCATGCGCACCGCCTGACCGCCTGGTGGCGTTAAGATTCGTCGATACCGACAACTCCTTGCTAGTTTGTCGATGCCGTGCTGATTCACTCAGCCTTCCGACCTCCCGACCGCCCGACCCAACCACCAAATTGAATTCCGCTAGTTGGATCTCGATCAGATTCAATGCCGCCGAATAACACCGCAACGTAGCGATGTCTCTACCGGTATCCACACATTCAGGGATGGAATCACCGAACACCTTGTGTGCTAGCACTCGACGGACGGCTAGGGTTTCGCTCAGAAGTCAGCGACTTGGGTTTTTGTGGAAGATCTTGACCTGACGACTTGGATTTACGCTCGTGATCTGTTGTTTCTGTTCTCGTACAGATTTCCACCGCAAGCGCCTCTTTATATAGAGTTGGTCGACTGGGCCTTGTGGCCCATCCGGACTATATATTCAATCGGATCTCTATCCGAACTGAGCCATATCCAAGTCCAACTCAAATACACGTTCCATCCCGTTAAGTCTGCAACCCTGTAGGTTCATGTATACTTGGTTTCGACCCAAGTACAACTCGGTCGTGCCGTCAACAGCGGCCCCTAGCAGAACGAATTGACACCAAAGTATACAAGAAGATCATATCGGCTGAACATGTAATGTGTACACAAATCCCTTTGCCTCACGATATCAATTAAGCTATAGGCAAGACTCGTGCCATCCTATCAATAGCTTAATCATTCACTCTATCTTGTATTGGATTATCTATCTGTTGATTGACTCCTCAATCAACTCGGCATGGTCATGCACTTCCATAATTCATTACGTCGAGGGGCCCAGAGATATCTCTCCCATAGGAGGGGCAAATTTTATCTTGATCATTCACATCTGACTACATGTTTCATAGCAAACCCGAAGACTACTTTTATGACTACCCAGTTGCGGAATAGCGTTCGGTAGTCCCTAAGTAAGCTACTACACATGTTGGAATCTATGATGATCTCAGGTCTAAAGACTTGGCATCAACACTACTTGAGACCAACTAATGACACATTAATTCCCTATAGTGTCTCAAGGTGGGTCTATCCAACAATGTGTTCTCTAACACATATTCATATTTATTGATTTGGTATCTCCATACCATGATCTATGAGATATGATCATCAATCAATAAACATGTTGATCTTAGAATCATATTTGTTTTATAGATATGATATATGATCAGGGATCATTTGGAAAAGATTCATAAATAAAGAGTCTCATAAATAAGTCATATACTTATTGATCAATATAAGTTGTCTATTTCATGGAACCAAATAACACTTTATTCATTGATATATAAACATTGACCATGATATCCAACATCTCTATGTTGCCTCTAGGGCATATCACTAACAATGTATATATGTGTATTTGCACAAATGTCTATTATATCTTTTTATGAGAATATAATGTGATTTCTTAATACGTGCGACTAACGACAACCTCGATATGTAGTACGTGTATCATTCAATAATTTGATTTTAATATAGGACGAAATATTCCCAAACAACTCGGCAAACACATAAAATATCGCACGGGAAGATCTATCTTCCCGTGCAGTCGACTTAAAGAACCACACGGAAAGATCTATTATCCCGTGTGGTCATATTAAGTTGGTCGCACGGGATAATAGATCTTCCCGTGCGGGTCGCTTAAGCCGTCCGCACGTGATAATAGATCTTCTCGTGCGGTTAGGCCGTCCGCACGTAAAAATTTGATTTTCCCATACCTTCTTGGATGTGCAGGCTGGTCTTTCACACAGGAAGATGTCTTTCTGCCCGCACGAAAAAAGTGATTCTGCAATAGTGAAATGAGATAGGCGTCTGGTGATGACAATCATGTCTGTCCTTCGTATCCCTCCATATTTAGATATATCATAGAGCTACAAGCCAAACTCAGCTTAGCAGGCCAGGAGAGAACCGCCCAAAGCAATCGATAAAGTGTTATCTTTAACTTAAGTTTAGTTAATTAATCCATAGGAATCCTCTCTAGCCTAGTGTGGAGATTATGGCAATCGGGTATCCACATGGCAAGCTTATCCGACTGGAGATAGGGATAGATTGCGCCTGCCAAATATGTAAACCAAATATGACTTGGGTGTTACATTGCCGATTAAGATAAGGTAATGGCTCATAGTCACGGTTTGGTAAGATTGAGGAAACCGACTTAGAGTAAGATAGGGTTTTCGATCTGTAAGCCCGCCTCCCAAGACTATATATAAGGGGGATGAGGGGCGTCCCTTAAGGGATATCAAATTCCTGAGCTATTAGTTTTCAGATTTAGATCTTGAGATCAAAATACACTCGGCGGATCGAATCCCCGAAACAGGAGTAGGGTATTACCTCACGAGAGGGCCTGAACCTGTCTAAACCTTGTTTTCCACCTAACCCATTGTGCTTGACGATCTTGACTGCACCCCCAAAATTTCTATTGCTGAAACCAAGTTTCGACGCTGGCGCACTGTAGGGGCTCCGCGCATCAAGACTTCTTCAACGATCACGCCGACAAGCGCGATGGGATCTTCTTCAGGATTCGGCGACTTCGCCGCCGACGACTTCGACAAGTTCTCCTCCTTCGACTCGGATTCAAACCAGTCGGAAGGAGAGACCCACTCAGCGCCGTTCGGGCTCCCGAACAGCGCCAAGATCTACGAGGACATCTTGGAGTCCAAGATGCAGTCCATCCACTCCGACGAAAGAATTCACTCGGCACCGTTCGGACTACCGAACGCCGCCGAAATCTGCAGTGATCTTCTCATCTCCCGTCGGGGCCAACCTATTCGGAAGAAGACCTTTCGGCACCGTTTGGATTACCAAATGCCGTTGAAATCTATTCCAGGCTCCTCTCCCCCGAGTCGAGGACGACCCACTCGGAGGAGTCCATGTCATCAAGCTCCGACTCGGACTGGAACGATCCAGATTCAAACCACCCGGGCTCAAGGGAGATCGCCGTCATCCTCCAACCATTCGGCTCATGCTCATCCTCAGAGCTCAATGAGTATCTAAGCTCTTCAGGCTTTGATGACCTCTATGGCATCATCTCGGACGAAGCCGACGACTCCGACTGCAACAAGGATTACGAGTCGAAGTGCTTTGACGTCCTCATGGCTGAGGTGGCCGAGACCGACTCAGCCATGGCCCGCAGGCTTGTGGAAGAAGAACGAGCCAGGATCGAACAAGAACGCAAGTTGGCGGAAGAAGAGAAGAAGCGCAAAGAAGAAGCCGACAGAAGGAAGCAGGATCTAAGGGCAGCCGGACGATCCGCTCAAGAGGCTATACTTCAAACGCGGGTCCGCAACACCAATATCTTCCAGACGCCACAGCAGAATGCTGTTGCTGCCCTCACACTCCTGGACACCGTCATCGAGACGGTGCCCCCCGACGTGACTCCAATCTTGGACAAAATCAAGACCATCATCGCGGCAACGGCCAATGCTCATCCCTCCACCTCAGCACGAAGACCAACCGAGTCCGTGGCTGAAACACCCGACAGAAGCCGACTTCCGCCGCTAAGGTCAAGGGATTACAAGAGGCCCGAACCAGACCGGTCGACAACCAGGCCAAGAGGCCCACGGCACGAGTCCACGCAGAAGCATCAAGAGCAAACGGCCGATTCCGCGAGAAGCAACATGGACGTCCACCCGTCCACCACCGTGTCCGCCGCAAAAACAGCCCCAGCTACCGAACCAGCCTACCGAGGACCCCGCCGAGTGATCTGCGGGAAGTCCTCGATCGTCGCTATCAAGAGCGAGAATCAACGCACTCAGGAAGATCGGAGGGGATCACCCGACAACAATGACGACGGAGTGCCAGCTTTCACTCAGGAGCTTCGCCGAGTGCATTGGCCGAACGGGTTCAAGCCAACCAGAATCGAGAAGTACAACAGCAAGACCGACCCCGAGTCGTGGCTGACCGTGTACACTCTTGCCATCCGTGCAGCAGGAGACGACAACAAGGCCATGGCCAATTACCTACCTGTGGCCCTCGCCAACTCAGCCAGGAACTGGCTCACGAGCCTGCCAAGAGGCTCAATCGGCTCGTGGAGTGAGCTAAGGGACCACTTCATCGCCAACTTTGAGGGCACCTTCGAGAGGCCTGGGACCCACTTCAATTTGTACAACGTCATCCAGAAGCCAGACGAACCTCTGAAGGACTACATCCGGCGCTTCTTCGAAAAGCGCAACAAGATCCCCAACATCATCGACGACATCATCATCGCCGCCTTCCAGAAGGGAGTCCGTGATGAGCTGTTGATCGGGAAGTTCGGGCGCAAGCCACCGAAGACGATGAAGCAGATGTTTGAGACGGCAAATTCTTACGCCAAATCCAACGATGCCATCAAGGCGCACGCCAAGACCGGCCCGACAGAGGGATGACAAGCAAGGGAGGAAGCCGGAATCCTAAGAAGGATAACGGCAACAACGACCAGGGCCAGAAGGACCGCAAGCGTCGATCCGAAGATCTAGTTGCCGCAACTTCCAACTCCAAACGCCGTCCCCGAGTCGCGGCCTACGACGCCATCATGAACGCTCAGTGCATGCATCATCCCAACCACAAGCATACGGCTAAGGACTATTTTATTTATAAACAGTTCGCCGAGCAATATGCGGCACAGCTCAACAAGAAGCCGATTGAGGAAGCCGGCCCATCGGGCACCAAGAAGAACAACATGGCTGAGAATGCCGAGCCTTTTCAAGACCCCGTGGGCGAGTTGAATCACATCTTCGGGGGGCCGCTAGCTTATGAATCCAAGAGGAAACAGAAGCTTACTGACAGAGAGGTCAACGCGGCACAACCCGAGGTCCCACAGTACCTACGATGGTCGGAGGTGGCCATCACTTTTGACCGCTTGGATCACCCCAACCGAGTGGTTCACCCGGGGCGCTATCCACTCGTCTTGGACCCGGTGGTTCGCAACATCAAGCTCAAGCGCGTCCTCATCGATGGGGGCAGCGCCCTTAACATTCTCTTCGCCAAGACCTTGGGCGAGATGCAGATCCCGAGGGCCGAACTAAAGGCAAGCTCAGCCCCCTTCCATGGAGTTATTCCGGGGTTGTCATCTACGCCACTCGGGCACATCGCCCTTCCGGTCACCTTCGGAGTTTGAGAGAATTTCCGAACGGAGAACGTTACTTTCGAGGTGGCCGACTTCGAGACAGCTTACCACGCAATCATCGGGAGGCCCGCACTCTCCAAGTTCATGGCGATACCCCATTACACCTACCTCTGCATGAAGATGCCGGGTCCCAACGTCGTAATCACTCTTCGCAGCGACATGAAGCAAGCCTTCACCTGCGACAAGGAAAGCTGCGACATGGCCCAATCTCGCGAGAGATCACGTGGCCAGCAAGAGATCCGATTGGCCGCATCAACTTCGGGAGAGGGTGAGATCCCCGCGAAGAAGATAGCCAAATCAGGAACCGGCGACGCCAAGACCAAGAAGATCTCCCTGGATCCATCGGATCCCTCGAAAACTGCTGTAATCGGCGCTGAACTAGATCCTAAATAGGAAAGCGTGCTCGTCACCTTCCTCCAAAATAATAAAGATGTTTTTGCTTGGAAACCATCCGATATGCCCGGAATTCCTAGGGAGGTGATCGAGCACTCTTTACACATCAAAGATGACGCAAAACCGATAAAACAACGATTACGCAGATTCGTGCAGGATCGAAAAGATGCCATCAAGGAAGATCTCACAAAGCTTTTAGCCGCCGGTTTTATCAAAGAAGTTCTACATCCCGACTGGTTAGCCAACCCAGTTCTGGTCTGGAAAAAGACGGGGCAATGGCGCATGTGCGTTGACTATACCGACCTCAACAAAGCCTGCCCCAAAGATCCATTCGGGCTGTCTCTCATCGACCAAGTCGTAGATTCAACAGCCGGCTGCCAACTCTTGAGCTTTTTGGACTGTTACTCGGGCTATCACCAAATCAGCTTGAAGGAATCCGACTGCCTGAAGACATCGTTCATCACGCCGTTTGGAGCATACTGCTACATTACAATGCCTTTCAGCCTGAAGAACGCCGGAGCCACATACCAACGCATGATCCAGAGGTGTTTTCAAACGCAGATTGGGAAGAACATGGAAGGTTATGTCGATGATGTCATCATCAAGACCAAGCAGAAAGAAGACCTGATTGCCGACCTATAGGAAACCTTCGCAAATATTCGGGCCTTCAGAATGAAGTTAAACCCAGACAAATGCACTTTCGGCGTCCCATCAGGCAAACTGCTCGGCTTCATGGTGTCGCATCGCGGCATTGAAGCCAATCCAGAAAAAATCAACGCTATCTTGAACATGAAGCCCCCGAGTAACCAGAAGGATGTCCAGAAGCTCACTGGCTGCATGGCGGCGCTAAGCCGATTCATCTCTCGACTCGGCGAACGAGGCATGCCCTTCTTCAGGCTGCTGAAGAAAACGGACGACTTCCAATGGACCACGGAAGCCCACAAGGCCTTTGAAGATTTTAAAGAATTTCTCACGACGCCCCACGTCCTAGCCTCACCTCAGCTTCAGGAACCCCTGCTACTGTACGTTTCAGCCACTCACCAAGTGGTTAGTACGGTCCTCGTGGTCGAGCGCGAAGAAGAAGGGCGGGTCCGAAGATTCAGAGGCCGATCTACTTTCTTAGCGAAATGCTGGCAGGAGCCAAAATTCGCTACCCTCAGGTACAAAAATTGCTATATGGTGTTCGATAACCGCGAGGAAATTGGCGCACTATTTTCGTGGTCACTCGGCCACCGTCGTCACTTCCTTTCCACTCGGCGATGTCATCCACAACCGGGAGGTGACCGGGCGCATCGCGAAGTGGGCCCCGAGCTAATGCCGCTGGACTTAACTTTTAAGGCGAGGACGTCTGTAAAGTCATAAGCCCTGGCGGACTTCTTGGCCGAGTGGACTGAACAGCAAGAAGGTGTACCTCAGGAAGACCTTCAACATTGGACCATGCACTTTGACGGATCCAAGAGGATCACCGGCTTGGGAGCAGGAGTTGTGCTGATCTCCCCGACTGGGGAAAGGTTAAGATACGTCCTCCACCTACACTTCTCCGCCTCACACAACGTCGCCGAGTACGAAGCCTCGCTACATGGATCGCGGCTCGCAGTTTCACTCGGGATACGTCGGCTCATCGTGAAAGGGGATTCCCGCTTGTTGTAAACCAAGTGATGAAGGACTGGTCCTGTCTAAACGACACCATGGAGGCCTACCGGCTGGAAGTCCGCAAACTTGAAGACAAGTTTGACGAATTGGAGCTATCCCATGTCTTGAGGCATAACAACGAGGCAGCTGACGAGTTGGCGCAGTTCGGGTCCAAACGTGAAGCCGCCCCAACAGACGTTTTTGTCGAGCACCCCCAAAATTCTATTGCAGAAACCAAGTTTCGAGCACCTCTATGAGCCAACTGTTGCGGCAAAACCAACTCCCAACGAGCAAGCTGCGAACGAAGTCACCATGATTGACGCCGATTGGAGGACACCACTCATCAATTTTTTAACACAGCAAGAGCTGCCGGAAGACCGGGATGAGGCAGAACATGTCCGACGTCGTTGCCAAGCTTACATCATGGTTGACTCCGATTTATACAAGAGAAGTCCCTCCGGAGTCCTGATGAGATGCATCACACCCGAGGAAGGATGACAGCTACTCCAAGACATCCACTCGGGCATATGCGGAAGCCACGCGGCAGCACGCACCTTGGTGGGCAAAGCCTACAGACAAGTTTTTTTCTGGCTCACCACGGTCTCTGACGCGGACAAAGTGGTGCGAACCTGTGAAGGTTGCCAATTCTTCGCACGACAGAGCCATGTCCCAGCCCAAGAACTACAAACAATTCCATTATCGTGGCCGTTTGCGGTATGGGGCTTAGACATGGTTAGCCCTTTCAAGAAGGCTCCAGGAGGATTCACACACCTATTCGTTGCAATCGATAAGTTCTCCAAGTGGATCGAAGCTAAGCCGGTTGCCACAATTACTGCTGACAAGGCACGGGACTTCATCCTCAACATTGTGCACCGTTTCAGCGTCCCAAACAGAATTATAACCGACAATGGGACTCAATTCACAGGAGGCATCTTCAAAGAATTCTGCGAAGACTTTGGGATCAAAATATACTATGCGTCGGTCGCACATCCTAAAAGCAATGGACAAGTCGAGCGTGCCAACGGCATGGTCCTCCAAGGCATTAAGGCCCGTGTGTTTGATTGCCTAAATCCTTACGTCGGCAAGTGGGTTCAAGAGCTCCCCTCGGTTCTATGGTCCCTGCGGACCACTCCCAGTCGGGCTACCGGCCAAACTCCTTTCTTTTTTGTTTATGGCGCAGAAGCCATGTTGCCAAACGAGATGGAGTATGAGTCCCTCCGAGTTCGTAGCTTCAACGATGAACGCTACGACCCTGACCGAGTGGATGACCTCACTCGACTGGAAGAGGCCCGAGAGGCAGCCCTCATCCGTGCAAGAAAATATCTTCAAGGGCTCGACGATACCACACGCCGCAACGTTCGAGCACGAGCTTTTATCATTGGCGATTTGGTTCTACGCAAGATTCGACCACCAAGGACTGTCACAAGTTATCCCCCTTGTGGAAAGGACCGTACATAATTGCCGAGGTGACTCGGCCAGTGCATATCGATTAAAGCGTGAAGACGGATCCATGGTGGAGAACTCCTGGAACATCGAGCATCTTCGACGATTCTATGCCTAAATTGACTTAAGTTTCATGTTTCTTCTTGATCGCAACCTCAAGCAAGCTTACTCGAGTTAGCAATGGAGGTCGTACATATGTCAATAAAACATGGTCTCTTTTTTGACAACCTGTGTGTACTTGGTTTATCATTGTTTAATATTTCTTTATTCGAGTTCAATGTTTAAGGACTGAGAATTTTTTGATGACCTAATCAGGCTTAGGCTTGGTGACAGTCGGACGAAAATTACTTAAGAAATTTTACATGAAAACTCGGTCGTGGCATTAACATAAATAAGCCAAATATCTACAAAGTTTACATCGAAAGTTGCATATAATGTTTACAAGACAAATCAAGGTCGGAAGTGGTTCACTACATCGGCGGCCACCTTTTTGGCCGATTCCTGTGCCTCACTAATCAAATCAAGGGCCTGCTCATCTGAAGTTCCCACAGCGAAGCCCTCCCAGACTGAATCCACGTCCACTCGAGGGTAGAGTGACTTCGTTTGTGCAAGGGTGAAGCCCGCTCCCATGACAGCCGCCTCAGAAATGTTGGTTAAATACTGGTCAGGGGCTCGCCTAAGCTTGTCAAAGACTTCAACTGGGTCCAGCGAGCTGGTCCTGACCCCATGATGGAACAAAGACAGCAGGATCGGAGCTGCGGCGTTAGCTACGTCTTCTCGGACCCTTCCAGCTTGTTTGACCCTCTCAAGTAAGACGTCATATTAAGCTCGGGTCTTGACTTTGTAAGCTGCCAAAAGAACATGATCACGCAAAGCATTCGAAGACAACGCAGTACAACGAATATCGTCTGAAAGAGCTCACCTTCAAACTCGGTCTCCAGCTCGGCCTTGCTGAGGCTGACTGCCTCCAGCTGGATTTGGAGCGAGTGAACCTCCGATAAGTTTTCTACAATAAGAATAGTCATCAGCATCCAAAATTAACACAGAAGCCATAAAGGGATTGAGAGGATTAGACTTACTCCCGATTGAGCCCCGGAGGTCGAGGTTTTCTTCTCGGAGTTCGGCTATCTCCCTCCTCAGGGCTGCTTCCCTCGACGCGGCCTCTTCTCGAGTGGTCTTCAACTTTTGCTGGATGTCCTCCAGGGAGTTTAGATGCGGGACCAACTTCTCGAGAGCCTCGGACTTGGCCATCGATCGGCAGTACTCTTTCTGCGCGCAAGACCTGAAGTTGGCCGACTGAAAAGGAATAACAATGCGGCAACGAAAAAGGATCGAGACTTACGTTGAGTAGCCAAGTCGCCTCATTCAGGCTATTGACAAGGGCATCCCTTTCCTCGCTTTCCGTTTGTTTATCCAAGACGATGCCCTGTCTTTGGCCTTCGAATCTCGCCACTCGATCTTAATCGGAGGAACCCGTGTTTAAGGCAGCACTGGGAATCTCTTCTACTGTGGCTGATAGATCGAGGTGGAACAGATGAAGATACGAAAGAGTCAAATTGAAGATTAAAGATGAAATGTTAATCCAAGACTTGTCGGGTTCAGTGGCCGAATCCTTAACTGGAGCAGCCCGGTTGGCCTTTTCCTTCGACTTTTGACCGACCGGTCTTCGCTGGGGCCTTCGAGCCGCCTGGCTCCGCGCCGACGTCGGGGTGTCCCGGCGGTCCGGGGCTCCCTCCTTGGGATATTCTTGCTGGCAGCTGAGGGCCTTCCGCCCGGAGCACTCTCACTCAGGAGAGGGCTCCGGGGTTTGGGTTCCGCAGGCTTGGATGCCTCTGACGTGGCAGTTGGCGTTGGCCCCTCAATCTGCCCTGCAAGGTCTATGTCTTGGGGTTTCCTGCAAAGAGAACGACTGGAGCAATCAGAATGAAGACGAAGAAACCTTCAACGATGAGTTCAAACTTAGTCATGAGGCGTACCTGGACGACCGGTGGATCTTCGGCGCCGCCTTCGGTGACGGCCTTGGAGGGGTTGTTTCGACTGGAGGGACTGGGACATCATCGTCCGAGTCATCGATGACGAGCCTCCTCTTGCTTGCCCGTTTGCTAATATCCTCACTCAGGGCCGTCCTTTTCCCGGCTGGATCACTCTGGATCTTCACGCCGCCGGCTGGCTTCTTGGCAGGTCGGGTCGGCACGTCATCGTGAGGAATTTTGTAAGGCTTCAAGATGATGGAGGAATTTTCCTGCCAGAAAGTTTCTAACAACAATAAGAAGTATGACATCAATATTGCGAGGCAATGAAGGAGTTCAGTCGGCTTACCGGAGGAGGAGGTCGATAGAGACTGAAGGAAAGGACCGGTAGCACGAGGCTGCGCTCGACTGCAATTCCAGTCGAGAAGACCTTGTACATCCGGATTTTCAGGATCTCAAAGCTAAGGGAGTCTCTGTCTTCCCGATTGGGGTCCCTCTCGCCCTCGTACTCGAAGGCTGGCTTCGATCGCTCCTTGATCGGCGCCAGTCGGCTCCTGATGAAGTGCCGAGTGATTTGCTCGCCGCGAAGACCTTTTTGCTTCATCTCCAAGATCTTCGCTAATAACTTGTTGGCTTCTTCCCAGTCTTGGGCTACTGGCACGGTGCTCCAGGTATGCTTAGGCACGGGGGGAAGGCCGACAAAGTTTGGCAGGCTGGGTTCAGGATTGCTAATATAGAACCAGCCCGCATGCCAACCCTTGTTGGAAGACTTCAAAGGGAGAGAGAAATACTCCTTGCAGAGGGATCCACGGAGCTAGAAACCTGCCCCACCAACAACGCAGGGCTGGTCCTTATTGGGATGCGGCTTAAGGTAAAACATGCACCGGAAGAGCTGAAAGTGGGGGAGAATGCCAAGGAAGGCTTCACACATGTGGATGAAAAGGGCGATGTGAAGCATAGAGTTGGGGTTCAAATGATAGAGGCGAAGACCATAATAATCAAGAAGCCCCCTAAAGAACTCGGAGGTGGGGAGGCTGAAGCCACAGTAAAAGAAAGAAGTGAAGACGACGAGCTCACCGGTGTTCGGGGTGGGAAACTCTTCCCCCGCCACCGAGCGCCAGCCTACGATCTCCTTGGGAGGAAGCACTCCATGCTTCACCATCTCCTTGAGGGTGGATTCCCTCGCATCCGAAGCGGCCCATTGCTCGAAGGGGATTTTCCTGTCATCCGCCATGAGTGTGGTTTGGATGAGGAGCAGATCTGGCTGAAAGGATGGGGGTTGAGATGGGGGTCGTGAAAGATGGATGCGGAGGCTAGCTGTGAGCGAAGCGTGGTTTTCTGGATCGACGGATTGGGCGCACGCAAGGGCTTAGGGTTCTTCGCTACAAGCTGATGAACAGTGTTGTGATTGGGGAATTTCTCTGGGAAGACGAAGTGGCGGGGATGACCTCAAGGCTTTGTGTAAAGATTTGAGGGTTGCGCTAGGTTTTCTTGTGATTGGGCCGAGCCCATGAGAGACCTGCGGCCCAGCTAAGGTGTGGCCCGACGCGTGTCCTTAGGGACTTAAGTGGATGAACTTCAGCAGATTTGCCTTGGCAATATGCACGTGTCTGAGTGCCCTATACCTTTGGAAATCCTCTCATACCGCGGTTTGCTTGACTTCATGAGAAGTTAGCACAATGCAATTTGAGAGGTGACCAACAGCTAAGCTTTTTATAGCTGCCTTGATGACAAGGGTTGTTTGGTTCTTTAGCATTTGATTGGATGACTATATCGATGCTATTTTTCCACCTTGGTGAAGATCTTTTATAGATTGAGACCAGTATTATGGCAAGAGCTATTTAATAATTTGGTCATATTTTTCAGATGACTGAAAAACTTATTTATCCATAAGAGATGGTTAAAATATTTAATCCGAGATGACTCGGGCAGATTCATTCGGATAAGTATGAGCTTACCGAGTGCTTTTCACCTACGAGGGTTGATTGAGTTATTTGTACTGAGGTGACTCGGGCAAAATCGCTCGGATAAGCACGAGCGTGCCGAGTGATGAGGTTGCTTTAGCTTGAGCTAGACATCTACATAAGGATGATTTTTTTATAGTTCTTGACTGTATGTTTGGTTTGTTTTTGGCTAACCACACAGTCGGGAGCTACACCTAATTAGGTGTATCGAGAGATGCATCTAGGTATTTATTTTTTGGATATTTTCCAGCCCTTCACAGTCTTTGGAGCCACTCGGGAGATTCAGACAGAGATGATGGAATCACTCGACGCCAGAAGCACTCGGCCAAAGAGTTGTTTGGCTGTATACTATCTTGGTTTGATGCTGAGTTGTCTCGTCGACTGAAAAGGACTCGGGGGCTACTGTGGAGATTATGGCAATCGGATATCCACATGGCAAGCTTATCCGACTGGAGATAGGGATAGATTGCGCCTGCCAAATATGTAAACCAAATATGACTTGGGTGTTACGTTGCCGATTGAGATAAGGTAATGGCTCATAGTCACGGTTTGCTAAGATTGAGGAAACTGACTTAGAGTAAGATAGGGTTTTCGATCTGTAAGCCCGTCTCCCAAGACTATATAAGGGGAATGAGGGGCGTCCCTTGAGGGATATCAAATTCCTGAGCTATTAGTTTTCAGATTTAGATCTTGAGATCAAAATACACTCGGTGGATCGAATCCCCGAAACAGGAGTAGGGTATTACCTCACGAGAGGGCCTGAACCTGTCTAAACTTTGTTTTCCACCTAACCCATTGTGCTTGGCGATCTTGACTGCACCCCAAAAATTCTATTGCCGAAACCAAGTTTCGACACCTAGTCTATCATTAGTTGTTGTCCTTGATTGAATTCCATTCTTGGATATACACATGCGTTTTTTTATTCGATATCTGTCCAAGTGCGCTTATGAATTTATCTGTGACCGTAACAAATACCAACAAACCCTCAACAAAACAATAAGGAAAACCTTACATACACAATGAAGATTGCCTGCAGTACTCACTACTGGAGAAAGCCACACTTGTCCCGGTTGGTAACCCTCAGTAGTCCCGGTTGTCAAACCGGGACTACGAATCCGGGACTAGAGATAGGCGACCTCTAGTCCCGGTTAAATAACCGGGACTAGAGATGCATCTTTAGTCCCGGTTGAAGCCACCAACCAGGACTAACGGTTTTTTTTATTTTTTTAATTTGCCCTTTCTCCAGCAGTACTGTTATATATATATATATATATATTACACACATATATTATATTACACATATACATATATATGCAACATGCATATATATGTATAAATATATAATTTACACACATTTAAATGAACTTAAGAAAGGAAATATACATATATTACCAAAATATGTACAATATTCATACATGTTTCCTAGCTAGCTTATAAAAAATTGTCTCTAATCTACTTTGCTGTGGATGGAGTGGTTTAGCTACTAAAACTATTGAAGAACTCCCCCGCGGGATCAACGACCTGCTCGTTAATAAATCCCATCAAATCTTCCTGAACGGCTTGTATGAAAGTCTCATGGGGGAGGTCGTCTCTTACTTGCATAAGCTGTCATTAATTAGAATAAACAAGAAATAAATATATGAAGTGAATAAGAAATCAAGACGTAAGGTATGAATTGCTGTTATACGTACATCTAGATCATCGACAGTTTTGACTTCGGTCACAAAGCGGTGAATGTAGTCGCAAACGTAATATCCACATAGGTTGGTGCCCTGCGACTGTTTTGCACACTAAAAGAGAAACAACGATAGATTTAATATGCATTTCATATTTTAGAACATAATAATGATTCAACTCAAATTAGAAGCAGGCATGTTACTCACTGGAAACTTCATCCGCACAGAGAGCTTATCTTTCCAATTTCCGCGAACATTGACCTGAAATCATTCCCATGCCCTACGTGCAGTTGAAAGTTAGCACGTAATTATCTGAGAACCGCATATATGCAATAGAAAGTAAGATGGCATTACCTGTTAAACAGTTCAAATATGTCAGAGTATGTGGACTCTGGTTTATCCATTGAGTCAAAGACATGGATCTTCGACTGACCCATTTCAAGTACTAACAGAATCCAGTGGAATCTGCAAATTGGTTTAGATGACACATATGAAACTTTATGTATGCATGGGATTGAAATTGGTTCGGAAAGAAAGAAAAAACTTACGCAGTATTGTAGGGCAGAAGGATGAAGGACCGGAAGTGTTGCTTCACAAGCGCGTTGTATATGTTGTCCACGGTGTCATTAGGAAACTGATCAACCAATGGGTCGTTGATTTTGCGTGGATCCATGAATCCATGCTTGGTGCATTCGTGCTTGTTGCAGTATTGGATCGCCATTCTACAAAGGTTAAAAAGAATTTTAGTCAGCTAAATTCAAGGAGGTAAGAAACAAAATAACAGGGTGATACTTACAAAACCCGCGCGGTTAGAAGTGAGATGTCGAGGGCATCAAGTTGGTACAGGTCGAATATATCTTCGAATCAGAGATAGAGGTAGTCATCTCCATCGAAGAAGTAGTCAATTGAATATTTGTATGTTATCATGTCTTCACCCTTGCTGGATCGTTGCATGTACCACTGATGGAAGCGGTACATCTGAGTTGGAAGCCTTTTCACGAGATCCGGCTTGACGAGAGGCTTTCCAAGGTTGAACTTGTATTTAAGTGGAGCCTTCGCCAGGGCTGCACGCCCGTGTAATTGATCCATATTAATTCTAGCTTCTTGCATGAATTGTCTTAAATCAGGTCTAATATTTGGAATCGTGCTGAACTCCAGAGGCTTCTGTGGCTGCATGCCAAGCTGGGGTACATCTTTGCCCACTTACTTCGCCCTGCCAGCAGCCGACCACTTTGGTGCGGGTGGCGGCGTCTTCTCAATTCTCTGAGTCTATCTTGGACGACCGCTTGATATTGACGACATGTTCTTGGATGATGATCGTTTAGGAGTCGGTGCTCATTGTGGCGACAGAGGAGGGTTGGAAGGCGATGGAGTTGGAGACGGTCGTTTAGGAGTCGGTGCTCGTCGGGGCGACGCAGGAGGCGGAGGAGGCGAAGGTGGCGAAGGAGACGGAGGAGACGGCCCACGTGGAGGCGAGGGCGGTGGAACGATAGGAGACGCTGTTCGTCCGAGGAATTTTATGAAGATCTTCCTCCAGAGAAATATTCCATGAGCCGTTTATCCTAGCGTCGTCTCCTCGTCTCCTCCGGGGATATCCAGCTCTAGATCTTCATAGCCGCGTTCCACTGTGCAATTTCAACCTTCGAGTACGAAGGTGGAACGGGCCGGGAGTGGTAGGTGCCGTCTCGGGCTACTAGAATAGCCATGCCCGACGCGACCTGTTCGAGAAGATTGCTATTAGTTAGTAATGAACGTTGATTGACAAGTTATTCAAGAAAATATACGTACAACATAAAAGTACGAACATACTTTTATTGTTATGTTTTTTAGCGGGATGTGCAGCTCACACAGGGTCCGCTGTGTGATGTCATCCACGGGGCGTGGCGGACCTGGTTGAGCTTGTGGGGCCAGCTCGCCTTCATTTCCAGAGACCGCAGTGCTTGCACTTCTTGTTGGAGTTGTGCGGTTGTTGCTGGATCCGGCTGTTGGCTAACCCACTGGCTCCTCTCCTACGCCAACCTTAGGGCCACCCTTTCGTTGACAATCTGATCGATCTGCGAGAGCTTCATTTCCATCTCAGTGAACCTAGCATCATTCTCTCGCTTTGACCTCATTCGGCTCCTGTATGTGTCGACATCGGCTTGGAACTGTATTTTCAGGGACGACGCCTTTTCCTCGTGTACGCCCGGGTGCTCGGGTTTTGGAGGACGAAGCGTTAGCTCGTCCTTCTCTCTATCGGGCCTGAACGCGCCCGAGGAACTGGCCTGCATCGCCTCCTCTAACCTCCGTCCGGCTTCTTGTTAGTGATATGCCCTAGAGGCAACATAGAGATGTTGGATATCATGGTCAATGTTTATGTATTTATGAATAAAGTGTTATTCGGTTCCATGAAATAGACATCTTGTATTGATCAATAAGTACGTGACTTATTTATGAGACTCTTTACGTATGAATCTATTTCTAAACGATCCTCGATCATATGTCATATTGTTGGAACAAATATGATTCTAAGATCGGCATGTTTATTGATTGATGATCATGTCTCATAGATCATGGGTATGGAGATACCAAATAAATAAACATGGACATATGTGTTGGAGAACACATTGTTGGATAGACCCACCATGAGACACTACAGGAATTAATGTGTCATTAGTTGGTCTCACGTAGTATTGGTATAAAGTCCTTAGACCGAGATCACCATGGATTCCAACATGTGTAGTAGCCTACTTTGGGACTACCAAACGCTATTCCGTAACTAGGTAGTTGTAAAGGTAGTTTTCGGGTTTGCTATGAAACATGGAGTGGGATGTGAGTGATCAAGATGGAATTTGCCCCACCTTTGGAGAGATATCTCTAGGCCCCTCGAGGTAATGGACTATGGAAATGCATGGCCATGCTAAGTTGATTGAGGAGTCAATCAAGATGATAATCCAATACGGTTTGAGTGAATGGTTAAGCTATTGAAGGGATGGCACACATCTTTCCTATAGCTTAACCGGTATCGTGAGGCAAAGGGATTTGTGTACACATTACGAGTTCGAGCCGATATTATATTCTTGTATACTATGGTGTCAATATTTGCTGCTAGGCGCCATCGTTGATGTGTCGGGAGTTGGACTCGAGCCGACGATCGACTAAGTTAGACTATAGCCGAGACCGAGTATACTTGAACCTACATGGTCGCACGCTTAAGGGGATAAGAAGAGGAATTCGAGTTGGACTCGGATACGGCTCGATCGGATAGGGATCCGATCGGATAGAATCCTATGGGCTTACGACGTATGGGCGGCCAACTCTGAGAGATTCGGATGGGATCTGATTTAAATTAGAGTCCTGATCGGCCACTAGTCCCAGTCGGCCAACTCCATATAAAGGGGCGAGGGGTGGAGAGTTGTTGTATCGCATTGAACCGAATCCGCAACAGAAGTCGCCGAGATCAATCTCCACGGAAAACCTCCCCACTTTCGAGCCCAACCCTAGCCTTGCATCGCGTGCTAGCACACGGGTGTTCGGCGTTCTGTCCCCGAACGTGTGGATACCGGTAGAGGCGCCGCTACGTTGCGCGCGCGTTGATCGGCGTGGAGGAATCGGCTGCGGTCGAGCGCATCGGAGCGAGGCGTGAGAACACACGGACGACTTGGATCGGCTGCGGCATCGCGAATCGGCGATTGGTCAATCGGCTATCCCGGAATCGGCTATCATCGCCGGCACGAGTTCCGAGATCGGATAGCCCGATTGGTTGTTTCCGCGCACACTCCAATCGGTAACGATCTATCGGCCCTTACTTGCAAGTGTTCTGGTTTGCTAGCGTAGCCTCCACGTAACCCTTCGGTGGTATCGAGCTAATCTTGCTTAGTTCGGGTTTTAGATTGGATCTGGAACAAGTTTTGCGCACGGGTTGATTAGATCAATCGGTTTTACGGGATTTGTTGAGGAGAGTTCATGGTAATTGCGTTCCTTGATAGTGTATCGGAACGGCGTAATGTGATTACGTCGAAGCAATATCCATAGAACTCGGTTTGAGTCGGCTTCGAGATAGCGTTCCTTGATAGTGTATCAGAACGGTATAACGTGATTATGCCGAAGCTATCTCGTAGTTCGATCTTGTTAGCTGCCTCGCGCCTACGCAAACCATCTCCGTTGATAGTGTATCGGGACGTCATAATATGATTATGCCGACATGGTTTCCGTAGGCGAATTCATAGATTGGATCTATGAATTTCGTGTGCGCCCCCCCTTATAGGTCGTCTTGATGTCGTTTCTCTGCGATAGGTAGAAAACGTTTTCTACGCCTAACTTGTTTTTGCAGAGAATGCTTTGAGATGGTATGGCCCTATTGTATGTATGAGATGCATGTGATGCATGTAATATTCTTTCATATGTGCAATCCATGTAATATTCTTTCATATGTGCAATCCTTGTAATATTCTTTCACGACCTACGAGTCGATGTAATCTTCAATTAGAGCTTCTATAGTAGTAGCTTAATTTGAAGAAATCAAGCATTCGGCACTCGGAGGAACGGTGATGAAGATGGAGATCCTCTACACCGACATGGAGATGGAGATCACCATGTAAAGGGGGCCATTCTATTTCATTATATGCTATTCTACCCGCTTTCATATATGTGATATGTTTGTTTGATAGGATAGTATCCCTCACAAAAATTAAGTAGTAATGATGCCCTTCCAAATGTTGCACCCGTCACCGTTATGCTCATCAATGGTGGGTCCGCCAAAGCAGAGAGCCATTCTCTATCATAACACGAGGGGGTATATGTCGGACATATACGCAGAGCATTTGGTTTACTTAACAAGGCTATCAAAATAGTTTTGGGCCTTGGGGCATAGGTTGGGGCCGGGGCATGGAGATGTCACACCAACAACAAGAGTCACATAGAGATGTGATTAGCAAGGAGTTGCTTACCGATGTTATTAATCTTCTAGCGTGATGCCAAAGCTCACTAGAAATTAATTAACATGTGGATCTTGACCCAATACGTAACCTAGAGGGAAGGTGGAAAATACGTAATGGGAGTCTTATGTTAAATTGTTTAACAAAAGACATAGCATAAACATTGTGCTAAACTTTGCTTTTTCTCGTTGTAGAATAAATGGCGGCTAATACTACACCCAAGTACCTTTAATTTGCTATCTATTCTCGAAAAGGAAAAATTAAATGGAACAAACTTTATGGATTGGTATCACAACTTGAGAATTGTTCTCAAGCAAGAGCGTAAGGAGTACGTTCTTGAAGTACCCTATCCCGAGGATTTGCCTAATAATGCCACTGAATCGCACGGAGGGCTTATGAGAAGCACACTAATGATGCCCTAGATATAAGTTGTCTCATGCTTGCTACAATGTCCACCGAGCTTCGAAGCAATATGAGAGCAACGATGCTCACACTATTATTCGGGACTGTGTGGTATGTTTGAGAACCAAGCTCGGCCGAGAGGTTCAACACCTCGAAGTCCTTGTTTGCGTGTAGGCTTGTTGAGGGAATCACGTCCCGCATGTGATAAAAATGATCGGTTACATTGAGAGTCCGGAAAACTAGGTTTTCCCTTAGCCAAGAGTTGGCTACCGATGTGATTCTCTAGTCGCTCCCTCCGAGCTTCGAGCCATTCATATTAAATTATCACATGAACAACATGGATAGAACCTTGGCTGAATTGCATGGGATGTCAAGACAGTGAGGAGAGTATCCAGAAAAATGGTCATCATGTGATGATGATGCGAAGGCTAAGCGCAAACCACTGTCAAGAAACTTTGCACCAAGAGGAAGCTAACTCCCGATGAGATCGCGAGTGCCTCCAATGCAAAGAAGGGCAAGAAGGGGTCGGCGGCATCGATGCCGTTTGCTTCTACCTGCAAGGAGACAGCCACTGGAAAAGGAACCGCAAGAAGTACATGGAGGATCTCAAAACGAAGCAAAGTACGACTTCGCCTGGTATTAATGTTATAGACATTAATCTTGCTACTTCACCTTCGACTCTTGGGTATTTGATACCGGATCGTAGCTCATATTTGCAAATCGTTGCGGGAATGAGAAGTAGAGGCTTAAGAAGGGGCGAGGTGAACTGCGCGTCGGCAATGGAGCAAGCGTTGCTACGCTTGTCGCTCGCACAAGACCACTTCATCTACCTTCGTATTAGTTTTGGAATTAAATAATTGTTATTGTGTTCCAACACTATGTCAAAACGTTATTTCCACTTCATGTTTGCAAGCGGAAGGATATGATTTTAGATCAATGGACAATGGTTGTTCAATATATCTCAAAGATATGTTCTATTTTCATGCTCCATTGGTGAATGGATTATACGTTTTGAATCTTGAAGCGTCTCCCATCTATAACATTAATACGTAAAGGCAACTCTCTAATGATACAAACCCCACGTTTATCCGGCATTGTCGCTTAGGCCATATAAATAAGAAACGCATGGAGAAGCTCCATAAGGATGGACTGCTTCACTCTTTTGATTTTGAATCATTTGAGACATGTGAGTCTTGTTTACTTGGTAAGATGACAAAGGCACCTTTCACGGGACACAGTGAAAGAGCAAGTGACTTGTTGGCACTCGTACATACCGATGTATGTGGACCAATGAGCTCAACGGCCGAGGTGGTTATCGACTTCATTACCTTTACTGATGACTTTAGTAGATATGGTTATATCTACTTAATGAGGCATAAGTCCGAATCCTTTGAAAAGTTCAAAGAATTCCGTAATGAAGTACGTAATCATTTAGGAAAAACAATCAAGTTTCTATGATCGATCGTGGAGGGAATACTTGAGCCAAGAGTTTGATAATCATCTCGAAAGATTGTGGAATCGTTCCACGTTGACTCCGCCAGAACTCCACAATGGAACGGAGTGTCCGAACGAAGAAATCGCACCTCGTTGGACATGGTGCGGTCGATGATGAGCCAAAGTGATCTTCCGTTATCCTTCCGGGATATGCTCTTGAAACATTGCGCTCACACTAAATAGAGTTCCATCTAAGTCGGTTGAAAAGACACCATATGAGATATGGACAGGGCAACCCCTAGTTTGTCTTTTCTCAAAATTTGGGGATGCGAGCTTATGTAAAACGTTCTACCGACAAGCTCACACCCAAATCGACAAGTGCTTCTTTGGGGATATCCTAAGGAAACTAAGGGATATTACTTTTATAATCGGGAACAAGGCAAAGTGTTTGTCGCCCGACACGGTGTTTTCTTGGAGAAAGAGTTTCTTTCAAGAAGGGTTAGTGGGAGCAGGGTCCATCTTGAAGAAGTTCAAGAAACACCGTAAAATATTTCAGCGACCACGTAACCACAACGGAGGAGCAAAGTGTTGCGCCACGGTTGTAGATACACCACCCACGGAGGCCGAAAGATCACGTCGTGCGCCGACGTGTACACAGTGCGAACAACGTGATATATTATTGTTGGACAACGATGAGCCTAAGACCTATGAGGAAGCGATGGTGGGACCCGATTCCAACAAGTGGCTTGGAGCCATGAAATCCAAAATAGAATCCATGTATGACAATCAAGTTTGGAACTTGGTTGATCCACGATGGTGTCAAAACCATTGAGTGTAAATGGGTTTTTAAGAAAAGGCCGATATGGATGAAAATGTTCACATCTATAAGGCGCGATTGGTAGCGAAAGGTTTTAAACAGATTCAAGGAGTTGATTATGATGAAACCTTCTTGTCCGTCGCAATGCTTAAATCTATTCGGATTATCCTAGCGATTGCTGCATATTTCAACTATGAGATATGGCAGATGGATGTCAAAACGGCTTTCCTAAATGGAAACCTAAGCGAGGATGTATACATGATACAACCTCGGGTTTTGTCGATCCACAATCGCTCGGAAAGATATGCAAGCTACGAAATCCATTTATGGATTGAAGCAAGCATCTCGAGTTGGAATATTCGTTTTGATGAAATAATCAAATGGTTTGGTTTCATCAAAAACGAAGAGGAGGCATGTGTTTACAAAAGGTCGTGGGAGCGCAATTGTATTTCTAATCTTATATGTGGATGACATATTGTTGATTGGAAATGATATCCCTATGCTAGAATCGTCAAGTCTTCATTGAAAAATAGTTTTTCCATGAAAGACTAGGGGAGGCAAGATACATATTAGCATTCGGATCTATAGAGATAGATCCAAGAGGCTAATTGGATTAAGCCAAAGTACATACATTGACAAGGTGTTGAAAAGGTTCGACATGCATGATTCCAAGAAAGGTTTCTTGCTCATGTCACATGGCATTAATCTTAGCAAGAATCGGTGTCCTCGACACATGATGAGCGGAATAAGATAGGTATGGTTCCATATGCTTTGGCAATTGGATCCATCATGTATGCCATGCTTTGTACATGTCCGATGTCTCGTACGCTTTGAGTGCTACGAGCAGATACCGCGATCCGAGTGAAGGTACTCGGATCGCCAGTAAAGAATATCCTTAAGTACTTGAGAAGAACTAAGGATATGTTCCTAGTCTATGGAGGTGAAGAAGAGCTCGTTGTAAGTGGTTACACCGATGCTAGCTTCCAAACAGACAAGGATGATTATAGATCGCAACGGGTTCGTGTTCGCTCGAACGGAGGCGCAGCATGAAAGAGTTCCAAGCGGATACCGTTGCCGACTCTACAACGGAGGCCAAGTACATTGCTTCGTAAGCCGCAAAGGAGACGTTTGGATCAATACATTCGTTTCGAGCTTGGTGTGATGACTAGTACGACCGGTTCAATGTCTCTCTATTGTGATAATAGTGGAGCCATTGCGCAAGCCAAGGAGCCGAGATCACATCGAAGTCCAAACACATACTTCGGTGATATCATCTCATCCGCGAGAAAGTGGACAGAGGTGATGTCAAGATATGCAAAGTGCACACGGATCTCAACATAGCCGATCCGCGACAAAACCTCTCCTCACCGAAACATGAGGCGCACACAAGAGCAATGGGTATAAGATACTTACATGATTGACTCTAGTGCAAGTGGGAGATTGTTAGTGAAATGCCCTAGAGGCAACATGGAGATGTTGGATATCATGGTCAATGTTTATGTATTTATGAATAAAGTGTAATTCAGTTCCATGAAATAGACATCTTGTATTGATCAATAAGTACGTGACTTATTTATGAGACTCTTTACGTATGAATCTATTTCTAAACGATCCCGATCATATGTCATATTGTTGGAATAAATATGATTCTAAGATCGGCATGTTTATTGATTGATGATCATGTCTCATAGATCATGGGTATGGAGATACCAAATCAATAAACATGGACATATTTGTTGGAGAACACATTGTTGGTTAGACCCACCATGAGACACTACAGAATTAATGTGCCATTAGTTGGTCTCGTGTAGTGTTGGTACAAAGTCCTTAGACCTGAACCACCATGGATTCTAACATGTGTAGTAGCCTACTTTGGGACTACCAAACGTTATTCCGTAATCGGGTAGTTATAAAGGTAGTTTTCGGGTTTGCTATGAAACATGGAGTGGGATGTGAGTGATCAAGATGGAATTTGCCCCTCCTTTGGAGAGATATCTCTGGGCCCTCGAGGTAATAGATTATGGAAATGCATCGCCATGCTAAGTTGATTGAGGAGTCAATCAACGGAGATAATTCAATACAGTTCGAGTGAATGGTTAAGCTATTGAAGGGATGGCACACATCTTGCCTATAGCTTAACCGGTATCGTGAGGCAAAGGGATTTGTGTACACATTACAGTTCGAGCCGATATTATATTCTTGTATACTATGGTGTCAATATGTGCCGCTAGGCGCCGTGTTCACTGGTCGGCCGAGTTGGACTCGAGCCGACGATCGGCTAAGTTAGACTATAGCCGAGACCGAGTATACCCGAACCTACGGGATCGCACGCTTAAGGGGATAAGAACAGGAATTCGAGTTGGACTCGGATACGGCTCGATCGGATAGGGATCCGATCGGATAGAGTCCTATGGGCTTACAACGTATGGGCGGCTAACTCGTGAGATTCGGATGGGATCCGATTTAAAATAGAGTCCCGATCGGCCACTAGTCCCGCGGCCAACTCTATATAAAGGGGCGAGGTGTGGAGAGTTGCTGTATCGCATTGAACCGAATCCGCAACAGAAGTCGCCGAGATCAATCTCCACGGAAACCCTCCCCACTTTCGAGCCAAACCCTAGCCTTGAATCGCGTGCTAGCACACAGGTGTTCGGCGTTCTGTCCCCGAACGTGTGGATACCGGTAGAGGCGCTACGTTGCGCGCTGTTGATCGGCTGTGGAGGAATTGGCTGCAGTCGAGCGCATCGGAGCGAGGCGCGAGAACACAGTCGGACGACTCGGATCGGCTCGTGAATCGGCTGTCCCCGGGAATCGGCTTTCATCGGCCAGCACAGTTCCAGATCGGATAGCCCTGATTAGCTCTTTCTGCTGCACACTCCAATCGGTAACGATCTATCGGCCCTTACTTGCAAGTGTTCCTGGTTTGCGCGGTTAAAAGTTTTTGTTTTCGGCTAGCGTAGCCTCCGCGTAACCCTTCACTTCTTGAATTTCATCACCAAAGATCACTGTGCCATCGACGTGATTAAGTGAGCCGCCGTGAGCATAGAACCAGTTCTTTGATCGTTCCGGCCAGTTTGCTGTGTCTGGAACGATATCCCGTGCTTCTAGGTCGGCTTCCATTTTTTCCCATTTCTCCATTGCTTTTTTATAGCCGCCTGACCCAAGCTGTGATGGTATTTCTTTTTGGCTGCGTTGGCCTTGTTCTTTTCTATGATAGATTGCGCTTCTTCACTGGTCTTGTGCTCAACACAAGCATCCCAATGATCTCTGAGCTTTGGGAACTTGTCAAAGTATGGTGTCTGGCCCTCCAGGATATATTTCTTGTGTAACTGTTTCTTGTAGTTCCTGAAGAGCTTTGCCATTTTCTTCAACGTCCATTCCTTGACCCTTGCCTGATCTGAGTATAGGATGGTGAATGTCTGCAGCATTGTCGTCCACAGCATCTCTTTCTCTTAGTCTAGGAGATAGCTCTTCTCCTCTCCTCCTTTGGTAGACCGCCTTCAATTGGCAACGCTTACGGGCACGTGATCCCTCACCACCCATCCGCTGTGAGCCACAAACTTCCTCGCGGCGTCCTCTGGGGCAATTGGTCGACCGTCAGGTGCCACCTCTGTTATGACATGTCGACCCTCTATTTTCTTGCTGAGGCCGCGTGGCCTCTTCTGTCTAGCGGAGGCGGAGCCCTCATTCCCCTCCTCGTTCCTCTGCTCGTCTCCCCCCTCGTTCCCCTCCTCGTTGAGGTACTAATCTGGACCTTCGTGTCCCTCCTCGTTGTAAAACTTTGTTCCTCGTGCGATCTCATCAAGGAGAAACTGTTCCTCGTCACGATCCGCCATTTGATTGTTGTGGGTTGAGGACTTAATCAAAGAATTCTGAAAAAAAATTATTCGGTTAATACATGTATCAATTATTCAGGAATATCATGTATGTCTACGTAAAAAACATAGACAAAAAAGAAGAAGATAGAAAAAATAGATGAAATCCGACAGACACTAGATCCAATTGTGCACATCCACAATGGTGATATTTTTCAGAAGTCACTTCCTGGATTACATCCACACCGAACGACCGAACGAACGAACGATCGACCATTCGTTTAATCTATCGTTCACGTCTCCGTTCGTTCGGATCCTTAACCCCAACCCTAACCCTAAACTATCGTTCGTTCACGTCCGTTCATTCGGACCCTTAACCCTAACCCTAACCCAAATCCTAAACTATCGTCCGTTCGTTGACATCCGTGAGTACGATCATCTGGAGGAGACGAGAGAAAGAGAGGAGAATGATGTGAGGGAGATAAGGTGGAGAGGAGAGGAAGTGGAGAGGAGAGGAGAGAGAGAGGACATTGCATGCCTATGTACGTTGTAACGACCGAACGAACGAACGACCGACCGAACAAACGAACGAACGAACGACCGACCGACCGAACGAACGAACGGACGGACGACCGACCGAACGAACTAACGAGTGTTCGTTCGTCCGTCCGTCCGTTCGTCCACGTCCGTATGTCCGTCCGTCCGTTCGTCCGTCCATCCGTTCACATCCATTTGTTGATTTTATCGTTCTCGTTCGTTCAAAAATACAAACTTCACAAGTCACATACACATTCAAATATAAATCTATTCATGCATTTAAATTTAAATACACATTCAAAATTCTGAATTCATAATATTCATGCATTAAATTTTAAATAAACAGTCCATTTACATATCAAATCCATACAAATTTACACATACAAATCGAAATCATATTCACAAATTTACACATATACATCGAAATCATATTTAAATCCTCCTCATTCATTCACATTCATATAATTTGCAAATTTAACATAGCACGGCAGCGGCGGCATCGGCGGCAGCGGCGGCGGCGGCGGCCACGGTGGCGGCAGCATGGAGGGAGGCGGCGGCGGCGGCGAGGATGTAGGCGCACCGGCGGCGTGGGAGGCAAGGTTTAAGGGTTTAGGGGGCGGGGGGCGTGGGGATCGGGAGGGGGCGGCAAGGGAGCGGGCGGCATGGGGAGGGGCGGCGGCGATGGCGACGGCGGCGGCGGCCACGACAATGGCGGCGATGGCGATGGCATTGATGGCGGCCTAAACCCTAGCGCGCATCACGGAGAAAAAAGGGGGCGGCGACGGCTAACCTGCGGCAGCAGCGGCGACGGTGACGAAGACGGCGGCGCGGCGGTCCTCCGGCGACGACGACGGCGACGAAGACGGCGGAGACGGCGTGCTGCGGTGGCGTCCTTATGCTCGGCGACGGCGACGACGAAGAAGACAATGCAGTTGTGCAAAAACGGCTAAGTTTTTGGATCCCAGTGAGGCCCTTGCTATATATAGGTACGGCATCTCTTGTCCAGGTTGAAGCCATCAACCGGGGCTAGAGATGATATAGTCCCGGTTGGTGGCTTCAACCGGGACTAATGATCATACCTTTTGTCCCGGTTGAAGCTACCAACCGGGACTAGAGATATTTTCCCGTCCACTGAAATTCACCTCTAGTCCCGGTTGGTTTTAAAAAAGGACTAATTATTACAGTGTCCAATTATATTGTGTTATATTCATATATAATTATAATTAACATATATGTTCATATATTCATATATAATTAACATATGTTCATATAATTAATAAAAAATATTATAAATTGAAATAATAACATATAATTAACCTTTGTCATATTCCAAACTATTTAAAATTTAAATAATAACATATAATTAACATATGGCCTATTTGAAAAATATTTTAAATTGAAATTATAATATATAATTAACATTTGTCGTATTTAAAACTATTTTCAACCCTAAACCCTAAACCCTAAACCCTAAACCATAAACCTAAACCCTTTTACCATTAACCCTTAACCTAAACCCTAAAACATATTTTAAACCCTAAACCCTAAACCCTCGTGCGACCTGCGTGATTGGCATGTAGAAGTACTGTGACACGAGCTGGAACGTCAATGCCTCTCCTCGATCTAACATCGTCTCTCATGCTCTTGGAGGCCGCTCCGTTCTCATCACCGTAATAGAGTGGCAATCCCTTCTCACTTTGTTCTACCTTGTTCTCCGATTGCTCCATCTCATCCCAATACTTCAGTACATCATCTTCAAAGATGACACCATGCTCTCGCATGGCAAGAAAAAGTGTCTAAGCAACACAAATCCAGAAAGCACCATTCCTTTTCGATTAGAAAAAAGAGAGCATCATTCTTGCATTGATCCGAGTAGAAAGAAAAGAATCATACCTTGTAAAATGTTCCTTTGCATGACAGTAGAACAGAATGGCTGGGGATGGAAGCTCAGGAAGGAGATATTGGAGAAGAGAGCTTCCTCCTCAAGGTGTAACTATCGTGCCAAAGGTTAGTGCAATAAGGCCACCCTAGTTCATGAAAAAGGTTAGATCAATAATGATAAAAGATAAACAAAGATAGTCTTGTAGCTAAAAAAAGCTACTGCTATAAAATTTTCTCAGCGATGAGCATGGTTAACCATATGCATGATGCAAGACAAAACTGCATTTACCTGTGTTCTTGGCTGGGCTCCATTCTTTCGAGAGACATGAAGAAAATCTCACACTTCAATGAGTTGGGATCAATGAAATAGCTTATCTTAGTCGTCTCGTCCGTATCCACATCCAGCTGCTCATGATGATCCGTGGAGAGGCCCCGACGCCTTATTCCTACCTTCTTCACCGATCTTGATCTCTTCAACATGTCATGATCCATCGTAGTAGCCTTCTTCACCGATCTTGGTCTCTTCAACATGTTATGATCCGGATCATGGTCTTTTTTCTTGCTTTTCTCTCTGTGCTTCATAATCTTTCTGTCTTGCTCTTTCTTAGAGTACGGCGTAGCAGTACTCGTGTATCTCCATCAAACTTTGAATAGCGAAAGATATGGCAACGATTGGATAGTACGGCTATATATGGCAATGATGGCTTGCCTCCCCCGTTCCCGTCTCAATGCCTCGGCGGCGCCATGAAAGCCGCCGGTGGCGCACGACGGTGGACTACCTCTATCCGCCTGTCGTGATCGAGCAGTACTACCGCCGCACCGCCGCAGTCTTTGCTCCCGCCGCCACCACTGCCGCCGGTCTCCCTGATTTAGAGGTGTGCTTTCTCTGTTTTCAGCGGCAATGTTCAAGTTCTCGTTGCTAATGTCTTCTGCCTTATTCTCGTGAATTGCCACATAAGCATTAGCTGTTACAACATTATTGTCCTGACCACAAGTTAGGATCTTCTGTGAGTATGGAGCATGTCGACGGCTGCCCTCTTCCTCCGCTTGTAATTCTCTTTGAGGACTTTTTCGTCGACCTCGGTCTCACCCTTTTACCATTTTTATTCATAGCTCCCTACAACGTGGATGGTGTTGATGCCTCCTCCAACGTGGTTCCCTCCGAGGGACTGTTCAGTGCCTTATGAAGTCCCATAAGATAGCAAAATGCGAAGTGCTAAGATTATAGATAACACATGACATGTAGATAGCAAAATGTATAGAAAACAACCGTAAATCTATAAGAGGAAGAAGTTGCTAACCTTGTAGATAGCAAATATTTGTGTATTATCATAAAGAAGTTGCTAACCTTGGCAGCACCGGACCTCTAACATATAAAAAATTTTGAAGATGTACAAGCGTGGCTGGTTCGGGATGGAGGAGGAGGAAGGAGTATATAAAGGAAAATCTCTAGTCCCGGTCGGTAACACCAACCGGGACTGGAGATGACATCTCTAATCCCGAGGCAACGGTTTAAAAATTCAACGGCTCTCTAGGACCTTTAGTCCCGGTTCGTGTCCAAGAACCGGGACGGTTCAAATGTGCTGGGAAGCGCCGGGCATTTTAGTCCCTGCTGGGTAACACCAACCGGGACTAGAGGTAGCATCTCTAGTCCCGGTTGGTGTTACCAACCGGGACTAAAGGTGCCCGGCGCTCTGACACGCTCTGACAACATTTGAATCGGGACTAGAGGTGATCTTTAGTCCCGATTCGTGACACGAACCGGGACTAAAGTTCCTAGAGAGCCGTTGAATTTTTAAACCGGACTACGAACCGGACTAAAGTTCCTAGAGAGCCGTTGATCTCTAGTCCCGTGCAACTCAAACCGGACTACTGTGGTTTTGTCACTTCAACTAATTAATGATGGTTTTTCAGTAGTGAATGTATCTGCGGTAGCTGCCGCTGACATATGGGACCACTCACCTGTTGGCCGCTGCCTCTGCAGGTGCAATACTGCACAGCTTCCGTGTCCTGCATATACAATCCGATATAACGAACATACCTCCGTGCGGCTCAAGAATAAGGCTAAAGTATAGACACCGAGATAATCAGTTTTGTTGGCCAAAAACCAAGCGGATGAACTGTCCCTTTCATCTGGCCAAGTTTTCTTCTGAGAAACGGACTCAAAATGGAAGAAACAAAATTTCTAAACCCCAGAAATTTCGCACATCATGTCTGTCCCACAAGAAACAACAAAGTCCGAGATTTCTCTCACAACGTACCTGCAAAAAATGTTTCGTGTCACCAAGACATTGACATTAATTAAGCACACAATATATTAGTGATCTTCTCATTTTCCGATCGTCCGAGTGCGACAGAAGGCATAGCCATACATATGAGCACACCGGCATGCGGCAAGAAGGTTAAAGTTGAAGGTTTGCCCAACAAACCTGCCATCCATTTGGGCAAACTCTCACTCTTCCACGGTTCCACCTATGCCGATCAACTACCGAACTACTCCACGATCGAGCATGCTTATTTATCTCGCCCAAATTGAATCTTCCAAATGCCTCCGATCCCCTATTGTTTCTCATCAGGCGGCAGCATGGCGAAGGCGCACCGGCTCATCAACGCCATGCTCCGGCTCGCCGCGGCGGCGGCGGCTGCGGCGGCGGCGGTCGTCATGGTGACCAGCCGTGAGACCACCAGCTTCTTCGGCATCCAAATGGAGGCCAAGTACTCCTACACCCCGTCATTTATGTAAGTAAAACATATTGTTTGCTAGCTTACATTAGTATAACTTTGCCTCCTGAGGTCGTCGTCGCTGAGTTCTCTGAACTGTTTGTCTTCTGTGGCAGCTTCTTCGTGGTTGCGTATGCCGTGGCGGCCGCTTATAGCTTGTTCGTCCTGGCCGTGCCGGCCGGGAGTGCCCTCTCCAGATTGGCGCTAACAACAGATGTGGTATTGTCTCCTCTCTATTTTATTAATTAGATTATGTCGTTAACTTTTAGACACGTATTTATCATTTGGCTTATTAAAAGTAAATTTGTGTAATTATTATTTATTTTTTAAAGTTGTTTGATCACTGAATATACTTTAAGCATGCATGTGCATTTCTATAAACATGAACATATTTGTTTAGACTAAATTGCACGGATGATCCTTCGTCGGGCATATCGCATAGATCCACCCATTTAATCTTGTTGAGTGTACCACGGATTAAAACGAAAAAAAAAGTATGGGGATGTGTATGTGGCGCACCTCCATTGCATTTTGACCGATACATATGCCTCTCCGTCCATCCATGTATATATGCAGGTGTTGGGGATGGTGCTCGCCGGAGCCGTGGCCGCCGCCGGCGCCATATCGGACATCGCGAAGAACGGCAACTCGCACGCCGGGTGGCTGCCGGTGTGCGGGCAGATACATGCCTACTGCAACCACGTCATGGCGGCGCTCATCGCCGGCTTTGTCTCCCTGGCCGTCCACTTCGTCGTCGTCATGTACTCCCTCCACATTGTCACCGATGTCATTTGCCCCTGCCATTAGCTGTCTAGTACATATATAGGAGCCGTATACATAGTTCGATCACCAGAAATTTGGATACACTTATACCCTTTAATTTTTTTTCTTCTCTGTCTATGTCTCAATTTGTAAACGTTATGTTCAAGATGGCAACTACATTGTGATCGATACCCCATGATGTTCTACAAACAGTGTAATTTCGTAGGAAACAATTCAGTTTTCCCACAACATGAATATTTTCCTGCATTTGAGAGCACACAGCACACTATTGCACAAAGCTCACAATAGATTTTCTTATTAATAATTAGTCTTTGACTATTCTGATATGCATGTTTGTCTTTGACTATTCTTGATTTATTAAGGTTGTCTGTACGGAGCCAGTGATGGTATGGTATGTCATTGTCAGCGCCATATTGGCATAATTACCAATATAAGACTGGTAAGGTGTTAGGTGAGCTAATTTGATATTGTTACACCAAAACGATCCCCTGAACATGTACTTTGGTCAACTACTGTACCCATGTGCTCTTTCTAAAATAAACTCTATCTGGGGCACATCAGAGATTATGACAAACTGCGTACCCCAGTTTCAGTAAAAGTAAAAAAAAGTAATAAAACTTTTCCAAATCATACTGAGAGAACGTAATAAATACAGAAGTAACAATGCTATTCAGATAGTATATCAACCGCATATGCCCGGTCGAAGCTGGCTAAAGCAGAATTACCGATGCATGCCAAATACAGTAGGCACTTGGACAGGAGAAAATCTATGCATGCAACGATGATCAGAAAAGCTATCCAGGGAAAATCTAGTATTTGTCATGTTTTGGGATGAAATATGTTCAATTGTGCATTCAACCATAGAGCTATTTAGGTATATGGACTTGAGAAGCAGCATGACTGTCTCATGGAAAGAGAGAATATCACACACTACAACCATCAGAATCAGGGACGGACCTACCAGTACTATGGCATGCTGTGGCGCATGTCATAACTAGCTAACCTTCGTCGCTAATGCCCCCACACCCAGCTTCCCATAGGTGTTTTCTACGATGAGCAGAGCCTGAGGCTCTGGACGCGCGAGGAAGATGAACAGCTTCCTTTGCTGTGTGGAATGGGCTGGTATTGGGGTGTAAGAGACAATGGGTTGTAAATGATAATGTGCCCGGCCAGCTGGCCCATATGTCAAAGCTCACTTCTCACTTCCCCATCAACGTGCTAGGGCAGCAGAGGGTGGCTGCTCGATTTTTGGCACTGGCGGGGCCGACGTGCGATGGTGGCCAGCGTCGAATGGCACGCGGCGGAGCAAGTCGTGGGGCAACGCAGGAAACGGCTGCAGGCTGCCCTGCTGCCTCCGCCTCGATCCAGAGCAAGAAGTGGAGCAGTGACGGCAGCCAGCTTTGCCGAGCCGTGCAGGTGGACTTGGCAACAACGTGGCAATGTCAACTGACAAAGGGGACGGCCAGGAGGTGGCTGCGCGAGCCACCATGGTGGCGGCAGCCAGTGGCCGGTGCGGCAGCGACTGTTTCTCGTAAAAACCGAAAGCAACAGGGACAAGGGCCTGATTCAAAATCAAGTAAATTTGGTGTTCCCATAATTGATTTTTTTCCTAATTTCAGTGGACAACAGACTGACCATTGAATCAATTATTTTGTACTGAATAGATGTTGGATTGAAGAGGTTTTTCAGCCCAATTTCATCGGGTAGCCGCAATACAGGCTCTAGTGGAACTGCTGCTGCAGCTGCTTATTCGACATGTTCTTCTTACTGTTTTTATTTTTCCTTTTTTGAGGATAAGAGACTCAAAACTGTGATGTGCTACATCCACAAGATACTTTCTTATATGTAACGTGTTCATATTTTGCATGTTTGCACATAATAGATGTTGACCCTGACCCGAACCACTTGATTAGCGTATATTTGCTTATTCTGTGATTGCAACGTGGCCATTTTCACATTTTTTTCTTGGATTGGACTAAAATGCTCTTAGTCGAGTCGTTTGTCTCCGCCATAGCTACGTTTTTATCCTGGGTCCACCACTAATCAGAATGGACATCTTCTTCACCCACATGAAATTTAATTTCCAGCAGCAAGGCACCTGCTGTAAGTAAATTTCGACCACACATGCCCAGTTTTACGGAAATCATGCATACTTCCACGAAGAACAAGCTTTTGCCAGATTTGGACGAGTTCACAGTTAATCCTACAAGTAAGTCCCATAACATGTGTCACGACGATTACAGTTGCAAACATTGTCTGAATCCTGCAAGTGACTCATCAGCACTACGGTAGTGATAAGCTAGTCTGGTGGTACCAGTAGTAGAACCGTCAATGCCCAGGTTGCCATTTCATCGAGCGACTTGCGGGCGCGCGGTGCCAACCAGGAAGAAGCCGGACAAGCAGCTGGCGGACACGGCCCAGGTGGCGAGGGCCATCGAGAGGGGCAGGGCGGGGATGTAGAACTTGAGCTGGACGAGGCCGGTGAGGGCGACGCAGAGCGCGACGGCGGCGGCCCTGAGCCACTGCCGGCGGCCGCGCGCGACGGCCCGCGTGACGTGGAATAAGAGCACAAGCAGGAGCGTGGACGCCGTGGAGTAGGACAGGGAGACGGGGTCACGGCGGCGGAGCTCGCGGTAGACCGACGACGCCAGCGTGGCCCCGAGGAAGACGGTGGACGCCGCCAGAGCCAGCTCGGCTTCCATGCCCGAGCGGAAGACACGATCGCAGGATGATGCCGCAGGGATAGTGTGCTGTAGGACCGGTTCAAAGTGACGCTCGCGGAGAGCCTACACCAAAACTGTTGAAACAAAGATCCGTCGCTGGACTTAGGCACAGTTTTACACTAGTTTAGTTTCTGGTTTTTCAGTCTACAAGTGAAAAAAAATAAAAGGAACAGCTAGGTTTTATCTTTATCTTTTCAAAAGTCATTTGGTTTTTCTGAACTACAAAAGCTAGAAACTAAAAGCTCATCAGGGTAAGCTTTTCTGGTTTCTGAAAGGAGAAAAATTACCCACCTGCCATTGTAATGTATCAGCTTGTCTGGTTTTTTCCGTCGGATATTTTAAAATTCGTTTTTGGATATTTTGAACTCCGTTTGATCCAAAAATTAATCCTAAAGAAAGTTGTGAAACAAGCTCAGCTTTTGTAGTTCTAATTTCTGGAGGTAGTAGTAAAAGCTTGCAAAAAAACAAAAGCTGAAACAAACAAGGCCTTAGGTTGTGAAGCTGAAACAAACAAGGCCTTAGGTTGTGGTTGATAGTAGAGATTGCTAACCTTTCTCCCCTATCCATAAAGTGATGCTCATTAGCACATAACTAATAAGTATTAACTATAAAACATAAAAGATATATTAATATAATTTTTTAAACAACTAAAAAATAAGAGTTAAAAGTTAGTATAGAACGTACTTTTAATCAAGTTTTTCTCTCACAGACAGATTTTATAAAGTTACCTATGACTTCAATTTAAGTTATATTAAACTTATTTACATTATAATTACGCTACCTAAATTTTATGTCAAATGTTAAATAGGCAGCCAAGAAAAAAATACTCCTACAACTTTTTCAAATCATACTTAAAAACATAATAATCCCTCTATCTCAAAATATAATAATTTTTAAAATATAATAATTTTTTTGTTGGATATGAGGTATAGACAGTGTTCAGATTTGTATATGATACTTGGCGTGTTGTTGTATGACTATGTCTATAAATATCTATAACTATCTATAAAGTAAAGTAAGTAGTGTTTTCATTCAAATTTTGTTTTGCCTGGCTATTTTGCAGAAAATCTCTTAAGTTTTTTCGAAATTAACATGCAGTCCACCTAGCTATTTTAAAAAAACCCAGTTAAAGAAGAAAAAGAAGTTATTTTGCAGAAAACCTCTTAAGTGTTTATAAAATTAACCCGTAGTCCCAATGCTGAAAAGAAAGGGAGGGCTTTGATGAAAAAAAGACCTCCTACATCCCTCTTTTCCGTCTCCATCTGCGTCGCGCCCCGCGCCGTGTCTGTGTTCCTCCCTTCCGTCACCGCTCGGAGCTCCCGTGCCGCCACCTGAACCTTCGCCCTTTGTCTGTTTCTCTCCTGCGTCGTCGTTCCGTTGCAACACACGGACATTTTGCCTCTCCTGCGTCGTCGTTCCGTTGCAACACACGGACATTTTGCCAGTATAAATAAACTGAAAGCGATAGAAAGGATGAACCAAGAAGTGCTTATCAGGTTTTTTTACCTTAACACGCTTATCACCGATCTGTTCCAGAAATTGTTTCTGTCAGTCTCAGTAGATTAACCTATTAATATCCAGAACAGCAGTTAATGATAGCCTGATCAAAGAAGCAATAATGTAGGCTGCAGTATGCTGGCCTACAGAGGCCAATATTGCATTGCAAATGCAGATAAATAAATAGCTGCAAACTGTATAACTAAGGAAGCATGACTTTTTATATTTAACAGATTATTTTTTTAAACGAAACGTCAAGATAGCGTGTGTTTCAGTGATATAGAAAAAAATATAAGACTATAGTCTTAGAAGACCATAGGCAGAAAATAGAAAAGAAAAGAAGAAACTCACCCGGTTGGATTTGAACATCAACGCGACAAACGCTCAACTCGAGGCTCCACCACAACCCTAACAAAAGCAACTCACACCATGCAGCCAAAAAATCGAAGACTATACGACGGCACCCACCGGACCTACACACAACCAAGTGTCGAAACCTTATAGCAGAGCTCCAAGTCAACTGGACATTAGAGAAAGACAGACCGCACTGCACCGAAAGGGTCCCCGCCACGAGGTACCCATCGCCGCTATGCCGCTGCAATGCTAAACCTCACCCGACAGGATGAAAACCACCAGATCCGGATCTTTCATAGGACTCAACACGCGAGGCCCTCGTCACATCCGCCGTTGGACACCATCTCGCTGCTCGCGGAGGCCACGCCACGCCCACTGCTGTACTCCTCTTCGCGGCGGCCACGCCACGCCCGCTACTGCACTCCCAGTCACGGATTTGTTTCTTGTGTCATCGTCATAGTGAGAGAGAAGTTGTCCTGCTCCCCCCGATCTTCATCGAACAACTGAGTTGCCGCAGAGAGTTGACCAGGCCTCGTTGCCTCACCCTCGCACTTAGCCTTCTCCGCCAAGACAGCGAACCAGAGAAGTCGCTTGCACCGTCTTTTCGACGATGGACCGCACCAGGTAGCCCAGCAAGGCTGAACAAACTGCCACGATCCGCTGCAAGCCTAGTCGTCACACGATGCCGTCGCTGCAAGCGCCGTCTACTGATGCAGTCCCACACCGCACTCACCGTTGCCAAGCAACGTCAGCCGTCACGATCCGCTGCAAGCTGCAAGAAACCGACAACCATGGAAACAACCCTTGGCTGTCACCATAGCTTCTAAAGCCTGCAAAAGAGCTCGTCAACCCTCATTAAGCTCTCCATACGACAAAGAGGTTGCCATCAGCTGAGGCTTCCTAAGACCCTGGTCCGCTGTTGCACCTCACCTCGTCATGCCGCCGCACTCGTGCCTCCGAGTCTATCACCGCCCACCACTACACTGGCGCTCACTTGCCGGCCAGCCTCCGCGTGCCACCTGCCATGCCTTGTCGTGCCGCACTGGCCTCCATCTCCAACGGTCGCACTTCCTCACGACACTCTGCCACCAGCCTCCACCATCGACGGCCGGGCCTCTCCACGCACCTTGCACCACAACCATGAGCTGGCCACACCTCGCCACGTCATGTCGGCCTCCGCACAGGCCGCACCTCACCGATCACCTCCGCCGTCGGTCGTCTCCGCACCGCGTGCCCTTCTGGCATCTTCCTCATGTTGCATCATCCGGGCTCCGGCCTCTCCAACACTTCGGCCACATGGTCGCTAGATCCAAGCACGCGTTTGTCGGCACCGGCGTGCTTCTTCTTCTATTTTTTTCTTCTTTTTCTTTTCTTTTTCTTTTTTTTCTCTTTTTTATTTTTTTTATTTTTTTATTTTTTTATTTTTTTATTTTTTTCTCTTTTTCTCTTTTTTTCTTTTTCTTTTTTCTTTCTTTCTTCTTCCATTATTTCTCTCTCTCTCTTTTCTTTTTTTAATTACTTCTTTTCCCTAACTTTGACACGGCCGCCGTAGCACCATCTACCCGTTCCCAACCCCACCACCATCATCCATCGCCATCCAGGCTAGCTCCCGGCGCCGCACCTCGTGCCCCCGGGCCACCCTGCAGCCGCCGCCCAAGACGGGGGCTGATGGTGACGAAGTAGCTGCAGCTGCAGCAGGGCGGCAGCTAGAACGCCATGCCGCCGATCTGCCTCTCCTCGCTGGTGAGCAGCCTGGCGTCATCGGAGCACAACCCATTCTCCATGCCGTTGACGCCGGAGAATCGCCTCGCCTCGTTGTCGACCTCGCCGGCGACTCGGGCTCGAACCACCTCAGCCGCCTAGGCTGGCGCCCCATGCGGCGTCGCCGAGTGGGAGGCTACCGATCCAGGTCATCGCCTCACGCGCCGGCGGCAACGTATCCTTCATACATGAACCCGTCCACCGCGATGTGGGGATCGTTCATCTCCTCCTAGAAGTAGTCCGACGACGGGGCGTCGTCCTGCCAGGCCACGAACAACGGCCTCTCGGCGGTAAGCGAGGCGGCCTTCATGAGGGGCTTGACGACCTTCCACGCCATAGCTCCTGAGGAGCTCTGGCCACCCGAGCGCGTCCTCCGCGCCGCCGCGCAGCCGGTCCTCCATGCCACTAAGGGCAACGGCCATCCCCGCAGCCGCTGCCAGATCTGGCTAGAGCCGCCTAGGTCCGGACCATCCGCCTTCGCCCGTCATCCCCGCGACACCCGCCGCCGCCTGCCCACCATCCTCGCCAGCGCGCGCCGTCCCCCGCCCGCCGCCGTCATCGTCGCTCGTCACAACCAGCGATAAGCCCCACCGTCGTCGTCCTTGCGGTTGAGCGGCTTTGCCGATAGCCGCTCGGGCGGAGGTGAGGCGAAGGAGGAAGGAGGGGGGCGGTCGGATGAAAATTTTGACGCCAGCAATGGCGGGGGAGAAAACCTAGGTTGACGCGGTTCACCTCTGAATGCTCTCTCTCTTTTCTCACACAACATTTAGCAAATCATATATGTTTCTTTTGCAAAAGGAAGTGATCAATGAGAGTGAAACCATTTGAAACATCGATTTTAATTAACTACTGCGGTGCTGCACACATTTTGGGTGACCAGCTCAGAAATTTTCCTCGCAGAGCCGTAGAGCTTATAATTTTTTTATGAACTAAAAAAATACAACCTTTGATGTACGGAATCCATTACCAATGAAAAGGCTGATCCAGAGAGCATAGAAAATTCATACACGAACATTTCGTAAGATACTCAAGAACAGTGACAATACCTAGTGAAAGGATGATGAAATCTGGCTAGTAGAAGTTCTGAAATACTGTTCTGGACCTGATGGATTCCCTATGGATTTGTCGACGAGAAATTCGTCGCGACACACAAAAGCCTAGAAGATCTGTTTAGCTTCAGTGCATGTCCTTTTAATCTGGTTTAGGGTGTGCCAGTTAGTTTGATCCTGTCACTAACAGGCGAGAGATAGACATACCATATAAGATCAAGGAGACGATCGATCATAGACTCATATGGTGTAGCGAGGCCAACCGATGTCGATACGGTTTTGATCAATCGGCTATAAATCCAATGTAGATTTAAATAATCACATAAACAATGATTTTTATGCTATTATGGGCTGGAACTAAGGTTGTGTTCGGGTCTGAATGTTGGGAACTAATCCCTTCAGCATGCAAAACGAAGCGACTCTTTAGCGCATGATTAATTAAATATTAATCTATTTTTTTAAAAAATAATTAATATAAAAATTTAAATATGAGCCGATACTACACTTAAAAATAGTAATAAGATAACTTATCGGCTAGAACTTTGATGAAACATTGCATCAAAACCCGTCGGCTTAGTAGAAATAAGCTTATTAATAGCAATCTGATAGATCAGATCTAACCGAGACAGTATAAGATTGGAGATAACAAGAAAAACCTATTTAGCTGATATATCTATACAAATGTGATGAATATAACCAATCTATCTAAAACAGCAAACAACGGTACGATTAGAGAAACATCAACTTAGTCAGAATATCGGACCTAACCGAGAAAGTCCTAACTAAACCGATGCGACTTTAAACCGCGATGCAATTATATATCAGATAGGCAACACTTGTGTCAACCTGGATAGAATATCGGACTTAACCTAGAAAATTTAACCACGCCAATACGAGCGAAGTTGATGAAACTTACTTCCTCTCTAAAGATCGAAACCGATGCAGCCCAACTCGAAACTAAGAACCCATCGGAATAAAAGGGTGGCAATACGTCAATGTAATTCTATTTAACTGTGGAGATGTCTTACTTTTATACATTCGGGTTGATACAAGTTCTAATCAAACACGGCACATGTTTCCTAAAGGTAAAAAGGAAAAATAAAGTCCTGATCAGACACTACATAAAACTTTCTAAAGATAAAAAGAAAGTTAATAAATCCTGCCTAATTAATAGATATAATTAAATTGGCATGCCGTGGTTTTCACGATTCCTTCTTGAACTCGGTCTCTTCGGATAAATTTTCACTCGGTTGATCAACCTCTTTCCTTAGCCAAATCCGTTAAAGAACAAGCACCAAATTTTGGTATGAACATGATTTTTATAAAAACATATGACCGAGTTTAGGAACTTAGTCAAAGAAAAGCTTGATTCTTGCATAAAGGGGATCTAGATACTGACAAACTAAATTATGAGGTTATTACCCTATTGCTAGAAATCACTAAGGTGAACACAATTAAGGTCCAATTTGCTTGCAAAATGTGATCCTCAATTTTGACAAAAACAATAATTGGGAGGTTGTCAGAGGTTGCCAACAATGTGATAAGCTGGACTAAGGCTGCTTTTATTCCTGGAAGAAATATTTTGGAGGGTTGTGTAATTCTACATGAGACAATGCATGAGATGAAGAGAAGGAGGATGTGGGATTATTTTCAAAATAAACTTTGAGAAGGCCTATGATAGAGTAAATTGGGATTTTCTTTATGAGGTCATGAAGAAGAAAAATTTCAGCTCTGAGCTCATTGGATGGGTGAAAAAGATCTCAAAGGGGGGGGTAAGGTGAGTGTGAATATAAATGGAGAGCAGGTCCCTTTCTTCAAAACCTTGAGGGGTTTGAGGCAAGGGGACCCTCTGTCCCCGTTGCTCTTCAACTTGGTTGGGGATGCCCTAGCAGTTATCTTGGAAATAGCAAAAACAAATGGGTGTTTAGAGGGTTTGGTACCTGATCTAGTGCTTGGGAGTTTGACTCACCTTCAATATGTTGATGATACCATTCTTTTCATCAAAGCTGGGGATCATAATGTGAGGGTGCTCAAATTTTTGCTATTTTGCTCTAAGGAAATGTCAGGAATGAAAATTAACTATCAGAAATGAAAATTGACTGCCTTCAGCAGATTTTGTCTGGAAGACAGAGAGAGTTGCCATGGGACACTATTCAAGTTTTTGTCCGCATATCATGTTTTTTGCAATGGAACATATTCTGCTCATGACTGAACTGACTTATTATTATGGTACAAGAGGTAGCCCCCTGAACTGACTTATGAGGAGAGCACCTCTTGTACCATAATCATAAGTCAGTTCAGTCATGGGAGGAATATGTTTCATTGCAAAAAGCATGATCTCATGACAAAAGCTTGAATAGTGTCCCGCGCAACTCCTCACCTTCCAAAGATCGAATCGCTAATGTCTCGTACGATCTATTTTGGAGGCTTGCTTTATGGTCACCTTGTATTCCTCCTGACTAAAACATAATAGCAAATAATTTATAAATCCATCATATTAATATCAAAACAGTGATGAGAAAAAGGGAAGGCTTTAAGTGTTTAATAATGCCGTTGGTTACCCCTCAAAGGATTAATCAGCAGTTATACCATATTACTGCCTTTTGAAGTAGCAGTTATACCATCGTCTTGTCTTTTGAAGCTCGAGTTTACATGGTAATCCTTGGACGATGGTAATGCCACACTCGAGCGAGTCACGGTCGATGGAGTAGGTCACATTGGTCGTCTCGTCGGCAACTACACCGCATCCCGCTGCTGGTCCCTGAAGAGGCCCCGACGTCTTCTTCGAAATGATGTGTTGCAATGTATAGGAGTACCATGTGAACTCGATCTTCAAAAGGCAGGAAGCAAATGCCACATTGAGCGAGTCGCGGTCGATGGAGTAGGTCACCTTGGTCGTCTCGTTGGCATCCTCACCGCATCCCACTGCTTGTCCGTGAAGGGGCCCCAACGTCTTCTTCGCCGATCTTGGTCTCGTCTTCTTCAAAATGATGTGGTGCAATGTTTAGGATTACCATGTAAACTCCAGCTTCAAAAGGCAGGAAGCAAATGTCATACTCAAGCGAGTCGCGGTCGATGGAATCTTGATTACCTGCTGGGAGAGGATGAGCCCTTTTTCACTCGTCATTTCTGTACTAGTGTTCAGAGCATATTCTTGCAAGGTAGTACAAGTCTTTGTATCGAGGAGCAATGGAGCATCATGTACTCAAGCAAGTATAAGGTAGAAAGCTAACAGTTTACGTATTTTTTACCTGTCAATGTAGACAAGCTTTACACCCTCTTCGACGGAGATATCCTGAGCATTTGGGTGACATGGAAGAAGACGCCTATAACAAGAGTGACAAAAGATGGCGGGCGAGAAGGTAAATAGAAGCTGGAGGGTGCGAAGGCCATGGAGCTACAAGTGCAATGACTCTCGAGCGGGCGTGGATCAGGGGAGAAGCCTCTTCTCCCATCATGCATATCCAATATCTATTTTTACGATTTACTGTACACTTCTCCAGTATTGTAGGTGTCGTAGTGCCCTGTTTGTACCCCATACATCCATCATTGCTCATGAAAAGATCTATGCTTGTAGTATCCATCATTGCTAAAGGAAAGTTCACTAAAATATTATTTATAAGTCTTTGCAATATTTTAGACAAAATATTTAGAAATACTATAAAAAATTACAAGTAAATAGTAATTTACGTAAAGAACATAGTAAATACTATTTTCGAAAAATTTTATCGTGACGGGCTCGAAGTCAAGCTAATCAGCTTAAGCACTAAGCCCGTCATCGATGAGATCATCGGTGACGGGCTAGTTCTTAAGCCCGATAGAGATGATGATCTCATCCGATCGGGCTTAATGTTTACGCCCGTCACCGATGAGAGCATCGGTGACGGTCATTAATTATAACCCGATATAGATAATGATCTTATACTATTGGGCTTAATCTTTACGCCCGTCCCCGATGAGTACATTCGTGACAAGCTTTAGGTTATGCCTGTCACTAATGGTATTTTTCAATCGGCCTTTGCATGCCGAACTAGATCTCATCTGTGACGGGCATTACTTAAGCCCGATTGACAGGCTTATTCTAAAGCCTGTCATAGATGTGCTTCGAAATCCTTTAACAGAACGCGCTGATTCAGATCTACACATTATCGCAAAAAATTTCTAAGACCTCACTCAGAACCCTAGCGCCACCGTCGTTGCTCGGAGGCCATCGCTGTCGTCCCTTGCGTCCTTACTCGCCGCCACCAAGCGTCGCCGTCCGTCCCCGAGCTCCATGCAATCGTCCTCCCTCACCGCCACCGAGCGTCGCCTGCCATCCCCGAGGAGGTCGCCATCGTCCTCCCTCACCGCCACCACCGAGTGCCACCGCCAGGTTAGTCCATATCTTCGGATCCATGCTGAAATGTTGTTTAGTTGATTGACCTTGATGTTGTACTGTTGTTCGCCTAGAGTTAGGCACTCTCGCTAGATTTAGGCACTATATGGTTAGGTCTAATATGTTCGGACCTTGATGTTTTATACTTCTAGATTTAGGCGCGCACATGTATGGGCGGAAAGGTTGATTCGTGTGGGCTGATGGTTTTTTTCAGAATAGATTGAGGTTTTTTTGCAATTTAGCTGGTTTAGGCATCATTTAGACTAAATGCACCTGACTTTAATTGTAGGAAGGCTAGATTAGTTATGTTTCACTCAATTTCTTTTATAAAAATAAGAGGCTAGAAACTAGATGTATATTGTAGCAAGTCATACGTGGCTTTTTAGTTCTGTTTCTACTTAAAATCAGAGGCTATATTAGTTCTATTTCTATTCAAAGTGGTTTTTTAATAGAGTTATATTGCAGCAAGATAAAACTTGTTTAGTAAAGGCAGGTACTAAATGGAGTTGTCATTGATGAATAGTTTTCATCTGTTCATTTATATCAATATTTTTCTTACAACAGAAGATAAAAAAACTTCACCACTAGGATTTCTACACATCCTTAACACTAAATAAAATAACAGAGGAATATATAGATGAAATCCGGCAAATACTCGATCCAATTGTGCACATCCATAATGCTGACATTCTTCAGAAGTCTCTTCCAAGATTGAGAGAATGAGTTGTGATTCTAAATCCTCTTCCTCATCAAAAGAAAATCATCATGACGATGGAGAACACATTGGCAATCGGGACTCATGATGCAGAGTGACCCACCCTGAGACACTATAGGAATTAATGTGTCATTAGTTGGTCTCAAGTAGTGTTGGTGCAAAGTCCTTAGACCTGAGATCATCATGGATTCTAACATGTGTAGTAGCCTACTTTGGGACTATCAAACGCTATTTCATAACTGGGTAGTTATAAAAGTAGTCTTCGAATTTGCTATGAAACATGAAGTGGGATGTGAGTGATCAAGATGGAATTTGCCCCTCCTTTGGGAGAGATATCTCTGGGCCCCTCGAGGTAATGGATTATGGAAGTGCATGGCCATGCCGAGTTGATTGAGGAGTCAATCAACAGACAGATAATCCAATACGGTTCGAGTGAATGGTTAAGCTATTGAAGGGATGGCACACATGTTGCCTATAGCTTAATTGGTATCATGAGGCAAAGGGATTTGTGTACACATTACAAGTTCAGAGCCGATATTATATTCTTGTATACTATGGTGTCAATATGTGCTGCTAGGCGCCACTGTTGACAGATCGGCTAAGTTAGACTCAAGCCGAAGCTGAGTATACCTGAACCTATAGGGTCGCACGCTTAAGGGGATAAGAACAGACATTCGAGTTGGACTAGGATACGGCTCAATCGGATAGGGATCCGATCGGATAGAGTCCTATAGGCTTACGAAGTATGGGCGGCCAACTCTATGAGATTCGGATTGGATCCGATTCAAAATAGAGTCCCGATCGGCCACTAGACCCAGTCGGCCAACTCTATATAAAGGGGCGATGGGTGGAGAGTTGCGGCATTGCATTAAACCGAATCAATCTGATTTGGCACAACAGAAGTCGGCGAGATCAATCTCCATGGAAACCCTCCCCACCTTCGAGCCAAAACCCTAGCCTTGCATCTTGTGCTAGCACACGGGTGTTAGGCGTTCTTTCCCCGGACGCGTGGATACTGGTAGTGTAGACCCCCGTTTTTAGAACGGAAATCATTCGTGTTCATAGTACCATTTCCCTGGATCGAGTAGTTTGGTACCCACGAATAAAGTACTGAATTACCAAGCGCAAAGTGCACGAATAGTCTTACACCAAAAATATTACAATAATAGGCCCGAAGGCAATAACATTACATATAGGACCTACCGGTCCGAATACAACCAAAAACAGAAATTAGATAAGATAGCAGACGGAAAGCCGTGGCATGTCGATCGCCTACAGGCAACGACTGGGGACTAAGACCTATTGCGCTCCATTGTCTTCATTCATCCTGGTAGGGCGGCGCACGGCGGCGGCTAGGGACGGCGAGCGGCGGCGTGGCTACGGAAAACAAGGGAGGAAACAACGAGGGACACAGCTCACCGGCTCGGCGGATAGGGCGGCGATGCGGCGGCGAGACTTGGCGCGGCAGTGGCGGCTTGCGAATCCCGGCGCAGCGGTGGCGACGGAAATACGGCGAAACGGCGGCGAGGGAGAGCGGAAAAGAGAGGGAAAGCAAGAACGGTGAGGATGGGGGAGATGGAGCTCGGCTCCCCCTTTTATAGTTGCACGGAGAGAGAGAAAAAGAGAGACGACGGCGATGGGACGGCGACGGCACGCGTGCGGTCGTGGGCGTGGGGCTCGACGCGGCATGGCGTGGGCGACGTGCGGCGGTATGGGCACGGGCACGGGGGGCGGCGCGACGAGCGGCGCATGGCGGCGCTTCGGGAGGGATCCGGCACGGCGAGACGATTGGGCGCGAGGGTGGCGGAGCCAGGCGCGGCGAGCGGTGCGTGGCGGCGCTCGGGACGGGGTCCGGGCGAGGGCACACGCGTGGGAGGCGCGGCGACGTGCGGCGCGGACGCGAGGGGGACAGGCGCGCAAGCGCGGGCCGGGCACGGCGCGGCACGACACGCGGCGCGGGAGTGGGGCCGGGCTCGGCGCGGCGTGCGGCACGCCGGGCCTGGCCGCGGCGGGGAGGGCCACTGGCCGAACACGTGGCGCAATATGAACAAGTGGACTTTCTCTTTTCCTGATTTTTTCGATTTAAATTCTATTCATCTCCATTCCTTTTTGCCTTCACCCATAAATTTAAAATATGATTTGATTTAATCATAAATTTAATTTAATCCTATATTTCCAACCCTTTTGTCCATTTTGATTATTGCATATTATATATATATATATATTATAGGTTTTATTTCTTTTTTCTACACTTCACCCATAATTAAAAATGTAGCTTTGGCCTCAATTGAAATTTTAATTTTAGACTTTAATATTTTTCCCCATATTATTATTATTACATAATTTTTTTACACATTCTTTTTACTTGTTCCCTTGCATATCTTTTTATTATATTTTATCTTTCATCTCTATTTCCTTACCTCATTTTATTCCTTTTTATTATGCTCATTTTTGTACTTTCCTTTTTATAGTTTTTAATTCAAATTAAATATTTATCATTCTTAGTTTTCTTGTATAATTATATATATATATATAAATATTTGATTTGGAGTTTTACTCTTAGCTAGGGTTTCACTCATATTTTAAATAAGTGCATTTCTATTTATACCACACAACAATCTTGCAAATAAGAGGCCATAAACACGTCGAGATGCAAAAATACCAAAAGTTTTTGTAAGTTCTGATTTCTAATTCCCAGTTTTAAATTCTCCGATTTTCAGGGTGTTACAGGTAGAGGCACTGCTACATTGCAGTGTTGTTCGTCGGTTACGAATCAGCTGCGATTGGACAATTCGGTTGCAGCTCATCGAAGCGAAGCGGCTGCGGCGGATCAGCAGCGCGGGCGCGGTACGGCAAATCGGCGAGTCGGCTGAGGTTGGATCGGCTCTGGCATCAGGAATCGGCTACATCAGATCAGCTGTTTGGAAATTGGCTGTCAGCAAATCAGCTGTGATCGGTTGGCACTGTTCCGGATCGGATAGCTCATGATTGGCTATTTTCGTTGCATACTCCAATCGGTAACGATCTATCGACCCTTACTTTCAAGTGTTCTTGGTTTGCACGATAGAAATTTTTGTTATTAGCTATCGTAGCTTCTGTGTAACTCTTCAGTGGTATCAGAGCTAATCTTGCTTAGTTCGGGTTTGGATTGGATCTAGAACAAGTTTTGCACACGGGTTGATTAGATCAATCGGTTTTACTAGATCTGTAGAGGAGAGTAGATGGTAATTGCGTTCCTTGATAGTGTATCGGAACGACGTAATGTGATTAAGTCAAAGCAATATCCATGGAACTCAGTTTGAGTTGGGTTCAAGATAGCGTTCCTTGATAGTGTATCAGAACGGTATAATGTGATTATGCCGAAGCTGTCTCGTAGTCCGACCTTGTTTGCTGCCTTGCGCCTACGCAAACCATCTCCCTTGATAATGTATCGGGACTGCATAATGTGATTACGCCGATATGGTCTCTGTAAGCGATTTCATAGATTGGATCTATAAATTTTGTGTGGTGTTCCGGGATCGCTGTGTGCATCCCCCCTTTTATGTTGTCTTGATACCGTATCTCTACGATAGGTAGAAAACATTCTACGCCTAACTTGTTTTTGCAGAGAATGCTTTGAGATGGTATGGCCCTATTGTATGTATGAGATGCATGTGATGTGTGTAATATTCTTTCATATGTGTAATCCCTGTAATATTCTTTTTTACGTGCAATGCTTGTAATATTCTTTCACGACCTACGAGTCGATGTAATCTTCAATTATATCTTCTATAGTAGTAGCTTAGTTTGAAGAAATCAAGCATTCGGCACTTGGAAGAACGGTGATGAAGATGGAGATCCTCTACACCGGCATGGAGATGGAGATCACCATGTGAAGGGGGTCATACTATTTCATTATGTGCTATTCTACCTGCTTTCATATTTGTTGATATGTTTGTTTGATAGGATAGCATCCCTCACAAAATTAAGTAGAAATGATGCCCTTCCAAATGTTGCACCCGTCACCGTTATGCTCGTCAATGGTGGGTCTGCCAAAGCAGAGTGCCATTTTCTATCATAACACGAAGGGGTATATGTCGAACATATACAGCAGGAGCATTTGGTTTACTTAACAAGACTATCAAAACAGTTTTGGGCCTTGGGGCATAGGTTGGCACCGGGGCATGGAGATGTCACACCAACAACAAGAGTCACATAGAGATGTGATTACCAAGGAGTTACTTACCGATGTTATAAATCTTCTAGCCGTGATGCAAAGCTCGCTAGAAATTAATTAACATGTGGATCTTAACCCGATACGTAACCTAGAGGGAAGGTGTAAAATACGTAGTGGAAGTTTTATGTTTAACAATAGACATAACATAAATATTGTGATAAACTTTGCTTTTTCTGTTGTAGAATAATGGCAGCTCTTTTTCTGTTGTAGAATAATGGCAGCTAATCTACACCCAGTACCTTTAATTTGCGATCTATTCTCGAGAAAGAAAAATTGAATGGAACAAGCTTTATGGATTGGTATCGCAACTTGAGAATTGTTCTCAAAAGAGCGCAATGAGTATGTTCTTAAACTAACCTATCCTGATGAGTTGCCTAATAATGCTATTGCTAATGCACGGAGGGCTTATGAGAAGCACACTAATGATGCCCTATACATAAGTTGTCTCATGCTAGCTACAATGTCCTCTGAGCTTCAGAAGCAATATGAGAGCAGCGATGCTCATACTATTATTCAGGGACTGTGTGGCATATTTGAGAACCAAGCAAGGGCCGAGAGGTTCAACATCTCAAAGTCCCTATTTGCGTGCAGGCTTGTTGAGGGGAGTCCCGTCAGTCCGCATGTGATAAAAATGATTGGCTACATTGAGAGTCTGGAAAAACTAGGTTTTCCCCTTAGTCAAGAGTTAGCTACTGATGTGATTCTCCAGTCGCTCCCTCCGAGCTTCGAGCCATTCATATTGAATAATCACATGAACAGTATGGATAAGACCTTGGCCAAATTGCATGGAATGCTTAAGACAGCTGAGGAGAGTATCCAGAAAAATGGTCATCATGTGATGATGATGCAGAAGGCTAAGCACAAACCACCTGTCAAGAAACTTTGCACCAAGAGGAAACTAACTCCTGATGAAATCGCGAGTGCCTCCAACGCAAAGAAGGGCAAGAAGGGGTCGGCGGCATCAGATGTCGTTTGCTTCTATTGCAAGGAGACAGGTCACTAGAAAAGGAACTGCAAGAAGTATATGGAGGATCTCAAAAAGAAGCAAAGTGCGACTTCTGCTTCAGGTATTAATGTTATAGACATTAATCTTGCTACTTCACCTACTGACTCTTAGGTATTTGATACCGGATCAGTAGCTCATATTTGCAAATCATTGCAGGAAATGAGAAGAAGTAGAAGCTTGAGAAGGGGCGAGGTGAACCTGAGCGTCGACAATGAAGCAAGTGTTGCTACAATCGCCGTCGGCACTACATCACTTCATTTACCTTCAGGATTAGTTTTGGAATTAAATAATTGTTATTGTGTTCCAACTCTATGTCCAAACGTTATTTCCGCTTCATGTTTGCAAGCGGAAGGATATGATTTTAGATCAATGGACAATGGTTGTTCAGTTTATCTCAGGGATATGTTCTATTTTCATACTCCATTGATGAATGAATTATACGTTTTGAATCTTGAAGCGTCTCCCATCTATAACATTAATACAAAGAGACAATTCCCAAATGATACAAATCCCACGTTTATCTAGCATTGTCGCTTAGACCATATAAATCAGAAATGTATGGAGAAGCTCCATAAGGATGGATTGCTTCACTCTTTTGATTTTGAATTATTTGAGACATGTGAGTCTTGTTTACTTGGTAAGATGACAAAGGCACCTTTCACGAGACACAGTGAGAGAGCAAATGACTTGTTGGCACTCGTACACACTGATGTATGTGGACCAATGAGCTCAACAGCCAGAGGTGGTTATCAGTACTTCATTACCTTTACCGATGACTTTAGTAGATATGGTCATATCTACTTAATGAGGCATAAGTCCGAATCCTTTGAAAAGTTCAAAGAATTCCAGAATGAAGTACAGAATCATTTAGGGAAAACAATCAAGTTTCTACGATCAGATCGTGGAGGGGAATACTTGAGCCAAGAATTTGGTAATCATCTGAAAGATTGTGGAATTGTTCCACAGTTGACTCCGCCAGGAACTCCACAATGGAATGGGGTGTCCGAACGGAGAAATTGCACCTTGTTGGACATGGTGCGGTCCATGATGAGCCAAAGTGATCTTTCATTATCCTTCCGGAGATATGCTCTTGAAACAGTTGCGTTCACACTAAATAGAGTTTCATCTAAGTCAGTTGAGAACACACCATATGAGATATGGACAGGGCAACCCCCTAGTTTGTCTTTTCTCAAAATTTGGGGATGTGAGGCTTATGTAAAACATTTACAGTCCGACAAGCTCACACCCAAATCTGACAAGTGCTTCTTTGTGGGATATCCTAAGGAAACTAAGGGATATTACTTTTATAATCGGGAACAAGGCAAAGTGTTTATCGCCCGACACGGTGTCTTCTTAGAGAAAGAGTTTCTTTCAAGAAGGGTTAGTGGGAGTAGGGTGCATCTTGAAGAAGTTCAAGAAACACCAGAAAATGTTTCAGCTACCACGGAGCCACAACAGGAGGAACAAGATGTTGTACCACCTGTTGTAGATACACCAGCCCCACGAAGGTCTGAAAGATCACATCGTGCGCCTGACAGGTACATAGGTGCGGAACAACATGATATATTATTGTTAGACAACTATGAGCCTAAGACCCGATTCCAACAAGTGGCTTGGAGCCATGAAATCCGAAGTAGAATCCATGTATGATAATCACGTTTGGAACTTGGTTGATCCACCCGATGGTGTCAAAACCATTGAGTGCAAATGGGTTTTAAAGAAAAAGGCCGACATGGATGGAAATGTTCACATCTATAAGGCGCGATTGGTGGCGAAAGATTTTAAACAGATTCAAGGTGTTGATTATGATGAAACCTTCTCGCCCGTCACAATGCTTAAGTCTATTCGGATTATTCTAGCGATTGTTGCATATTTCGATTATGAGATATGGCAGATGGATGTCAAAACGGCTTTCCTAAATAGAAACCTAAGCGAGGATGTATACATGATACAACTTGAAAGTTTTGTTGATCCACAATCGCCTGGAAAGATATGCAAGCTACAGAAATCCATTTATGAATTGAAGCAAGCATCTTGGAGTTGGAATATTCGTTTTGATGAAGTAATCAAAGGGTTTGATTTCATTAAAAATGAAGAGGAGGTCTGTGTTTACAAAAAGGTCAGTGAGAGCGTAACTGTATTTCTAATCTTATATGTGGATGACATATTGTTGATTGGAAATGATATCCCTATGCTTGAATGCGTCAAGTCTTCATTGAAAAATAGTTTTTCTATGAAAGACTTTTGGGGAGGCATCATACATATTGGGCATTCGAATCTATAGAGATAGATCCAAGAGGCTAATTGGATTAAGCCAAAGTACATATATTGACAAGGTGTTGAAAAGGTTCAACATGTATGAATCCAAGAAAGGTTTCTTGCCCATGTCACATGGCATTAATCTTAGCAAGAATCAGTGTCCTCAGATACATGATGAGCGGAATAAGATGGGTATGGTTTCATATGCTTCGGCAATTGGATCCATCATATATGACATGTTTTGTACACGTCCAGATGTCCTGTACGCTTTGAGTGCTACGAGCAGATACCAGTCAGATCCAGGTGAAGGTCACTGGACAGCAGTAAAGAGTATCCTTAAGTACTTGAGAAAAACTAAGGATATGTTCCTCGTCTATGGAGGTGAATAAGAGCTCGTTATAAGTGGTTACACCAATGCTAGCTTCCAAACGGACAAGGATGATTATAGATTGTAATCTGGGTTCGTGTTCTGCCTGAACGGAGGCGCAGTTACCTGGAAGAGTTCCAAGAAGGATACTGTTGCTGATTCTACAACGGAGGCCGAGTATATCGCTGCTTCAGAAGCTGCAAAGCAGGCTATTTGGATCAAGAAATTTGTTTCTGAGCTGGGTGTGATGACCAGTGCAACTGGTCCAATGTCTCTCTATTGTGATAATAGTGGAGCCATTGCGCAAGCCAAGGAGCCGAGGTCACATCAGAAGTCCAAACACATACTTCGGCGATTTCATCTCATACGCGAGATTGTGGACAGAGGTGATGTCAAGATATGCAAAGTGCACACAGATCTCAACATAGCCGATCCATTGATAAAACCTCTCCCTCAGCCGAAAAATAAGGCACACACAAGAGCAATGGGTATTAGATACTTACATGATTGACTCTAGTGCAAGTGGGAGACTTTTAGTGATATGCCCTAGAGGCAACATGGAGATGTTTGATATCATGGTTAATGTTTATGTTTTTATGAATAAAGTGTTATTCAGTTCCATGAAATAGACATCTTGTATTGATCAATAAGTACGTGACTTATTTATGACACTCTTTATATATGAATCTATTTCTAAACGATCCCTGGTCATATGTCATATTGTTGGAACAAATATGATTTTAAGACTGGCATGTTTATTGATTGATTATGGTATGGAGATACCAAATCAGTATACATGGACATGTGTTAGAGAACACATTGTTGGATAGACCCACCGTGAGACACTACAGGAATTAATGTGTCATTAGTTGGTCTCAAGTAGTGTTGGTGCAAAGTCCTTAGACCTGAGATCATCGTGGATTCTAACATGTGTAGTAGCCTACTTTGGAACTACCAAACGCAATTCCGTAACTGGGTAGTTATAAAAGTAGTCTTCGGGTTTGCTATGAAACATGGAGTGGGATGTGAGTGATCAAGATGGAATTTGCCCCTCCTTTGGGAGATATATCTCTGGGCCCCTCGAGGTAATGGATTATGGAAGTACATGGCCATGCCGAGTTGATTGAGGAGTCAATCAACAGATAGATAATCCAATACGGTTCGAGTGAATGGTTAAGCTATTGAAGGGATGGCACACATCTTGCCTATAGCTTAATTGGTATCGTGAGGCAAAAGGATTTGTGTACACATTACAGGTTCAAAGCTGATATTATATTCTTGTATACTATGGTGTCAATATGTGCTGCTAGACGCTGCTGTTGACAGATCGGCTGAGTTAGACTCAAGCCAAAGCCGAGTATACCTGAACCTACAGGGTCGCACGCTTAAGGGGATAATAACAGACATTCGAGTTGGACTCGGATACGGCTCGATCGGATAGGAATCCGATCGGATAGAGTCCTATGAGCTTACGAAGTATGGGCGGCCAACTCTATGAGATTCGGATTGGATCCGATTCAAAATAGTCACGATCGGCCATTAGACCCAGTCGGCCACCTCTATATAAAGGGGTGAGGGGTGGAGAGTTGCGGCATTGCATTAAACCGAATCAATCTGATTTGGCGCAACAGAAGTCGGCGAGATCAATCTCCACGGAAACCCTCCCCACCTCCGAGCCAAAACCCTAGCCTTGCATCTTGTGCTAGCACATGGGTGTTAGGCGTTCTTTCCCCGGATGTGTGGATACCGGTAGAGGCACTGCTACGTTGCGGTGCTGTTCATCGACTACGAATCGGCTGCTATCGGACAATTCGGTTGCGGCTCATCGGAGCGAAGCGGCTACGGCGGATCGGCAGCGCGAGCGCGGTACGGTGAATCGGCGAGTCGGCTGAGGTTGGATCGGCTCCGGCATCGGGAATCGGCTACGTCGGATCGGCTATTTGGAAATCGGCTATCAGCGAATCGGCTGTGATTGGTTGGCACTGTTTTGGATCGAATAGCTCCTGATTGGCTATTTCCGCTGCATACTCCAATCGGTAACGATCTATCGACCCTTACTTGCAAGTGTTCCTGGTTTGCGCGGTAGAAATTTTTATTATTAGCTATCGTAGCTTCCGCGTAACCCTTCACCTTTATGCAGAATGGAGACGCTTGAATGTAAAGCAACCTATAACAAAGTAGGATTCCTCGATCCAGCGTTTGTTAATTCCAATCATATTGATGACGGCCCAAGGTCCCAAAAATAGGTGGTGGACTACCTCTACAACTTCTTTGTCAAGCTTAAGGACATGAATACGATTCTTTTGCCCTACAAATTTGAGTAAGTGTGATATTTGTTGTTGTACATACCATTTGTGCTTGAAGGTGTTAATTATTCTCTCCCTTTGTGTGCACCATTTGTGCTTGAAAGTGTTAATTGCTCTCTTCCTTTGTACGCAGCCCTTATTGGATCTTTCTTGCCATCCATTTAAATGAATTCAAGATTCTCGTCATGGATGGATTGAGGAAACCGCAAGAAGCTTTCTAATCCATCATTGACATCCTAAATAAAATACTTGTCAAGTATAATAAGAAATGTCATTGACACGCTCCATATGCTGATACATTCTGGGTTTGTTGTCACCATTTGTGCCATCGTCAGGATCAAGGCACGAGCATATGTGGTTGCTACGTGATGAAATTTATGTGGTTTTTCCTGAAAGACCGCAACTGGCAAATTTTAAATTTTGAGGTTGGTCAATTCTGTTAAGATGTAAATACATGTTTCTAAACATATATTACGTTTTTATATATTTGCAGAAATTAGATCTCTCGATAAGTAAGTTGTTGCCACATGTTTGCTTCGTCCTCGCTGAACAACTCTGTGGATTCATCTTTCGACATGTCATCTTGCCGGACGGCGCATATCATGTTTCGAGAGTTTCAGATGGGCTAATGGCTTTCCTTGAGGCTGGCTGCCCTAGTGACACTTTAGAGAGTCTATCGACGATAAAGACTAAGCATTAAAGCCGATCCAATAAGCAATAAAATTACCATTTTGTCAAATATGTTTATGTGATATATGTGAATATGTATGTGAATAGATATGTGAATGTCAGATGTATGTTAATTTTTTGAATATCAAATATATGTGTGTGAAAGGGGATGCAAAGGAGTATATCTTTGTTTCTATAATTTTTGCAGCAGACATGGCTAGCCAAAAAATATAATGTATTTTTTTTGGAAAAAAAACTCATCGGTGACAGGTTTTAACTGAAGTTCAATGGAGATGATAGTCATCCGTGATGGACGTAAATTAAAGTCCGATCAAGTTGTTAGTCACCTGTAACGGGCTTAATTTAAAGTCCGATTGAGTAGTTCGTCATCCGTGACGAGCTCTAATTGTGGCCCTTTTGAGATTGTATTATCGGTGTCGAGCCCTTGTTTGACTGGTCTTCTGGGTCAAACCTGTCGGTGACGGACGTAAGTTTAGACCCGACAAAGATAATTAAAATTGGTGACGAGCTTTTGCCCGATAAAAATTACTTTTTACATCGATGACTTTTGTGCTATGACGAAAGCATATCTGACACAGATGAAGATTATCGTCCAATTAAGATGAGTACGACCGTCTCTTCAGGTCAGCGGCTCAGCGCCGTTGCCGGTCGTCCCGCTCCACCATCGCTCAACTAATCCGCTCCCTCCGCTCGCCGGCACTCCCGCGAGCAAGTAGCAACTGAAGCCGGTTCGTAGCCAGATTTGACCCATCCTCACTAGGCTGCCTATGTAGTATGTACGTACATAGCAGCGCCAAATCAAGCAGGAGGTGGAAGAGAGGTAGCAGCAACAAGCTAGAAGACGTGTTGGATACTTGGATGAGGAAAACTGAAGATTGAAAAGAAAAGATAAGAGTTGGTGGGAACTATACGTATACGTATAGATAGCTTATTTGTATACACTAGCTAGTATCTCTAATATGATGATGTGGCTATTTTTGGAGCCATCAGTCTGCTATACTATTAAACTTGTTTTAGCCTGCATAGATTACAAGCGGTGGAGACTGGAGAGTAGAGAGGACGACCCTAAAATCCAAGCTATGACAGGGGAAGCACTGAATGGGCGTGGCGTAATTAAAGCATGGCTGTCATTATGGTGAGTTTTTCGATTGCCTGTTTTAGTTTCCTTCGTTTGCAGATTGCCAATTCGCATGGGGGAGATGAGCGGATCGACCGTCTGGGATCTAGGAAGCTGCGTTATTTTCTTCCTGGTTTCAACGGGGGAGTGAAGCGATCAACGATGGAAAACCAAGAGGCCAGGCCGCCAGGGAGCGCATGCACCATGTCCATTGATTGAGCCAGTAGCGGTTGCCTTGGCTGGACTTGATTGCAACAGGCCCATATTGATCAACATTGCAGCTGGGCGAGCTTGCCAGAGACAGCTAATCGATCTTACGGTAGAACTCTGATCAACGGTGCAAAATATTTTAGATAACATGGAACAACCACCACGCTTGGGAAACCGCTTTTAGTCCCGGTTTGTAATTTTTTTAATCTTAGATTGCAAACCGAGACAACAAAAGCGAGACTAAATATCCCTATCTTTAATTCCGGGTGAAATAACCGAGACTTAAAAAGAATCTTTAATCCCGATTGGTAACACCAACCGAGACTAAAGATATATAGGCATCACATGACCCCTGACATCCTCAATTTTTTTTATCTTTCATTATTTTTTTTGTCGAAATTCACATCCCCATACTGAAATCGGTCAAAATAACATCCGCAAATCGAATTCATATCACAAATCCCAACTCAAAAATCAAATTCACATCCCGACATTAAATTCACATCACAAATCACATGAACATTCATCACAAATTCACATATATCATAGATCAAATTCGAGTAATGAACACCATGAAACTCTAAAAAAATTTCACAAATTTTGCCTGCGAGAGAGAGAGCTGAGAGAGTGAGAGGGCTCAGATCCAGCCACCGCTGGGCCGCGCGGCCTCCGCCAGATCCGAACGCTGTCGGGCCGCTGCCGCCCGCCGTCGCTGAGCCGCGTGGCCTCCACCAAATCCGGCCGCCGCTGGGCCGCTGTCACCCGCAAGCACAAAAAAATTAGTTTTAATTACATTTAGTGTGGATGACTTGTATAGATATATAGGATTCTCAATGTTGCATGGATGGAAAAAAGAATTACCTATGCATGCCAAGATATGTAGGTTGATAGGGAAAATCTGCATGATGATCAGGAAAATCTATTCAGGTAAAATATAGATCGGCCACATTTTGAGATGAAACATGTGCAATTGTGCATTCAAGAATACAGCTTTTTGTTTAGGTTATTAGGTGTATGGACTTGAGAATGCAACATGACTGTTTCTCATCTTGAGAAATTTGGATATATGTTCTCACACGCTTCAAACCATCAGCATAGGCATCTTTCTCACCTAGATGAGCCAGAATTAAGGCACCTACACTACTACTGTTAGTAACTTTCGACCATACATGTCCAGTGTTACGGAAATCATGCATATATACTTCCATCAAAAACTAGCTTTTGTTAGATTTATATGAGTTCACGGTCAATCCTGTTGATACTCAAATTTGACACTAATTTGGATTTATAACAAGTTCTTGCCAAATTTAAAAACTACCGAGTCTTTCCCACGAAGGCCGATTTGACCGCCGTTATGTGGCCGGTCAGACCGGACAATACACTATGGTCAGACCGCATATGTTCGACAGTCAGATCTTCAGCATAGGGTCTGAGTCCAATTAATGTTTCTCGTGTTTCTTATTTTGGACCGAAATTTCTCGAGTTCTAGTTGATTTCTAAGACTAATTGGACGTGGAAAAGACCCAAGAAAGCAAGTCCACCCTTCCTATAAATATAAGAGGGCCTAGGCCGATTGAAATAATTACCAATTAATCGTCAAAATCAATTTATTTACCCAAACCTTCTATATTCTACATCTCTCTCCTTCTTGCTACCTATCCCAAAGTCTATTATCCTCAAATATCCTAATTGCTCATCATCTCTTGTCTCTACAAACATTAGATGACGTCCTAGCTGGCCTACTGAGCGTAGGACAAACCGGGACATGTTCACCCTAACAGGGTATCTCCCGGGTGTTCGTTCGGCAGCATCTACCCACTCCTGATGGTGGCGTGTCTCTGAGTGTCACCGCAGGTTGCACATAACGTGCTCAAGGTGTAACGGTGCAATTTCACGTCAAACATCCTACAAGAAGTCTAAGAACATATCCAACAATGATTACAAATGCAAACATTGTCTGAACTCTGCAGGTGATTTATCTGCAATAGGTGGTACCAGTAGCCAGTAGACCATCTAAGCCAAGGTCGTATTTCATCGAGCGACTTGCGGACGTGCGGAGGCAACTGGGAAGACAATAGACAAGCAGGTGGCGAGGGCCACTGAGAGGGGCATGGCAAGGATGTAGATCAGGAGTTGTACGATGCCGATGAGGGCAACAGAGAGCGCGACGACCGTGGCCGCCCTGAGCCACTACCTCCACGCTCTGCGCCCCGGTCAAGCCGCGCGTGACAGCGCCCATGCCACAGAAAAGAAGCGCCAACACAAGCATGGACACCTTGGAGTTGTTGCCATTGACAGGGAGGCCGGGTCGGGTTGCCATGGTGGACTGAAGCCGCCACCATGCCCCTGAGAAAATGGACATCTTCGGAATGTGGTTTCGCTGGAACACCATCCCAAAACGTGGCTTCATTATAAATGGAAATGTTTCAAATGAGTCCAACTTGTTGGAATGCCATTTTCTCTATTTTACACGAATTGGAAAATGTTTTGGCACATACACAGACTTTTTTGCCCCTGGCCTATTCGTTCACATGCGTGAGAAAAAGGGGATCGATGCCCATTCTCGACGATGGAGATGGCAAACTATGGCAGCAAGAGGCGCCCCATCTGCCGGTCATTCTGGACAGTCATGCGACAACGGAGTGACGAGCGGAGCGAGCACACATGCAGCGATGTGCGTCTCGGTTGCCGGGTGGATGGGTTGCCTTGGTGCCAAGGATGGCGCATCCGGCTGATGACGCCTTCGAGCTCCGCTGCCATCATGTCGTCGATTGCCGCTGAGCAAGGAGGACGGGTTGTCGGCCAGGTTGCTGTGGTGTTGAGGATGGCGCATCCGGCCGATGACGCCGAGCTCCACCGCCGGTTGCAGCTGAGCGAGGAGAATGGGTTGCCATGGGACTAAAGATGGCACATTCGGTTGGTGTCGTCTTTGAGCTCCGCTACCATCGCGCCGTTGGTTTCTGCTGAGCGAGGAGGTGTGGCATGGGTCATGAGAGATGGGTGATGTTATGGAGAAGGAAGGTGAGGAGTTAGGACAACAGCCGTCGGCCGACCACAGAGCGAACCAAGGAAGGGAGAAGATCAATCGCACCATCGACTATTAGCCTTGTGGTTGGAATGCAGGCACGGGGAGGAATAGCGGGGGAGAATGGCCGTGGTGGCTCGCCTGTGATGAGGCACAAAGCAACGAGAAATTTAGAGAGTATTTTGGTCAGCTTGCAAGAAAAACAGGATAAAATTTATGTGGTTTGATAAGGAATGGAATAAATTGCATTGTAGCATGTTGACCCCTTTAAAAATAGCATTTTAACAAAGCTACATTTCGAAATGTATTTTCAACAAAATTTTTATCTTGAAGATGATGTAATGTCAATTTTCTCCATGCCCCCGGAGTGAAGAGAAGACGATGAACGGCGACAACCGCAGCCCGCAGCGGGTTGGTTTCCACGGCGGCGCCAAAGATCACACGATTCTTAGTGGGTCCTAACTGCTGGTGTGACCTGGGCGGTGGGACTCTGTGACTGTCGGACCGGTTTGATGGAGGGACCAGTTTGATTTTAAGTTGAGAAAGTGTTGATCTCTGTTAAAAAGAGTCAATTTTGTTCGCTTAAACTATTCTATTGGTGCACTTAAAAGTACTTTAATTATTGCTTCCCTCTGTATCATATTTTAAGTTATTTTACTTATTAATCTTTTTATTAATAGTAAATATGCACGTACGTTACAATGGACGTCATTTTATTTTATCATAATTATTCTAAAGTTGAAGTCTCGTATAATTCCAATTTATATTTTTTCTTTATGTCTTCACCTGGCCCTGGGCGTCCGCCTCTGGGTCGACCGAGTGGCAAGCCGACAACAGAGGGCGAAAGTCCAGGCGGCGACACGGGAGCTCCGAGCGACGACGGGAGGAAGGGGCGCGGCGCGGATAGGGACGGAGGAGGGCGCAGGCGCGGCACGGTGCGGGGCGCGGATGGGGACGGGAAGGAGGGACGTAGGGAGGAAGGGACACATGAGGTCTTTTTTCCATTCAAGCCCTCCCTTTCTTTTCAGCATTGGGACTGCATGTTAATTTTATAAACACTCAAGGAGTTTTTTACAAAATAGCCAGGCGGACAAAAATTTTGGGTGAAAACACTACTTGCTTTATAGATAGTTACATATACGTGTGAACGAATTGGACCGGCCTGCTAAATAATGAAGCACATAAAAAATACAAAATAGAGTCTAAAAACGTGCAGCCAAATTTGGTAATGGGTCGAATTGATCGCACAAACCGGGCCGAAAAAAAAAATTCTCAAAACAACCAATGAGCCAAAAACGAAAGTGGTCGCACGTATAGTGGGCCGTGCGCTTGATCATCCATTAGGGATTTCAAGCCTGGTTCATGTTGGACGTGACATGGCCTCGGAATTGGATCAAATCCGGGTGGATCGCTACTTGGGCCGTGGCCCTCATAAACTTAAAGGGTTTTATGCAAAATAGTCAAGCAAAATAAAATTTTGAATAGAAACATTACTTGTGATAGTTATAAATAAGTCAAACTTCTCTAGTCTTAATTAACTTTATAAAAAAATATACTGAAGATATTAGTGATATTTCTAGACTCAGTCAAAATATTGTTGGAGTTTAAGGATTTCTGTTGTGGGATAATAGATAGCGTTATAAAATAAAGATTTTTTTGATAATTATAAACTTTTGTTGTTTATTTGCGAGTCATCTGGTCTTTCGTTATGATCAGTAAAATAAAATTTCACCATTCATAGCTTAAATTTGCACAAGAAGAACAAAAATTACTGCAACTACTTTAAATTTGTTATTGTTTTTATTTTCTAGACTAACATAGATGCATTTTTGTATTTGTCTGTATTACACATTTTATCCCCAAGGAACCACACCAAAACATATATTTTTTAAGATCGTGAATAGTTTACAATCCACACCAAAACATAATAAACTAACTATGATAGGAAAAGATTGTAGTTAGTTTACATCCCTGATTGCGACAAGAAATTAAAATAATCACAATGAAAATTTTGTGAAAAATCTTATAAGATATTTGTTTTTTTCACCTCTATTATTTCTACGACACATTTCGATCAATGCAAAACTCATTTCAATATAGGAATTATCATGGCAATCCTAGTTACCTTTGGAGTTTTCGAAGGAAAGTAACTAAGAATCTTCAAAAGCCTAACGAATACACCAGTAATTCTCATCTCAGCTATAAGGTGATGTCTAATTGTGCACTACTCAGTTGTCATATTTTGATACAGATGAAGTATTAAAAAGGGGTCAAGCTTTGGTCGATGGTGGGAGCTAACGATTTAGCAGAGATTACCACCCTTGCGGGAGCTGTCATGTGAGTAAATAGCTAACCTATAAACTCACTTATAGATAAACTCATTTATAAGTCAAATAAAATGGGTTCACTGATGAGCTCAGTTATACCTTTAATCTTGAGGCATTAATCTTGAGGCAGACTTAAAAAATCCCCACCCATGTAAATACGCTTTATTTGTTTTCCTCTTTCTTTCTTTATATACAAGGAAAAACTATTACCTTTTCTAAAAAACAAACACTAAACAACATCCTGTTGTTATCGTCGCTAGGATCACTAAACATCGGTTCTAGGTAAGGTTCATGTGTGTAGATCATGAGTAATACACTAAAAGAGGGGCGGATTAGGGTTTACCGGTCGAGTTAGAGGAGGAGGATTGCCCGTCGGCCATCGTCGTCGTGCGCGGGCGTGGTGGTGGTGCTTCGTCCGCGCTGCGCCCGCGTTAGATCGGCCGGGTTTGTGGGTGAGGTTGGTGGCGGCGGCGAACCTCGTGTCATGCGCCGCCCCGGCCCTCACCCCTTTTTATATGGTGCAGGTGACAGGGGCCCACCAGCCAAGAGAAGGCTGGGCACCCCGATCAAGCGCGATCAAGGATCCCCGTTAGGCCGTTGGGCCCAACGGAAGGAGATCTACTCTAACATTCTCCCCCTTATCTCTTTACTATTACCTTTAACCTTTGTCTATTTCATTACAAATTAACGTATAGAGCATGTCTCATCGTCACGGTCAATAGCCGATGGATTCAACAGCCACTATACATATCTCTGTTCAGAAATAGATACTTTATACTTTAACTTTTGGGCCCTGAGTCTAGAATCATAAGGCTTCCCTTAAACCCATGCCGGCTACATGTTTCTTGAACAAATTGGATGGTAGGCCTTTCGTGAGCGGATCCACGAGCATTTTTTCAGTCTTTACATGCTCGAGACTTATTGTGTGATCTCGGACTTTATCCTTCACAACATAGTACTTTATATCAATGTGTTTGGCAGCACCACTTGACTGATTGTTGTGAGAGTACAGTACTGCAGGTTCATTGTCGCAGTATAACTTTAGTGGTTTCTTAATACTGTCAACCACTCTCGAACCGGGTATGAACTTTTTTAGCCAGTTCACCTGCCCCGTTGCCTCATAACATGCTATAAATTCGTTATACATTGTAGACCATGCAGTGATAGTCTGTTTAGAGCTTTTCCATGAAATAGCTCTCCCTGCAAGAGTGAACATGTATCCGGATGTTGACTTTGTTTTATCTGTAGCAAAATCAGAATCTGAATAACCCACTATTTGGAGTGAGTCAGATCTTCTGTATGTCAACATAAGACCTTTCGTTCCTTGCGCGTATCGCAGGACTTTCTTTACCAATTTCCAGTGCTCTGGGCCTGGATTGTTTTGAAATCTGCCAAGTAACCCGGTGACAAAAGATAGGTCAGGGCGTGTGCACATTTGTGCATACTGTAGACTTCCTACAGCCGAAGTATATGGCTTTGACTTCATTTCATTGAGCTCGAACTTATTTCTGGGGCATTGTCATTCCCCATATCTTTCGCTCTTCACTATAGGAGCAGGCGTAGCACTGTATTTCGACATGTTGAATTTTTTCAATACTTTTTTATATATCCCTTTTGAGACAATCCCAGTGCATACTTTCTTCTATCTCGGTGAATCTCTATGCCCAAAACATATGATGCTTCACCAAGGTCTTTCATATCAAAGTTTGAGGACAAGAACTCTTTTTCCCTGTAGAAGACTAACATCACTACTTGCCAGTAGAATGTCATCCACATACAGAATCAAGAAGATGAATTTCCCATTCTTGAACTTTGTATAAATGCAGTTGTCCTCAACATTTTCTTGGAAACCAAATTTCTTTATAGTTCCATCAAACTTCAAGTACCACTGTCTCGAAGCTTGTTTTAACCCATAAATGGATCTCTTTAATCGACATCCCATATTCTCTTTTCCTTTTATGACAAAACCTTTTTGTTGTGCCATATAGACTCTTTCTTCTAAATCTCCATTTAGAAATGTCGTTTTTACATCCATTTGATGTAATTCCAAGTCGTAATGTGCCACTAGTGCCATTATTATTCTGAAAGAATCAAGAGACTGGAGAAAACGTCTCATTGTAATCAATTCCTTCTCTTTGTGTGAATCCTTTTGCCACAAGTCGTGTCTTAAACTTTTCTATATTCCCTTTGGAGTCACATTTGGTTTTGTAGACCCATTTACAGCCTACTGTTTTGGCTCCTTTAGGAATTTCCTCCAAATCCCAAACATCATTTAGTTTCATGGATTTCATTTCATCTTCCATGGTTTCTAGCCATTTGGATGAGCGGGCGCTTCTCATGGCCTCTTCATATGAGGTGGGATCATTCTCTATATGAGACTCTTCTGTGTTATACACCTGATAATCATCAGGAATAGTTTTTCTTCTTACTCTTTCAGACCTTCTAGGGGCCTCTATATTTGGCACATTTTCTGTTTGAGACTCTTGTGAAGTCTCCTGATTTGGCACATCTTCTATTTGAGGCTGTTGTTGCTCCTCCTCATGTGTGGTAGTGTTTTCTGATGGATCCTGAAAGACAGGTTCCTCATTTCTATTCGTTTCCACCACAGGAGAGCGAACAACAGGTGTTGGAGCCGCAACGTCAGGCATTGCAGGCGCAACATCAACAGGTAGTAAGAAGAAAGGTTCCCGAATCGTCGAAGTGGGTATATATTCCCGTTTCTCCTCAAGATCAATCACTCGATCTACCGTGCTCCCCCTCATCATTTCATCTTCCAAGAAGACAACATGTCTCGTTTCTACAAACTTTGTATAACTGTTCGGACAGTAGAAACGATAACCTTTCGATCTATCAGGATAGCCAATGAAATGACAACTGACTGTTTTGGAGTCTAATTTCCCAATGTTTGGGTTAAATAATTTAGCCTCCGCAGGACTCCCCACACACGGAGGTGAGCTAGCGAGGGTACTCTTCCGGTCCACAGCTCATACGGTGTTTTGGGCACCGATTTGCTAGGTACTCTATTGAGAATATGAACGGCGGTTTTTAACGCCTCCATCCATAAACCCAATGGTAGGGTGGAGTAGCTCATGATGCTGCGCATCATATCCATTAAGGTACGGTTATGCCGTTCAGCCACCCCATTCTGTTGAGGCTCGCCTGGTGTAGATTATTGGGCGACTATGCCATTTTCCATTAAAAACCTTGCAAAAGGTCCCGGGACTTGTCCATAAGGAGTATGCCGACCGTAGTACTCCCCCTACGATCGGATCTTACTATTTTAATCTTTTTATCATGTTGATTTTCAACTTCAGCTTTGAATATCTTGAATTTATCCAATGCTTCCAATCTTTCTTTAATTGGATAAATATAACCATATCGGGAGTAATCATCTGTAAATGTTATGAAAGAGTCATAACCATCCACACTCTTTACAGGAAATGGACCACAAATATCTGTGTGAATGATCTCTAATATTCCTGCGCTTCTATTTGTACCTTTTTAATGTGCTTTATATATTTTCCTTTGATGCATTCTATGCATTGTTCTAAATCTGAGAACTCCAGTGGAGGAAAAATTTCATTCTTAACAAGTCTCTCAATTCTCCCCCTCAAAATATGGCCTAAACGACAGTGCCACAATTTCGATGAGACATTAAGAGTTCTCTTTCTTTTCTTGTTTTCCTTTGTCAACGAGGACCCATCATTTACATCATTTGCATCATTGCATATAACATTCACACTTTCATGCATAGGCAGCATATAAAGTTTGTCTCGTCGGAAGACGAGACCCACACACTCATTATTATGAATTATGCGACATTGTACTTTATCAAAATAATAATAATAGTCATCTTCTGCCAAACATGGCACACTAATCAAGTTTCTATGCAAAGATGGGACATAAAAAACGTTTCGAAGTGGAAGGATAAAGCCGTTATCAAGTTTGAGATTGAGATTTCCGACGGCTTCAACTTTCACTTCAACTCCATTTGCGACTTTAACGTTGCTTTCGCTTCTTTGCGTAGTCCTCGTCAAATGGAATCCCTGTAAGGAGTTAGAGGCATGAATAGTTGCTCCAGAATCGATCCACCATGTGGATTTCGAATAACTAGTATACAAGGATTCATTTACGAAAGTGATAAAATTCTCACCTTTCTTTGCCATTATCATCTTTAAGAACTCAGGACAATCTTTCTTGAAATGTCCTTCCTTCTTGCAATAGAGACATTGGTTTGTCGTCACTGTAAATTGCTTTTGCTGAGGTTGGTGCTGACCTTGAGACTTTTGAGGCTGTTTGTCCTTTGAGTAGGACGGTCTATAGTTCCTTTTCTTTGGGCTACCAACGTAGTTGATAACGCCACCATTTTTGGGTCTAATTCTCTCCTCCTCTTATACACATTGTGCAAGAAGGGTATCAAAAGTCCAGTTCTCTGGGTGCACATTGTAGTTTAGGATGAAAGCATCAAACTCTTTTGGCAATCGAGACATGATCAAGTGAACCAAAAAGTCCTCCTTCAAATCCAAGTCTCATTGCTTTAGCCTTGCATTTTGTGCACTCTTTTGAAGGATAAAATCCCTAATGCCACCTCCAGTGTACCTATCCGTGACGAGGTCCTTTATGAGTTCTGTGGCATCAGTCTTTGAAGAACCAGTGAACTGGGTCTTTATCCTTTCTAGGTACTCAGAGACATTGTCAGTCTCTGGGATTGAGCCTACAATAGCCTGCTCAATTGTATTCTTTACCACAACCATACATTTCTTGTTGGCTGAGGCCCACTTTGCCTTTTCAACTATGTATAGTTGTATAAGGTCAGCATTCTCTTTTTCTTTTCTCATAGTCGCATTAGACTCGTGTTGCCTCCGACTAGTGCAAGCAGCTCTATAGGACAGGTGTGGTTAGTACCCAGTCCACCTCTCCCAAAATAAAAGCAAGGTCGAGCTTTCTTTTCCATTCATTGTAGTTATTCCCTTGTAAGGTTGGGATGTCTTTTATGCATCCCATCAAGGAATAACCTCCTGAAAAATGATCATGAAAAGTGAGAAACAAAAATATCACATAACTTTCCTATGCATTAAGCCTACATCACCGTTGGGCAGAAATTAGGCATAATACATAGCATGATATTGCAATTAACAACGTTGGTCAGAAAATAACAACATCATATAACATAAATAAAATTTCTAAAATTAAAATTCTCTCGTTGGTTCGAAAATCAATTTTAGAAAAAACATCAATTTCAATAATATTTGTCAATTTTACAGCGGAAACTTTAAAAAAATTAAACTGTACAAAATTTCAATATTAGGTCTAAAAAATTCGGCCCAAAAATGTACACAGCCGAGTCAATTTTTTTTTGTTTTTACGCGCGCTCGGCCCAATTACTTTCGGCCTGCTCGGCCATACGCGCGCACGGCCTGCTTTGAGTGTCGGCTAGGCTTGGGGCCCAGCAACCAATGGTTGGGCCGCCGAATCGGCCCAACTAACGCCCCCGCCCGCATGCGTCGATCTCAGCCGTTCAATCCGCATCGATCCATCCAACGGCCGAGCGTCGTTTGCGGGGCTTAAAACCGAATCAGCCGGCTGGAAACCCTAACCCTAGGGTTAGTTGCTTCCTCGCCGCCGCTCCTTGTTTTCGCCGCCGGCGCCATGGCGGCGGCCATTCTTGTCTCCCCTCTCTCCTCCGGCCCAAGACGACCGGAGCGACCACTCGAGGCGGTCGGCGGAGGAGACGGTGGCGCCGCCACGGGCCCTGTCACCGGCGCGCGCGTGCACCCTCGGGTGCGTGCGCCGCCGTCTACTGGCTCTGTCGCGGCGCCCTTTGCCCCGTCCGGCCAGATCCGGTGAGGTAAGTAACTTCCTTTTTTTGCTTTTGATCCGGTCTGGACCCCTTTCTCTTGATCCGGTTTTGAAACCCTAAACCTAGAACGATGAACTAGCCGCTCTGATACCATTGTTATCGTCGCTAGGATCATTAGACATCGGTTCTAGGTAGGGTTCATGTGTGTAGATCATGAGTAATACACTAAAAGAGGAGCGGATTAGGGTTTACCGGTCGAGTGAAAGGAGGAGGATTGCCCGTCGGCCATCGTCGTCGTGCGCGGGCGTGGTGGTGGTGCTTCCCGTCACTGCTGCGTCCCCGCGTTAGATCGGCTAGGGTTTATGGGTGAGGTTGATGGCGGCGGCGAACCTCGTGTCATGCGCCCCCTCGGTCCTCACCCCTTTTTATATGGCGCAGGTGACAGGGGCCCACCAGCCAAGAGAAGGCTGGGCGCCCCGATCAGGCGCGGTCAAGGATCCCGTCAGGCCATTGGGCTCAACGGGAGGAGATCTACTCTAACACCTGTTCCCACAACTCAGTTCAGTCAAGTGACAGCTCTTCTTCAGAAATATAAAAGGAATCCAGTTAGTCCATTCCGTTCAAAGCATCAACGATCGTTCCCCTCTGAAAAAAGAAGTAAGAAAACAGAATCCAGGAAGCGTTCAGCGGTGGGAGCCGGCAGTTGTTTCTGCGATCCGTTAGTTTAGGTTCCCGCTGTCCTCCAAAATCGGCGTGTCGTCGACTCATGGCTTTTGACTGATTTGTGTTAGCTTGCAAAGCCCAAACTGAACTCGTACTCTTCTAGCTGCTCCATCTCTGATCAAACACACTGTAAACATTGCGTTATCTATTGCTTTGGTGTCTTGGTGATCGACAGGATGCAAGGTTTGGTTCTTGGTCGAATCATTTCAAAATTTAAATTCGGATTTTGATTCTTGTTTTGATGTTTTGCAATCGGACGGTGAACCAGTCGTTTTGATGGTTTCTTTCTGCTTTCAGGGGAGGAAGGTCACCATGATCATGTCCCTGTCTACGAGTCAGGCTCCGAGGTGAGAATCTGAACACCAACTCAGATTCTTAGGTAGCATCAGCCTAAGATTTTTCTTAATCTCTTCCAGTAAGAAAAGTAATGTTCTTGTAGAGATAATTAGAGCAGAGAACATCAACCTCATGTTGTGATGATTATATGAGTTCTGAATATTTTTTTTGTTTCAGGTGCTCCAAAAGCTTCATGAGAAATGGAATTCCACCAAACAACAACAATACCCAGCGATGTACTCCAGCGTCATCGGCGGAATCATCCTCGATCCATCGATGATGGTCATCCCCATCGATGACCACATGGTCCACAGAGGCCATGGCGTCTTCGACACCGCCATGCTTTCCGACGGGTTAAGCGTTGTCGGCTCATCCTCTCAACTTTTTATCTGCACATTTGCTTCTGATGGTCTGAAGTTAAATACTGAATGTTCAAAGATAAACTGGTTTTTTATTTGAGCAGGGACTTGCACATTTCCAAATTTGGTACCTGAATTTCAGACTCAAAGTTAGTTCTTGATTTGATCAGGTACTTGTATGAGCTGGATTCGCATTTGGATCGGCTGCTGCTATCTGCATCTAAAGCAAAGATCAGCTCTCCATTCTCCCGCGAAACTCTTCGCACCATTTTGGTGCAGATGACGGCCGCGTCCAAGTGCAGGAATGGCTCGATCAAGTACTGGCTCAGCGCCGGCCCCGGCGACTTCCTCCTCTCGCCCAAGGGCTGCACGGGTCCGGCGTTCTACGCCGTCGTCATCGCTGCCGGCGCCGCCGCCGCCGCCGCCGCCGGACACCCGCGGCTCAGGGAGGGCGTCAGGGCGATCACGTCGACGGTGCCGATGAAGGACCCGTTCTTCGCGGCGATGAAGAGCGTCAACTACCTGCCCAACGCGCTGGCCATGGCGGAGGCCGAGGAGCGCGGCGCGTACGCGTCGGTGTGGGTGGACGGCGCCGGGGAGGTGGCGGAGGGCCCCATGATGAACGTGGCGTTCGTCACGGGCGGCGACGGCGGCGGCGACCTGGTGGTGCCGGCGTTCGACAGGGTCCTCAGCGGGTGCACGGCGAGGCGGCTGCTCGCGCTGGCGCCAAGGCTGGTGGACGCCGGCGTGCTCAGGAGCGTCGGCGCGGCGAGCATCTCCGCCGCCAGCGCGAGGAGGTGCGCCGAGATGATGTTCGTCGGCAGCGGTCTCCCGTTGCTGCCCATCGTTGAATGGGACGGCCAGCCGGTTGGTGATGGTTAGTGTTATTGTTCAGAACCAAAATGTAGTAGAATTTTTCTTGAAAAATTCATCAACTGATTGAAGCATCTGAACATGTAAATTATTCTAATTTTACAAGGATGCAGTACTGACTACTTGATCAGTCTTTTGCTACTATTTTTTTCATAGTTTTTTTAGATAATCAGTGGGAAATAGGAGTACTTGATAGACTAATCTCTGAATTTTTGGTTTGTTGAATTGCAATCGGAGAATTCAGGATATCGAGCATCTGTTGGTGTTAGCCTATACATCTGCAGTTCAAATTCACAGCATGTTCTATAAGCTAGTAATTCATATTTCTGAAACAGGCTCACAATTCCACATTATAAATGACAAAATTCATTAATCTGTTCAATTTTCATGATGCAGGTCAAGTGGGGAAAATTTCACTTGCCCTATCTGACATGCTCTGCGAAGACATGAAGGCCGGTCCAGACAGAGTACTTGTTCCTTATGATCAAGCGAGCTAGATGACGACTCATAGAACTTTGGAATATCAACTCTGAACTCTGTACAATAATATGCTTCCATTTGAATAAACCAAATGTCGATGTATCATGAATTAGTGACATCGACAGAATTGAATATTCATACGTTCGCGAAAATCAAGTACAAAGCCTCATTTCAAAGGCGAAAATTTTCTCGATTCCTACCAAATTGAACAATATCAGCCAAAATTCTGCAAATTTATGTGAAATTCATGTATTCTAGGAGGGAGAAAAAGGCTACAGTTAGGGATGAAAACGATCGGAAACATCACTTTCGCTTTCATTTTTTTTATCGAAAACGAAAACAATACGATATTATCGAAAACGAGAACGGTGTTGGTAATCCGATGATATCGGAAACAAAACTATACGATCGAAAACACATTGATAACGATCGGAACATATCAAAGCGATATTTCAAAAACGATAAACCACATCAAACATGAAACCATAAATGCGTAAAGCACATCGCTAGCCGTATTTCATCTCATATGACATAAGCAAGCACCATTGATTAAGACGTTAATTCAACCATTCATAGCACATAGTCACATAGATTAGATGGCCAGTGTTTATGCCAGTGTTCCTCCACCGTCGTCATTGTTGGCTGGCAAGCAACGTAAGAGAGAGCAACACAACAGCAAGCAACCTAAGAGACGCATCAACAGCAAACAACAAAAAAATTAAAAGTTTGGAATAACCTAATGAGGTTCCCGCTGCAACAAGAAAATTAGGAATACTATACCTGCAATATCAGACTTTGCCGTTATAACAAAAAAAATACCGACGGTATTACCGACGATAAAATACCGACGAAATATGGTATTCTTCAAAAACGATTGAAAGAGTTGCAAATCATTTTCGTTTTCGTTTTCGTATTATTTTACCGTTTTCGTTTTCGTTTTCTCGATAACCGATACTGTTTTCGTTTAGGACAAAAATCCGATAAAATCTCAAAAACGATCCCCGAAAATAGAAAATTATCGTTTTCGTTTTCACCCCTAGCTACAGTAAAAGTTCTTAGCGGGCTAATGAGCCTAGTCTACCTAGTCTATGGGCCCAAATCAAGCCCACTACGATTCCAACCAGCGACACCTCTTCTTCTCCGAACTCTCAACTCGTCCCCCGCAAAATCCCCCGTGTTAGGGTTTCCGCAACCGCCTCCGCTGCTACCCACCCAACCTGCATTGCGACATTGACGCAGCGCGGCGCGGCCATGGCAACGGCGGTGAAGGGCGGAGAGAAGCCGGCGCTGAGGAAGCCGGTGTTCGTCAAGGTCGACCAGCTCAAGCCGGGCACCTGCGGCCACACACTCACCGTCAAGGTCGTCAGCGCTAACCCCGTTCCTGCCCGTGGCCGCGCCGGAGGGAGCGGCCCGGCCGTCGGATCTCGCCCCGCTCGCATCGCCGAGTGCCTCGTCGGCGACGAGACCGGGGTCATCGTCTTCACCGCCCGCAACGAGCAAGGTGATGTTGCCTTTTGACTTGCGTTTCTACGAGTTTATTTAATTTTGCGATGTTTGTTAGTATTTGGTGGATCTAACAAGAGCCGTCAAATATGTTTTCAGTTTATGTGTGATTATAAGAATTAGTGAATTACCGTCACTTTTTTGAGTCAACTGGATAACATGTTGACTCATGACTACTTGATGTGGCCTAGACCTTGTAGTCGACCAATCCAGACTATGACGTTATGCAAATTGACATTTGGAAGATCACAAGTATTGGTGAGTCACCAAATATTGATTTGTAGTCGACCAACCTTGCAACTTCAAGACTCATAGGTGGCTGCCATTGCGTTTTGAGAGAACTCTATTCATACCATAGCTAGGATTCGATTCAAGAAATGCAACAACTCCTCTCTTATTATATCTAGTACGGAATACGACAAGAGAGTGCGCTCTTTCCTTCGAAAAATACCACAACTGTTCAGCTCAAACTTTATGGTTGTGTTTTTTTTTCTTTTGAAGAAATGAGCACACTCTGTGCTACTTGGTGGAGGATGGGAAATTTTTTGTATTTCATGGATTTGGGTCCCTAGGTGTTGTATTGATGGAATTTTTCTTACGTTTTATTCTCAAGAGTCAACCTGACAGTGATCAATTTAGGGAAACGATGTATTAATAGATGTCAGAGAAAAGTGAGAAGAAAATGGGCATCACACTACCCTTCTGACCATGATAACGGAGTAAATCACTCGTGTGGCTAACCTTATTGCAGATTGTCATTTGCTGCATCGTCATACATGAACCTTCCGTTAGTGGCATAATTTGGCTAATAGTTAGTTCATGCGGGCAGACCAAATTATTTGCATTAGCTGTTACAATGTTAAGTAGTTTAATTGAAAGATGACTAAATGTATGTTTGCAGTGACGTACTGGTCATGTGTGCAAACTACTAGGGAGCTGTAGTATTTGACCTAGGATGGGTGTTGTATCGATGCAACTGAGTGGAGAGCTGTAGTATTTGACCCAGCATCGAAGCTACTGGGTCAAATACTACAGCTCCCTAGTAGTTTGCACACATGACCAGTAGGTCTCTGCACACATACATTTAGCCATCTTTCAATTAAACCACTTAACCAATGTAACAGCTAATTCAAATAATTTGGCCTGCCCGCATGAACTAACCATTAGCCAAATTATGCCACTAACACCTTCATTTCATATTTACTAGTTCAGATTGTAAGTATTGGCAACTTCTATTTCCTCTCTTGTCTCAAACAGAGATGGAGGGAGGCACTCATCCTTAGCCTAAGGACTTCCAGAGTCTGGCTCCCTGGGGGCTGCCTCCACCCACCAGCAGTGGGACCCTCCTTGCCATGTTCCTCCTAACCTTTCCTCCAGTGTTTTTCCTATATTTGATTTTTTTTTCTTCAAAACCAAAGCCACTAGAGAGGGAGATGGGCATGCACAGTGAGCACCAGTACCTAGTACTGTTGTATAGTGAGCCTGTCCCTCCTGTTCAGCTATGAACTTTTGAAAGCTGATTATCAGCTTGTCACCTTTCTCTGTCCCAATTACTTCATGTCTTCACCAGATGGCGGTGGTGATAGCAACTGCTTATTTATTGTCTCTTTCCCAACTATTTCTTTTGATATTATCTCTTACTGTTGCCTCCCTCGTCGAGGGCTTTGATGGATGCTTGAGCATACTTTCTACCAATTGGCCATGTTCCTTCTGGCTAGATATGAGTGTCATCCACAATGTCAACTGATCAAACTGAATTCACGAAGGGATAAACACTGCCAGGGAAAATAGCCAGGCAATGTCGGCTGCTAGAGAAAGCAGTATAGCACAGAGAATTAGACTGGGAGGAAGAGCATTGGGAAGAGAAAATTGATTAATTCTTTCTTCATTGCTCTGCAATATCAACTCTATGGCATGCTTTATAGATTAGTTGCTAGCACTCAGTAACAACTCATATGAATAGCAAAGATATAATTAACCAACTGACAGATAACTGAACTAACTAACAACTCAATCATGCTCTTATCTATAATCCTAATCTCTTAATTTTGTGGTTGCATACATGGGTCTTGGAGGCATTGATGTTGGTAATCAGATGGTTGGGTATGCCAAGGTGTTCCATGCCTTGGTTGGATGAATGTGGAGATGTCAATCAAAACATTCAGCACAAACCATCAAGGCCAGTTGCTTGGTGTTGTGGTGGCGCTTACCAAGGAATGACAGCATGCTTTCAACGTTAGCTCAAGATTTCATCTTGGGTCTTGAATCTTTAGTTTAAGTGTCTTGTACTTTTAGAGACTGTTGTCCCTGTTGTAATGTGCTCCCTGGTCTGTGTGTGTTGTGTGTACTTGTGCTGCTATTGTTATCCGTAGTTCCTTTTAGGGATCGCTCTCCCCTTTGTTTAGTTTAAAAGAACACTTCCATTGTTTCTATGGTCTGATTTTGAGGTTTCTCCTCTGTAGTTTCCACTTGGACGAGTATATTGTTGAACAAAGTTTACTGGGCCTTTGGCTGTTAGGCAAACTAGACCTTTTTGGCAGCTTGGGCTGCTGATTTAGTGTTTTCACACTGCCTACTCCTAGCACATGGTCTAAATTCTGTGTATAGGCCTGTAGGGAGCCTTGGTCATATAATTTTGTGGCTGCAGGGTGCACAGCTTAGATTAATCATAACTTAATAGAACTATAAATGGCTTCAGTGGTTAGTATTGTACTTTGGCAGTATTGGGTATTAATTATTAATTGAGTTAGCTGCCTAAAGGTTACCTTGGCTTTATAGCTCATTTTAATTAAAGGTGGGGATGAAAATTCAAGTTGTTCTGAAATTTAGTTATTTGATCTACCATTTGGAACTCGTTCCATTCGTATGGTGCTCAACATTTAATCTCTTTCCTTTAGTGTTGGGTATATATAATGACCTCTACCTTTCAAGCTGTATATTTGGACAAATTCCTTTTGGTTAACATTCCACTCATGAGAAGTTTTCCATTCTTAGTGTTTTCTGAATTTTTGGTGTCTAATTTGAGACTCATGGTTTTTGATTCATTCCTCAGCATACCATAGTAGGCCTTTTTAACCCTTTTAAGGGCCAATGAAAAAAAAAAGGTAACCTTTCTTTCCAAGAAAGCCTATCTTTTAAGGCAAAATGAAAAAGAAGTACCTTGTATTTTCCCACCCTCTCTACGGTGGGTGGTGTAAGAACAAAAATAGGGTTCTGAAAAAAATGAAGATACTAAAAAGAAAAGGTTGACTTTCGAAATCAAATTTTATGTGTAGCGTAAAGGAGTTGTTGTTTCTTCTTTTTCTATGGAACATCTAGTAATAAGAATATGAAATTGTAAACAGCAAGAAATTATTGCCTTGCATGGTCTAAGTCTATGGATATACCAAAAAGAAAACCGCTTATACAATTTCATCTACTTTGGCCGAAATGTGGATCAAAATTGGTGCTTTTCTCACTTGCATAAGCATGAGTTAAAACTAAATCCTGAACTTAACAGATGTTGGACACTTATCCCTTCTTTTTCCAAAGTAATTGAATGGCATATAGTTTGGTGCTACAGAAGTACTTAAAAGAACACTAAGGTGAACTACAATTGCACTGTATAGGGGAAGCAGATTTGGAGATTTGTTGTGTTTTTAAATTTTAGTCACTAATCTCTCGTTCGAGATATGAAGTTTTGAAGTGCTTGAGCTCATTTTTGTTTGCGCTTTTGGTTCTACTTTTGCAGTGGACATGCTGAAGCCAGGAAATACAGCAATCTTGCGGAATGCGAGAATCGATATGTTCAAGGGCTCAATGAGGCTTGCTGTCGACAAGTGGGGACGTGTGGAGGTTACAGAGCCTGCCAGTTTCGCCGTGAAAGAAGACAATAACCTATCGCTTGTTGAGTATGAATTGGTTAACGTGCCAGAGTGATTGTTACATCAAGGTTTCTACTGCTAGCATAAAAAGGGCATGTCAAACTTGTAGTGATCTTTTTGAAGATTGGAGGATGGATTATGGCGTTTTGTTAAGAGTTCTCAACCAGTGAAATTCATATAAAATCCTTTTGTGTGTGCATCGATGAAGTTGCTTATTCTCGTGGCCTGATAATCGTATTGCTGCTTGTTGTGGGTGTCATAATTGCTACCGAAGCTGCAGGACAGGCAAGCAGCACCATCTCAGCAACAATTTGCTCCGGCTTTTACTCTGGTTTATGACCAATACTGTCGTGTTACATTACCTACCGTCTGCAAGCAGGGTATGTTACTACAGTAGAATGACATGTTAGGTTGCTACTAGTACTTGCTAGTTGGCTACAGCATCTTTCTTATCCTGCTTAGCTGAAAAGCAGAAGCAACCAAGATCTTAGGCCAAAAGGCAATGACCAGCCAGCCGGTAGTGTACAGCAGGGATTCTCGTGAAACGCAATTGTCACATCCCCTTGGCAGGCAGAATAGCCGAGGTTTCTTTTCACTCACGAGATGACAGAAGATAGAATTAGAATTTCGCATGGAAGCATCCATCCAAAGTGCGCACGCGCACGGTAAAGAAGGCCCCTCAGGCACACACGCCATGGGCGGACCATGTTTCCATGCAACGTTGTCCGTGAAGATGCCATTGCCAATGCCAGCCAACGTCTTATACTCTCATGATGAGTTATATCCGTTGCAAATGGAGTTATCTGCGAGAACCTTTGTACCAGAGATTGGTACCACGATCTACTATTTTCATCCTACGGAGGCGGCAATTAGTTATACGACAAATTGTTTGGAAGAAATTTCAAGCAGAGGCACCAGGGTCATCTTAATTCTATAGCACCGTGAACCATGGATCGAAATAATGTTTAGTTAGAATTTCGTTCAAGTCGGCTGACCCCGATTAACAGGGCTAGCTCCGCCCTTGCTAAAACACCATTGTAAGAGCATGTTCGAGAGCCTTTCTAAATTTCATTATCTAAATCAATCATTTGAAGAGTTATTTATATAAAAATCGTTTTTATAATTTTTTATTTCTCAACAGTTTTTCTATATTTCATGCGCATTAGATAGTCATTTTTGTCTTTTATTTTTGACTAGCGAAAAATCCGAAATAGAAAATGACTAACCATTTAAAAAAGCTGTTAAAGGGTAGTTTTTTTGCTAAAATCTATATTTGCTTTTAGAAAGAATATGAAAAGTTTCTTGTAGATGCTATAAGAAGAGGTTACACTGATCATACAAATTAGCTTACTTTTCCTAAAAATGGGTACATAAGCATAAAATTAAAATATATCGTTGTAAAATGTTTTTATCATTGTTATTAGAATTTGTGAATTGAGTACTTTATAAACAAGTGTGATGTAGTATATTTTCTTAGATAATAAAAAATATTGCATTTCCGGTCTCTGCACTATATTGCAACGGACATGAATCACATCAATAGGACCCTAGCGAAGGGACACATGTGGCATGTCCATGATCCTGATCCACGACGGTGAAAGGTTCTTAGCCCCAAATCCTCAGCCAATACAACAGTCTCATGATACCAGATTGTCCAATAGTATTAGAGAAACTATCTTTATTTGAAACGTCAAAAACCACAATAGTCCCGGTTTTAATAGAAACCGAGACTAAAAATATTTTTAATTTCGGTTCTAAAGCTCAACGGAATCCTATAATTTTTAGTCCCGGTTGGTAACATTAACTGGGATAAAAGGTTATTTTTAATCCCGGTTAAAAAATCCACGTGCTGTTGTCAGACCTCATTATTTTTAGTCAAATCAACTTTTATCCCGGTTTTTACCCAAATCAGGACAAAAAATATCTCCTCCATCCTTATCTCCTCGTCCTCCCCGTGTCCTCCTCCTTATCTATTTCTCTTTCTCTGCATGCGTCTCTCCCTCTCCCTCTCAAGCTAGCTCTCTCATCCATTTGCCTCTCAACTAGCTCTCTCAGATCCACAATACTCGTGTAGAGACAATGCGGTGCACTCAGGCGGGCGGACGAGCGGCGATCGGGCGGTGGCCCCACGCGGTGGGCGGGCGCGGCCACGCGGGCGCGAGCGGCGGCGGCGGCCGCGCGGTGGGCGGTCGGCGGCCACGCGGGGCGGGCGATGGTAGCGGCCTCGCAAGGCGGGCGGGCGGCGGCCTCGCACGGCGGGCGGGCGCGGCCCCTCGGGCGGAGGCGGGCGGCGGCCATGCGCGGCGGGCGGGCGGCGGCCATGCGCGCGGGCGGGCGGCGGCGGCGGCCTCGCGCGGCCGGCCGTGGGCTTCCGAGTCCCGATTTTTGCTCGGATCTGATTTTTTTTTGTTTTTTATGTTTGATGAGATGCGATTTTGATCTATGATGTATGCATGTTGTATTTGATATGTTATTTTATGATTTCGTTGTTGTATCTGTGATTTGAACATGTATTTAGTCTGTGGAGAAAAAATGTATGTAATATGTTTTGGGAGGTTTGATTTCATCTTCTGTGATGATTTTGGTTTTTTTGGCAAAAACAACAAAAATAAATATGTGGGAAGTGGGAGGTCAGAAGGACACTATTCCTGGTTGGTTACTCCAACCGGGACACTTTTAGTTTCGGTTATTTAATCCAAGACTAAATAAAATGATTTTTAGTCCTGCTTCTGTAGTTTCGGTTTAATAACCAGGACTAAAATGAGTTACTAACTGGGATAGATGTGGGTTTTTCGCATATGCAATTTCTTTGACTAGATTGTGTGTACTTACCATGCCATGTCCTTATGACATATCACTTAAGTTTTCAACTTCACACTAAATTGGACCTTTTTATACTGTAAGATTTGCTCGGTTCCCAAGATTTTTTTTTATGATCACTTTCATATGCTAAGTTATCGTTTATCGACTTATCGTACTCGTACACATAGCTTCGCTCTTTGGCGGTGTACATCCAGATTGAACGTAGAGGCCGGATTTTAATCTATTTTTTAAAAATGAAAACATAGCTTCACTCTAAAGAAATACATCTTTATACGTCGCGCCAAGATTCTACTCTAGCCTCCAGGCATGTTGCTGATCACGATAAACAAATCCTTTCATACACTATGGTTGTTAGTGGATCGAAATATATCATGTGATCCAAATTCCAAGCCGATACATCGTAGGCTTGTTTGCTGCTCACCATCAACTATATCTTTCTTGTGGTTTACGTGGCGCCCCGGCTACAACAAAATGGAAATCCATCGAGATCCATTGACTCATCAATCAACTTAAATCAACTTAACAGTGGATGCATGATTTTCTCACTAGTTGATGGAAAACCAAAACCCAGTCGCCCCTCTGACAAGGACAACCTCCCGTGCTGGTCACCGACGCAATTAAGTACCCTAATCATTAGCATCACTAGCAGGGTTCAGTGTTTTTTTATAACAAAAAAACTTTTGAAATTTCATGAATTTGAATTGAATTGGAAAATAGTTTTCGTTAAATCCAAACAAACTCGAAACCCTCTAGGCGGAGGAATATTTTAGTGTTCCCCATCGGTACTTCTAAAATTGTGAACCTGATCACCTAGCTCTGTTATGAGAACGGACAATTGCGGGAGTGATCTCTTGGGAGAACGTCTCCTCATATATTTAAATTTGATAATAGTTGTGAAAACTTCTGAAAATGTTGACAGTAAAAAATATAGTGATATCTATAACTTCACCAAAAATTATTTAAATTCGACCTACACATCGAGAAAAAAAGACAAATTCGAGTGAACAATATAATACTATTCATACGTTAAATTTGTTTTTTATATCTTAACACATGAGTTGAGTTGTATTTAAGATTTTATGAAGTTGTATAGATATGTTATACGATTGTTCTCGAATTTTTCATAACCGTTTGAATGATTTCCCGACAATAATTTCCCGACAATGATTTTTAAGCAAACAAGAAAACATCCACTCGAGAGATCACAATAATTTCCCGACAATTGCTTATGTAAATTTAAAAATGCCTAGAAAAAGTTGTAAAAGTAATGTTGATGTAGATTATTTTTAGAGAAATTATGTTTGAGTACCGTCGTACGGATAATCCATACTTGGAACACGCTCTTACACCCATCCATACAAGCAAGCAGAGAGCAGAACAAAACAAAGCAGCAGAGCACAGCAGCTTCAGAGCTAGAGCAATGAGCCAGCACTGCACAGATTTTCCTTGAATTTGAGCAATTTTTGCTAAACTAAAATACACTCGAAACCTTTTAGCTGGAGGAATATTTACCGTCACCCACCAGCAGACCCAAAATTTCAGAAATTTTGTTCTCAAATTGTGAACCTGATCACCTAGCTCTGTTCCTAATGGATGATTGGATAGAGTACGGACAATTGCTATATAAATTAAATATTAAATATTATAAATTAAAAAAATAGTTCAAAAAAGTTATATAAATAATGCTGATGTAGATTAATTTTAAAAAAATTATGGCACCAAAGTATGAATAATCCAGACTACAAATAACATGCTCTTAGGACATTTTCTTTTCTCCAATTTTAAACTACAATTTTCTCATTTTCCGTTAACATACCTTTAAACTGTTAAAATTAAATGATATGTAAATAACTTTTTATATGCAGTTTTTATAAAAAAGTCAAATAAATCAAGTTTTAAGTTTATCCTAATTAATATTTAATTAATCATACCTGAATTACTCGCCACGTTTTCCGTGTCCTAAGAAAATCTCAACTCATGCAATAAGAGCAGAGAGCAGAAGAGAACAGAGCAGCAGAGCAGATCAGATTTGAGAGCCAGAGCAATGGGCCACCACTGCATCATGAGCAGTCATCGTCTTCGCAAGCGCGCCTGCCTCCTCCTCCTCGTCGTCTCCTCATGGCTCTCCTCCCTCTCCGACGGCAAGAGAACAACGCCGCCGTCGTCCCCTTCCTTTCGCCTTCCCGTCCGAGCGGTGTGCCTCGGCGGCTGGCTCGTCACGGAGGGCTGGATCCTCCCCTCCCTCTTCGACGGCATCCCAAACAAGGACCTCCTGGTATGGTAATCTCGCCGTACGCCCACCTCGCCGCCATGTCCTCGAATGAGTCCGACCATGACCAGAATTCGTTCTTTGGTGGCAGGACGGCGCGCAGCTGCAGCTCAAGGCCGTGGCGGCTGGCGCGTACGTCAGCGCCGACCAGGGCGGCGGCGCGGCGGTCGTCGCCAACCGGACGCAGGCACCCTCTGCCTCAGAGACCTTCAAGGTTAGCCTCGCCGCCGCCGGCTTGCCGGAGTACGGCGTGTGACTTTTGGTGTCTGACTCTGACCGAAGTAAAAAAAAAATGACATGCATGCAATTGCACGAGCAGCTGTGGAGGATCAACGAGACGACGTTCAACTTCCGGGCGTCGAGCGGCCAGTTCGTCGGCGCCGTGAGCGACGGCGGCGCGGCCGTGGTCGCGGTGGCCGCCGCGCCGGGGCTGTCGGAGACATTCCAGGTGGTGCGCGACGACGGCGACAAGAGCAGGGTGCGGATTAGGGCGCCAAATGGGCACTTCTTGCAGGTAAATTAATTAATTAATCAGATAAGAAACCGCGCGCACTGACATTCATAGTGGCACGCGTGTTTATGTGGAAGAAGCACTGGTCACGAGGAACTACACCATCTCACGGTTTTTTCGCGATTACACGACGCACATATCAGGTATGCACGCGTGCGTACTTCTTAACACGCTTAAAAAGGAGATTGTGCCAAACCGCTAATCTCGCCAAATATTTGTATAAGTGTATTTACGCGCGTGTAATAGAATAGACATCAACATCTAAAACTTCACGTGAAAAGTCATGCACTTACGACTTCATCATCACACCAATTATGTGAACATGTACACATCACGACATGAAGAGTCCGAGAGTTTTTCTATTATCTGAAATCTTAGCTCCGTATTTTCGACAAAATCTTTTGTACTTAAACTCCACTTGCTCGAGAATTTCATAAGGATAAATTCTACTCTTATTGGTCAAAAATTTAAATTTTCCTCCCCACTAGTTTTACTGTAGTTCTTACTTATTAGTGGTCGTACTAAAATCTTAACATTCATGTACTCAATTTTGACCAACACACTGTAGTGTTACTTGGTGAGTACTAGGCATCAGCCTACTTCATATTAAAGTGAACATTACCAAGCTAATTACCTAGTTGGGCTATGTACAGTGTGGTGAGTACATGCTGTTGTACAATGCCCCTCCTATTACAATTACAATTACTCCTTGCCAAACAACACGTGACGTTTCGGTTAATTTGGCAGGTGGCATTGGGATCTAGCTCGGTGACAGCAGACTACTACGGTGAAAGCACGAGCTGGGGAGACGATGACCCATCAGTGTTTGCAGTAACAAAAGTTTTGGAGCTGCAGGGAGAATACCAGATTTGCAACGGCTATGGTATAGCCAAGGCTACTCCAATTCTCAGGGTAAGATATCTGCCAATCTCATGGACCCCATTTGTCACGACAATAGTCTTATCTTCTTGTTGATATATAGCTATTGAATCATGATATAGGTATTTATTAAACAAATTATCTGCTGGGTTATAGAGATAATTAAATATTTTGAGAGATGAACTTAACAAATAAGCATATTAAAACAAGTGATCTTATAGAAGAAAGTTTGATAAGAAAACGTATTTTTTCAAGAGTGCAGTAAATAATCTGTTTTAATAATCCGACGAATAATCTGAAAAGAACGGAGCCTTGTTTCCTGAATTATATAATTTGGAATGGTCTATATATTCAGGGATATGTCTGTTCTGTATTGTAGTATCTGATGTCAATATCAATATGAGAGGAAAAACAAGAAAACAGTAGCTGCAAGCAATCAATGCGGCCGATATATAGCCCGGTGTTTACTTTGAGTTTGGAAGAAAATGTACAAATCCTGACATGCATGTGAGAGATCAGTGATCACATGAGTTGCACAATGCATCTATGCGTTGTCTCTAGTACAATTCCGGTGGGCCGATTACGAGTTCTAAAATGTAGATAATTACAGATGGAATAGTGTTTATCCATCTGAAAAGACGTGAAATTTATAACTTTATAAGTCACGCAAACATGGCTTCATTCTAAACTTACTCTTTTCGACAATGGAGTTTAATCCGATCTCTATGTACATCATCCAGCAATGGTCATCATAAACAACAGAGAACTGAAGCATTCCCCAAATATGTGGAGGGCCTGTTCATTACTACTTTCATAACTCAGAGTAAAATTTTCACATATATATGCTGAGTTCAGCATGCTTAAACGACACTATCTTGTTTTGTCTTGTGTTCTTTCCTGTCAAAGATTGCCATTCCAAACACTATGATTTGGTCCCAATTTTTCGTCATAACTCATAAGTGAAAGTGAGGCCTTAGCTTGTGGGTCTGAATGATGGAATCATGGAAGGGAACCAATTCATTAAATGATTAATGGCACTGGTCCTATATATGCCCAACAGTAGCATGATATAATTTCTGAAACTCAGTACTACTAGCCCCAATAAAATCAATGAAAACATATGTACACGATTGTGGTTGGTTTGTGCTGATGAATTGGTATCATTTGCACTACAGTTTTGTGAATCAATTACATGCTTTTTTCTGACAGAATCATTGGAGCACATACATAGTCGAAGACGACTTCAAGTTCATCTCAGCAAGTGGGCTAACAGCAGTGCGAATTCCAGTTGGATGGTGGATTGCTAGTGATCCCAATCCTCCGGCTCCATATGTCGGAGGATCCCTGCAAACCTTGGACAGTGCCTTCAAATGGGCAGAGTAAGTCTTCACAAAACTAAATCACAAGTTTCTAGCTGCAAATTGGCTCATGTAAAGATCAACAAATGTTCAGATCATGATTAATCTGAACATTTCAGATTGTGAATTCATTGCAAGGCTTGTTCTGAATATTCAGATTGTGAGCTAATCTTGTATTTGTGTGTGCATACATAGGAAGTACAAGCTGGGCGTCATTGTTGATCTGCATGCGGCTCCCGGGTCACAGAACCCATGGGAGCATAGCTCCTCCAGAGATGGCACGCAGGAGTGGGGAACATCTGATTCCAACATTGCAGATACAGTGCAAGTCATCGACTTCCTCGCATCCAGGTCAGGGTTCTCATCTTTCAGAAGGGAAATTTTCCCACCAGTGCCAAAATCATAATTTAAATCGTTCAAACTTTTATAGTCACAAATTGGCAGATTTCATTCAGTAAAAAGAAAAAAAATCCTTTCTGAAGTGATGAGAATGTTGCTTTACAAGGGACAGATATATTCAGAGTTCTGGACATTTCAGATATTTTTAGATAATGAACAGTAAAACAGATATCGGCGCGATGAATTTCCTTAGATATTTCAGAACTGCAGATCTTTTATTAGCATGTAGTCTAGTAGTGCATAAAAACATCCAGAACTGCGGAATCACAATTCATTGCATGATCTGATATTGAACAGTAAGCCCCATTTTGTCGTGATGAACTTTCTTACTGTTTTTAATTCACCTTGACATCAATAGGTACGCGAAGAGCCCAAGCCTCCTCGCGGTGGAGCTGATGAATGAACCGTTTGCACCGCGTGCCACCTTGGAGAGTCTGATGAAGTACTACCATGATGGATACAACGCCGTCAGGAAATACTCATCGTCGGCTTACGTCGTCATGTCGAACCGTCTGGGACCACATGAGCCAACTGAGTTTCTTCAGTTTGCCAACGGCTTCCCCCGTGCCGTCATCGATGTGCACTACTACACGGTGTTCAATGACTTGTTCAATAACCTGACTGTGCAGCAGAACATTGATTTTATCAAATCAAACTTCTCAAGTGAGCTAAAAACTGTCACAACACAAAATGGCCCTCTCACCTTTGTGGGTAAGTTATAATTCTTTTTGGGTGAAAAGAGGGCTTTGATTTTACTCAAGAAACTTATTACTAGTATAATTATTTTGCATTAGGATTCCTAAAATTTTTTAAAATAATGGTAGTAAGCAATCTAATATGCGAAATGTTTTTTTTCTGCAGGAGAATGGGTGGCTGAGTGGAGAGTACCCAATGCAACAAAGGAAGAGTACCAGAGGTATGCAAAGGCGCAGATGGATGTTTACGGGCAGGCCACCTTTGGATGGTCCTATTGGACTCTCAAGAATGTTAACAACCACTGGAATCTAGAGTGGATGATCAACAATGGCTACATCTCCTTGAAAACCTAACAACTAGCATGCCTCTAGCTGCCATTGTTATGAGGTAGGAGTAGCTAAACTTTTGGAGACGAATAAATTGAGTCAATTGGAGCACATAGATCAGTGAGATTTTATCGTAATGGGAAGATTCACTGTTTTGTTAGACCACTCGTCCACATCTCACTTTTTAGTATCAGAATATATATAGCTAGTCCTGTTTGACGTTTTAGTATCAGAAAATATATATAGCTATTCCTGCTTGACGTAAGCGTATACTGATGGCAACAGGGTACCCGATCTTCCGTCAAGTAGAGATAACTATCAATTTGACAAAAACATGACACACACGATCCGACTTCTGATCAACATGATCCTAATCCTGCGATCGTAGCACCATATCTCCTCTGGTTATTAATCGTGCCAAAACCCGATTGACCTCGCCAAGAAGGCTAACCTCTGTGTGTGAATCGAAGACACAAGCAAGAATAAGAAAGATTGCAACATAAATATAGATAATTAATTAAAGAACTCGAAGTTGGGGTTCCACAAACCGATAAACAATGAAACTGCAATGGCAGAATTAAGCAAAACTCAACACTGCAATGGAAGAATTAAAAACTCAACCCTGCAATGGAAGAATTAAGTAAAACTCAACCCTAACTTGACGGCGACTACTGAATATACAAGTTTTAGGGTCGACCAAGGACCCCTGGACGTGTCCCTATTGGACTCCAACACAATATACGGCCCAATGACCCAAAAGACGATGACATAGCACCTGGACAGATTTTGGACTCCACTTGTTTCGACAATTCCTATTGACTGAGATGAAATTTTGACGTGACACCCATAGGAAAGGTGACGTGATACCCATTGAAAATGTGGTCTCATTAACTTTTCATACATTGGTAGAACGTTAAAAAGAAAGTCCATTGGAAAGGTGGTCTTATTAGCTAAAGGTGGTCTTATTAGCTTTTCATATATAGGTGCAACGGCAAAAAGAAAGTCTAAATGCGACCTGGGCTATACTTTTAGCTTTTAGCGTAGACTGTTCCTGGAGCCCGAGGTGACTCGAACTTGAAATGAGTTGTCCATCTCCTAGCAAGTTGTCCATCTCCTAGCCTCTCTTCTCCATAATTTCTAATCATAATTAAATCATTATATAATAATCTATCCTTAAAATCACATAAAAAGTACTAAGAACGAGCTCACCTATAAATATAATAGTCAGACGTGAGATCTAGTGATTGGATCTTATATGACAACACGAGAAGTATTGTACGTATCTAAGAGAGTGATGTCCTCGGCACATACCATTATGCACAACAAGCTTGATAACACGATTAAGAATTCATGGGATGAAATTATGAAGAATCCACGAGGTATCTACTCCAGAAAACGGTTCATAAATAACAAAACTCTGACTAAAGTACACTGAGACCATCCAAATGTGAATTATCATAATTACACATCTGCATGTCTTTTTTGATGGCTAAAGTAAATTCGTTTCCGGGAACTTCATAAATTAGTCTACGGCTGTAGCTTGAAATCCATGCTGAATATATTCTTGGCTTTCTTCAACTTCTCCCAAGGAAAGCTGCGAAGAAAAAAAAAGTAAAAAGAATGTTTTAACTTCACTCTGTATTATAATTGATTTATTTTGGTTAAATTGCTAATGCGCATCAATCAGAGACTACCTTATCTTGACCTGCTGCAACTTTGTTGCTTTTGCTCGTAATGACTTAATAATATCATCTAACACTAGTTGCCTGGTTGAACAGGAAAAATCAGACAAATTCATGATTCCAATTATGAATCCAAATCATATCCTTAACTCAAATAAATTAACAGAACTTATAAAAATTGCCCCCAAAAATGTCTGATCAACATACTTTATTTTCTGGTTCTTCCCCTGTTTTTGCTGATTTGAGATTCCACCTAATGTCTCCTGTGTAATAAGTACAATGAAGAAGCGATTGGTATGAGGAAAAAAAAGAGATTTATAAAGCGACAAGAAAGCAGAAAAAGAAAAAAAAACCTTATGGTCGCCTCTCCCTTCCTTCTCATGCCGCAGAGACTGTATATCAGATTTAATTTGCTCGATCTCGAGCTTCAGATCACGATACTCCTTGGCTAGATGTTCCTCCTTATCACCTAATTTTAATCAAAGAACACAGCATAGAAGCAAAAAAAGAACGTTAAATAAATATCAAAGCAGATTAAAATTATCTAATTACTTATGGTGGAAAAGAATCTATCGCTGCAACGAATACTCGATCATGCATACGTGCACGCCATGACGGAGCCAGTCAGCCAGGAAACTTTTAGGGCACAGACAAATTTAACTATGTAACTATATCGAGTATTTGCTATAATAGTTCTATTTTCAATCACCATAATAACCCAGGACTAAATATGTCCACTGGACCTACAGATATATTCTTGAAAGCGTAGTTATGTCCCTTAAAGATTAAATAAGATCAGTTTGAAACCAATTTATTCTAGATATACTTGTTCTTGCCGTAGTAATCATGATCAATGCAAATTAAGCATAAAAAAGATTAATTATACATGCAAATTAAGTGTACAAAAGAATAAAGCGTGCCATATATTGGAGAAACTAGTTAAGCGATGCGATGGTACTCACGTAAGCGTCCAACGGCGCTGCCCAGGTCTAACACGCTGAGGCCGAGATAATCACTTAACGCAGAGAACGGTTGCTCATACTGCTTCAAATCATCCTCTGTTAAAAGTGATAACAATTAATTAAATATAACAAATCCAAAATTAAGGAGCACACAAATCCCAATAAACTGAGTACCTGCAAATTAACCATTCATCGCATCCTCTATTTAAATAATTTAGAACAAGTAATTAAGCTCAACAAATCCAAAATTAAGAAGAACACAAAACCCAATCAGTTATTTTCGGCTACTTCACCGTATGATTTTCACATATTATTTGCTCCATATCTCTAAAATTAGGTTTTTTTAAAAAAAAAACTTCTACATCATTGCATAGACCATTTGTTTAAGTTTATTTTTTAAAATATCTATTATATACATAATTAAATAGATAGTCCATAGCAATAATTATTTAAATAATCTATTTAAAGCAAGGCCAATAATACTTATGGTAAAGATGCTAGTGCTCAAGTATATGGTATATTAATTTGAATATAGCTACTTAAGAGTGAAAATTAATCAGCAAGTCGATATATTAATCAGTAATCAATCTAAAGTTAATTAGCAAGTCGATAGATTAGATTGGTAATGAATCTACTCACGCAGGGTTTCGATCTGGTCGCGCATGTGGTCGACCTCGCCGGAGAGAGCGTGGCGGTCGGCGGCGAGGCGGAGGGAGGCGAAGAGGACGGCGACCTCGACGACGCAGGCGAGGACGAGGATGCACTTGGTCGACCTGCGGACGCTGGACGCGGTTAGCTTGGAGGCGGCGTCGGCGCGGAAGATCCTGGCCGCCATGAAGGAGAAGCCGAGGGTGTTGGCGATGCAGAGGAGGACGGCGAACAGCATCGCCGGCAACATGGCGACGGCCGGCCGGCCGGCCGGCGCTAGCTTTTAGGGCACGTACGATCGGAGAAGCCGAAGCGCCGTCTCCACGGTTTGGTGGGTTTAGGGTTTTGTGGATGATGGCGATGATGATGCTACTGTTTATTTATTAGTCGGGGTTGGTGATTTAGCCATCGGGGATTTTGGAAAGATCCAACTTACGGTCGCGTGGTTAGTTAGAGAAAAGGTGGCGTACGTGTGGCTGCAGTTTCCTGTTAGGAACTGGATTGGACCGCACATGGCCTGGGATGGCCATGTTCCTAACCAAGCCAAGCCCAGGCAGCAATACACTCTGTACGAATTTTTTGCATTTTTAATTTTTTTTAAAGATTTACAAAAAGAACTTACGAGATTGAAAAATTTCAAATCTAATCTCCTCCCGCCCTCCGGGAGGCGTGAAGAAAAACGCCCTCCCGGAGGGCGAAGAATCCGACGTGGCGACGGCCCCGCACGACCGTCCGCGCGGTGGTTATTTGCGGGCGGCCTTCCCGCCCTTGGGAAGGGCGTTTTCACTTGTGCACGGGGGCCGCTGCAAAAATGCGGAGGCCGGCCTTTTGCGGCGGCCCCCTTCCCACCCTTGGTAAGGGCGTTTTCACCGTGCACGTGGGGCCGCCGCAAAGGCCGCCGCCCGGCATTTTTGCAGGCGGCCCCCCCGCCCTTACCAAGGGCGTTTTTTTGTGCTTACGGGGCCGCCTGCAAAATTGCCACGGCCGCCCCGGCAATTTTGCGGCGGCCCCCTTCCCGCCCTCGCAAGGGCGTTTTTACCCATGGCTATATAAGCCGACTCTCAATCATTTCAGCCTCATTTACACCTTTCCCGGATCCAGAAAAGAATAGAGAGAGAAGTGAGGAAGAGGAGGAGCGCGCGAAGCCCTTTGGATTGCGTACTTCATTGGAGGTAAATGCAATATCTCGGCATTATTTTGTTTGTTAGATAGTACGTAAATGAAATATTAGAAAAAATATAAATTTGTAATATTTGAATAGGTATTGAATAATTTGTTATAGATTTGTAAAACAGATGGTTTAATTTAGATCAATGTAGATAATCTAATCGAGTAACATAGGAAGAATAGATAGATCAACAAGGATATTTAATGGACATTAACATAGGTAGAATAGATAGATCAACTTAGGTAGAATGTGTTTGGATGTAAGTGTAAATTATGTGAGCGGATGGTAAGCACTATAGAAAATCGTACGTATAATTTTGTTGATGATCAAAATATGTTTAGATATAAACTACGAGTGAATTAAATTTAGTTTATAAAATTTGGCAAACTGAAATAAACGATTTAAGATTGGCGGTAGATGGAACGAACAAATCGATTTGGGAAAATTTAAGATGTAGACCAGAGAACATATTGTTAAAGAAATTAAGTTAGGCAGAATCATCTAGGAAATATATTCGTAGTATGGAATAAACTCGGTTTCAATTTGTTTGTCGGGCACTATGGCAAGTAAGATCATATTTAAGATAGTTCACGGTGAAGGCAACGTTAGATACGGTCCGGAAGGTGTAGATTTGTCGAATTTAGGATGAAATCAAAGGGCATCGATAGGCCGGGCGAGAAAACATTTGAGTCAGTGTATAGTTGGTTGCTACGTGGATTTAAAGTGGATACAAGAGTGAACACAATGTCTCTATCCGTTGTAGTTAGTCGTGCAACAGAAGGATATTATTGGGAACTTATGCCTATTGATAACACCGAGTCGTGGAGACGTTATGTGGACATGGCACTTGAAAGGTCATGGCCCCTTGTTATTTTTGTTGCCTTGCACGAAATCGATAGCGTAATACAATGCAAACATAGTATGGCGAAGGTCCAAGCAATGAAGCAAGCTTAGAGGAGGCGATTGGCGTGGCGGACGAGGGAGAGAGAATCGAAGCAATTGTTGAAGAAATGGAGAGGGAGGATTCTGAAAATGAGCGGGCGGAGGGCGATGAATCATCGGACGAGGAAGAAGATGTCTTGCCGTCGATTGGGAACAAGCTGATTTCTCTCGGCTTGTTATCTCGGAAGGGCGCATGTTTCATTTGAATACAAAGATAACGAGGTCATCCAGGGTGCTAGGTATGCTCATAAGGAAGACATGAAAGAGGCGGTGAAGCATTGGGCGGTGTCTTTGCATAGAGAGTTTAGGGTGGTGAAGTCTACGAACTATGTGTATGATGTGAAGTGTATGAAGGATGATTGTCCGTGGCGCGTTCATGCATACAAGGGAAAATGGAATGACTATTGGAAAGTGAGCATTGTTGGTGAGCACACATGTCTGTTGCCGGGGGTTGATAAGTACCACCGCAACATCACCTCGGCGTTTGTTGCGGTGAGATGTCTGACCATGTTGTTAAAAACACGGATTTTGAACCAGGCTCCATTATTAAGCACACGAGAACAAATTCAAGTATACTATTAGCTATGCGAAGGCTTGGAGGGCGAAACAAAAGATATTGGAGATGAGGTATGGCACATTTGAAGCATCGTATGACAATTTACCTCGTCATATCTATGTCTGTTCGTCGCACTCACATGTCACGAGATCCTTCCGTATCGTTCGCTGCATGATACTCTTACTAACGACAAAAAAACTTTCGGCCCAGTTAGACCTGCACGAGACATCGCTATCAGCTTTTGCCCGTGATAGTCCTGCACGATACGTCGCTATCAACTTTTGCCCCGTGATAGTCCTGCACGATACGTCGCTATCAACTTTTGCCCCGTGACAATCCTACACGATACGTCTCGATCAGCTGTTGCCCCGTGACAGACATAAACGATACATAGATGCGAACCGTCACCTCCCGCACTATATATTGCCTAGATCCGAATACGAGCTCTTCAAATCTGCTTTCTCTTTTCTACATTTACTCCTGCAATGAGATCTTCATATCATCCATTCCTTGAGCGTCTCCACGGCGACTCCATCCTTTGAGCGGTTTTATTCCACCATGGTGTGACCGTCCGTTATGCCATTGTGGAGATGGCTGCATACTTACGTCGTCCCTCCTCGCGAAACCGGGGGAGACGATTTTTCCAATGCGCCAACATTGATCGGTATGGCTTATCTCGCACTTGCTTTCATCTACAAAATCTTCACGCGAAAACGCTAACTTGATTGTACATCGTGTTAACACCTCATGCGGGCATATCGTCGGGTGTGCAACTTCGTTGAGTGGATAGATACGGAGAACCCACGAACCGACGGAACACGTTACTACCCACTTAGCGAAACAAGGTCGGACTACCTTCAACGGAAGGGGAGTACCAACGTCGAGTTCGCGAAGCTTTGGGCGGCCTATGGATCAGTGGCACTACCCACATGGCGGGAACGTCCAGAATGCCACTGTGGTCTACGTTGCCAAGTGGTAAGATCCATAAGACAAGCAACTAGAGGACAAAGATGCTTCGTGTGTCCCGAGATTGCGGATGACGATTTTGTCGTGAGTATAATTTTTCTTTCTTTAACCTTTTCGCTTGTTCCATTTTTTAACTCCGACCATAAAAAATGTGCAACAGGAGGATGTACGTCAGTGTCCATACAAAGATTGGATCGATACGGTTAAACCTGCTTCGATCGGTCATACGGTAACACAACCTGAGTCCACTGAACAATTCATTCAGGCTTGGATGGAGTATGAACGTCGCGTCGAAATCGCAAGCTTAGCATGGAGGAACAACCCGCTGGGTTTCCCTAAATGGTCGGAGCGTCCTATGTGCGGTTGTAGGGATCGTTGCAAGATGGCTACCTCATTTGAACCACGAACATATGGTCGGAGATACTTCATTTGCCCCAACTTAGACAACGACTTCGTTGTACGTCTTTCATTTTATCAATTATGCAAACGTCTTCGCTCTAGTGGCTCTCTAACCGATTACATGTGTTTCTTTACCGGGGCATTCAAAGAAGGTGTGGATTCACTAGGTGGATCGACAATGTCATTCCCCAATATAACGGCTTAAAAGTAACCGAATGTGAAACTCAAAAGGAGTACAACGCCGAGAAGGAAAGAGAAAATTGATGACAAGCTTATCGCCCTTGAACGGTTCCGTAGGTAGCCGAGCCTTCACTCGTGGGGGATGAGTTAGTTGTATTGCATCATCCGTACCTAATGGGTTATGTAACACTGTGACAAACAATTGCTTAACCATTGCAACTAAGTTAACTTGGTTAAAATAATATGTTCACGAGTAATGCAAACAACATATGTACGATACCTCGAACATTTACACTTGCAACAATATTTACATTTGCATCCTTACGACGATAACATTTACATTTCAAACAATACGACAAATCACGAAGACGGTTACATTTGCAACAATACCACAAATCCAATGGATTTGTTATATTAACACAAAATACGACGATAACATTTTACATCTCAAACAACACGAGAGAGTGGGTCGATGTCGATCGGGGCAATTAGGGTTTGGGCACGGTGAAAAACGCCCTTGGTAAGGGCGGGAAGGGGCGCTGCAAAATTGCCGGGCGGCCGTGGCAATTTTGCGGGCGGCCCCCTGTAAGCACAGTGAAAAACGCCCTTGGTAAGGGCGGGAAGGGGGCCGCAAAAATGCCGGGGCGGCCGGCCTTTGCGGCGGCCCCCGTGCACGTGAAAACGCCCTTACCAAGGGCGGGAAGGGGCCGCTGCAAAAGGCTGGCCTCCCTGGCATTTTTGCGGCGGCCCCCGTGCACGGTGAAAACGCCCTTCCCAAGGGCGGGAAGGCCGCCCGCAAAATAACCACCGCGCGGCGACGGCCGTGCGGGGCCGTCTCGCCACGTCGGATTCTTCGCCCTCTGGGAGGACGTTTTTTCCCTTCACGCCCTTTCGAGAGGGCGGAAGGAGATTAGATTTGAAATTTTTCAATCTCGCAAGTTCTTTTTGTAAATCTTTAAAAAAAAATTAAAAATACAAAAAATTCCACTCTGTACTCCCTCCGTTTTAAGGAGATGTTTTGACACACCCACGTTTAATTATTTGTATTATTTAAAAATTATGTACAAATACATGAGATATAGATCATGCTTAAACTATTTTTAATGATAAAATAACTTATAATAAAATAAATAATAATAATAATTACGTAAATTTTTTAATAAGATTGGATGATTAACAAGTGTTTAAAAATCAACTGTGTAATCTATTAAAAACAAAAATAATATATATGCAGCCGCAACAACTCCACGAAGATCATATTGTTTGGCCAGAACGGCGAAGGTGACGACATGAAGATCGGTTGGCTCCTCGTCGATTTTTCTGTTCTTTTTCTTCTTCGTTCCTTTGCTGATAGTTGCTTGTATCCCCTATTCCTTGTCCTTTTACCACCATCAACCTTGAGTTGTAAGTAGAAATTGCATCTTTACTCCACCTCGAAATCCATTTTTACATTGTTTGTACTAGTAGGAGTGAGCATAAAACTCGAGCCCGAAGCCCGAACACAAAAAATCCGAACTCGAATCCGAACTATTTAAAACCCAAACCCCGAACACTAATATCGGGTAGATAACTTGAAAACCCGATATTATTTCAGGTTAATTAGGACGTAACTTGTGGTACCCGATAACCCGAACAATCCGAACAATCCGTGTGCCCGCAACCCGTTACCCCGTGCGCTCGCTCGCCCGCCCGCCCGTAACCCTAACACTAACCCTACCCCTTCCGCGCCGCTGCTGCTTCGCCACTCGCGCCCCTCGTCGTTGCCGCTAGCCCCTCGCCGCTTGCCGTCGCCGCTAGCCCCTCGCCGCTCGCTGCTCGCCCTCGTGTCGGAGCCGCTCACCGCTCACCTGTGCGCCGACGCCGCTCGCTCGTGCATCGCGCCGCTCGCCCCGCGCGCCCACGCACGTTCGCCCGCGTGCCCGCGCCGCTTGCCTCTCGCCTCTCGCGCCCGTCGCCGCTTGCTTTTCCCTCGCGTCCTCGCGTCGGCGCCGTTCGGGTAACCCGAAATGACGGGTACCTAAAATTTCGGATAAATAGTTGATCGGGTAATACTTCGGATATTATTTTTAAAACCTTTTAAAAAACTCGAACTACCTAATCCAAAATTTTAGGTACATCTGAACCGAATTTTTTGCTTTTTAGCCCAAAACTTGAAAGATTCTCACAAATAGACCCGTGTTAGAATTTCGGAAATGGACCCGATCTCGGCGCCAATAGTGATGGCGCCGAGTTTGAACAACTCGGCGCCAATTCTATTGGCGCCGATATTTTTGCGACGTGGCAAATGTCGGCGACACGGGGCCGCGACGTGGCAAATGTCGGCGCCATTTATAGTGGCGCCGAGCTAGGCGCCATAGATCTTGGCGCCGAGCTCAGCGCCATAGATCTTGGCGCCGACCTCGGCGCCACTATAGATGGCGCCGAGATTTGCTTACACGTGGGGTCCCGTCTTCCTCGTAAGCCCGACGCCTCGGTCCCGCTCGCCGCCGCACAGCCGCCGCACAAGCCGCGCCGCCAAGGTCGCCGCGCCGCCGCCGCGCTGCGGCCGCCGGGCGCCGCGCCGCCCGGTCTCCGCGCGGCCGACGCCTGGCGGTCGCCGCGCGCGCCGCTGCCCGTCGCTGCGCGCGCCCGACGACGCCCGCTCGCGCGCGCGCCCGACGACGCCGCCGCCGCCGCGCGGCCGTTGGCGGCCGCCGCCGCGCTCCCCGCGCGCGCCGTCGGCGCCCGCCGCACAGCCCGCCTCCTCCCCGCCCGTCGCGCACGCCCACATTCCGTCGCATTCGGTCGCACGGCATTGTAAGTATTTTTTCGAGTATGAAATGTGGATCAAATGAAAATTTATAATGTGCAAATTAAGAAATTTCATTTAATTTAGAATAGGCAATGTTGATAAAATTTGAAAATATGTAAAATTTAAAAATGCAACATATGTGATTTCGGATTGGAATGCAACGTAATATAGGTCAATTTTTTTCTCTAAATATCCCACTATATAACATATGTAACATATATATATATTTATGTCTTTAGTTGGGCATAGCAACATAACAGTACACATAAAAAGCAGGAGTACTTGCTACTACTTGTCACTACTAATGCAGAAGACGTTATCAACTTAGACAGTTTCACTCGTACTGATCCGGACAATCGATTCATGCGCTATTATATTCGGGATTGGATTAGTTTACGCGAAGGTAGATCTCATAAAGAAGAAATGAAAGGATTGGATAATTTCGTAAGGGCTAGAGTACTTGCTACTACTTGTCATGTTGTATCGACATGTTGCAGGTGACGTGGGAGCCGTACATCGGAGAGGTGGCGCTGCCTTTTTTGGTGAGCAACTTGTGCTCTAGCGACAGCGAGCTGTATAGAATGAGGTGTCCCCTTGTCTGCTTCTACGCTGTCGAGTTTCACTTGCCGCATAGAGTTGCACGTCAGTTTGGACGGCGACAAATATATCCACCTGATCTGGTTTCTACTGGATATGACCTACATAAGTCAGTGAGATGTTATTTACAATTGTGTCCATCAGTTCGTATTACATGATTGAAAACTTACCTAACTTACCGTGTTCTTACTTTCAGGTTGGATCGCCGGAAGAACAAGAAGATCTTTGACTGGGACCAGTTCCACTTCAACTACATAAACCAGTGGGACCTGTTCGACGCAAACGTGGACGTCAATGAAGAGCCGCACTCGAACGCGGCATTTAGGCAGTACCAGTCTTGGTACCACGGTGTGAATTCATTGAAGACAAGCTGAAAGCCATAGAATTCATCTGTATGATACATGACACTCGACTCGTCGGGTCGGATTAGTTTGTACCGTGTATACATGGCATACATTCCACGGTTTAATTACGTGCAATTTTCCTTATGAACCATATGTCATGTATTATATCATTATTATATGCTGACTTATGCTTGTATTACTACAAAAGTTTTCTACCGTGTCGATTGTTTATACAACAGAACTACGATAGCTCACACTCACTTTTCCACGGTCGTGAAAATGTCGATTCGTGACGAAAGGTAAAGGGAACACTGGCGACAGTTGAATACGACAGATATGAAGAGCAATAGGAGAGCAGGAATGTATACACTATGTAGGCGCCACCATTGTTAGCCCCGAGGTTGGCGCCACTAAGGTAGGCGCCACCATTGTTAGCCCCAAGGTTGGCGCCACTAAGGCTGGCGCCGAGCTCGGCGCTACTATAGCTTGCGCCTAGCTCGGCGCCACTATGTACGGCGCCTAGCTCGGCGCCACTATGTATGGCGCCTAGATTTGCCACGTCGGCGCCCAGATTTGCCACGTCGGACACGGGTACTACGTGGCGCAAAAATATCGGCGCCAATAGAATTGGCGCCGAGTTGTTCAAACTCGGCGCCATCACTATTGGCACCGAGATCGGGGTCCATTTCCAGAATTCTAACAGCCAGGGGTCTATTTGTGAGAATCTTTTAAGTTTTGGGCTAAAAAGCAAAAAATGAGGTACATCTGAACGTCCAGTTCTATATACTAGATCACTAGTCTCTTGTTGAATTGGTGTATTGGGTCGTTAACATTTTCGCATCCCCGATGCATGGGCTCTGCGGCATAGTGCGGGGAGATTGGGGGCGAGAGTTTCCTGTTTCGAAGAGGACTACTCAACGTTGATTCGATCACCGGAAGCGGAAGTAAAAATTATGACACTCTTAAAAATGTATCATAAATTTTTTTAATAAAAAACCTTCAAATAGTTAATATAACTAATGTATAATTATAACACTGTAAATCTATAATCTATAACTATCTATAAAGCAAGTAGTGTTTTCATCCAAATTTTGTTTTGCCTGATTATTTTACAGAAAACCCCTTAAGTTTTTTCGAAATTAACCTGTAGTTCGCCTGAATATTTTAAAAAAGACCCAGTTAAAGAAGAAAAAGAGTTATTTTTGCAAAAAACCCCTTAGTGTTTATAAAATTAACCCGCAGTCTCAATGCTGAAAAGAAAGGGAGAGCTTGGATAAAAAAAGACCTTCTGCGTTCCTCTTTTTCGTCCCCATCCGCGTCGCGCCCCGCGTCGCGCCTGCGCCCCTTCCTCCCGTCGTCACTCGGAGCTCCCGTGCCGCCGCCTGGACCTTCGCCCTCCACCTGCATCCCTCCATGCGTCGTCGTCCCGTTGCAACGCACGGGTATTTTGCTAGTCTATAACTATCTACAAAGCAAGTAGTGTTTCCACCTAGATTTTGTTTTGCCTGGCTATTTTACAGAAAACCCCTTGAGTTTTTCTGAAATTAACCCATAGTCCGCCTTGCTATTTAAAAAGCCCGGTTAAAGAAAAAAGGGGTTATTTTGCAGAAAACCTCTCGAGTGTTTATAAAATTAACCCGCTGTCCTAATGCTAAAAATGAAGGGAGGGCTTGGATGAAAAAAAAGATTTTCTGTGTACCTCTCTTCTGTCCCCATCCGCGCCGCGCCCCATGCCACGCCTGCGCCTCTCCCTCCCGTCGCCGCTCGGAGCTCCCGAGTCGCCGCCTGGACCTTCGCCCTCCGCCTGCTTCCTTCCCTGCGTCGTCGTCCCGTTGCAACGCACGCACATTTTTTCTCCCTGTGTCGTCGTCCCGTTGCAATGCACGGGCATTTTGCTAATACACTATAACATTACAACTAAAAAAATTGTATGTAACTTCCTACATAGGTTTTCTACATAGGAACCTATAGTGGTTATAGTACAGGTACATTGTTATTACATTATAATTATATTAGAGTTACATTTTAATTACATTATATTAAATTTACCTTATAGTTTACATTTAAAATTTTTCTACCAAAAATATTGTGATATTTTTTAGCAATTTCAAGAATTGTTGTTGCTAGGAATCCTATAAAAATATCTTTTGAGAAATGGGCCAGACGAGATCATTTCTAAAAACAATAGCTAAAGGCCCTCATACTACCACTTAGATCTAGAACCTCTTAGATCTAGATATATGCACCAATCTACGGAGAGGGGACCGGAATTCCTCAATTTCAGAATATTTTAAGATGATAAAAATTTTTAATCTGAAATGAATTTAGACCAAATTTAAATATATTTCTTCTAAATTCACAAAATCTAAAATTTTACAAAATAGTTTCATGCCGAGGTAGGGGGTGAGGGGTCTTCTGAAATTACAAACCATGGGTTTGGGACGGTGCTGCACCGACTGGCGCTCCAATGGCCGGCTGGGAGGCAGTCGTTGGCTGGATGCGGTCTCGATGGAAGAAAAGGAACTTAAGAGAAATAGAGGGCACCAACTATAACATGTAAAACTTTGGCAGTTTCCTGAATATTTCTGTATTTGCTAGATTAATGTACTGGGGTTGGATGCACGCTTCATTTTGGGTAGAAATGCTCAGATATTTCATAGAAATTAGAACCACTGCCCCAGAACGGGCTAAAACTGCCGATTTGTGGTGCTTATCATCGGTTTCCCTGTTAGAAATGGGCAGGTGACAATGTTGCCTGTGGGTAAGAATATCGGTTTTTTACCAGCAGTGAAATGGTTTATCTAGTTCACACCATGAACCGGTAGCGTTAGTACAACCAGACAACGGTAGGGCATCTCTTATCACTACTGGTGGGTCATACTTACGTTTCTTAACCTTCCTTCAAGGTTACGTATTGAGTCAAGATTCACATGTTAATTAATTTTTAGTGAGCTTTGACATCACTGATAAAAGATAGTAACATGAATAAGCAACACCTTACTAATCACATCCCTATATGACTTTTATTTGTTGGATGGCATCACCATGCCCCCATTACGCTGGCACCGGCTATCTCTAATGGGCATTAACCCTCATCTCTATCGGGTTGACCCCTTGTTAATGTGAAAAGATCACTGATGTGAGAAAATATCTCTAACGGGCAAAAGGCCGTCACGGATGCACATTATCTCAATCGGGCCATAAAAAATGCCCGTCACAGATGAGTTTGAAAGTCAAACCAGTGGGGTTGAACGCCCGTCACGGATGACACATCTCAATCGGGTCTAATTCTAAGCCCGTCACATATGACAACTCATCTCTAACGGGCCATGGTTATGGGGCCGTCACCGATATGGTTGACTAAACACGAGGTCAAATAATGTCCCGATTTATTGCCCATCACGGATGACATATCTCTAACGGACTTAAGTAGCCCGTCACGGATGTCCTATCTATCTCTATCGGGCTTTTAAGTTGAGATCGTTACGGATGTCCTATCTCTATCGGGCTTTTCCACGATGCCCGTCAGGGATGAGTTTATTATCAAAAAAATAAAATTTATTTTTTTGGCTAGCCTCAGGCCTTTGCTAGCCATGCCCGCTACAAAAAATGGACAGATATTGTTGATTCGTGTGCTCGACATGCGGGAATCCGAGGGACCCCTTTTTGGTTCGGCACAGGGGAGCGATGAATTAGGGCTCAAACTCGCGGTGGGAATAGAAAGAAAGTAATAAGATAGGAGAAAGTCACAATCGCGAAAGACACAAAGGAGTTATACAGGTTCGAGCCGCCTGGGAGGCGTAATACCCTACTCCTGTTCTTTGTGTTATATGAGGGATGAATTACAGGGATTGGTGAGGGTGTTCTTCCTTGGGGAGGCTGGAGCTGATGAGTGAGGTGGAATGCTTGAAGCCCAAAGTCTCAAACAATGACAGAACCTTAGACCCTTTCTGGAATCGTTTTGGGATGGTTGGGAGAGAGCGAACCCTTTTTTTTTGCACCTTCCTTTATGATGGACTTGGGCCTCCTTTTATAGTGCAAGGGGACACCATAGTAGTCCTGGTTTTCTCTACTCCACTTCACGTGATGGAGCGGTTCTTGCCCTGTCTTGTCGGGAAAGCTACCCCTATCTTGTCCCTGTTGCCGCGTCACGCGAGTTGGTAGAAAGATGGGCGTCGTGGCCGCCATGCTGCTGGCGTGAGGATGGGCCGGCCTACCTACTCCAGTGGGGCCTACTGGTCAGTGGCCCTTCACCTGGAGAGGTGTCGACGCAACACTCCCTGCGCTCATGTTCTCTCTCCCACGTGGCCGCTCAATGCATTTAATGCGACTGGACGGGCGTGGAGGGAGGCGTGCATGGAGTGATAGTGCAGCCATACCGCGGTCGCCGTTAAAGATTTTATACTCTCTTTGCCTCGTGACGGGCAAAAGAGAAATGATGATGAGCGGCTGACAGACGTGCCTCACGTCGCAATAAATACGGCGGGGCAGACGTTCAGCCTCTCTCTAGACATTAAATGTGGTAATTGGCAGTTGGCGGTTGGACTCGCCCCTTTCTCGGAGATGTGCAGGGTGAAGGACGGGGGGTCCGGGATCACCCGGACCCTGCCGTCTGGGAGAGCGGTGGCCCTCGGGCAGCCCTCGAGCCAAGCCCTTCTTGGGGTCGCCACGTGGCTGCCCGTGGCCCGGACCTGCTTGAGCCATCCAGGGCATATCTTTAGCGCGCCTTGGTGAGCGAAGGCGTCTTCCTTCTTCAGATATCGCATCCTCGTCATATCCCAGGGCCCATATCAGCGAGATATCATCACGGCCCAGCCGCCCACCATTCCAGCCCACCATTCATCACAGCCACACCATGTTGATCCATTCACATATACATTCATCACAGCCACAACCACAGCCATATCCATATCCATTCACATATATATTCATCACAACCACAACCATATCCATTCACATATATATTCATCACATATATATTTCACAGCCACAGCCATAGCAAAATAACAAGTGTACTAACTCCAAAAACAGAAAAAAAGACAAGTATATATGGCTATTTATTTTTTGCAAAAAAGAACATGTGTAAGAACCAAAAAAAAAGGAACAAGTGTACTGCTTAAAAAAAGAAAAGTGTAGATTGTCTGTTTTGTTCCAAAAAGGAACAAGTGTAGTTCCAAAAAAAGTGTAGTTCCAAAATAGTCTTTACTTTTTGCCCTCAGAATAATTAGACTATATATGTAATAGTATGAGGTGTTGTGGTAGCTTGGGTGGCTTCCAAAAGATGTCCGTCGTGCCCTGTGATACAAGGTTTGATGCGGACATCTTCGGAAGCCACCCTGTGACACAAGTGCTGTGAGAACTGCTCATATCTCCAAAAAGATTCATGTCATCCGTACATAAACATATCCTCATGTTTCTGGGGTCGGCATCAAAGTCTTTGTACATTCGATCAATATTCCTCCATTGAATCGAATCCGCTGGGTGCCTTAGCAAACCGTCGTTTGTTCTCTCTTCGGCATGCCACCACACTAATTTTTCTTCCTTCGGGTTGACAAATATTCTCTTGAAGCGATCAATGATTGGTAAATACCATACAACCTTCACCGGACCACTCCGCTTTGACTTCTTTCCCTCCCCCGCACTTTTCTTTCGCTTGTATCGAGAAGCCTTACACACAGGACAAGCATCTAGGTCCGCATATTGCTTGTGGTACAATATGCAATCGTTTGGACAAGCGTGAATTCTATGAACCTCTAACCCTAGGGGACACAGAACCTGCTTTGCTTCATATGTCGTTTCAGGCAATGTGTTCTCTTCAGCAAGCATGGCCTTCAATATTCTCAAAAGTTTTGAAAACTTCTGTCTGTCCATCCACTACTTGCCTTCAGCTTCATTAGGTCTAAGGTAGGTGATAATTTGGTGTGCTTTGCCTTCCATCCGGCGTATAGAGGTGTCTCGGAGTCACTGATCAAACGGCTGAAATTCAACGAATCTTTCTCGTTGTGAGCTTGCTCCTCAACATCACGTAACATCTCTTGCAGCATATCAGGATCCACATCAACCATTTCACCGCCAAATGGAGATGGAATAAACATGTCACGCTCATCTTCATCTTCATGATTGTCGGCACCGATGTTGTCTGCAGCTGCACCATTATCCGATTCTGTCTCTCCATGCTTCACCCAACATGTGTAGTCCTTCGTGAATGCTCGTTGTATCAAGTGAGAGTGTGCCTCTTCTCCGCTAAACAAAATCTCATTCTTGCAATCTCTACATGGACAATTTCTTCTTCTCCTATCCTCCTCCGCAACGTTCATAAAACTTAAAATGCCATCTCTATACTCCTTGCAATGACGCTTTAAAGTTGTCGCATTCATCCAACTTCGATCTATCGTTACAAAATTTAACAAAACATTAGTTATCATACTACTAAATTATAAAAAAAATCAACCTTTATACTTACTTCTAATATATTCTTTTTTAAAAAAAATTAACAAAAATTCGCCCCTTCAACCTCCCACCAAAAAAGTGAACAGTGGGATGAATTTAGACACCGGTTGCTGATGCATTTATAGTGTGTCCGAACTATATCTCAATTAGACCAGTTAAACAACATCTGTAACGGGACACAGACATCTCTAACGGGCTTAAATAAAAGCCTAACACCGATATGAGTCATCGGTGACGGGCTATAAAGTCATCTCAATCGGGCCTTATTTTTGAGCCCGTCACCGATGGCCTCATCTCTGACGGGCTCGGTATTATAGCCCGGTTGAGATATCCTAGGTTATCTCAATCGGGCTTACATTTGAGCCCGTCACAGATGTGTTTCATCGCTGACGGGCTATTTGTAATTGGGGATGTACGAGTACATCTACAATGGTGCAAACGACGGCCCGATTGAGATGACTTCATTCTGACGGCCCAAGTGCTCCAGGCATATTTGGGCCCGTTATGGATGAAAGGTTCTGTACTAGTGCCCCGGTCCCAACCTATGCCCCAAGGCCCAAAACTGTTTTGATAGTCTTGTCAAGTAAACCAAATGCTTCTGTATGTATATGTCTGACATATACTCCATCGTGTTATGATAGACAATGGCACTCTGCTTGGGCAGACCCACTAATTGATGAGCACAACGGTGATAGGTGCAACACTTGGAATGGCATCATTACTATTTAATTTTTGTGAGGGATACTATCCTTCAAACAAACATATCTCAATATGAAAGCATGTAGAATAGCAATAATGAAACAATATGGCCCTTTCACACGGTGATCTCCATCTCCATGCCGGTGTAGAGGATCTCCATCTTCATCACTGTTCTCTTGAATGTCGGATGCTTGATTTCTTCAAACTAAGCTAGTACTATAGAAGCTATGAATTAAAGATTATATCGACACGCAAGTCATGAAAGAATATTACACGAATTGCACGTATGAAAGAATATTACACGCATCACATGCATCTCATACATACAATTGGGCCATACCATCTCATAACATTCTCTGCAAAAAACAAGTTAGACATAGAACACTTTCTACTAATCACAGAGAAACGGTATCGAGACGACAAAAGGGGGTACGCACACGGCGATCCCGCTCGGGCTTCCGGGCAATGCCCGGAACACCACACGAATTTCATAGATCCAATCTACGAAATCATTTATGGAAACCATATCGGCATAATCACATTATGCCATCCCGATACACTATCAAGGGAGATGGTTTGCATAGGCACAAGGCGGCAGTCAAGGTCGGACTACGAAATAGCTTCGGCATAATCACATTATACCGTTCCGATACACTATCAAGGAACGCCATCCCGAACCTGACTCAAACTAAGTCCTATGGAAATTGCTTCGACGTAATTACATTATGTCGTTCCGATACACTATCAAGGAACATAATTTCCACCAACTCTCCTCTACCGATCCTGTAAAACTGATTGATTTAATCAACCCGTGTACTAAACTTGTTCTAGATCCAATCTAAAACCCAAACCACGCAAGTCTAGCTCTGATACCACTGAAGGAGAACGCGGAGGCTACGATAGCCTAAAACAAAATTTCTATCATGCAATCCAGGATAACTTGCAAGTAAAGGCCCATAGATGGTTACCTATTGGCGTGCAGTGCAACGTAAATAGCCAATCAAGAGCTATCTGATCTCAAATAAGTCTTGCCGACCTCAGCCGACTCGCGGATGTCCCAGCTGACCTCGGGACACCTTGCTGACCCCGGGAACGCCTCAGCCACCTCAGGAGCAGATCAGCCGACCCACCGACCCCGGAGCGCTTCGTCCCGACTCCATCGAAATCCACGCATGCCGCCCGATCGCCTGGTGGCGCTTAGGGTTTGCCGATGCCGATGCCGATTCACCCGGCCCTCCGACCAGCCAACCCTGACCCCAAGTCGCCGAATTGAATTCGGCTAACTCAAATCTTGGTGAGATTCAATGTCCCCGAAGAACATCGCAAAGTAGCGATGTCTCTACCGGTATCCACACATCCAGGGAGTGAACTCCGAACACCCGTGTGCTAGCATGCGATGCACGACTAGGGTTTTGGCTTGATTGTGGGAGAGTTTCCATGGAGGATCTGTTCGGCTCTGTATGTATTGCATGCTCCAATCCCTCCACACCTCGCCTCCTTATATAGGGTTGTCGACTAGGCCTATAGGCTCATCGGGACTCCTTGTCCGGTTGGATCTCTATCCAATTGAGCCGTATCTGAATCCAACTCAAATGTCTGTTCTTTCCCGTTAAGTGTGCGACCCTGTAGGCTCAGGTATAGATGGTTTCGACCCGAGTCCAACTCGGCCGACCGTCAACAACGGCCCCTAGCAGAACGTATTGACACCAAATATACAAGAGGGTTATTTCGGCTGAACCTGTAATGTGTGCACAAATCTCTTTGTCTCACGATACCAATTAAGCTATAGGCAAGACATGCGCCATCCTATTTAACAGCTTAATCATTCACTCTATCTCGTATTGGATTATCTATGTGTTGATTGACTCCTCAATCAACTCGGCATGGCCATGCACTTCCATAATCCATTACTTCGAGGGGCCCAGATATATCTCTCCCAAAGGAGGGGTAAATTTCATCTTGATCATTCACATTGCACTACATGTTTCATAGAAGACCCAAAAACTACTTTTATAACTACCCAGTTACGGAATAGCGTTTAGTAGTCCCTAAGTAAGCTACTACACATGTTGAAATCCATGATGATCTCAGGTCAAAGGACTTTGCACCAACACTACTTGAGACCAACTAATGGCACATTAATTTTCTGTAGTGTCTCAAAGTGGATCTATCCAACAATGTATTCTCTAACACATGTTCACATTTATTGATTTGGTATCTCCATACCCTGATCTATAAGACATGATCATCAATCAATAAACATGCTGATCTTAGAATCATATTTGTTCTATTAGTATGATATATGATCAGGGATCATTAAGAAATTGACTCGTATATAAAGAGCCTTATAGATAAGTCACATACTTATTGATCAATATGAGGTGTCTATTTATGAAACCGAATAACACTTTATTCTTTGATACATAAACATTGGCCATGATATCCAACATCTCCATATTGCCTCTAGGAAATATCACTAACAATAGCGATATGTTTCGGTATGTGTTTCACCATGTTTCATAAAATTCACGCAACTACCTGCCCCTACTCTATTTCCTCTCTCTCTCCACTCCATCCAATGCATACATTTAGCGAAAACGATTTGACCTGGGCGACAGGCAGCTACAGCGGCGACAATGCAGATTTGACAAAGTTTGCAGGGCAATGGCGGCAAAACGACATCGCGAGCAGCTGTAGGAGTGGCTGGTGGTGGTGGTTCATGGGGCATCGTCGGCCACAACACCATCTCCGGCAGCTGCATGGCATCATCAGCCACGTCTCCTTCGCAACCAGGGCGTCTACCATCGACAATTTGGCGAACCACCGGAGAGAAGGAAGAAATGGATCTAGTTGGTATTTTTTTGGGCTATGTTTTTTTTTGTTTCAATCTATGTATATGGATATATCATCAGTTAGATCAAAGTGTAAGTCTCTCTTCACCCTTTTGTTCCTGGTGGTCTTTTCTCTCGGTTGTACTCAGGAGTACTCATATCATCATCTTGGCCACTGTTGAGAAGAGTAGAAGTTGGATTTGAGGTTGGATTAGGCATTGGATTGGATATTGGAGTAGTAGAATCAGCTTGAGCCTTCTGCCTTTTGTTGGTTCCTTTAGGTGCTGACATCTCTCTCTCTCAAGCCATTTTTGTTGGTGCTTAAACTCATGCCAACAATGCATGAAAACAAACCTATTTTTTCATCTTCTTCTTTGAAAAGCCTTTGTGTGTCGACAAGCTATGCATATGACAAGTACAAAATAATAAGACAACTACTATCACATATTACTATAGCAAATGCAGTTAAGGGGTACCTTGTCCTCGATTGTTTTGTTGCTTTGCCTTCTATTTTTTATCTGGGTTAAACATCTGGCAAATCTGCTCACCGCTTCTTGTATAACTCCCCATTGTTCGTCAAGCAAGTTCTGATTGTGATCTGACTGGAATGTCTTGTGTGGAGATTATGGCAATCGGGTATCCATATGGCAAGCTTATCCGACTGATGGTAGGGATAGATTGCGCCTGCCAAATGTGTAAACCAACTATGACTTGGGTATTACGTTTCCGAATAGATAAGGCAACGGCTCATAGTCACGGTTTGGTAAGATTGAGAAAACCGACTTAGAGTAAGATAGGGTTTTCGATTTGTAAGTCCGCCTCCCAAGACTATATAAGGGGGGTAAGGGGAGTCCCTTGAGGGATATCCTATGCTTTATCAGCTATTAGCTTTAGATTCATAAGCTACAGATCTTGAGATCAATATACACTCGACGGATCGAATCCCCGAAACAGAAGTAGGGTATTACCTCACGAGAGGGCCTGAACCTGTCTAAATCCTTGTTTTCCATCTAACCCATAGTGCTTGGCGATCTTGACTGCACCCCCAATTTTCTATTGCCGAAATCGAGTTTTGACAGTTGGCGTGCCAGGTAGGGGCCCGCGCGTCAAGACTTCTTCAACAATCTCACCGGCAAGCGCGATGGGATCTTCTTCAAGCTTCGGCGACTTCGCCGCCAACGACTTCGACAAGTTCTCCTCCTTCGACTCGGACTCGAACCAGTCGGGAGGGGAAACCCACTCGGCGCCGTTCGGGCTCCCGAACAACGCCAAGATCTACGACGAAATCTTGGATTCCAAGATGCAGTCCATCCACTCTGACGGAGGAACTCACTCGGCGCCGTTCGGACTGCCGAACGCCGCTGAGATCTGCAGCGATCTTCTCATCTCCCCGTCAGAGCCAATCTACTCGGAAGAAGACCTCTTGGCACCGTTTGGATTACCAAACGCTGCTGAGACCTACTGCAAGCTCCTCTCCCCCGAGTCGAGGTCGACCCACTCGGAGGAGTCCACATCATCAACCCACGACTCGGATTGGAACGATCCAGATCCGAGCAACCCAGGCTCGAGGGAAGTCGCGGTCATTCTCCAGCCATTCGGCTCATGTTCATCCTCGGAGCTCAACGAGTACCTCAGCTCTTCAGGCTTTGACGACCTTTATGACATCCCCTCAGACGAAGCCAACGACTCCGACTGCGACAAGGACTACGAGCCGAAGTGCTTTGACGTCCTCATGGCTGAGGTGGCCGAGACCGACTCAGCCATGGCTCGCAGGCTTGCGGAAGAAGAACGTGCCAGACTTGAGCAAGAGCGCAAGCTGGCGGAAGAAGAGAAGAAGCGCAAGGAAGAAGCCGACAGAAGAAAGCAGGATCTGAGGGCAGCCGGACGATCCGCTCAGGAGGCCATACTTCAAACGCGGGTCCGCAACACCAACATCTTTCAGACGCCACAGCAGAACGTTGTTGCTGCCCTCACACTCCTGGACACCGTTATCAAGACGGCACCCCCCGACGTAACCCCAATCTTGGACAAGATCAAGACCATCGTTGCGGCCACGGCCAACGGTCACCCCTCCACCTCAGCCCGAAGACCGATTGAGTCCGTGGCTAAAACGCTCGACAGAAGCCGACTCCCGCCGCTGAGGTCAAGGGATTACAAGAGGCCCGAGCCAGACCGGTCGGCGACCAGGTCAAGAGGCCCACGTCACGAGACCACGCACAAGCATTAGGAGCAAACGGCCGACTCCCGCGAGAAACAACATGGACGTCCACCCGTCCACCACCGGGTCCGCCGCAACAACAGCTCCGATTACCGAAGCAGCCTGCCGAGGACCCCACCGAGTGATCTGCGGGAAGTCCTCGATCGACGCTACCAAGAACGAGATCGGCGCTCCCGCGAAGATCAAAGGGACTCCCCCGACAGCAATGGCGATGGAGTACCGGCTTTCACTCGGGAGCTTCGCCGAGTACATTGGCCGAACGGATTCAAGCCGACTGGAATCGAGAAGTACGATGGGAAGACCGACCCCGAGTCGTGGCTAACCATGTCCACCCTCGCCATCCGGGTGGCAGGAGGCGACAGCAAGGCCATGGCCAATTACCTGCCTGTGGCTCTCTCCAACTCAGCCAGAAACTGGCTCACGAGCTTGCCAAGAGGCTTGATTGACTCGTGGAGCGAGCTGAGGGACCACTTCATCGCCAACTTCTAGGGCACCTTCGAGAGGCCTGGAAACCACTTTGACCTGTACAACGTCATCCAGTAGCCGGACGAACCTTTGAAGGACTACATCCGACGCTTCTCCGAAAAGCGCAACAAGATCCCCAACATCATCGACGACATCATCATCGCCGCCTTCCAGAAGGGAGTCCGTGATGAGCAGTTGATCGGAAAGTTTGGGCGCAAACCACCGAAGACGGTGAAGCAGATGTTTGAGACAGAAAATTCCTACGCCAAATCCAATGATGCCATCAAAGCGGCGCGCCAAGACTGGCCTGACAGGAGGGACGACAAGCAATCGGGAGAAAGCCGAAATCCTAAGAAGGATAACGGCGACAACAACCAGGCCCAGAAAGACTGCAAGCGCCGACCTGAGGACCTGGTTGCCGCGACGTCCAATTCCCAACGTCGCCCCCGAGTCACAGCCTACGACGCCATCATGAACGCTCGGTGCACGCATCATCCCAATCACAAGCACGCGGCTAAGGCGCTTTATCTATAAACAGTTCGCCGAGCAATATGCGGCACGCTCAACAAGAAGCCGACTGATGAGGCCGGTCCATCGGGCGCCAAGAAGAATAACACGGCTGGAGACACCGAACCTTTTCAAGACCCCGTGGGTGAGCTGAACCATATCTTCGGGGGGCCGCTAGCCTATGAATCCAAGAGGAAACAAAAACTAACTGACCGAGAGGTCAACGCGGTGCAACCCGAGATCCCACAGTACCTACGATGGTTGGAGGTGGCCATCACTTTTGACCGCTCGGATCATCCCGACCGAGTGGTTCACCCGGGGCGCTATCCACTCGTTTTGGACCCGGTGGTCTGCAACATCAAGCTCAAGCGCGTCCTCATCGATGGGGGCAGTGCCCTCAACATTCTATTCGCCAAGACCTTGGACGAGATGCAGATCCCAAGGGCCGAACTGAAGGCAAGCTCAGCCCCCTTCCATGGAGTTATCCCGGGGCTGTCATCTACGCCACTCGGGCACATCGCCCTTCCGGTCACCTTCGGAGTTTGAGATAATTTCCGAACGGAGAACATCACTTTCGAGGTGGCCGACTTCAAGACGGCTTACCACGCGATCATCGGAAGGCCAGCTCTCGCCAAGTTCATGGCGATACCCCATTATACCTACCTCTGCATGAAGATGCCGGGTCCCAACGGTGTCATCACTCTTCGCAGTGACGTGAAGCAAGCCTTCACCTGCGACAAGGAGAGCTGCGACATGGCCCAATCTCGCGAGAGATCACGTGGCCAGCAAGAAATCCGATTGGCCGCTTCGACTTCGGCAGAGGGTGAAATCCCCGCGAAGAAGATAGCCAAATCAGGAACCGGCGATGCCAAGACCAAGAAGATCTCCCTTGATCCATCGGATCCCTCAAAAACTGCTGTAATCGGCGCTGAACTAGATCCTAAATAGGAAAGCGCGCTTGTCACCTTCCTCCAAAATAATAAAGATATTTTTGCTTGAAAACCATATGATATGCCTGGAATTCCGAGGGAGGTGATCGAGCACTCTTTACATGTCAAAGATGACGCAAAACCGATTAAACAATGATTACGCAGATTCGCACAGGATCGAAAAGATGCCATCAAGGAAGAGCTCACAAAGCTCTTAGCCACCGGTTTTATCAAAGAAGTTCTACATCCCGACTGGTCGGCCAACCCGGTTCTGGTCCGGAAAAAGACGGGGCAATGGCGCATGTGCGTTGACTAGACCGACCTCAACAAAGCCTGCCTCAAAGATCCATTCGGGCTGCCTCGCATCGACCAAGTCGTGGACTCAACGGCCGGCTGCCAACTCTTAAGCTTTTTGGACTGTTACTCGGGCTACCACCAAATCAGCTTGAAGGAATCCGACTGCCTGAAGACATCGTTCATCACGCCGTTTGGGTCCTACTGCTACATCACAATGCCTTTCGGCTTGAAGAACGCCGAGGCCACATACCGACGCATGATCCAGAGGTGTTTTCAGACGCAGATTGGGAAAAATGTGGAAGCTTATGTCGACGATGTCGTCATCAAGACCAAGCAGAAAGAAGACCTGATTGCCGACCGGAAGAAACCTTCGCAAATATTCGGGCCTTCGGGATGAAGTTAAACCGGAGAAGTGCACTTTCAGCGTTCCATCGGCAAAGCGCTCGGCTTCATGGTGTCACATCGCGGCGTTGAAGCCAATCCAGAAAAAATCAACGCTATCTTGAACATGAAGCCCCTGAGTAACCAGAAGGATGTCCAGAAGCTCACTGGCATGGCGGCGCTAAGCCGATTCATCTCTCGACTCGGCAAATGAGGCATGCCCTTCTTCAGGTTGCTGAAGAAAACGGACGACTTCCAATGGACCATGGAAGCCCACAAGGCCTTTGAAGACTTTAAAGAATTCCTCACGACGCCGCCTGTCCTAGCCTCACCTCAGCCCCAGGATCCCCTGCTACTATACGTTTCAGCCACTCACCAAGTGATTAGTACGGTCCTCGTGGTCGAGCGCGAAGAAGAAGGGCGGGTCCAGAAGATTCAGAGGCCGATCTACTTTGTTAGCGAAGTGCTGGCAGGAGCCAAAATTCGCTACCCTCAGGTACAAAAATTGCTATATGGTGTTCTGATAACCGCGAGGAAATTGGCGCACTACTTTCAGGGTCACTCGGTCACCGTCGTCACTTCCTTTCCACTCGGCGATGTAATCCACAACCGGGAGGCAACTGGGCGCATCGCGAAGTGGGCTCTAGAGCTGATGCCGCTGGACTTAACCTTTAAGACGATGACGTCTTTGAAGTCACAAGCCCTGGCAGATTTTTTGGCCGAGTGGACTGAACAGCAAGAAGATGTACCTCGAGAAGACCTTCAATATTGGACCATGCACTTCGACAGATCCAAGAGGATCACCGCCTTGGGAGCAGGAGTTGTGTTGATCTCCTCGACGGGGAAAGGCTAAGATACGCCCTCTAGCTCCACTTCTCCGCCTCACATAACGTCGCCGAGTACGAAGCCCTGCTACATGGACTGCGGCTCGCAGTTTCGCTCGGGATACGTCGGCTCGTTGTGAAAGGGGATTCCCAGCTGGTCGTGAACCAAGTAATGAAGGACTGGTCCTGTCTAAACGACACCATGGAGGCCTACTGACAGGAGGTTCGCATACTTGAAGACAAGTTTCACGGACTCGAGCTATCACACGTCCTAAGACACAACAACGAAGCAGCTGACGAGTTGGCACAATTTGGATCCAAGCGAGAAGCCGCCCCAATGGACGTTTTTGTCAAGCACCTTTATGAGCCAACTGTTGCAGCAAAACCAACTCCCAACGAACAAGCTGCAAACGAAGTCGCCATGATTGACGCCGACTGGAGGACACCACTCATCAAATTTTTAACACAGCAAGAGCTGCCGGAAGATCGGGATGAGGCAGAACGTGTCCGGCGTCGTTGCCAAGCTTACGTCATGGTTGACTCCGATTTATACAAGAGAAGTCCCTCCGGAGTCCTGATGAGATGCATCACACTAGAGGAAGGACGACAGCTACTCCAAGACATCCACTCGGGCATATGCGAAAGCCAAGCGGCAGCATGCACCTTGGTGGACAAAGCCTACAGACAAGGTTTTTTCTGGCTCACCGCGGTCTCCGACGCGGACAAAGTGGTACGAACCTGTGAAGGTTGCCAATTCTTCGCCCGACAGAGCCATGTCCCAGCCCAAGAGTTACAAACAATTCCATTATCCTGGCCATTTGCGGTATGGGGCTTAGACATGGTTGGCCCTTTCAAGAAGGCTCCAGGAGGGTTCACACACCTATTCGTCGCAATCGACAAGTTCTCCAAGTGGATCGAAGCTAAGCCGGTTGCCACAATTACTGCTGACAAGGCACGGGACTTCATCCTCAACATCGTGCACTGGTTCAGCGTCCCAAACAGAATTATAACCGACAATGGGACTCAATTCACTGGTGGCATCTTCAAGGAATTTTGCGAAGACTTCGGAATCAAAATCTGCTACGCATCAGTTGCACATCCCAAAAGCAATGGACAAATCGAGCGTGCCAACGGCATGGTCCTTCAAGGCATTAAGGCCCGCGTGTTCGACCGCTTAAGTCCTTATGCCGGCAAGTGGGTACAAGAGCTCCCCTCGGTTTTATGGTCTCTGCGGACAACGCCCAGTCGGGCTATCGGCCAAACTCCTTTCTTTTTGGTCTATGGCGCAGAAGCCATGTTGCCAAACGAGATGGAGTATGAATCCCTCCGAGTCCGTAGCTTCAATGATGAACGCTATGACCCCGACCGAGTGGACGACCTCACCTGACTGGAAGAGGCCCGAGAGGCAGCCCTCATCCAGTCGGCAAAATATCTTCAAGGGCTCAGACGATACCACAGTCACAACGTTCGAGCACGAGCTTTTATCGTTGGCGATCTGGTTCTATGCAAGATTCAGACCACCAAGGACCGTCACAAGTTATCCCCCTTATGGGAAGGACCATATATAATTGCTGAGGTGACTCGGCCAGGCGCATACCGATTAAAGCGTGAAGACGGATCTATGGTGGAGAACTCCTGGAACATCGAGCATCTTCGACGATACTATGCTCAAATTGCCTTAAGTTTCATGCTCTTTTTGACTGCTAAACTCAAGCAAGATGACTTCTTGAGTTAGCAGTCGGGGGCTGTACATATGTCAATAAAGCATAGTTTTTTTCTCCAACTTATGCATATTTGGTTTATCATTGTTTAATGTTCCTTGATTCTAGTTCAATGCATAAGGACTGAGAATTTTTTGATGACCTAATCAGGCTTAGGCTTGGTGACAGTCGGATGGAAATTACTTAAGAAATTTTACATGAATACTCGGATCAAGGCATTAACATAAATAAACTGACTATTTACAGGATGCATCAGAACGTCACAATCATACAATGTTTACAAGACAATCAGGGCTGGAAGTTGTTTACTACATCAATAGCAATCTTCTTGGCCGACTCCTACGCATCGCTGATTAAGTCCAGGGCTTGCTCATCCGAGGTGCCGTCGGCGAAGCCTTCCCCGACTGAGTTGATATCTACCCGAGGGTAGAGGGACTTGGTCTGTGAAAGGGCAAGGCCAGCCCCCATGGTAGCAGCTTCAGAGATGTTTGCCAAGTACTGGTCGGGGGCTCTCCGCAGCTTATCAAAGATCTCGACTGGGTCCAATGAGATGGCCTCGACTCCCTGATGAAATAGAGACAGCAGGATCGGTGTTGCCGTGTTAGCAACATCTTCCCTGATCTTTCTGGCTTGTTTGACCCTCTCAAGCAAAATGTCGTATTGAGCCCGGGTCTTGACTTTGTAAGCTGCCAAAGGAACATGATCACGCATAGCACTCGAAGACAAAGTAGTACGACGAACATTGTTTTAAAGAAGCTCACCTTCAAACTCGGTCTCCAGCTCGGCCTTGCTGAGGCTGACTGCCTCCAGCTGGACTTGGAACGAGTGGACTTCCAATGAGTTTTCTACAACAAGGATGGTTATCAGCAACCAAAATTGACACAGAAGCCATAGAGAGATTGAGAGGGTTAAGCTTACTCCCGACTGAACCCCGAAGGTCGAGGTTCTCTTCCCGGAGTTCAGCTATCTCTCTCCTCAGGGCCGCCTCCCTCGATGCGGCTTCTTCTCGAGTGGTCTTCAATTCTTGCTGGATGTTCTCCAGAGAGTTTAGATGCGGGACTAGATTCTCGAGCGCATCAGACTTGGCCATTGATCGGCAGTACTCCTTCTGCACACAAGATCTGAAATTGGCCGACTAAAAAGGAATGACGATGCTACAACAGAAAAGGATCAAAACTTATGTTGAGTAGCCGAGTCGCTTCGTTTAGGCTGTTCACAAGGGCATCTCTTTCTTCGTTTTCCATTTGTTTATCCAAGATGATGCCTTGTCTCTGGCCTTCCGAATCTCGCCACTCGATCTTGATCGGGGGAACCCAGGTTTCAGAAGACTGTAACCTGGGGATTTCTTCTACTGTGGCTGGGTGGATCAGAAGGGTCAGATGAAGATATGAGAGAATTAAACTAAAAATTAAAGATAAAATACCGACTTAAGACTTACCGGACTCGGTGGCCGAATCCTTAACTGGTGCTGCTCGGCTGCTCTTTTCCTTCTGGCTTTTGCCCGACTGGTCTTCAGTCGGGACCCTTTGAGTAACGGCCGGGGGCTCTTCGGCAGCCGACTGGTTTCTAGTCGGGCTCTCCCGGCTGGTGGTCGAGGGCTCCCTCCTTGGGGCATCTTCGCTGGGACGTGAGAGCTTTCCACCCGAGGCGCTCTCGCTCGGGAGGGGGCTCCGGGGTTTTGGCTCTGTAGGTTTTGCTGCCTCGGTTGCTGCAGCTGGTGTTGGCCCTTCACTCTTCCCAGCAGGGTCTATATCTTGAGGCCTCCTGCCAAACGAACGACGAATGCAGTCGGGATGAAGACAAAGAAATTTTCAACAAAGAGCTTAACTTGAGTCATAAGGCGTACCTGGATGATCGGCGGATCTTAGGCACCGCTTTCGGTGATGGCCTTGGAGGGGTTGCTTCGGCTGGAGGGGCTGGGACATCATCGTCCGAGTCATCGATGACGAGCCTCCTCTTGCTCACCCGTTTGCTGATCCTCACTCGGAGCCGCCCTTTTCCCAGCTGGATCGCTCGGATCTTCACGCCGCCGGCGCTTCTTGCAGCCGAGTCGGCACGTCATCATGAGGAATTTTGTATGGCTTTGAAAAGATGGAGGCATTTTCCTGCAAGAAAGATTTTTATAACACTGAGAAGTGTGACATCAAGATTGCAAGGCAATAAAAGAGTTAAGTCGGCTTACCGGAGGAGGAGGTCGATACAGACTGAAGGGGAGGACTGGCAGCATGAGGCTGCGTTCGACTGCAATTCCAGTCGAGAAGACCTTGTACATTTGGATCTTCAAGATCTCAAAGCTGAGGGAGTCGCGGTCTTCCCGATTGGGGTCCCTCTCGCCCTCGTACTCGAAGGCTGGCTTCGATCGCTCCTTAATCGGTGCCAGTCGGCTCCTGATGAAGTGCCGAGTGATTTGCTCATCGTGAAGACCTTTTTGCTTCATCTTCAAGATCTTCGCTAGCAATTTGTTGGCTTCATCCCAGTCTTGGGCTACTGGCACAGTGCTCCAGGTAGGCCTGGGCACGGGGGGAAGGCAAACGAAGTTTGGCAGGCTGGGCTCAAGATTGAAAATATAGAACCAGCTTGCGTGCCAACCTTTGTTAGAGGATTTCAAGGGAAGAGAGAAATATTCCTTGCGGAGGGATCCGCAGAGTTGGAAACCTGCCCCACCGACGATGCAAGGTTGGTCCTTATTCGGATGCGGCTTGAGGTAAAACATGCGAGGGAAGAGTTGAAAGTAGGGGAGAATGCCGAGAAAGGCTTCACACACATAGATGAAAAGAGCGATGTAGAGCATAGAGTTGGGGTTCAAATGATAAAGACGAAGACCATAGTACTCAAGAAGTCCCCTAAAAAACTCGGAGGTGGTGAGGCTGAAGCCGCAGTAAAAGAAAAAGGTGAAAACGACGAGCTCACCGGTGTTTGGAGTGGGGAACTCCTCACCCGCCGCCGGGCGCCAGCCTACGATCTCCTTAGGAGGAAGCACTCCGTGCTTCACCATCTCCTTGAGGGTGGACTCCCTCACATCCGAAGTGGCCCACTGCTCGAAAGGGATTTTCCTCTCATCCGCCATGAGTGTGGCTTGTGTGGGGAGCAGATCTGGCTTGAGGGATGGGGATTTGAGATGGGGGTCTGAGAAGATGGATGCGGGGGCTAGCTGTGAGCGAAGCGCAAGCTTCTGGATTGGTAGATTAAGTGCGCGCAAGAGCTTAGGGTTCTCCGCTGCAAGCTGATGAACAGTGTTGTGATTGGGGAATTTTTCTGGGAAGACGAAGTGGTGGGGATAACCTCGAGGCTTTGTAAGAGATTTGAGGGTTGCGCTAGGTTTTCTCGCGATTGGGCCGAGCCCATGAGAGACCTGCGGCCCAGCTAAGGTGTGGTCCGACGCGTGTCCTTAGGGACTTAAGTGGATGAACTTAAGCAGATTTGCCTTGGCAATATGCACCTGTCTAAGTGCCCTGTACCTTTGGAAATCCTTTCATACCGCGGTTTTCTTGACTTCATGAGAAGCTAGCATGATGCAATGTGAAAGGTGGCAAACAGCTAAGCTTTTTATAGCTGCCTTGATGACAGGGGCTGTTTGGTTCTTTAGCACTTGATTAAATGATTATGTCAATGCTATCTTTCCACCTTGGTGAAGATCTTTTTAGATTGAGACCAGTATTATGGCAAGAGCTATTTAATATTTTGGACATATTTTTTAGACGACTGAAAAACTTGTTTACCTATAAGGGATGATTAAAATATTTAATTCGAGATGACTCGGACAGATTCATTCGGATAAGCATGAGCATACCGAGTGCTTTTCACCCACGAGGGTTGATTGAGTTATTTGTTCTGAGATGACTCGGACAAATTCACTCGGACGAGCGCGAGCTTGCCGAGTGATGAGATTTTTTATGATTGCTTTAGCATGAGCTAAGCATTTATATGAGAATGATTTTTTATAGTTCTCAACTATGTGTTTAATCATATAGTCGAGGGCTACACCTAATTGGGTGTATCAAGAGATGCACCTAGATATTTATTTTTGAGAATTTTTTGGATATTTTCCAGCCCTTCACACTCTTTGGAGCCACTCGGGAGATTCAGGCAGAAGTGATGAAATCACTCGGCGCTAGAAGCATTCGGCCAAAGAGTTATTTGGCTGAGTACTATCTTGGTTCGAGGCTGAGTTATCTCGTCGACTGCAAAGGACTCGGGGGCTACTGTGGAGATTATGGCAATCGGGTATCCATATGGCAAGCTTATCCGACTGATGGTAGGGATAGATTACGCCTGCCAAATGTGTAAACCAACTATGACTTGGGTATTACGTTGCTGAATAGATAAGGCAACGGCTCATAGTCACGGTTTGGTACGATTGAGGAAACCGACTTAGAGTAAGATAGGGTTTCTGATTTGTAAGTCCACCTCCCAAGACTATATAAGGGGGGTAAGGGACGTCCCTTGAGGGATATCCTATGCTTTATCAGCTATTAGCTTTAGATTCATAAGCTACAGATCTTGAGATCAATATACACTCGGCGGATCAAATCCCCGAAACAGGAGTAGGGTATTACCTCACGAGAGGGTCTGAACCTGTCTAAATCTTTGTTTTCCATCTAACCCATAGTGCTTGGCGATCATGACTGCACCCCTAATTTTCTATTGCCGAAACCGAGTTTATCTTGTGGGTATGGAAGTACTCATAAATCCTACCCCAGTAGGTGTTCTTATTCTGATTAATACCCTGAATTGGATCTTGACTAACATTAATCCACGCTGACACCAACAAAAGATCTTTCGCCTCACTGAAATTTTTGTCCGTTTCTGTTTCTGTCTTGCCGATGCAGGTTCACCAATGTTAGTGTCATGAGAAGGAGCATCTTGAGAGGCCTCTGTGTTAATCCCAAGCTCATTCAGTAAAACTTGCTCATTATGTCTTCATCTAGAAGGCCAGTGAAGTTTAGATCGGGATACATGGATGCTGAATAAAATAAACAGTTGCATAGATACCATGGTTCAGTTGCCAATGTTTACATAAATGAATCAAACATTTGTATAATAGCATGAATTCAAAAGGGGTCATATATGTTCTACCATGAATTGAATTGTGGAACCCACCAAACTGACAAACTGACACAATAATTGCGATCATTTGACATACAAGTCTACAACAATTACAATTAGCTAAAAATGTGCAGCCTTCAAATTACAATAATTTAATACAGGTAGATAATGTAGGGCCTATTGAGGTAGTTTAACACAAAGTATACCATACTGCTGCAGTTCATTTGTTCTAACATGAGCTGAATTCTGAAGGAAACAAGACAACGTGCCCTGCCACCAGCAGCAGGGATGATACAACTGCCACATGGTCAAAACATATGAATTTGCAATTTACTGCCACATGCTCATAACATATGGATTTGCAATTTCGACAGGTTGAATTACAGCTGCACCATTTCATATACCAACACCAAGCTTTGCAGAAACTATAAGAAACCAATAGGAGCAATTCGATAGTTTAATGTTCTACCATGAATTCAATTCTGTAGCCCACCAAGCTGAGAAACTGACACGATAATTAGAATAGTTGGGATCATTTGGCATACATATCTACTACAAGTTCAATTACCTTCAAATTGGTCAAAAATTGGTCATTCCCATCGTTCACCGGAGTCTCCTGCTCGCTTTCCACATCCAAGAGGTCATGCTGCAACAATTGCGAAGACAATTAAAAACCAGAAGGCACTGGGGGTCGCGAATGTTGTGCGGGACGGCTGTACGAAGGAACAGTCGTCTTGGGTAGGCCGCCATCGTTCACTACAGCGGGTGCACGAAATATTGATAGCCCACCTCCTGCCTGTCGACCATTCATGGCTGCCGGCCATGCCAGGCCTGCCGTGATAGGACTCAACGGAGGGAAGGCGAGGATGGAGCTTCTAGGGCATGCCATCGACGTCCCTTGCCGCCGGAGCAAAGGCAGGGCAGGGGACGACAGCGTAGCAGGGGACAACGCACACGGCGGACGAGCTCGGTGCGGCAGGAAAGAGGGCAGCAAACGTGAGGGAGGAGCGCCGCAGGGGCGGGGAGGTGGTGGACCTGTGGGGCTCGACAGGGAACAACACGGGCAGGGAGAACGAAGATGCCGCGGCGAGATTTCACTCGTGCGCATGCGTCGAAGAAAAATGCCAGCGAAACCTCTTGTCAGCGGATAGTCTATGGGATGCGGTACCCTGAGTTTGGGTGATGGGGGAGTCTGATTTGGGGTGGGACTATTTTAAGGTATTATAAGGTGATTTGTGAAGCCTGATTTCTGATAAAAACACCCAAAAATCAGGATAAAGTATCAATAAGATGATCAGTTGAGGATGCTCTTACTATCATCTTGTCCTGAACCGTGCGTGCAAACATTTGCTGTGCAGCAGCTTGATTTCAGTTATAAATGAAATTAGCAAATCTCTGCGTGTTTACAAATACTCGTTTTTTTTAACCCTGATATATATAGCTACCATAACAAAAGAGCACTGAAATGGAGTTGCAAACAAAAATGCTATCGATATGACATATGACTGCTCAAGGCATGTATAACCAACAAAGGAAACAATTCGGAAGGCAAAACTCTACCAACTACTCTTGCACTCACTAAGAGCAAAGAGCGATAAATGGTGAGAATCTTCACCATATGAATTGCGAAACTAAAGCAAATATTAGGAGGGGTTTAATGCCAAGATTTATGGACAGCCGTACCTTGTAGGAGGCACCGTGCAATCCTGATGGACGGTTTGTTCCTTACTAGCAAAATGTCCGTGCGTTGCAACGGGACGACGTCGCAGAGAGGGAAGCAGGCGGAGGGCGAAGGTTCAGGCGGCGACGTAGGAGCTCCGAGCGACGACGGGAGGGAGGGGCGCAGGCACAGCGCGGTGCGCCGCGCGGATGGGGACGGAAGAGAGAGACGCAGGAGGTCTTTTTTTCATTCAAGCCCTCCCTTTCTTTTCAGCATTAGGACTGCGGTTTAATTTTATAAACACTCAAGGATTTTTCTACAAAATAACCTCTTTTTCTTCTTTAACTATTTTTTAAATAGCCAGGCGGACTGCGGGTTAATTTCAGAAAAACTCAAGGGGTTTTCTGTAAAATAGTCAGGCAAAACAAAATTTGGGTGGAAACACTACTTGTTTTATAGATAGTTATAGATTTGTACAATTCTTTTGTGTAACCAAGTGATAAGTGATAAGTGATTCGACTAATTCTTATATTCTCACTAAAACCAGCAGATTAGTTCACAATGTAGCTGTAGTAGTATGAAAAACCGGAAAAAGTTTGCATTCTAATAGCAGAATGCCACCGTTCACATATGGTCCTTTTTTTCTACAAATTATGCGCAGGTGCATTTTATAGGATTCGAACACGAGAGCTCTCTTTTTATACACAGTCTCCTTACCATCTTACAATAACAAAAATTTATTCAGCTTGGTTTGTTATTGTGGAGATTATGACAATCGGGTATCTACATGGCAAGCTTATCCGACTGGAGGTAGGGATAGATTACGCCTGCCATATCTGCAAACCAAACATGACTTGGGTGTTACGTTGCTGATAGAGATAAGGCAACGGCCTATAGTCACGGTTTGGTAAGATTGAGGAAACCGACTTAGAGTAAGATAGAGTTTTCGATCTGTAAAGCCTACCTCCCAAGACTATATAAGGGGGGTAAGGGGCGTCCCTTGAGAGATATCAGAAGTTAGATCAGCTTTTAGCTTTGAGCCTTAGATCACGAGATCAATAAAGACACTCGGCGGATCGAATCCACCGAAACAGGAGTAGGGTATTACCTCACGAGAGGGCCTGAACCTGTCTAAATCTTCTTTTCCCTCTAACCCATTGTGCTTGGCGATCTTGACTGCGACCCCAGAAATTACATTGTCGAAACCAAGTTTCGACAGTTGGCGCGCCAGGTAGGGGCCCGCGCGTCAAGACTTCTTCAAGAATCTCGCCGACAAGCGTAATGGGATCTCCTTCAGGACTCGGCGACTTCGCCGCCAACAACTTCGACGACTTCTCCTTCGACTCGGATCCGAACCAGCCGGAAGGAGAGATCCACTGGCGCCGTTTGGGCTCTCGAACAGCGCCAAGATCTACGATGACATCTTGAAGACCAAGATGCACTCCGCCCACTCCGACGAAGGAATTCACTCGGCACCGTTCGGACTACCGAATGCCGCCAGAATCTACACCGATCTTCTTGTCTTCCCGACGGAGACGATCTACTCGAAAGAAGAATTCTCAGTGCCATTTGGATTACCAAACGCCGCCGAGATCTACGGCAAACTCCTCTCCCCCGAGTCAAGGTCGACCCACTCGGAGGAGCCCGCATCACCAAGCTCTGACTCGGACTGGAACGATCCAGACCCAAGCTACCCAGGATCGAGAGAGATCGCTACCATCCTCCAGCCGTTCGGCTCATGCTCATCTTCGGAGCTCAACGAATACCTCAGCTCCGCCGGCTTTGACGACATCCATGGCATCCCCTCAGACGAAGCCGACGACTCCGACTGCCACAAGGACTACGGGCCGAAGTGCTTCGATGTCCTCATGGCTGAGTCGGACGAGTCCGACTCAACCATGGCCCGCAGGCTTGCTGAGGAAGAGCGAGCCAAGATCGAGCAGGAGCGCAAGCTGGCTGAAGAGGAGAAGAAACGCAGGGAAGAGGCCGACAAGAGAAAGCAAGATCTACACGCAGCCGGACGATCTGCTCAGGAGGCCATCCTTCAAACGCGGGTCCGCAACGCCAACATCTTCCAGACGCCACAGCAGAACGCTGTTGCCGCACTCACACTCTTGGGACATCGTCATGGAGACGGCACCCGCCGACGTGACTCCAATACTTGACCAAATCAAGACCATCGTCGCAGCCACAGCCAATGGCCATCCCACCACCTCGGCACCAAGGCCGACTGAGTCTGTGGCCGAAACGCCCGACAAAAGCCGACTCCCGCCTCTAAGGTCAGGAGACTACAAGAGGCCCGAGCCAGACCGGTCCACGACTAGGCCAAGAGGCCCACGTCACGAGTCCACGCAGAAGTACCAAGAGCAAACGGCCGACTCCCGCGACAAACGACATGGACGCCCACCCGTCCACCACCGCATCCGCCGCAACAACAGCTCCAGCTACCCAACCAGAGGGACCCCGCCGAGTGATCTGCGGGAAGTCCTCGATCGCCGTTACCAGGAGCGAGACTAACGCACTCGGGAAGATCGGAGGGGATCACCTAATAGCGGCGACGACGGAGTGCCAGCTTTCACTCGGGAGCTTCGCCAAGTGCACTGGCCAAATGGTTTTAAGCCAACAGGAATAGAGAAATATGACGGCAAGACCAACCCCGAGTCGTGGCTTACCGTGTATACTCTCGCCATCCGCGCAGCAGGCGGTGACAACAAGGCTATGGCCAACTATCTCCCCGTGGCCCTCGCCAACTCAGCCAGGAACTGGCTCACGAGCCTGCCAAGAGGCTCAATCGGCTCGTGGAGCGAGCTGAGGGATCACTTCATCGCCAACTTCCAGGGCACCTTCGAGAGGCCCGACACCCACTTCGACTTGTACAATGTCATCCAGAAGCCGGACGAGCCTCTGAAGGATTACATTCGGCGCTTCTCCGAAAAGCGTAACAAGATCCCCAACATCACCGATGACATCATCATCGCTGCCTTCCAGAAGGGAGTCCGTGATGAACTGTTAATCGGGAAGTTCGGGTGCAAGCCACCGAAGACGGTGAAACAAATGTTCGAGACGGCGAACTCCTACGGCAAATCCAATGACGCCATCAAGGCGGCCCGTCAAGACCGGCCCGACAGGAGGGAAGACAAGCAGGCGGGAGGAAGCCGGAATCCTAAGAAGGATAACGGCAACAACAACCAAGGCCAAAAAGACCGCAAGCGTCGATCCGAGGATCTGGTGGCCGCAACCTCCAATTCTCAACGCCGCCCCCGAGTTGCCGCCTACGACGCCATCATGAACACTCAATGCACTCATCATCCCAATCACAAGCACGCGGCTAAGGACTGTTTCATCTATAAACAGTTCGTCGAGCAGTACGCAGCGCAACTCAACAAGAAGCCGACTGATGAGGTCGGTCCATCGGGCGCCAAGAAAAACAACGCGGCTGAGAATGCCGAACCTTTCCAAGACCCTGTGGGAGAGCTCAATCACATCTTCGGGGGGCCGCTAGCCTATGAATCCAAGAGGAAACAGAAGCTAACCGACCGAGAGGTCAACGCGGCTCAACCCGAAGTCCCCCAGTACCTGCGATGGTCGGAAATGGTCATCACTTTTGACCGCTCGGATCACCCCGACCGAGTGGTTCACCCGGGGCGCTATCCACTCGTCCTGGACCCCGTGGTCCGCAACATCAGGCTCAAGCGCGTCCTCATCGATGGGGGCAGCGCCCTCAATATTCTGTTTGCCAAGACCATGGATGACATGCGGATTCCGAGAGGCGGGTGAAGGCAAGCTCAGCCCCTTCCATGGAGTCATCCGGGGCTATCATCTACACCACTCGGGCACATCGCCCTCCCGGTCACCTTCCGGGCTCGAGAGAACTTCCGAACGGAGAACGTCACTTTCGAGGTGGCCGACTTCGAAACAGCATACCATGCCATCATCGGAAGGCCTGCGCTTGCCAAATTTATGGCGATCCCACATTACACCTACCTCTGCATGAAGATGCCGGCCCCAACGGCGTCATCACTCTTCGCAGTGATGTGAAGCAAGCCTTCACTGCGACAAGGAGAGCCGCGACATGGCCCAATCTCGCGAGAGATTGCGTGGCCAGCAAGAAGTCCGATTGGCTGCATCAACTTCGGCAGAGGGCGAAGTCCCCGCGAAGAAGATAGCCAAATCGGGATCCAGCGACGCCAAGACCAAAAAGATCTCCCTTGATCCATCGGATCCCTCGAAAACTGCTGTAATCGGCGCTGAACTAGATCACAAATAGGAAAGCGCGCTCGTCACCTTTCTCCAAAATAATAAAGATGTTTTTGCTTGAAAACCATCTGATATGCCTGGAATTCCTAGGGAGGTGATTGAGCACTCTTTGCACGTCAAAGATGACGCCAAACCGATAAAACAACGATTACACAGATTCGCGCAGGACCGAAAAGACGCTATCAAGGAAGAGCTCACAAAGCTCTTGGCTGTCGGCTTCATCAAAGAAGTCCTACATCCCGACCGGTTAGCCAACCGAGTCCGGTCCGCAAGAAGACGGGGCAATGGCGCATGTGCGTTGACTATACCGACCTCAGCAAAGCCTGTCCCAAAGATCCATTCGGGCTGCCTCGCATCGACCAAGTCGTAGACTCAACAGCCGGCTGCCAACTCCTGAGCTTCTTGGATTGTTACTCGGGCTATCACCACATCAGTTTGAAAGAATCCGACTACCTGAAGACATCGTTCATCACGCCGTTTGGGGCCTACTGCTACATCACCATACCTTTCGGCCTGAAGAACGCTGGCGCCACATACCAACGCATGATCCAGAGATGTTTTCAGACGCAGATCGGCAAGAACGTAGAAGCTTATGTCGACGATGTCGTCATCAAGACCAAGCAGAAACAAGACCTGATCGCTGACTTAGAAGAAACCTTCGCAAACATCCGGGCCTTTAGAATGAAGTTAAACCCGGAGAAGTGCACTTTCGGCGTCCCATCAGGCAAACTGCTCGGCTTCATGGTGTCACATCACGGCATTGAAGCCAATCCAGAAAAGATCAACGCTATCTTAAGCATGAAGCCCTCGAGTAACTAGAAGGATGTCCAGAAGCTCACTAGCTGCATGGCGGCGCTAAGCCGTTCCATCTCATGACTCGGCGAACGAGGCATGCCCTTCTTCAGATTGCTAAAGAAAACGAACGACTTCCAATGGACCCCGGAAGCCCACAAGGCCTTTGAAGACTTCAAGGAATTCCTTACAACGCCGCCTGTCCTGGCCTCGCCTCAGCCCCAGGAGCCCCTGCTGCTGTACGTTTCAGCCACTCACCAAGTGGTTAGTACGGTCCTCGTGGTCGAGCGCGAAGAAGAAGGGCGGGTCCAGAAGATCCAGAGGCCGATCTACTTTGTTAGCGAAGTGTTGGCAGGAGCCAAAATTCGCTACCCTCAGGTACAAAAATTGCTTTATGGTGTCCTGATAACCGCGAGGAAATTGGCACACTATTTTCAGGGTCACTCGGTCACCGTCGTCACCTCCTTTCCACTCGGCGATGTCATCCACAACCGGGAGGCAACTGGGCGCATCGCTAAGTGGGCTCTAGAGCTGATGCCACTGGACTTGACTTTTAAGGCGAGGACGTCCATAAAGTCACAAGCCCTGGTGGATTTCCTAGCCGAGTGGACTGAGCAACAAGAGAATGTACCTCGGGAAGACCTCCAACACTGGACTATGCACTTCGACGGGTCCAAGAGGATCACCGGCTTGGGAGCTGGAGTTGTGCTGATCTCCCCGACTGGAGAAAGGCTAAGATACGTCCTCCACCTCCACTTCTCCGCCTCACATAACGTCGCCGAGTACGAAGCCCTGCTACATGTACTACGGCTCGCAGTTTCACTCGGGATACGCCGGCTCATCGTGAAAGGGGACTCCCAGCTGGTCGTGAACCAAGTAATGAAGGACTGGTCCTGTCTAAACGACACCATGGAGGCCTACCGATAAGAAGTCTGCAAACTTGAAGACAAGTTTGATGGACTCGAACTATCACATGTCTTGAGACACAACAACGAAGCAGCTGACGTGTTGGCGCATTTCGGGTCCAAGCGTGAAGCCGCCCCAACAGACGTCTTTGTCGAGCACCTTTATGAACCAACCATCACGGCGCAGACAACTTCCAACGAACAAGCTGCGAACGAAGTCGCCATGACTGACCCCGACTGGAGGACACCTCTCATCAAATTTTTAACACAGCAAGAGCTGCAGGAAGACCGGGATGAGGCAGAGCGTGTCCGACGTCGTTGCCAAGCCTATGTCATGGTTGACTCCAAGCTATACAAGAGAAGCCCCTCCGGAATCTTAATGAGATGCATTACACCCGAGGAAGGGAGGCAGCTGCTCCAAGACATCCACTCGGGCATCTGCGGAAGCCACGTGGCAACACGCACCTTAGTAGGCAAAGCCTACAGACAGGGTTTTTTCTGGCTCACCGCGGTCTCCGACGCGGACAAAGTGGTACGAACCTGTGAAGGTTGCCAATTTTTCGCTCGACAGAGCCATGTCCCAGCCCAGGAGCTACAAACAATCCCACTATCCTGGCCGTTCATGGTATGGGGCTTGGACATGGTCGGCCCTTTCAAGAAAGCTCCAGGAGAATTTACACACCTCTTCGTCGCAATCGACAAGTTCTCTAAGTGGATTGAAGCCAAGCCGGTTGCTACAATTACTGCTGATAAGGCACGGGATTTCTTCCTCAACATCGTGCACCGCTTCGGCGTCCCAAACAGGATCATAACCGACAATGGGACTCAATTCACGGGTGGCATCTTCAAGGAATTCTGCGAAGACTTCGAAATCAAGGTCTGTTATGCATCAGTCGCACATCCCAAAAGTAACGGACAAGTCGAACGGGCCAACAGCATGGTCCTTCAAGGCACCAAGGCCCGCGTGTTCGACCGCCTAAGCCCTTACGCATGCAAGTGGGTCCAAGAGCTTCCCTCGGTTCTATGGTCTCTGCGGACCACACCCAGTCGGTCTACCGGCCAAACTCCTTTCTTTTTGGTCTACGACGCAGAAGCCATGTCGCCAAACGAGATGGAGTATGAATCCCTCCGAGTCCGCAGCTTCAATGATGAACGCTATGACCCCGACCGAGTGGACGACCTCACCCGACTGGAAGAGGCCCAAGAGGCAGCCCTCATCCAGTCGGCAAAATATCTTCAAGGGCTCAGACGATACCACAGTCGCAACGTTCGAGCACGAGCTTTCATCATTGGCGACCTAGTTCTGTGCAAGATTCAAACTACCAAAGACCGTCACAAGTTATCCCCCTTATGGGAAGGACCATACATAATCGCTGAGGTGACTCGGCCCGGTGCATACCGACTAAAGCATGAAGACGGATCTATTATGGAGAACCCCTGGAACATCGAGCATCTTCGACGATTTTATGCTTAAATTGACTAAAGTTTCATGTTTTTCTTGACTGCCAACCTCAAGTAAGATGACTTCTTGAGTTAGCAGTCGGGTGCTGTACATATGTCAATAAAGCATAGTTTTCCCTCATCAACCTTTGTGCATGATTTGGTTTATCATTGTTTAATATTCCTCAATTCGAGTTCAGTGTTTAAAGACTGAGAGTTTTCTGATGGCCTAATCGAGCCTAGGCTCGGTAACAGTCGGACGAAAATTACTTAAGAAATTTCAAACAAAAACTCGGAAAAGGGCATTAACATAAATAAACTAAATATTCACAAGTCTATGTCAGAGCATCACAATCATACAATGTTCACAAGACAATGTTCATGAGACACACTAAAGCCGGAAGTTGTTCACTACATCAACGACAATCTTCTTCGCTAACTCCTGCGCCTCACTAAGCATGTCCAGCGCTTGCTCGTCTGAAGTGCCGTCCGCGAAGCCCTCTCCGACTGAGTTGATATCCACTCGGGGGTAGAGAGACCTGGTCTGCGCAAGAGCCAGACCAGCCCTCGTGGTGGCAGTCTCGGTAATGTTCGCCAAATATTGGTCGGGGGCCCTTCGCAGCTTGTCAAAGATTTCCAGCGGCTCCAACGAGCTAGCCCCGACCCCCTGATGAAATAGGGACAGCAAGATCGGCGCTGCTACGTTGGCAACCTCTTCCCGGACCTCTCCGGCTCGTTTGACCCGCTCAAGAAGCACGTCGTATTGAGCTCGGGTCTGGACTTTGTAAGCTGCCAAAAGAATCTGATCACGCAAAACACTCGGAAATAAAACAGCACAAAGAATGTTACTTTGAAGAAGCTTACCTTCAAACTCGGCCTTGTCGAGGCTGACTGCCTCCAGCTGGACCTGGAGCGAATGGACCTCCGACGAATTTTCTACAAACACAGAAGGCTATTAGTGACCGAGATCAGTACAAAACCTATAAGGAAACTGGGAAGATTGAGCTTACTCCCGACTGAACCACGGAGGTCGAGGTTTTCCTCCCGGAGCTCGGCTATCTCCTTCCTTAGGACCGCCTCCCTCGACGCGGCCTCCTCCTGAGTGGTCTTTAGTTTCCGCTGGACGTCCTCCAAGGAGTTCAGATGAGGAACCAGTTTCTCCAGCACCTCGGATTTGGCCATGGATCGACAATACTCCTTCTGCACGCAAAATCCGAAGAGTGACCGACTGGAAAGAAATGATAATACAATAAGAGAAAAAGACTAAGGCTTACGTTGAGTAGCCGAGTCGCTTCGTTTAAGCTGTCGACAAGGGCATCCCTTTCTTCGCTCTCGGCTTGCTTGTCCAAGATGATGCCCTGTCTCTGGCCTTCCGAATCCCACCACTCGATCTTGATCGGGGGAACCCAGGTTTCAGAAGACTGTAACCTGGAGATTTCCTCCACTGTGGCTGGCAGATTAAGAAGAACAGATGAATACACGAAAGATTTAAATTAAAGAGTAAAAACAAGACTTTGATTCGAGACTTACCGGCTTCAGCGGCTGCACTCTTAGGTGGAGCGGCCGGCTGGCCTCTTTCTTACGGCTCTTCGCGGCGATCCTCGGTCGGGGCTAACAAGCCGCATGCACAGTGGTTTCCCGCTTTGGCGGCTTCCGGTCGGGACGTCCGGCGCGGTCGGGGCTCTTTCCTCGGGACATCCTTCTTGGGAGGCGAGGGTCTTCTGCCCAGAGTACTTTCGCTCAAAAGCGGGCTCCGGGGTCTTGGCTCCGCAGGCTTGGATGCCTCAGGAGCAGCAGCTGGAGTAGGCCCCTCACCCTTCCCGACAGGATCTATGTCCTGGGGCCTCCTGCAACAACAAATGCAGTAAGAATGAAGACAAAGAAAGTTTTCAACGAAAAAGTTCGGACTTCGGTCGTGAAGCGTACCTGGACGACCGGCGGATCTTCGGCGCTGCCTTCGGCGATGGCCTTAGAGGGGGCGTCTCGACTAGAGGAGCCGGGACGTCATCATCCGAGTCGTCGATAACGAGCCTCCTCTTGCTCGCCCGCTTGTTGGTGTCCTCATTCGGGGCCGCCCATTTCCCGACTGGGTCACTTTGGATCTTCACCCCGCCAGTAGGCTTCTTGGTAGGGCGAAGCGGCACGTCATCGTGAGGCATCTTGTACGGTTTTGAGATAACAGAAGCATTTTCCTGCAAGAGAAATTCTCACAGTACTAAGAGGCATGACATCAAGGTTGCAAGACAATACGAAGAAGTCAGTCGGCTTACCGGAGGAGGAGGTCGATGGATGTTGAAGGGAAGAACCGGCAAAATGAGGGCGCACTCGACTGCAATTCCAGTCGAGAAGATCTTATACATCCGGATCTTCAGGATCTCGTAACTGAGTGGATCTTGATCTTCCCGATTGGGGTCCTTCCCGCCTTCGTACTCGAAAGCTGGCTTCGACCGCTCTTTGATTGGAGCCAGTCGGCACCTGATGAAGTGCCGAGTGATCTGCTCGCCGCGAAGACCTCTCTGCTTCATCGCCAGGATCTTCGCTAGCAATTTGTTGGCCTCATCCCAATCGTGAGCCACTGGAACAGTGCTCCAAGTTTGCCTGGGTACAGGGGGAAGGCCGACAAAAGCTGGCAGGCTGGGTTCGAGATTGCTGATATAAAACCAGCCCGCATGCCATCCCTTGTTAGAAGATTTCAAGGGAAGAGAGAAGTACTCCTTGCGGAGAGATCCGCGGAGTTGAAAACCCGCCCCACCAACGACGCATGGGTGGTCCTTATTCGGATGCGGTTTGAGATAAAACATGCGGCGGAAGAGTTGGAAGTGGGGGAGGATGCCAAGGAACGCTTCGCATACGTGGATGAAAAGGGCGATGTGAAGCATAGAGTTGGGATTCAGATGATAGAGCTGGAGACCATAGTAATCCAAGAGCCCCCGGAAGAACTCGGAAGTGGGGAGGCTGAACCCGCAATAAAAGAAGGAAGTGAACACAACAAGCTCACCGGTGTTCGGGGTTGGGAAATCTTCACCCGTCGCCGGGCGCCAGCCCACGATCTCCTTGGGGGGAAGAACGCCGTGCTTCACCATCTCCTTGAGGGTGAATTCCCTCACATCCGATGTGGCCCATTGGTCAAAGGGGATTTTCTTTTCATCCGCCATGAGTGTGGTTTGGATGGGAAGTGGATCTGGTCGGAAAGGATGGGGATTTGAGCAAGGGATCTTGGGAGTTGGCTGCGGAAGCTGGTTTGTGGCGAGAAGCGAGCTCCTGGGTGGATGGATTCGGGTGCGCGCGAGTCTAGGGTTTTTCGCAGGGAGCTGGTGAACAGCGCTGCGAAAAGAGGAAATTTTTGGGAAGACGAAGTGGCGGGGATGACCTCGAGGCTTTATAGAAAGATTTGAGGGTTGCGCTAGGTTTTCTTGAGATTGGGCCGAGCCCATGAGAGAATTTGCGGCCCAGCTAAGGTGTGGCCCGACGCGTGTCCTTAGGGACTTAAGCGGATGAGCTTAAGCAGATTTGCCTTGGCAATATGCACGTGTCCGAATGCCCTATACCTTTGAAAATCCTTTCATACCGCGGTTTGACTGACTTCATGAGAAGCTAGCATGGTGCAACTTGGGAGGTAACCAATAGCTAAGCTTTTTATAGCTGCCTTAATGACAAGGGCTGTTTGGTTTCTTAACATTTGATTAAGTGATTATATCAATGCTATTTTTTCACCTTGGTGAAGATCTTTATAGATTGAGACCGGTATTATGGCAAGAGCTATTTAATAACTTGGTCATGATTTTCATATGATTGAAAAACTCGTTTTCCCATGAGGGACGATTAAAATATTTATTCCGAGATGACTCGGACAGACCTACTCGGATAAGCATAAGCTTACCGAGTGCTTTTCACTCACGAGGGTAGATTGAGTTATTTGTTCTGAGATGACTCGGGCAAATTCACTCGGATAAGCACGAGCTTGCCGAGTGATGAGGATGCTTTAGCTTGAGCTAAACATCTACATGAGAATAATTTTTTATAGTTCTTGACTATACGTTTAGTCTAATTTTGACTAACCATATAGTCGGGAGCTACACCTAATTAGGTGCATCAGGAGATGCACCTAGATATTTATTTTTTAGAATTTCTGAGATATTTTCCAGCCCTTCACGGTCTTTGGAGCCACTCGGGAAAATTCGGGCAGAGATGATGGAGTCATTCGGCGCCAAAAGCACTCGGCCAAAGAGGTTTTTGGTTGAGTGCTGTTTTGGTTTGAAGCTGAGTTGTCTCGTCGACTGAAAAGGACTCGGGGGCTACTGTGGAGATTATGGCAATCGGGTATCTACATGGCAAGCTTATCCGACTGGAGGTAGGGATAGATTACGCCTGCCATATCTGCAAACCAAACATGACTTGGGTGTTACATTGCTGATAGAGATAAGGCAACGGCCTATAGTCACGGTTTAGTAAGATTGAGGAAACCGACTTAGAGTAAGATAGAGTTTTCGATCTGTAAAGCCTGCCTCCCAAGACTATATAAGGGGGGTAAGGGGCGTCCCTTGAGAGATATCAGAAGTTAGATATGCTTTTAGCTTTGAGCCTTAGATCACGAGATCAATAAAGACACTCGACGGATCGAATCCACCGAAACAGGAGTAGGGTATTACCTCACGAGAGGGCCTGAACCTGTCTAAATCTTCTTTTCTCTCTAACCCATTGTGCTTAGCGATCTTGACTGTGACCCCAGAAATTACATTGCCGAAACCAAATTTCGACACCTCAGAAATTACATTGTCGAAACCAAATTTCGACAGTTATCTTAAGCCATCTCTAGCGATGTTACAGACGGAACCAAGAAGAGAGAAAATAGGTCATGATTTGTAACCATCAAACTAACCAAGACAAATTAGATATTTGGAACCAGATTTTCGACGCACATGCTAAGGTAGATAGCAAATTTTTCTGAGGGCCTGTGTCCATGTGCTGGCACATTTACCTAATCTTTTCGCTATTTTGAATTGTGTGAAAAAAACCAATGGTATAGTGATAAAGTCGTGGATGTATGATTATTTTGTAACCGTCAAACTAAACAATAAAAATAGATGTTTGGAACCAGATTTTTGACGCACGTGCTAAGCTAGATAGCAAATTTTTCTCAACGCCTGTGTCCATGTGTTGACACATTCACCTAATCTTTTCGCTATTTCGAATTTTGTGGAAAAGAACCAGTGGTGTAGCGGTGTGATGGTAAAGTATGGTGTAGCGTGTGTGTCTGTTGTTTAATAATAAAAATTATATATGGGTCCTATTGTCTATATTAAAGGGTGTGTATTATTTTTCAAGGGTTCAATATTTTGTTTGAATTTTACCACTCAAATTTCATGTCTCCGCCAAAGCGCTCGATTTATATCAAATTTCATTCGAGTTTAATCGAATGTCATGAGGTCTCCCAAGATGTCACGAAATTGCTCGAATTTCAACCCAAAATGAGGGTGCACAAGGCTGCGAAACGGGCCTGTTGGGCTGGGCCGAGCGGAACAAACCCCTCACATGACATCACAGGCAGCATAGGGGGACTTGGCTATCGCCGCGGCCGCATCTCGCCCCTACCCCTCCCCGGCGGCGAACCTCACCGCCCCGCAAATGGCCGCGGACTGGACGTGGGCGCGCCGGTCGTGGGAGAAGTGGGCGGGGAAGCACGTCGGCGCTTCCGGTCTCCCCTCCTCCTCCTCCTCCCCCTTCCTCTGCCGCTCTTCGCTGCTGCTGCTGCTAACGAGTCGCCGTTGTTGGTCTTGCAGGGAAGCCGGTCAAGGCGGCGCTGCTGCTCAACTACGACCCGACGGGGCCGTCTCGCCTCCTCCCCGTCGTGTGAGTCTCGATCCCCATCCATCCCCAAAGCACGGGCGATGTTTGGCTACTTCTTGGTCGTAGGCAGCAGCCGTCTTTATCACTGAGAATCGACGCCGCTGGCTTTTGGGTTATTGAATTGGGTATTGACACTGTGAAAAATGTTTTGTTTAGTGAGGAGTATTTAGGTGGAGTTTTATGACTTAAGCATTATTCGTTTACTGCCAACGGTAGCAGCTAAGTAATTTAGAGGTGTTCTAATTTGATTGAAGGAGGATATGGATTTTGATGAGTTCGATAAATGCCAAACTGTAGGGGCGGTCAGTCATGAACTAGTGGTAGAAAAAGGTATCACTGACTTATCGGTTTACAACCCATAACTGCTGACACAGTTGAAATGCCAATTTGATAAACAACAACGACAGTTCCAAGTATGGTTTTATCAGCTCGCTTGTTGGTAATTTTGGTTCAGTCTCATATACCTTTGAATGTTTAATAAATGAAAAAACACATAGTTTAATATGTTCATGCATATAATATGTTCCAAATATATTTCTTATCTTTTTAACATTCCACTATGCTTACTTCATTCAATTTGCTCTCCAAATTTGTAAGGAAGAGCCATAACTATTGGAAGTGGTAGGGCCACATTTTCTATATAAATGTACTTACTCAGTTATCGTATTCATATTTTGTCAGAAGCTTGTACATGGAAATTTTTATCAGATCTCCTAGAACTAAATTGAGGAATACTTTATTAGATATGGAGTCTAAACGGCAGATGTGAATATGCTAGATAGATTTCAGTATCGAAGAAATGAACTTATTTGTTGTGATACAAGAATCCTGAAGTTCCCGAGGTTGAAAGTTTACAAATATTCTTTTTTAACTGCCCAGAGCAGAGCAAGAAGGAACTGAGCTGAAAGCTGTTGATCTGCAACCATTTCTAGACTTTGTTCGACGGAACAATCTGCAGATGGAATTCTTCTCTATTGGCTCAAACCAGTGTAAGATTCACAATCTTAATCTGAATCTACCTTACCTCTTATAGAAACATCAAGCACTAATTATATATTTGTTATCTCCAGCAATACTGTTATTACAAGTTCTGCATTTGCAGATTTGGTCACCTCAATCCATGAACATTGGTTCTGTGCTCGTTGCGTTAATGCAATACAGCCAGAAGGTGAAGGAGTTATTGTTATGGAGATTGGAGCTTACTTGTTAGTTTGTATGTACGTATCTCGTCGTTCAACTTTTGATGTACAGAACTCAACTATCAAGTTTCCTTTAGTTACTTTGATTATACAGGTGTGTTTCTGCCAAAAATTTATTTTACTGGCATTGCTATCTTAATGCACAGGTATGATGGTTCTCTTGGTTCTGCTTCACAAGCAATGGTGGCCGCTGATCAGTTTGCATGGCACTTTAATCGAAGAACTCACTAACTTCTGATTTTCGTTAGTTTCAGGTGTGAGATCTGAGACAAGCCTAGACATTGTTGATTGAAATCATTCTTCTAAACTTTAGTGTAACTGCCTAATATTACTGTTCTCTTGGGTTTAGTAGCCATGTTAATGTAATGGCTATTAGCTATTTTCTGTAAGACAGATATGTTTGAGGCAGTTTAACTAAACTTATTAGGGCATATCTACTTAGTAGTCCTAAGTCCACAAAAGCTTTGTATATTTTGTGGGAAGGCTTTAAGGCTTTAATTTTGAATTTTTGACTAGTTGTAGTGGTGAGATATTCGATGGCCTATTATTTAATGTTAAAGCTGACCATGTTTGTGAGAATGAAAGGAAGAAAAGATGGCATATTTTCCTATTATTGTTATTACTGTAGGTATGTCTAGGACATAAAGACTGAACCGAATTAACTAGTGAAGTGAAGAGTTTTAATTTAATCTTTGCCTATCAAACAAGTGCTAAATGTATTGAAGTATAATTATTTGTAAGGTAGTATAAGATCAGTGGGAAAGTCCTCCAGCTGCTTGTTTATATATTCTGGTAGTTTCTGTACAAACTTCCACTCCATTATATTCAATTTTGGATTTTGACATGATTTATCCTCCCACAATTTTTTTATTGTTATTGCAAATTTTTTTAATACAAACAATAATATTGCACAATTACTTTAGCAGTATTAATGACCATTATAGGTTTTCACAATTATATTAGAGAAAAATACTGGCACATATTAAGTCTAATAGCAGCGATATCTTATCCAATGTTCTTGGGATCCAAATCGCAATGTCTTTTGTGCATTCTGAAATGGTTTTTAACCTTAATAGCTGGATTTTAAGCTTTTTGATGGAATTTTGTTTACATGCTTTACAGATGTGTTTACGTAATGTCAATGTGCATGCTCAAAATGGCAAATGTGAAGTTAAATAACTATTTACCAATAATTATTTTTCTCTCCTTATCACACCCACACACACACAGAGATCGAAAAGTTAAAACTGTTAGAATGAGGCAAGATGAGGTTCCCTAGAGTTTTTGTTTTTGTTATTAGAGACAGATTTTAGTAAAAATTTAGTGGCCATATTGCAACATGTAATAATTATGGTCATGGCTACGGTAGCATCTGTAGTTGTTTGGGTCTTTGGGCATAAGCAGTTCATATGACAAATCAAACTAGTTTCCTTTCATGATACAAGATTTGTAATGTATCACAATAGTTGGGTGCACGGCTTATTTGTTTACCTTATTGAGTATAATTTATTGACCTTAAGTTTAATAGAAGACTTCTTTTTTTAGATTGGATACCTTTCTCTACAAGCATGATCTCTTGGATAATCTAGACTAGAGTGCTCTGGTATTTATTTAGAGTTCCATTAAGTGCATACACTTATACTTTTAGGCCCCGTTTGGTAGGGATTCTTCTCTCTGATTCTCAACAGAATCAGTAGAATTCCTGTCAAACGGGTTATTTTGAAACTAATTATAAGAAAAATCACTTCAAATGATTCAGCAGTTTTACATAGGGAGTGAGAATTATCTAAAAAGCAGTTTCTTCCCAGAATCATCTGAAACCAGTTTCTCCCAAAAATCACCTGAAAATCACCTAAAATACTGTTCTAATTATTACTTTATTATATCGATTCTGATTCTCTCCAGAATCTGATTCAGAAAAATCAGAATCTAGAATCAGAGAATTATAGAATCAAGAATCTAGAATCAGAGAATCAGAGAATCAAGAGCTCTACCAAACGGGCCCTTATTAATCATCTTGTAGATTCGCATCAGTTCATGTGTCATCTCCATATGAATGGCATGGTAATCCACATCCCACATAAAGACTGAATGCGTCGGTCTGGAAGGCTTTCTCGTCAGGTTTGATAGACTGGGAATGACTTTGCTCTTGGTGTAAGTTTGTTTCGATTGAAGAGTTGCACAAATATATTGCTTACAGATGACGTTTTTGGCATTTCAAATTGAAAATTGGTGGTGTAATATGCAATTAGCAACTTCTACGTGTTTTTGTACAATTGTATATCGGTTTTTCGATTGTCATAAGTTTGACTTTTTGCGCTTTTCATATGCTTAAAGAGAAAATTGTATTGTGCATACAATGACTTGCTGGTGCTGCAAGTGAACAAGTACTTTAAAAAGTGAACAATTGAGTCACGGCTTGGTTTGTCTGATGTGCCAAAATATTGGTTAATTAGCCATGAAGCTAGTATATATCATGGCTCACACCCCCAACTTGCCAAGTTATCATACCACCTTGCACATATCTTCATCTATCCCTAGCTTCAGTTCATTACCTAAAGACAATCAGCGGATCAAACAGGCTTAAGCTAGCTATCCGGAAGAGCTGGTCTGCAGTGGTTGTGAAGAAAATGTGTGCGATTATTAAAGAAAGGACAATACATGCATGCTCTTTGATAAGTTCAGATGACAGGACATAGCATGTACCTCTGTTTCAAATTCTTGTTATTCTACTCCAAATTTTATGCAAATCTTAAAAATATAATTGATGTTTAAAGTTTTTTTAGTGATAAATCAAGTCACAAAATTTTTGAATAAAATTAATGGTCAAACATGATGTAAAAAATCAACGGTGTCATATATTAAAAAATAAAGATAAATTTGTATCAAAATACTTTTGAAACGAGTGTATACCCAGAATTCTTAGGAGTCGTTCTCACGATCTAAAACACTTTAAATATTTTTCGCATCCCACCTTTAACCAATGCAACCATACTTGCTTTGAAAAAATGAATAAGATATAATTAGTAAGAATAACAATATATTTTATCACACCTTTTAGTTTAATATGAGTTTTAGTTTAATATGAGATTTGATAGAGCGACAAGTAAATTGAAATGGGGCGAGAGAGCACGTAACAAATAGGCAAAACTGGTACTTGAACACTCATTAATTTGCAGTCATTCACCAAAACAATTGATTTTTTCATACGGGTCGAAAGACATTTTCCTGTGTAGAAAGCCTGCCCGCACGTGCGAGAGGGTCTGAAAAAAAATCAAATTTTTCTGTATGGGCGGCGTAACCGCACAAGAAAATCGATTATCCCGTGCGGGCGACTTAAGAGGCCCGCACGGGATAATCGATTATCTCGTGCGGGCTACTTAAGTCGTCCACACGAGAAGATACATTCGTCCTATATTACATATTGAATTATTGAATTAAATTGACAACTAATATCACATCAAAAATTACACAAAAATAATTTCACATCATCATCACAATTTTACCATATTCATATGTATAATTTTATAACAAATTTTACAACAATTTCTACAACAAATTTTACAATACAGTAAATTTTACAATACAATGTGGTCGGAGGATGCGACTGCAGTCGGAGAAGGCAGCGGTGGTGGCGGCGGCGGAGGAGGAGGAGGAGGCGGTCGCGGTCGCGGCAGCGGTCGGAGGAGGAGGCGCTCGCGGTCGGAGGTGGCGGCGGCGGAGGAGGAGGAGGAGGAGGAGGAGGAGGCGGTTGCGGTCGCGGTCGCGGTCGGAGGAGGAGGAGGAGGCCATGGTTGGAGGCGGAGGAGGAGAAAGAGGCGGCCGCGGTCAGTGGAGGTGGCGGCCGAGGAGGAGGAGGCGGCGGCCGCGGTCGGTGGAGGAGGGCCGAGGAGGTAGAGGAGGAGGAGGTGACGTTAGAAAATTTCGTCGGGAGTTAAAAGATTTTGGAGCCAACGCACACCTATATAGGCGGTGGTGATCATCGCGTGAGGGCAGTTTAAGTGCCCACATGAAAAGATTATCTTTCCGTACGGGCGACTTAATGGCCCGCACAGAAAGATTATCATTTCGTGCGGGCCGCTTAAGCCGCCCGCACAGAAAAACTATCTTTTCGTGCGAGCTCCTTAAGTCGCCCGCACGCAATAATCTATAAATCTTATGGACTACAAAAATTATAATAATATCTAAATTTGGTCAGAAATTTTTATAAATCGACATGACAACTTATTTTTGTTCTATAACACTATCATAAAAAATTCAATCAGTTTTGATCAAGTGAGACTATATGTTGTTAATAAATGGTTACACCTCTGTTGCATCTAAACATTTCAAAGTTTATATACCTTATAAGAAGCTATGATTAACATGGCAACTCATATATAATTAATATATTCCTTTTGAAGCTTGAGTTTACATTGCAATCCTAGACTATATGCTTCTCTAGAAATATTGTTTCTCTTTTGCCCCTCTCTATTTTTACTTTTCATCTGATGTTGTTGTTTTTTTAGAAAAAATTAATTTTTTTGTTTTATTTTTTAAATATTTTTTTGACTTAGGAGCACACGAGAGGTAACCATAGAAAATTTAATCCTAAACAAGCGAAAGACGTGACCGGTGGAAAATTCAGAAGACACGCTCAGAATCCGAAAAAAAGCTTCCGGGCTCGAAAAGGCAACCTTCGGAGATGTTTTTGGGAAAAATAAAATTGCCAAATGCGACGAAGCTGCGGATGAACACATCCGAAATTTTTTCCTCATTGATTTTCATATATGGAACGTCTCGATCGGAGTCCGTATGCAAAAGTTATGGCCGTTTTTAAAAACCGACTCCAAGTTAGAGGACGAAACGAGAACAATACATGCAAAAACTTGTTACATGTGCACAAACTACATTATATATGCAGTGGCTACTCTGTTATAGTTTCATCTAAATGAACTCTAAAATTTTAAGTTTATATACCTTATATGAAGTTATAAACTTGTATGTATCTCAAATTTGTATATAACCTTAACATTAACTCAATACATAACATATATGAGCATCATTTCATGCGGCCCACTTAAGTGACCGCACGAAAAAATGAATTCTCCCGTGCGGCCCACTTAATCGGTCGCACGGGAAAATGGATTATCCCGTGCGATCGCTTAAGTGGGCCGCACGGGATAATACCGCATTATCCCGTGCGGCCCACTTAAGCGACCGCACGGGATAATCCATTTTCCTGTGCGGTCGATTAATTGGGCCGCACGGGATAATGTATCTTCGGTCCGTCTGAAACCTATCGGGGTCTCGTCTAGAAAAATCGTTTCTCCAGTAGTGACACACCGCAATATAATTTTCATTCTCATACTCGCCTCAAAGATACTAATTCCTCCATCTAAAAATATTATTTTTAGCTAACAATACAAATCTGAAAAAAAAACTAGAATGCTCTCTATTTTAGCAAACTCCAACATATTTGTCCCCACTTTAACAAACCCAAAAATGAAATCTTTATTTAGAACTAAAAACTTAAACACTAACCTCAAGATGTCACGTAAACTCAAATGATGAGATGGAGAGACAAGCTAGAGAGGAGAGAGACAAGGAACCACCTTTATGCAAGAGGCGGCAATCTTAACACAATTCAAAATAAGAAGAGGAAGTAAAAGAATAGACTGTGCAAACAAATATTTACTAATGTATTAGTGTAGAGATATATGTTAATTTATGAAATGATGATATAGAAAAAATTATAAAACTTACTCTAAATAAAATGGGCTAAAAATAAAGTCTCTTCTAAACACAACAGAGTACAAAATATAAATCACTGTGGAAAGGAAATAGTCTATTTTTACAAACCCCCCAACACACACTCTCACACACACCTTTTAACTTACGCAAGTATGATAATTAACTTTTTTTTTTCAAATTACATACTATTCACCCATTGACAAGTCCCCCACCCCCAATAGTTTTGTTATGAAAGTCTGAAAAATCAACCTTAATTTTATTTTCAAACTAGGCATTATTCACCCATTGACTTTTCAAAACTAAAATTTACTTTACACCCTTCACCTAAACCAGGCTGTTATTTATACTTATATAGTTTTAAAGCTACTTGTTACCGTTGACATCACTTAGGACTGTCAACGAACCCTGCCTAGGCTCGAGCCGAGCCTATGAAACCTCCGAGCTTTCAGCCAGGCTCGATTCGAGCTCGATTAAACTCTTGATTTGAGCTCGATTAAGCTTGAGCTCAACTATGGAGCTTGGTTTGTAAGTAGAACCGGATAATCTCTTACAAAATTAATTGATTTTAGTTCATCATATTAATAGAAGAGGAAAAAGGGAACAAAATAAATATATGATACCAATACAAGATACTTCATTGTATGGGATACATAGAAATAACATATTTGATTCCCTATTGTTAAATAAACAATAAAAACCATATATTGCTAGGCTCGTTGGAAACTCGAGCTCGACTCGACAAAGCTCGCGAGCTTTGGAAAAGGCTCAGCTCAGGCTCAGGCTCAGCTCGTCTAGAGCTCGAGCAGCTCGCAGGCTTCGAGCTTTTTCGACAACCCTAACATCACTTTCAATCTTTGTCCATTATTCCTTAAAAATAAATTTGTATATACTTAAAATATAGAAGCCATCCAAATACAATCTATTACAAGGATAAACATACAAATTTCATTCATTAGAGTTGAACAATTTGGAAAGGGTTAAGTTTCACCCCATCAGTTAAACGAATTATGAAGGATTAAGTCACTATATGGCGGCTAAAACAGGTTTTTCCTGGTGACCAACAGCGTCGCCAGAGAACAAAGGCCAGTGAAAATACATCATCTTCGCTGGCGGTTCCCAGCCGCCAACGAAAATACACTTCGCAAGTGGTTTATGACATGTGGTCCGCCTGTGAAGATATTTGAATTTTTCTTCTGAAACCATATTTGAAAGTATTCTTTTCGCATACATACATACATGCATGCATATATATATATATGTATGTATATATGTATATATATGTCTGTGTGTATATATGTATGTATGTATGTATGTATGTATGTGTCACATACCCAAATTCTAGGGTCAAGAAATTTTTGTCAAAACCAAATGACAGTGAAAGTTCTTCGATTTTGAGAACCAACAATTTTCATTTCTAACTTTAGGAAAAGTACCTCAACCTATTGCACGATTAAAATTTGAGAACAAATTAAAACTTTTCCATTCTTAACTTAGAACATAAATGCCATCAAACATAAGTGCATACATGTGCATAATGCATGCTTTGGCTCGAGTCCATTTGTGCATTTGGGATTTTGGATTGCATTTCATAATAGGTGTCATGAGCCTAATCTAAAAGATTTATTTCACTAAAATCAAACCTACAACCAACCTTGGATGATACTATGTGAACACAAAAATTTAATTCAAACATCATCTCCTCAGCTCAAGAAAAATTTAATATAAAGCCCTATAACCAAATTAGATGCATTTACAAAGTGGGAACACTTATACATGGAAAGGTTACTCTAATTTCCTAAAATAATCTATACTAGGTAAAATCATGGAAAAATTCATGAAGGTGCCAAACATTATATTCAACTCAAAATAATTTTGGAACAATTTAATAACCAAGTTTGATATCTCAAACAAATTAAAGAAAAACAGTCCTGTGGGTCAAAATTAAAGTCTCTTATCGGCTAAAATGATCACTTGCCTAAAGGTTCATTAAAATGCACATAAGTGTATATAGGAAATAATTTGTTCAAATACTAGGTTGGTTATCATGAATAAATATATATATATTTTAGAATTTTCTCCTCTGTTTAAGTCTCCTAGAAATTCAAACTAGTTTCTAAATAGCTCATCTTTGTTTAATTTATGTGAACAAACCACAAATGAATTTCGTGTGCAACCAAAGAAAATGGAATCTAGGTATACTCATCTACCTCCAGTAAAATTTGCACGAGTTTATCTGGTCCACACATCAAGTTATGAAGCTACAAAGTTAGAGGGAGAAAATAATCCGAAAAATCGTCCAAAAATCAAATGTACCTAAGTTTCTACCCTTACCACTTGGCAGCCATTCTGAGTCGCCCACACCTTGTGCCAAGCCTCCAGCTGACCGGGAATGCGAGGACACGCAAGTCGACCGCGCTCTGGACGCTGGCGACGCGTGTGCCCGACGTGTCAACGCGCCACGCCTCTCCTCTTGCTCTCAAACCTCCCTAGACCAGTCGCCCAACTCCATGCATCACCTCAGTGCCAACCAAATCGAGAGAGGAAGCCTTAGCTCTCCCATTTCCCCCTCTTCTTTATCGCTGGCCGTGGGGAAAACGAAGGCCGCCGTCGCCAAAGAGCCACGGTCATGACCTCTTCTGTCGTGTTCCATATTCTCCTCACCATGCCAAAACTTTTCCTTTTGACCACATTCCATTTTGTCCACTGCAGCCACGGGAACTCTGCCCTACCATCGCCGCCCTGTAACGTGCACCGAAGACCACGACCAAGTCGTCGTCGCCGTTCTGGCCAACTCCGACCACCACCGGCCAAGCCACCACGCCAACCTCATCGCCTCGCCCGAAGCAACAAATTTCCCCAACGGAATCGAGCCAAAATGCCATGAATCCGGAGATCTCCTCTTTCTTCCTCAAGTCCGGCCAATGACCACCACCGTTGATTTCTCATCCTTGGGTGACCCATTGTCCAATTCTTTGCACATGAACCATCCCTAGAATCTCCTTAACACGAGAGACGTGCATGCATGGCAGTTTGTCGAATAGATTGAGCTATCACCATGCAACCGGAGCAGAATGCCGTCGCCGGAGCGTTTTTCACATCGCCGTCATTGTTCATGCTTCGACAGCACGTGCGTGACCCCGGGTGAGTCTCCAGAGACCCTGTAGCCACTTTTGCATGCCTTGATTTGTGTTATTATGGACTAGAGCTTAACATGCATGAACACACCGAACCAAGCCACCGCTCGCGCAGTCGCTGCCATTGATTTCGACCATCGTCGTCGATGAGTCCACCTACATGTGCGCAAGAATCTTACGCACCTTTCTTCTTTTGGTCGCTCCCCCTGAATCGCCGCCGTTAGCCGTTGGCGCAGCCCCGAACCTCGCCGTCGCGCCCTGCTCTGCCTGGCCGCCTCACACTTCTTCCCTGTGTGTATGACAAGCGAGCCCCACATCATCAGGCGCCAGGGACTCCTCCTCAAAACAGCTAGACACTGACAGGTGGACCCCACGTATTATGATTTGAAAATATAAAAGAGAAATAACAAAAACAATATCTTTTCAACAGGAAATTGTACAAACTTGTAAAATCCATATAAAATTTAATAAGACTCATTTTGGGATGGACAAAATTTCTGTCAACTCACAAAATGATGGACTTTAAGGTAGAAGTATAAAACTTGGCACTCACAGTGCAAATTTTGTCTCTAAAATTTAAATAAGGAAAATCACACATAAAGTTTGCACCAAGTTATAAAATATATAGAAAATCCAATTTAACATATTTTTGGACAAACTTAAATTCTATAGATGCACCAACTTACACTCTTTATTTAGAAAAAATAAAAACATATAGTTACTTTGTACCAGATGCCTCTAAGGCTATTAATATTAAAATGATGTGATTTAGATGAGCTGAACTTTAAATATTAATGTAAAATTAATTCATTTTAACTCCTTTTTGAATAAACTCAAGTTCTGTAGAATCACCAAAATACATACATACTTTCAAAGTATAAAATAAAAGTATGTGCTTACTGTGTAGTAAAACCTCTTAAATATTTAAATAAGAAATAAATAACTTAATACACACTTCAACTTGTAAAATTGGTAGGAAATTCATTTTTAATCAATTTTGGATGAACCAAGTTTCTATAGGACCAGCAAATAATGAAATTGCATTAGGTAAAATAATATGGTCACTCATATGCCAAATAATGTCCGTAAACCCTACAAAGAAAACATAGGTGCTAATAATAGTAGTTAAGTACTATATATATGTATGTATAAATATATATATATATATGCACATTAGCTCCAAATAAATCAAAATAAAACTTGTTGGACCATAGAAAACACTAAGTTCCATCCCTAACCATCAAAACTAGGCACACTTAGCTCATATAATAAATATCTAGGTTAGTATGTTAAAACAATGACATAGATCACCTTTAGTTGCAAAAGTATGAAGTAAAATAATAAAAGGGTCTAAACTGGTAGACTTAAAGTGGATTAAATAGCAAATGTATTCAGTTAACTAAATCAAAAGGTAACATGTTTTGGACCTACAACTCTAAAGTCATGCGCTTATTAAACAATATAGACCTAAAACAAGTTATACTCAGGTAAAATACATAATAAATTATTAGTAACTCCAAAAATTGTGAAACCAAATGTGTTAGTCTTGAAAAACACACCTCAACACCCCTAAAATGTTGAACCTAATAAAAATCACTTTACAAAGATATTTTAGAACACTACCTAACTAACTACTACCCTATACCGAGTAAACTTATGAAATTTATAACTCCTAATATAGTAAGATAAATTAGAAATTCTTTCACCTAAATTTATTTTAGATCAGTACCTACTCAGTATACACAAATCAGGCATTTTAGAACATTTTGGATTTTTGCCTATTTTTGGTGTTTAATTGCATATCGTGCATTTTATTTAGATAATTGCATAAACGGAGAAGGAGTGGATTAGATGCTGACATTTCTTAAGATCAAGGCAAGTTTTTCCCCTTCCATCCTTTGAACACTTTGAATCCAATGATTTGAGGGATGAAATTATTTGTTTGAAAAATTTTCATATGAACTTAGACTATATTAGTATCTAAAATATGGTTATGGTAGTTATGACCTATTTGCCGCATCTACTACCTTGAATAATTGTATTCTTTGCTGTTTGTACCCCTAGAAATGGTTAGAGTACATTTTCCTTGTGCTCAAGTGGGGTTTATATATGTTTTATGCCATTACTTGCTTAGCCTTGCTTAGAATTATGGAAATGCTCATTCCATCGATAACTAAAGTGTTATTTTAATAAGTGAACCCTTGCTGAAATGGGTTGAATATGATGAGTATTTCCGAACTAAAATATGTAAAAATATGAATTAGACTTGGGCGGCAAGTGACATGCATATGGTGTTAGTTGTATGCCGATAGGAGGAGAGATGCTTGCCCAAGTCCGTAAGGACCGAACTTGTGTTATCAACTTGAAGTATTCCGTACATCCACATGTGCTAGTATGAGATGGTCTAAGCTAATTAATCTACTTAGCACCTAGCCTTGCACTATGGTAGGCCGGTGTGTATGGGTTCGGATAACCCAGAGAAACTTCCTATTTACCCCGATGTGATAGTTTAGGTAACTAAGTATGTCCAATACAACAGTATTGTGCCACATGGGTGGGTTCCTGTCGTGTCCGCCACCACGGCGTTAAGTTTAAGGTGAGGCCATGCCACTTAACGGTTTTAGATCATATTCCAGTATGCCTAGGATGAAGGAACACGTATCGTGCTGGTGCAATGTTAGGGATTAAGTAGTGTAAAAGCTTCGTTATGACCTCTAGATCACACTCAACATGAAGAGTGTGGTAGAGTCTTGCAAACTCAAAACCAACTAGAGTGTTCATATCATGTGGGTAAAGTTGTACAAACTCTGCAGAGTTCTCTAAAATTAATCGATTAGCCGTGATCACGGTCAAGAGCGCTTTGGTGAAATGTCATGAGTATAGACTCTATTATTTCAAAAATGTGAACATGTGACTTGTCTTGAAAATGGCAAAATGTATTGAGTTGTGTGAGTGTGATGATATATACTATGACATGTTGTCATGGAGGACAACAAGATGATGATAATGATGGAGACAAAATGAAATTGATGACGAAATATAGAACTTGATTTGTTAATTGATTTGTCAACTCTTTTATAAAAGAATTATGAAACAAAACTTGCTTTATGATGAAATTGAGCTACATATATATAGACTCCCTTTGAATTTATGCCTTACATGTAGTATGTTAGGTTTGACTTGTGCTTGTCAGTACATTAACTTGTTAATGTACTGACCCTTGCCACTGAATTATCCTTGCTTGCAGATTTTGACTTAGTCCTTGAGTGATACGGGTTTTCGATTCGCTTCTTCTAGGACTTTGACTTAACAGGGTAAACCCCTAGTCGATGTGCTTGTGGTTGGGTAGACAAGCTTCCGTTGTTCTCTAAGTTATATTTACTTATTTGGCCGGTCGGCCTGTGTAACTATTAAATTGATGTAAGTCTTTAAATCCCTTTCATCTTAAATGTACTTGCTATGAATATCCATACATAAGATGAAAGTGTGAATCTAGTGCACATCCTGAGAACTAGATATACATGAGTATAGTTGAGTATATTTGAGATGTTGTAGATCTATAACCATTTTTGTCAAGTCTCTTGAATGTGTAACACATTTGATCGTCGTCTTCGAATGGTTTAACGGACACATCTCAGGCTGAAGTTGACTAGCAGGCTAAAGGCCCAACAATATCTCCAATATTCTTCTCTCGAGACATCGGGCATTCCATTATGTTTGTTCGATGAGTTGAAACGTTTCACTTCATCTTGCAGATATAATGGGAGGACCGAGTGACTCCGACAGTATGTTGTATGTATGATCGAGTAATCGATAATATAGTTTTTTAATTACTTGAAACCGCTATTGATAATTAATATACATGCACACAATATATGAAAATTAAGACACAAATAATGCAACATATTAATTAATTAATATACTTAATTTTCAAGTACTTATATATATGCACATAAATATTGGATGATCACATCCAAGTACTTAAATGTTTTATAACTCGACCGATACGTACGTGAAGTTTAAATTATAGGCTTGCTCCAGTTAATAAGTATCTCATTTGTCGGGTCATTCAAAGGCGCTTCTTTATCGAAAAATCTCCAAAGCTTATGACAACACTCATGAAAAATGAAATAGCATATATCTCATTGTATGTTCATGGCATCATCATCAAGTTCCCTTCTTTCATTCTTTGGGAATTCTGGAAACTGCATTGAGATCATGGCAACGGAATTTGTTAGCAATTCAAAGTTTGCGATTAATTTAAATGAGTTCTACTTACAGCTCCATAGTCTGTGCAATATCTCCCATTGATCCTGAGGTATTCGCAGATATAATATCCACGTAGTACACTTCCCTTCAGTTGCTTGTGGCTCTTTCAACATCAATATAAAGTATATTAGTTAACTAATTGGATATGCACATGCAAGTATAAATAAGTAGTATTATACATTCATAATTAATTACGTACCAGTCACTTATTGTGGATGAGTATTTGGTCTCTTATTTGCAACCGTTCTCCGTCTTTCGCGTAATAATAATATTAGGCACTGTTTGAGAAAATAACTAAATTAGGAAGAGTTCATAGATAACAACATGTCATGACGTCTAAGAATATATATATATATATATATTACAGTTCTAAAATTGCGAGGAATTCATGATATGTACTGGCCTTCCTATCGAGAGAATCCAAGACCACAACTTCGCCATACTTTGGATATAGAAGAATACTCAAAGTTGTATGGGGCGTAGATGCTTCTTTTGTCTTGCATAGAGTGCAGTGCTACACCTATGTAAGTAGCCAACTCCCTCATTTTAGACCCATCCCACTCTGCTATGTACCCATCCCTCTCTGCAGGAGACATGGCCTGAAAATCTAGCGATAGCTTATCCATGTTTAACTTGAAGGTGTGGTTTGGCTGACTTATTCGACAAGGGTTTAGGCAACCGACAGGGCATCACTTCTGTTTTGATGTAATTCATCATGTCCTGATATGTACTGACCTTCCTGTCAAGAAAATCCAAGACCACAACTTTGTCATACTTTGGATATAGAAGAAAACAGATCCAATGGTCACTAAAAAAAATGACACGAAATGATAATTTATTAGTCGAGACATGATTAAGTATATAATTGTAGTAGATATAAAAACTTACTCAAAGTTGTATGGGGCATAGATGCATCTTTTGTCTTGCATAGAGTGCAATGCTACACCTATGTAAGTAGCCATCTCCCTCATTTTAGACCTATGCCTTTCTGCTATGTACCCATCTCTCTCTGTAGGAGACATGGCCTGGAGATCTGGCGATAGCTTATCCATGTTTAGCTTGAAGGTGTGTTTTGGCTGACTTATTCGACAAGGGTTTAGGTAACCGACAGGCACGTGCATCGCTTCTGTTGTGATGTAATTCATCCTGCAAAACATGGATGATGAAATTAGCTAGTCCCGACGTGCACTTACAGACAAAAAAATGTAGCAGTCGTGCACTTACAGACACCAAATGCCGATCAAATTTGCGCCGAGCTTGACCCAATGGTAGAGGGCATGCATATTCTTGAAATAAATATGTAATTGGCATGGCCCGCTCATGAAAACCTCCGCTAGCACGTCAACGGTTGTTGATCTAACCCCTTTTATTCTGTTGGCAATCATGTACCATTCATGCCATATTTTTAGTTGCCAAGGTCCTGCTGCTAATTTCCAGGCTGAAAATAATGCTTTGCCATTCTCAAAATTCTCTGGCACATCTTTGGTGGCCAAAATCCAAATTTCTATCCAAGCTTATTTTCAGGGCCTCTGCTTTCCTTTTATTATCATCAATCTTGTTTTTCCCCTTGACATCCCCTCCCTACCTGTGAATGCTTTCACCATAAACTTCTCCTTAGATGCAACTTTTAGCTTTGTGCTTGTGCGCTCTTATGTTTACGGGAAGTACGTTACCCCAGCTTCTTCTTCATGTGTCGTTGTTTCTTCTAGTTGTGTCGTGCAAGGTTCAACCTGTTGAGGCGCTTCAGGCTCTTCTACACACTACTTGAGAAAGCCACACTAGTCCCGGTTCGTAACCTTCAGTAGTCCTGGTTGTCAAACTGGGACTACAAATCCGGGACTAGAGATGGACTATCTCTAGTCCCGGTTAAATAACCGGGACTAGAGATGCATCTTTAGTCCCGGTTGAAGCCACCAACCGGGACTAAAGGTGGCGGAGCCACGTGGCCGGCTCCGCAATCTTTAGTCCCGGTTGGTGGCTTAAACCGGGACTAAAGATTAATTTTTTTTAATTTGCTATTTCTACAGCAGTATTGCTATATATATATTACACCTATATTATATTACACATAAATATATAATTTACACACATTTAAATGAACTTAAGAAAGGAAATATACATATATTACCAAAATATGTACAATATTCATACATGTTTCCTAGCTAGCTTATAAAAAATTGTCTCTAATCTACTTTGCTGTGGTTTAGCTACTAAAACTAATGAAGAACTCCCCCGCGGGATCAACGACCTGCTCGTTAATAAATCCCATCAAATCTTCCTGAGCGGCTTGTATGAAAGTCTCGTGGGGGAGGTCGTTTCTTACTCGCATAAGCTGTCATTAATTACAATAAATGAGAAATAAATATGTGAAGTGAATAAGAAATCAAGACGTAATGTATGAATTGGTGTTATACGTACATCTAGATCATCGATAGTTTTAACTTCGGTCACAAAGCGGTGAATGTAGTCGCAGACATAATATCCACATAGGTTGGTGTCCTGCGACTGTTTTGCACATTAAAAGAGAAACGACGACATATTTAATATGCATTTCATATTTTAGAACATAATAATGATTCAACTCAAATTAGGAGCAGGCATGTTACTCACTGGAAACTTCATCCGCACAGAGAGCTTATCTTTCCAATTTCCGCGAACATTACCCCGAAATCGTTCCCATGCCCTACGTGCAGTTGAAAGTTAGCACGTAATTATCCGAGAACCGCATATATGCAATAGAAAGTAAGATGGCATTACCTGTTAAACAGTTCAAATATGTGGGAGTACGTGGACTCTGGTTTATCCATTGAGTCAAAGACATGGATCTTTGACTGACCCATGTCAAGTACTAGTAGAATCCAGTGGAATCTGTAAATTAGTTTAGATGACACATATGAAACTTTATGTATGCACAGGATTGAAATTGGTTCGGAAAGAAAGAAAAAACTTACGCAGTATTATAGGGCAGAAGGATGAAGGACCGGAAGGGTTGCTTCACAAGCGCGTTGTAAATGTTGTCCACTGTGTCATTAGGAAACTGATCAACTAATGGACCGTTGATTTTCCGTGGATCCATGAATCCATGCTTGGTGCATTCGTGCTTGTTGCAGTATTGGATCGCCATTCTACAACGGTTAAAAAGAATTTTAGTCAGCTAAATTTAAAGAGGTAAGAAACGAAATAACTGGGCGATACTTACAAAACCCGCACGGTTAGAAGTGAGACGTCGAGGGCATCACGTTGGTACAGGTCGAATATATCTTCGAATCGGATATAAAGGTAGTCATCTCCATCGAAGAAGTAGTCAATTGAATATTTGCATGTTATCATGTCTTCACCCTTGCTGGATCGTTGCATGTACCACTGATGGAAGCGGTACATCTGAGTTAGAAGCCTTTTCACGAGATCCGGCTTGACGAGAGGCTTTCCAAGGTTGAACTTGTATTTAAGCTGAGCCTTCGCCAGGGGTGCACGACCGTGTAATTGATCCATATTAATTCCAGCTTCTTGAATGAATTGTCTTAAATTAGGTCCAATATTTGGGATCGTGCTGAACTCCATAGGCTTCTGTGGTTGCATGCCAAGCTGGGGTACATCTTTGCCCGCTTTCTTCGCCCTGCTTGAGGCCGACCGCTTTGGTGTGGGTGGCGACGTCTTCTCAATTCTCTGAGTCTTTCTTGGACGACCGCTTGATATTAACGACGTGCTCTTGGATGATGACCGTTTAGGAGTCGGTGCTCGTTGTGGCGACGGAGGAGGGTTGGAAGGTGGTGGAGTTGGAGACGGCCGTTTAGGAGTCGGTGCTCGTGGAGGCGACGCAGGAGGCAGAGGAGGCGGAGGCGGCGAAGGAGGCGGAGGAGACGGCCCACGTGGAGGCGAGGGCGGTGGAACGATAGGAGACGCTGTTCGTCCGGGGAATTTTATGAAGATCTTCCTCCAGAGAAATATTCCATGAGTCGTTTCTCCTAGCGTCGTCTCCCCGTCTCCTCCGGGGATATGTAGCCCTAGATCTTCATAGCCGCGTTTCACCTGTTCAATTTCAACCTTCGAGTACGAAGGTGGAACGGGTCGGGAGTGGTAGGTGCCGTCTCGGGCTACTGGAATGGCCATGCCCGACGCGACCTGTTCGAAAAGATTGCTTATTAGTTAATAATGAACGTTGATTGACAAGTTATTCAAGAAAATATACGTACAACATAAAAGTACGAATATACCTTTATTGTTATGTTTTTCAGCGGGATGTGCAGATCACACGGGGTCCGCTGTGTGATGTCATCCACGGGGCATGGCGGACCCGGTTGAGCTTGTGGGGCGCTCGCCTTCATTTCCGGTAGACGCGCATGCAGTGCGTTGTTGGAGTTGTGCGGTTGTTGCTTGGATCCATTTGGCTAACCCACGGCTCCGCTCCTCGGCCAACCTTACGGCCACCCTTTCGTCGACAATCTGATCGATCTGCGTGAGCCTCATTTCCATCTCAGCGAATCTAGCATCATTCTCTCGCTTTGACCTCATTCGGCTCCTGTATGTGTCGATGTCAGCTTGGAACCCGTATTTCCAAGGGACGACGTCTTTTCCTCGCGTACACCCCGGGTGCTCTGGGTTTTTGAGGCTGAGCGTTAGCTCGTCCTTCTCTCTATCGGACCTGAAGAGCCCGAGAAACTGGCCTGCACCACCTCCTCTAACCTCCGTCCGGCTTCTAGAATTTCATCACCAAAGATCACTGTGCCATCGACGGGATTTAGTGAGCCGCCGTGAGCATAGAACCAGTTCTTTGATCGTTCCGGCCAGTTTGCTGTGCCTGGAACGATATCCCGTGCTTCTAGGTCGGCTTCCATTTTTTCTCATTTCTCCATTGCTTTTTATAGCCACCTGACCCAAGCCTGTGATGGTATTTCTTTTTTGCTGCGTTGGCCTTGTATTTTTCTATGATAGATTGCGCTTCTTCACTGGTCTTGTGCTCAACAAAAGCATCCCAATGATCTCTGAGCTTTGGAAACTTGTTAAAGTCGGTGTCCGGCCCTTCGGGATATATTTCTTGTGTAACTGTTTCTTGTAGTTCCGGAAGAGCTCGCCATTTTCTTCAACGTCCATTCCTTGACCCTTGCACGATCTCGAGTGCGGGATGGTGAACGTCAGCATTGTCGTCCACGCATCTCTTTCTCGAGTCGGGAGATAGCTCGCTCCTCTCCTTCTTTGGTAGACCGCCTCCAGTTGGCAACTCTTATGGGCACGTGATCTCTCACCACCCATCCGCTGTGCGCCACAAACTTCCTTGCGGCGTCCTCTGGGGTAATTGGTCGACCGTCAGGTGCCACCTCCGTTATGGCATGTCGACCCTCTATTTTCTTACTGAGGCCGCGTGGCCTCTTCTGTCCAGCAGAGGCAGAGGCGGAGGCGGAGCCCTCATTCCCCTCCTCGTTCCTCTGCTCGTCTCCGCCCTCGTTCCCCTCGTCGTTCAGGTACTAATCTGGATCTTCGTGTCCCTCCTCGTTGTATAACTCTGTTCCTCGTGCGATCTCATCAAGGAGAAACTGTTCCTCGTCGCGATCCGCCATTTGATTGATGTGGGTTGAGGACTTAATCAAAGAATTCTGAAAAAAAATTATTATCGGTTAATACATGTACCAATTATTTAGAAATATCATGTATGTCTACGTAAAAAAACATAGTCAGAAAAGAAGAAGATGGAAAAAATAGATGAAATCCGATAGACACCAGATCCAATTGTGCACATCCACAATGGTGATATTTTTTGAGAAGTCACTTCCTGGATTACATCTACACCGAACGACCAAACGAACGACCGAACGACCAAACGACCGACCGAACGACCAACCATTCATTCAATCTATCGTTCACATCTCCGTTCTGTCGTTCTTTCATTCACCCTCAACCCTAAACCCTAAACCCTGACGTCTGTGAGTACGATCATTTGGAGGAGATGAGAGAAAGAGATGATCTTATATGTGAGGGAGATAAGGTCAAGAGGAGAGGAAGTGGAGAGGAGAGGAGAGAGAGGATGTTGCATGCCTGTGTACGTTGTAACGACCGAACGACCGACCGACTGAACGAACGACCGAACGAACGAATGAACGAACGCACGACCAACCGACCGACCGAACGAGTGTTCGTTCGTGCGTCCGTCCGTTCGTCCACACATTCAAAATTTTAAATTCACAATATTCATGCATTAAAATTTAAATAAACAGTCCATTTACATATAAAGTCTATACAAATTTACACATACACATTGAAATAAAATTCACAAATTTACACATCCACATCGAAATCATATTCAAATCCTCCTCGTTCATTCACATTCACAAAATTTAGAAAATTCACAAAATTCATTCACATTCATATTCATTAAACATATAGCACGGCAGCGGCGGCGACGGCGGAGACGACAATGGTGGCGATGGCGATGGCATCGACGGCGGCGGCTAACCCTAGCGCGCATCACGGAGAAAAAGGGGGCGGCTAACTGCGGCGGCGCGGCGACGGCGACGAAGACCTTGGCGCGACGGTCCTGCGCGACGACGACGGCGACGAAGACGGCGGAGACGGCGTGCTGCGGCGGCGTCCTTGTGCTCGGCGACGGCGAAGAAGACGATGCAGTTGTGCGAAAACGGCTAAGTGTTTGGATCCCAGTGAAGCCCTTGCTATATATAGGTACGGCATCTATTATCCTGGTTGAAGCCACCAACCGGGACTAGAGATGATATAGTCCCGGTTGGTGGCTTCAACCGGGACAATAGAGCATACCTTTTGTCCCGGTTGAAGCCATCGACCGGGACTAGAGATGGCGGCGACCACGTGTCTCAGGTAGGTGGGCATCTCTAGTCCCGGTTCAAGCCACAAACCGGGACTAGAGATGTTTTCCCGTCCACTGAAATTCACCTCTAGTCCCGGGTGGTTTCAAAAACTAGGAATAATTATTACGATTGCCCAACTATATTGTGTTATATTCATATATAATTATAATTAACATATGTTCATATATTCATATATAATTAACATATGTTCATATAATTAACATAAAATATTATAAATTAAAATAATAACATATAATTAACATTTGTCATATTCCAAACTATTTAAAATTTAAATAATAATATATATTTAACATATGACCTATGACCTATTTGAAAAAAATTAAATTAAAATAATAACATATAATTAACATTTGTCATATTTTAAACTATTTTAAACCATAAACCCTAAACCCTAAACCTTAAACCTAAACTCTTTTACCATTAACCTAAACCCTATTTTAAACCCTAAACCCTAAACCCTCGTGCGGCCTGCGTGATTGGCATGTAGAAGGACTGCAACACGAGCTGGAACGTCAATGTCTTCTCCTCGATCTAACATCGTCTCTCATGCTCTTGGAGGTGCTCAGTTCTCATTCGTAATAGAATAGTGGCAATCTCTTCTCACTTTGTTCTACCTTGTTCTCCGATTGCTCCATCTCATCCCAATACTTCAGCACATCATCTTCAAAGATGACACCAAGCTCGTCTGCATGGCAAGAAACAAGTGTCTAAGCAACACAAATCCAGAAAGCACCATTCCTTTTCGATTAGAAAAAAGCGAGCATAATTCTTGCGTTGATCCGAGTAGAAAGAAAAGAATCATACCTTATAAAACGTTGTTTTGCATGACAGTAGAGCAGAATGGCTGGGGATGGAAGCTCGGGAAGGAGATACTGGAGAAGAGAGCTTCCTCCTCAAGCAGGTAACTATCAGGCCAAAGGCTAGTGCAATAAGACCACCAGCTAATTCATGAAAAAAATGGTTAGATCAATAACAGATAAACAGATAAACATAGACAGTCTTGCAGCCAAAAGAAGCTACTGCTATAAAATTTTCTCAGGGATGAGCATGGTTAACCATATGCATGATGCAAGGCAAAACTACATTTACCTATGTTTTTGGCTGGGCTCCATTATTTCGAGAGACATGAAGCAAATCTCACACTCCAATGAGTCGGGATCAATGAAATAGCTTATCTTAGTCGTCTCGTCCACATCCGCATCCGGTTGCTCGATGATCCGTCGAGAGGCCCCGACGTTTTCTTCCGCCTTCTTCACCGATCTTGGTCTCTTCAATATTTCATGACATGTTAACATGTCATGATCCATCGTAGTAGCCTTCTTCACCGATCATCAGTGAAGAAGATCGGTGAAGAAGGCAGGAAAAAAACATCGGGGCCTCTCCACGGATCATCGGAGCAACGGATGCGATGTGAACGAGACGACTAAGATAAGCTATTTCATTGATCCCGACTCATTGAGTGTGAGATTTACTTCATGTCTCTCGAAATAATGGAGCCCACCAAAAACATAGGTAAATGTAGTTTTGCCTTGCATCATGCATATGGTTAACCATGCTCATCTCTCGAGAAAATTTTATAGCAGAGCTTCTTTTGGCGCAAGACTGTCTTTGTTTATCTGTTTATCTCGTTATTGATCTAACCTTTTTTTCATGAACTAGCCGGTGGTCTTATTGCACTAGCCTTTGGCCCGATAGTTACCGCTTGAGGAGGAAGCTCTCTTCTCTAGTATCTCCTTCCCGAGCTTCCATCCCCACTTCTTCGTCATGCAAAACAACGTTTTACAAGGTATGATTCTTTTCTTTCTACTCGGATCAACGCAAGAATTATGCTCGCTTTTTCTAATCGAAAAGGAATGGTGCTTTCTGGATTTGTGTTGCTTAGACACTTGTTTCTTGCCATGCAGAGCTTGGTATCATCTTTAAAGATGATGTGTCAAGTATTGGGATGAGATGGAGCAATCTGAGAACAAGATAGAACAAATTGAGAAGAGATTGCCACGCGCTCATTAAGTGATGAGAACGAGAAGCGTGTCAAGAGCATGAGAGACGATGTTAGATCGAGGAGAAAACATTGACGTTCGCTCGTGTCGCAGATCCTTCTATATGCCAATCACGCAGCGCACGAGTTTAGGGTTTAGGGTTTAGGTTTAAAATAGGGTTTAGGGTTTAGGTTAAGGGTTAATGGTAAAAGAGTTTAGATTTAAGGTTTAGGGTTTATGGTTTAAAATAGTTTTAAATACGATAAATGTTAATTATATGTTATTATTTTAATTTAATTTTTTTCCAAATAAGCCATATGTTAAATATATATTATTATTTAAATTTTAAATAGTTTGGAATATGACAAATGTTAATTATATGTTATTATTTTAAATTATAATATTTTATGTTAATTATATGAACATATGTTAATTATATATGAATATATGAACATATCTTAATTATAATTATATATGAATATAACACAATATAGTTGGGCACTGTAATAATTAGTCCCGGTTTTTGAAACCACCCGGAGAGGTGAATTTCAGTGGGCGGGAAAACATCTCCTCATGTTTACATATAAATCTAGAGATGAAAATGTATATAAAATAAACACAAAATACGAAATGTTAAAATTGTAGATAGCACATGACATGTAGATAACAAAATATATAAAAAACAACCGCAAATCTATAAGAGAAAGAAGTTGCTAACCTTATAGATAGTAAATATTTGTGTATTATCACCAAAGAAGTTGCTAACCTTGACAGCACCGGACCTCTAGCTGAGAAAAATTTTGAAGATGTAAAGTGTGGCTGGCTCGGGATGGAGGAGGAAGGAGTATATAAAGAAAATCTCTAGTCCCGGTTGGTAACACCAACCGGGACTTTAGAGATGCCATCTCTAGTCCCGAGGCAACGATATAAAAATTTCAACGGCTCTCTAGGACCTTTAGTTCTGGTTCGTTTTAAGAACCAGGACTAGAGATGACGGTTCAAATGTTATCAGAGCGCCGGGGACCTTTAGTTCCGGTTGGTAACACGAACCGGGACTAGAGGTAGCATCTCTAGTCTCGGTTGGTGTTAACAACCGGGACTAAAGGTCCCCGACGCTCTGACACGCGCTGACAACATTTAAACCGGGACTAAAGGTGATCTTTACTACCGGTTCTTGACACGAACCGAGACTAATGTTCCTAGAGGGCCGTTGAATTTTTAAACCGGGACTAGAGATCATCTCTAGTCCCGGATGCAACTCAAACCGAGACTACTGTGCTTTTTGCCACTTCAACCAATGATGATTTCTCCAGTAGTGACAGGTTGGTTTAGTTGTGGCCCTGGCTGTTCAGGCACTACTTGTTGCTATAGAGGAGATGATTATTGTTGTGGAAATGGCAATGGTGGTGGCGATTGTGGAGGATGGCTAGGTGATGCATGCAGCGGATCCCTTGATCTTCCCGGTTATGCAAGGCACAAGATGGTGACCCCCGGTACCCTTGGTAGAGGATCAGTTAACCCTAACTGTATATCTTTTTTGTGCCACAATATTATCTGGTCGACCGCATCTCCAAAGTACACAATGCCCTCAGGGATTGGAAGGTCTATCTCGTACATCCGATGATCGACATTTACCGTCCGCACCTCTACCTTGGCATAGTCCTTCGGAATGTCGGTGCAGTGAAATATGTGCCCTAGAATGGCCCTTCCAATTGCAACCTGAATCGTCTTTTCTGCCCTTCCAACCAGAACAAACAATCTGCACAGAGTATCTTCCTACTTTTTAGCTCCATCCAACACATCTCCTTTTTCCCATGGGTGACTTTCTTCCAATCTTTCCATGTGATTTCCACGTTATCCCTTACTATCGCTCCGCATTCATTGCTATACTTGGCACATGTATCTTCAGGTGATAAGGGTTCTCTTTTCTCATTGATCTGCGTCAGGACGATCTCTTTTGACAAGATGTTTTTGCCTCGCTCACCCTTCTTTTTTTGGGCTTACTTGAAACTTTTGGTTGCACGATAGATTTAGCTTCCACCGTTGGTTCCCTTCCTTCTAGCGCTGTTTGGGCTTTCCTTTTCGAGCGATCTGAAGCTTTTGTCTATATTAGCATTCACATGCCATCGATTAAAATCCGCACGTACAATAAGATTGGACTAAACAAACGACATTGTTTTACAGAATATTACGTACCACTAATTTGGGCGATGTAATCGGAGTCAACCTCTTCATCGTCATCCCCACCTTTTTTCTTCCTTTTAGGAGAAGGATGAGGATCACTCGGTGAGTGATATGAGTCACTCGCTGCTTCCCCGAAGCTTGACGACAACGATTCTTCCTAGACTACCTGTGTGCCTGCCATACAAATTTCTTGTGAGGCGACAAGTTGAGTTTCATTCCCTTGTCACTCGTGGGTTGCGCTTCGGTGGGTTTTTCCATAGATGACTGGGAATATACATTTTTATTATAACATGTGGAGAAGGGACAAAAAACAATGGTTTTCCATTAGAATTAAGTTTGTCTTTTTGAAAGTATAGTCTTTGTAATAAGAAAAAGAACTTTGGCAAACGACCAAAGATTAACTAAGTTGCTCCCTAACTTATTATCAGGCTTGCGTTCAACATGGAGAGAAAAAATTGTGCTACAGTTTTTATGGAACCATTGAAAATATCATCAAGCAATACAAAAAATAAATTCAGAAATCATTGACAATATTATTCATACATGGATTGACAAGACTGACAAAAGAAGAACAAGTATAGTCTGTGTACAGTCTCAGATTTCAGTACAAAAGATTCAGATTTCAGAACAAGTGCTAATACAGTCTAACAAATTATTCATTTTAGAATATAGTTTGGGCCTGATCAAACTACAGAATCATCCACCTCAACCAAATCCTGAAAATATATCCATTTCAGAAGGATGCATGCATAATATATCCATGACCCATGAGTGATTTGAGACTGAAAAGATCTTTCCATTTTGCAGTAGTTCAGGTTCAGTTCAGAGATAAGTTTTCGTTTCAGATAGTTCAGAGAACGAGGAATCATCAATTATCCATTCTGGAGATAAGTCCAGTTAATGTGACAGTGTACAACTGCACACCCAAATCTGAGACTGTACAGATGACAAAAACAGTTCATGTCCTATTTTCTCACTGAAATGAAAACATGGGAGCGAGTTTTGTAGAGCAAGATTTTGCTGAAAAGATTCTGAGTTACTTTACTCATATGCAACAAGACAATAGTAATTTTAATTGACAACATTGCAGCTGTATTTGCCGAGCAATTTATTTATACCTTACTAACAAGAACTGACCATATATTGCAGCACATGAATTTTTTTTTCTTTTTGCAATTGGCTTGCCCTCAGCCCAAACTGGTCTGCAACTAACATGTTGTCCAATTGACATAAAATAAAGTAATAACAACAGCTAGTTTCAAACTACAACATTTTGGGATATAGACCTCTAAATTTTCAAGGGAGTTCAACTGATTGCATACATCTAAATTTTCACCCGCAAATTTCAGAGCATACGGTCTGAATCAAGACTTGACAAAAAAAACAGAGCATAATTTCAGTATAAAGAGTTTGTCATCTGAAGCATTTGAATTTTAAAATTAAAGATCTTGTTGAAAATAGCAAAGACTGTTATCACCAGGTTTAAAATTATGCATTCAGATGTACATAATCCACAGTACAATCAAACAGAATGCTCCCTTACTAATGTAAGTCCAAAGAGATGTATATTGCCTTCGAGTCTTGACTAAAACGTACTGACAAGAATGCTTGTCTGAACCTGCAATTCTTATCACAATTCAAAAGCTTTTTCTGAACCTGCAATTCTGATCACAATTTCTTCCCAATTTCCAAATACAAATACAAATTTCCAACTGAAATGGCAAAGCCATTGAACAAGAAAAAAATCTGATCACCGGTCTGACTGTTCCCCTCAAACCCATCTAATTCCATCACCCCAATCGGAACACAGCACCCATGGGGAACATCAACAGAGGGAGGAGGAGAAGACTGGGGCGTACCTCGCGACGAGGAGGCGCGAACGTCGCGGAGAGAGAGGCGAGGAGGAGGCGGCGGCGGAGAGCATCGGCGGGCACGCGGCTGCACAGACCAGGCCGGGCCCGGGGGTAGGGGTGGCGCGCGGTGGAAGACGAAGACGACGACGAGGCGACGGCCCGGGAGACGAGGAGGAGGCGGCGGAGAGCTTCGTCCCAGCGCGGCCGAGGCACGCGGCGGCGAGCTTCTCGTCACGCGGTGATGGCGGTGACAGCGGCGAGTCCCGACGGCGGCGAAGACGAGGAGGAGGCGGCAGGCGGGTGCTTTACTGGCGAGGCGCGAAGAGGAGGAGACGGCGACGGCTAGGGTTTTTCGCTGGCGGCGGCGGCGAAAAATTCGGCAGCCTGGCGGCGCAGCTAGGGTTTTCGCGCCATCGGGACTTAGGAAATTTTCAGCTCCGCGCGTGCCCCTATGCTAACTATTTACGCTGGCGGAAGCCTGGTTAAGTGATTCGCTAGCGAAATCAATTTTCACAGGCGGAAGGTTAGTGACCCGCCAGCCAAAACGGCTTTCGCTGGCGGTGCTGTTAGGTGGCCCGGTAGCGAAAATAGTTACATATATATGGGCCCACATATCATGTACTACTAAGTGAAATTTAGACATAGATTTTTTAATACCCAAGTGTTTCTAATACATTGATTTTTTAATAACCAAGTTTACACTATAAGTATGTTTATTTCTTTTTTAGAAAATTTTATTATAAAATTCATCGTCCATAGAAATAATATAAAATTCATCATCCATACAAATTATATAAAATTCATCATCCATACCAATAATATAAAATTCATCATACATGCAAATAATATAAAATTCATCATCCATACTGTCATTATCAAGGATAAGACGTACCTCCTATACTTGAGTTCATGGAATATGACAATATCATATACCTAATGATATACGAGAAGATATCCTTAGATTAAAGAAATACGGTAGTTGTAGAAAGAAATTGTTTTCTCGGGATAGAAGATGTCAGAGTCTATTCGAGAAAGACAAAGTCTCCTCAGCCCGTATTATGTTATAGTTCTCCAAGTTCTAATTAAAGAACAAGGTGGTCATAGCTATAAATACAAGGCCCCTTTGTGGAGGGAGGGCATCGAATTATAAGGCATAGCCATCGTCACATTGAGAGGCAATCAGGAGCAAGCCAGATTGTTGATGAGAAATTTCTCTCACGCGCTGGCCTGGGAGATTTGCTTAACTCCAGTGCAGGTTCTTCTCGGCTACCTGTGCTGTGCAAGGCATGCCAGTTGATTCGATCTGTTAACCAACAAGAGAAACAAAGGAATATACGTTAAGTGTTAGGTTAGATCCCCATTGAATCGGCTGAGGGAATCCATGATCATATATATGCTATCCTAAAATATATTTAAGCCAAACGACTGGAATGAATCGGCTATACCGAGACAGCATCAGTCGTGTAACCTAAATACAGTAAAGGATAATAAATATATGAATCGATAACCTAGCCGATACTGGAAAACTAACGATGAATCGGCTAGTACTCCGACGAATCTTATGAAAAGATATCACTCTTGAACCAGATGCGCATAACCTGGAAATCGACCGTCGGCTGCCTGATGGCGGGTCGATTTCGGCTAATAACGTCCGACAAGAATACGATCTTAATATAAGAGGTAGTCCTAATATAAATCTAATAATAAATATATTAAAAGAAACACATTAGGGCAGATAAGGCCGGCTGAAACCCCGGCGCTGTCTCTAAACAATATAACTCTTAGCCGAACGGATCATTGATAGTTCTAAAAACGACTTAACGGTTCGAACCCGATGCAGCATTAAGTATAAAAAGAAAAATCTGATCATTACGGCCGATTTATATTCCTCGAGACGGTGGATACCGCATATAAACCAGCCAACCTCTAGATCTAGCCCTATTGACTGCAAGTTCTTAATAGAACTAGCCAATGGCAGGATAGATCTAAACATTAGTCTAATTTATATGTGCTATATGATAAGTAGCGCATTATAAACTCTTGAATCTAATGTATCATTACGATGGAAGCACTAGAAATAACAGATCATACCACTAATGATAAGCATTTACCTAGATCTGGGGATCAAAACGATGCAGCCAATAGCCAAACAAACTGCTCATCTAAAGAAAAAGGTTGGCGATGCGCCGAAGGTTTGATTGATTGTGATCCTTTTTTACAGGGGGTCTCGGGTCCTATTTATACCCAAGATACAATTATCTGTACAAACCCTGGACTCTATCTAAACTACTATTTAAAACACAACATTATCCCTAGAAGGACCTACGCCGTGTTACAATTAACAGTTTAAACAAACTCCTAAATTACAGATACAATTATCGTTACAAGACTCTATCCATAGGTGGCAATATCGTTTAACGCACAACTAACAACCGAATCTTCTATTTATCCTCAAACTGCTGCACTAGAAACGGTTTTATCTCTTCCGGACCTGGAATCGGCTACCGACTGCCCTTGTCTGATCCAATCTTAGCCGATTGGCCTCGCAGCCAATCACTCCTCAGCCGATACGGCCTCTGTTTCCATACCAAACCAGCCGATTCGATTCCGTCTTGCCTTTGCAGATTTAGGGACTCAATTACCAAATTTCAGTGTTAACACATGCCCTCCAAGTCCGTGATACGAAGTGTTACGGATTTGCTTACCTGTTCAAACTCCCGCTCTTTTCTTGACCTAAAACGCTCCGCTCTTTTCTTGACCTAAACCGCTTCGGCTTCTCCCCAAATGCCCTTTAAATATCCACTCTCCTCGGCCAAGACGCTTACGCCTTCAAAGCGCACTCAGTCTCCTTGCATACAAGCCTCTGCCTTCTCTCTCCACTCCGACGGTTTCACCGGCGTCTATCAAATCTCAGCGTTCTTCATATCCCGGACTTCATCTTCGCCCAAACGACCCTGATGGCCTCCACCGTCGCGTCGACCACCGCCGCCACACCAGCTGTAACCACCGCACCAACCATTGCTGTCGTTCCGGCCGCCGCCATTGCCGAGTTCCCCGAGGTACTCCCGTTTGATCCAGAACTCATTTTTCGTTCGGATTTACTTCTCCAACCATGTTGCATCAATCTTGCGTCCAACCATTTTTTGAGTAGCACTTTCCTTCGTTTTTTCTTGATTGGTACTTTTTCCTTCTTTGAACTGTAGCATACAACCATTCTTGATTAGAACTTTTCTTTTTTCTCTCTCTGGACTGTAGAACCTGTCACGTCAAGTGCTCATCCCCAACTTGATACAAGCATAGAGGTTTTTTCTTGGCCCCATCCGCAACATTGATCCAGCCGATGTGATTATGGTCGAGACCAACAGAATCCCCTTCAACATCACTAAGCCATCTCTCACCCACTGGAATGGAACATTTAAGTCGTGGCCGACAACTCACGCCGCTTGGGTTGAGTGGTACAAGAGAATGCAATCGGCCAAATACACTCAATGGGAGGAGGCCGGGATAGCCCAAGGTTTGGCTCTGTCCATTGCCGGCATGGAGAAGGATGAGCCGCTTCTGTCGGCTGCAACGTATTTCTGGAATGACAGCTTCAACGCCTTCATCTTCCGACAAGGGCCGATGACCATCACACTAGCCGACGTGTACATGACAACCGGCTTGGACATCGAGTCATCGGCCAACACTAGCAACCTGAGCCGAAAGGGGCAGCACCAGTTCAAAACCAAAGCCATCGGTGGGTGGAGCGGCTTCATCGCCCAGAACATGAAAGATGGACCCGTCGGCCACAGGGAGCACACTGCATTCTTGATGATGTGGCTTGAAAAATTTTTGTTTTGTGGATCTAGCTGCGGGCCGACTGCCAACTAGCAAGTCGTAGCCGAAATCTTGGCCGACGGGGGCAAGCTCGCGCTGGGGAAGTACCTCCTCGGCTACTTATATCAAATGTTGCATCAGGCCGCCGCGAAGATAGCCGCCAACGCCCCAATCAACACCGGTGGCCCCTGGTGGTTCTTGCAGATCTGGCTAGTACTAGCAACCCAAAAGGTGGCCGGTCGACTCCCTCTGATAAACGTCGTATTCCCAAGGCTGGAGCCGATCGAAGACGAGGACGGCAACGAGATTACCACCACCAGGTGCATGAGCTACGGAGAAGCACCAGCCGCTCATGTAGGCTCAAGGCAATCAGCCGAACTGCTGGCCGAATGGTTCATTGCCCTTTACAACGGGCTATCTTGCGAGAACCACGCCTGGTACTTCTACCGGGATCGGGGATTGTTTGAGTTGCCGGCCGACTTCAACTGGGAAGACATCAACTCGGCCGACAACCCAAGGTGTAGGGAGCTGTTCATCGCCGCTCTGTCCCCCTGCATCCTGCCGACCGGAATCCACCAGGGCCGATCAGTGGCCAAGAGCTACGAGTTGTATTACCCGGTATCGGCAACGAGACAGTTCGGTCTTGGGCAGATGTCGATCGGCTTTTATTACGCCGACAAAATTGAAACGAGGGGAGTGGTTACTCAACATTTGATAATGCATCGGCTGCTGAGTATAGCCGGCCCTCCCCTCGGCGAGATCGATGTGATGACCCTGTCGCTCAGGAAGAGCGCGACCTACGAACAATGGTGGGCCGAAATCAAACGCCACATCTTTCACCAGCAGTCATCACATTACGTCGATCTGCTCCTGCCCGAAAAATCCCTTCGGTAAGCTTCGAAGTCCAAACGATTTTACTCTTCTTATCATCGGCTGATATAGCCGATTAACATTTCCTTTTTGGTTTGCAGGAGACGGAGACGGAGCGGCCGATCGTGAGCGACTCTTGGCGCCCCATCGAATACCGTCTAGGTGTTCTGGATGGGGACGGCCTCGCTTCGTCGGCCATCGGCTGGGGAGCGCCGAAGCTGGCGTCATTGTTGCGAGGGCAGGTGCGCCAGCCGGTTGCCCAGAAGAAAAGGGCTGCGCCACCCCTACTTGCCGTCGGCGCGCTGCCCCAAGCGAAGAGAAGAAGCGGCAGCGCGCCGACGGCCTCCCCCTTAGACCCGACCGTCGCGCAGTTCCTCGACACCATCGCCAGCGAGGAAGTGCCGACGGCTGTTGAAGCGGCGGCCGAACCTGGGAGTTCAAGCCATGAGTCCGTCAATGCTCCAGCCGACGCTCCGCCAGTCCCAAATCCTCCAGCGAGAAATCGGCCGGTAAGCCCTCATTTCACCAAGTTCGGCTTCATAATGGTATCACTTGCATCTGACCGAACAATTCTTTTTAGGTCAAGAAATTGGCCGGTCGTACTTCACGCCCCATGCCGTCGGTAATCACCTCTTGCCATTTGATCCGTAGAAATTAGCCGATTCGCCTGCTAACACTTCTTTTGCAGCCCCCACGATCTCCGTCGAACTCCCCCCAGGCGTCCAGTGAGCATGTTGCGCCTGCCGCGGGCGGCGGCAATGACGCCGACAAAGAGGCCCCGATGGCGCGGCGCGATCCCGGCCAAGGCGAAGCGGCTCCGACCCGGTGCCAACGGTAGGCGAGGCGACGATCGGCTTACGTCAACTTAATGTCTTCGATCATTTCTCTTTTCTGTAGAACATAGCTGACCTCCTCAATTTTGACCTGTCGGAGTTCGAGGAGTCAAACAAAATCGGTGAGGAGGCGTTGGTGACGTCGGCTGAGGACCTGAGGGCCACCCTAGCCGATATCGGCAGCCGTCTGGAGGCCTCGCTGGATGCGCTGGTGGTCGACAGCGGTTCGATACGTGCGCGTTTCAAAGAAATTCAAGGCCAGCTGCCGGAAGCTCTAGCCGACGCCATCATGCCGGCCACCTTCATGGAAGCCCACCAGCTCAAGTACGAACAGGCACGACAGCGGATAGCTGATCGCCGCGAGAACCAGGCCCGGTCGGCCACCCTCCAATCGACCAAGGACGCCATTGAGAGCCGGAAAGTTGCCTTCGACCGCCTGAAGACTGAGCCGGCGGCCAAGCTCGAACAACTCCTTGCACGCCAAGATCAGCTGATGGCCGATCTCGTTCAAGTCACGAGCGAGATCGATGTCCATAAGGAGTACATGGCTGGTTTGCCGGCCAAGATCGAAGCTCAACGCCAAGGCGTCAAGGCGGCTGTGGCACACTTGCGAGACCTGGTGAAGGGCATCCGGCCGGTGGCAGGGTCCGAGGCCGACGACGTCAGGGCCATTGAAGATATAGACCATATCAGATGGACGGCGTTATCGGCCATAGCCGATTTCTTAAAACAATGAGCTTGTAATATTTTAACATTCTGAAATCGGCTATTGCCTCTTGTATTATACTTGTCATATTTTTGTGCTGGGATTGACAATCACTTTAGTCGTGCTTGTAATCGGCTTTGAATTGTGTAATATAGTTTATCAATCTTCTGTCGCCGTGCTTGTAGATAAGATCGGCTTTCTGCCGTGCGTAGTGTCTTAAATTGCTCATGCTGAAATCAGCCCCAGCCGCCCGTATCGCTTTATGTTGCCGATTCCGAGACCGTACCACGACCGTCAGCGCTTGAATTACGGTCGTCGATCCAAATCACTTCCAACACCTTCATTTGGACTGCCGATTACGAGGCTAAAAAGTTTCAGAAATCCTTCAAAAATCCTGACGCCCAATTTTGCAATCGGCTCGTGTACGTATATGCCCCCAAGTTTTGTTGATAGCTTCGGTGTCGACAAAATTGTGAGTTCGAGCCGTTCGTGTATTATTGCCGTCCCTATTGGCCAATTATTAGCCGATTGTACAAAGCTCAGCAAAAAAAACGTTGCATAAAAATGCCTAAAGGTGATGCCTTGTTAAAGAAAGACATCGGCTGTCGTAAGTCAGCTTAATCAACCCGAGCCGAATCACGAGTTGATCCATACGCTTGGGTAATATTTCTTCAAGTATTTTCCATTAAGAGCCCTTCCGAATACTTCTCCGTCCAACCCTTTTAACAAGTAAGCCCCTTTAGAGACGCATTTGTGGATCTTGAAGAGCTCTTCCCAATTTGGTGACCACTTGCTGAATTTGTTGTCTCTAGATCCAATCGGTAGTATCAATTTCCAAACGAGTTCGCCGTCCTCAAAAGATTTAGGCACTGCCTCCTCTCCGTAGACCAGCTTGTACGGAGAGACTTGAATTGACCCATGGCATGCCATCCGATACGCCCATAGTGACTCGGCTAATCGGCTGTGCCACTGTTTAGGGTACTCAGAGATCTTTCTTTTAATTAATTTGATCAAACTTTTGTTTGAGGCCTCGGCTTGTCCGTTGGCTTGCGCGTAGTACGGCAAAGAATTAAGCAGCTTGATCCCCATGCCGTCGGCAAACTGAACAAATTCGTCCGATACAAAGATAGACCCCTGGTCTGTTGTTATTGTTTGTGAAATGCCAAATTGGTAGATGATATGTTCTTTGACAAACTCGATTGCGTCCTTAGAATCCACTTTTCTGAGGGGAATCGCCTCCACCCACTTTGTGAAGTAATCTGTCGCCACCAGGATAAATTTATGTCCTTTGCTTGATGGTGGATTGATCTGGCCAATCATATCAATGCCTCATCCTCTGAACGGCCGCGGCTTAATAATTGGGTTCATAGCCGATGCTGGTGCTCGTTGTATAGCGCCAAACTTCTGACAATCCTGGCAGCCCTTGTAATACTTTAAACAATCTTCCAGCATCGTCGGCCAGAAATACCCTGCTCGGCAGAGCAGCCACTTCATTTTGTGAGCCGATTGATGAGTGCCACAGATTCCTTAATGCACTTCTTCGATGGACACTATAGCCTGATCGGCTCCCAGAACTTGAGTAGCACGCCGTCAATCGTCCGATAGTACAGATCTTCGTCGAGCAACACGTATCGTAATGCCTTGTATCGTAGCTTCCTTGTAGCTGATTGAGAGGGTTTTTGAGATAGTTGTAAACTTCAAACCTCCTATCATCGGCTGTGATGGCGGCAACGTCTATGTCGATCTCTTTCAACATCGGCCGATAGCCCGATGCCCCCTGAGCCAAGTCATTGGCCTCTGAGTTCTGCTCTCTTGGGATATGTTTCAAAGTAACCAGCCGAAAACCGTCCATTAGTTCCCGGCATTGCCGATAATAGACAATCAGCGTGTCGTTTTTGCATTCATATTCTCCTGATAATTGGCTGATGACCAACAATGAATCTCCCATTATTTCGATGGCGTCGGCTTCAACTTCCTTGAGTAGGTGTAATGCTTTAAGGACGGCTTCGTATTCAGCTTGGTTGTTTGTAGCGTGGGGGTTGATGGCAAAAGCAAACTCGAAGCTTGCCCCCCTGGGCGAAATAATGACCAAGCCGATGTCACAGTCGTTGGTGCAAACCAAGCCGTCGAACGTCAAAGTCCAAGGCATAATTTCCACTGAGCCGATTGAGTCGTTTCTGTGCTCCACAATGAAATTGGCTATGGCTTGCCCCTTGACTGCCCTTGGTGCCTGATACCTCAGATCGATTCTGTTAGCACGAAAATCCACTTCCCAATTCTTCCTGTGAGCACTGGAGCCGATAGCATATACTTAACTACATCGACTTTGCAGATTACTGTGCACTCGTTGGACAGCAGATAGTGCCTTAACTTCGTACATGAAAAATAGAGGCATAGGCATAGCTTCTCCACAGGTGAATACCTTGTTTCCGCGTCTAGCAACCGTCGGCTGAGATAGAAGATGGCCTTTTATTTGCCATTGACCTCTTGGATTAAGACGGAGCCGATTGATTTATCATCGGCTGATAGGTACAGTTTGAACGGTATTCCCTTTTGTGGAGGCATTAAAACTGGGGGGAACTCAGATAATTTTTTATGTTGTCTAACGCCCTTTGCTGTTCTGCCCCCATGTGAATGTTTGATCGGCTTTCAGCCGAAGCAGTGGTGTGAACGGCTCCATCTTTTCTGAGAGATTAGCTATGAACCATCTGATGAAGTTTATCTTGCCGATCAATGATTGGAGTTGTTTTTTGTCCTTCGAAGGTTGAATTGTCTTGATAGCATTTACGCTTCTTGGTGTAACTTCAATTCCTCTTTCATGGACAAGAAATCCCAAGAACTGCCCGGCCGATACGTCGAACGCGCACTTAAGCGGATTCATCTTCAGACCGTACTTCCTCGTCCGTTCTAACACTTATCTCAGATCGGCTATGTGGCCTTCTACCTCCCTTGACTTGACAACCACGTCGTCAATGTATATCTCTATCAGCGAGCCGATCATATCGTGAAAAATGTAATTCATGGCCCGTTGATATGTTGCCCCAGCATTCTTCAAGCCGAACATCATCACTACCCACTCGTACAAGCCGATTGCGCGGGACACCGAAAAGGTCTTGTGGATGTCCTCGTCGGCCATGAATATTTGATTATACCCTGCATTGTCATCCATGAAAGCGATAATTTTGTGGCAAGGCGGCATCGACAAGCGAGATCGGCTATCGGCATTGGGTATTCGTCTTTAGGGTTGCCTTGTTTAGATCTCTGAAATCGATGCACGCCCTAAGTTTACCATTTTTCTTCAACACTGGGACGACGTTTGAGATCTACTTGGCGTATCGGCAAGGCCGAACGAATCCCGCGTTGTATAGCCGAGTGATTTCGGCTTTAATTGCATCGTACATATCGGCCTTAAATCTCCTGGGAGGCTGTTTGAACAGCCGATAGCCCGCTTATGTCGGCGGTGATGGACCACTATTGATCGGCGAGGCGGGCATCTCGAAGTACTCCCAAAAAAACAATCTTTATATTCTTTTAACAACTCAATAAGCTGGAATCTACAATGAGGAGACAGATTTTTGCTAATATACGTCGGCCTCGGCTTATCACCAGAGCCAACGTCAATTTCCTCTAATTCATCGGCCGACGTGAAACCTTGCCCTAGCTTGCCATCGTCTTCGTCCGCGGTGTTCATGCCGAAAACGCTTGAGCCCTCCACCATGTCTTGTTCAAAGCAGCAGCTGTGGCTCATCATTTCCAATCGGCTGTATTGTGGAATTGGACACATTTAGAAAATCGGCTTGCCAGATCTTCCCGGATAAACAATCAATGCCCTCGATTTCCCAAAATGGCAAATCGACACTGACAACACTAACTGACCTGTCGGCTGGTACGATCTCGATCTTGTCGCCGTCCCATTGGATCAGGCTCTGATGCATTGTAGAAGGGATGCAACAATTAGTGTGTATCTAGTCCCTTCCGAGCAGCAGGCTGTAAGACCCCTTCCCGTTGATGACAAAGAATGTTATTGGCACAGTCTTGTTGCCGATGGTCAGCTCAACGTTGAGGATGCCCTTGGTTTCTGATGGGTTGCCGCCGAAGTCTTTGAGCACCATGTTGGTTTTTATTAAGTCTTCGGCTCCCTTGCCTAGCTTTTTGAACGTTGCGTAAGGCATGAGGTTGCTGCAGCTCCCCATCAACTAGCATTTTGGAAATCGGCTTGCCGTTGACGAATCCTTTAACATACAACGGCTTTAAGTGTCGATTTTTGGTTCCTTCGGGTTTATCGAAGACAGCTTGGTCTGGTGAGATTGCTAGCTTCGCCACGTCATCCTCAACGGTGTCTGCATCGGCTTCAGGAGCGCCGAACTCAGCTGGCAGCACGAACACCATGTTGACCGATGCAGAAATTTTGCCTTTTCCTTTTGCCGCCCTCCTAGCTGGATCGGTTGGGCTTTCCTCGGCTTGTTCTTCGTCGGCTATGGCATCTTTCTTTTTGGGTACCCACCGCCTTTTGATTTTGCCCAGCCGACGGTGTTGTTCGTGGATTATTTGCTGAACTTCGTCTTCTCTCCCTTCACGCTTGAGCCGTTGAACCCTTCTTTTCTGCGTCTTCGTGAAGAGATCGGACGGGCACCATTGGGGGTTGGCCAATTCCTCATCGTCGGCCTCTTCGTCGTCGTGGTTGTTCCCATCACGGTTTTCATCGACGAAGAAGTCCTGGTGGATCGGGCCGAGCCGATCATGGACAGACCACTCCTTTGGTTCAGCTGAACGGCTCTGGGATGAACCGAGTTGGACTTGCAGCCAATGAGCTCCTGTGCTCGTCGTCGTGGCGATCGTTGCATGCTGGGCAATCGTCCAATGTTGACAGTCTCATGCCGGATTCCCAGCAGTACCTGAAAAAATCACAATGCCAATGCGGATTGGCATTGTCGTGGTTTACCTCATATCGTCAGCTTTGGGTGGTTGGCTCGCGCTGACGAGGTGCTTCATTTTAAGCTTCTTCCTGCCGAGACCGGTACTGATGATGGTATCGGCTATGTTCATGGATCGGCGTCGGTCAACCGATCTAATGACTGGGCGCACCATATTAATTAGCGTGGCGTGACATCCAATCTGATCGCCTTCTGCCTTGGCCCCGATCGATGTATTGACTAAGCCATGTGCCATTCTGTCCTGTCGATCAGCTTGCCTGGGGCCGGCTTGGACCGTGTTGATCGGGAAAGGATTGCCATCTACCTTCATCTCCCAGATAAATAATCGATGCCTTCGATTTTCCAAAGTGGCAAATCAGCACTGACGACACTAACTGACCTGCCGGCTGGCACGATCTCGATCTTGTCGCCGTCCCATTGGATCAGGCTCTGATGCATTGTAGAAGGGATGCAGCAGTTAGCGTGTATCCAGTCCCTTCCGAGCAGTAGGCTGTAAGACCCCTTCCCGTCGATGACAAAGAACTTGTGGGCACAGTCTTATTGCCGATGGTCAGTTCAACGTTGAGGATGCCCTTGGTTTTCGATGGGTTACCGCCGAAGTCTTTGAGTACCATGTTGGTTTTTATCAGGTCTTCAGCTCCCTTGCCTAGTTTTCTGAATGTTGCGTAAGGCATGAGGTTGACTGCGGCTCCCCCATCGACTAGCATTTTGGAAATCGGCTTGCCGTTGATGAATCATTTAACGTACAACGGCTTTAAGTGCCGATTTTCGGTTCCCTGGGGTTTGTCGAAGACAGCCTGGTCTGGTGAGATTGTCAGTTTCACCAGATCGTCCTCAATGGTGTCTGCATTGGCTTCAGGAGCGCCGAACTCGGCTGGCAGCACGAACACCATGTTAACCAATGCAAAAATTTTGCCTTTGCCTTTGGCTGCCCTCCTGGCTTGATCGGCTGAGCTTTCCTCGGCTTGCTCTTCGTCGGCAATGGCAGTTTTCTCTTTGGGTACCCATCGCCTTTTGATTTTGCCCAGCTGACGACGCTGTTTGTGGATCATTTGCTGAACTTCGTCTTCTCTCCCTTCACGCTTAAGCCGTTGAACCCTTGTTTTCTACGTCTTTGTGAAGAGATCGGATGGGCACCATTGGGGGTTGGCCGATTCTTCATCGTCAGCCTCTTCATCATCGCGGTTCTTGCCATCGCGGTTTTCATCGACGAAGAAGTCTTGATGGATCGGGCCGAGCCGATCATGGACAGACCGCCGCCTTTGGTTTAGCTGAACGGTTCTGGGGACGAACCGAGTTGGGCTTGCAGCCGATGAGCTCCTGTGCTCATCGTCGCGGCGATCATTGCATGCTGGGCAATCGTTCAGTGTTGGCAGTCTCATGTCGGATTCCCAGTAGTACCTAAAAAAATCACATTGCCAATGCGGATCGGCACTGTTGCGGTTTACCTCGTATCGTCGGCTTTGGGTGTTCGGTTCGCGCTGACGAGGTGCTTCATTGTAAGCCTCTTCCTGCCGAGACCGATACTGATGACGATATCGGCTACGTTCGTGGATCGGCAATCGATCAGCCGATCTGATGACTGGGCGCACCATATTAATTGACATGGCGTGACATCCAATTTGCTCGCCTTCTGCCTTGGCCCCGATCGATGTATTGACTAAGCCGTATGCCATTCTGTTCTGTCGATCAGCTTGCCTGGGGCCGGCTTGGCCCGTGTTGACCGGGAAAGGATTGTCGTCTACTTTCATCGGCCGATTTGAATCGGCAAACTTCAGCTTCACGGCCTCAATTGCCGACTGGATTTGCTGCCTGAAGACTTTGCAGTCGTTGGTGGCGTGGGATGTGGAGTTGTGCCACTTGCAATATTTCTTTTTCTTCAATTCTTCGGCCGACGGGATCACGTGATTTTCAGGCAACTAAATCTGTTTCTCCTTGAGCAGCAAGTCGAAAATCCTGTCGGCCTTGGCGATGTCGAAATCGTATCGTTCTTCCTTGGCCGTCTTCAACAGCCATTGGCAGAAGATGGCCTTTTTGTTCTTGGCCCATTCGGCTGCCGCCACTTCTACGTCATCGTCGTCAGATTCGTAGTCTGATTCGACGATGACTTGAGTTATATTTTTGACGGCCTTTCTGGTGTCTTGGAATCGCTGCTCGTGGGCCGTCACCTTCTGCGCCAAATGGGCTAAGCTGTCAAAGTCCTGCGCAGAGAATCGCTCTCGGATCGGCGCGATCAAACCATGAAAGGCCAAATTGGCCAGCTGGGCGTCCGATAGCACCAGGCTGTAGCATCGGTTCCTCATCTCTCTAAAGCGTTGGATGTATTCCTGGACCGATTCATTGTGTTTTTGCCTGATGCTGGTGAGGTCCGACAACTTCATCTCGTGGTTGCCAGAGTAAAAGTAATTGTGGAATTATTTTTCAAGATCGGCCCAGCTCTGAACTGAGTTGTAGGGCAATGAGGAGAACCAAGTAAAAGCCGATCCTGAAAGAGAAAGAGGGAACAATCGTACTCTCAAGGCGTCCGTAGCCGATGCTTCGCCGCACTGTGCCAAGAATAGGCTGACATGCTCGTAAGTTGAAACGTTGTCCTGCCCTGAGAACTTCGAAAAATCTAGGATCTTGTATCGGTTGGGAATTGGGATCCGCTCGAAGTGTTCTGGATAGGGATACCGATACATGTTTCCCTGAGTCTTTTGGCTTGAGGCCGAATTGATCGCGCATGACATCTGCAATCAGATCGGCCCAGGTTCGGTTGTCCTGCTGTATCGGCTCGTATGGGTCACATAGCGCGGGTGCTTGCCGATACAGTGGTGGTGTCTGAGGCCTGTGATGATGATCTTGACGGCCTCCTTGGCACTGGTAGTAATGATCAGCGGGAGGCGGCCGATGCGTCGGTGGTGGCGTTGGTGGTCCTGGAAATAGCTGTCGGCCATCGGCGTTATACCGCCTATTTGGATCAATCAGCTCTGACTGCCGATTGTCATTATTGGCAATCTGATCTTGGGGCAGCAGCTGCTGTCGATTCAGCATAGTAATTGCTGGCCTTATAGCCGGTTCACCTGGACTCGACTGGTCGAGGACTCCTCCCGGCGGCCCTTGTTGTGCTAGTGGTGGGACCGGCCGATTCTGTGTGACCAGCGTCCTGTAACCAGGAAATTGATCGTCTGTGAAGTACGTCGGCCCTCGTTGCAGCTGGTCGGCTATCTTGGCGTCGACCACAATAGTGATCATGTTATTGAGAGTGTTGACCAGAATGCTACTTTGATTGACTAACGCGTGATGGACGGTTGAGTCGATCCGGTCTTGTAGAGAATATACAGCCGAATTGTCTTGTTCCTGGGTCGTCTCCTCCACCTTCTGTTTGCCTTTTGTCTCACCAGAGGAGGATGCCTTAAGGTCGTTCATATTGAACTTATATTTTTGATGCACGGCCCCAGATCTTGTTTGGGTGAAAGATTGCAGGTAGTTAGCCTGGAGCTCTTCCACCATCTTCTTATAATCGGCTTGCTGTTCAGCCGATAATTGCTCCATCTTTACAGGCACGATGTTGTCCTGGGAAATGCTGGGGCTCTTGGAGTCGACCATCTTGCCGGCTGAATCTATGCGTCCGAGTCAAGCCGACGGAGAAAGTACCACTGGGCGTGCCAAGAAGCGTGTTGATGAGAAATTTCTCTCACGCGCTGGCCTAAAAGATTTGCTTAACTCCAGTGCAGGTCCTTCTCGCTACCTGTGCTGTGCAGGGCATGCCAGTTGATTTGATATGTTAACCAACAAAAAAAACAAAGGAATATGCGTTAAGTGTTAGGTTAGATCCCCATTAAATCGGCTGAGGGAATCCATGATCATATATATGCTATCCTAAAATATATTTAAGCCAAACGACTGGAATGGATCGGCTATACCGAGACAGCATCAGTCGTGTAACCTAAGTACAGTAAAGAATAATAAATATATGAATCGATAACCTAGCCGATACTAGAAAACTAACGATGAATCGGCTAGTACTCCGACGAATCTTATGAAAAGATATCACTCTTGAACCAGATGCGCATAACCTGGAAATCGGCCGTCGACTGCCTAATGGCGGGCCTATTTCGGCTAGTAACGTCCGATAAGAATACGATCTTAATATAAGAGGAAGTCCTAATATAAATCTAATAATAAATATATTAAAAGAAACACATTAGGGCAGATAAGGCCGGCTGAAACCCCGACGCTGTCTCTAAACAATATAAAACTTAGCTGAACAGATCATTGATAGTTCTAAAAACGACTTAACAGTTCGAACCCGATGCAGCATTAAGTATAAAAAGAAAAACCTGATCTGTTACGGCCGATTTATATTCCTCGAGACGGTGGATACCGCATATAAACCAGCGAACCTTTAGATCTAGCCCTATTGACTACAAGTTCTTGATAGAACTAGCCAATGGCAGGATAGATCTAAACATTAGTCTAATTTATATACGCTATATGATAAGTAGCGCAGTATAAACTCTTGAATCTAATGTATCATTACGATGAAAGCACTAGAAATAACAGATCATACCACTAATGACAAGCATTTACCTAGATCTAGAGATCGAAACGATGCAGCCCGTAGCCAAACAAACTGCTCATCTGAAGAAAAAGGTTGGCGATGCGTCGAAGGTTTGATTGATTGTGATCCTTTTTTGCACGGGGTCTCGGGTCCTATTTGTACCCAAGATACAATTATCTGTACAAACCCTGGACTCTATCTAAACTACTATTTAAAACACAACATTATCCCTAGAAGGACCTACGTCGTGTTACAATTAATAGTTTAAACAAACTCCTAAATTACAGATACAATTGTCGTTACAAGACTCTATCCATAGGTGGTAATATCGTTTAACGCACAACTAACAACCGAATCTTCTATTTATCTTCAAACTGCTGCACCAGAAACGGTTTTATCTCTTCCGGACCTGGAATCGGCTACCGACTGCCCTTGTCTGATCCAACCTTAGCCGTTTGGCCTCGCAGCCGATCACTCCTCAGCCGATACGGCCTCTGTTTCCACACCAAACCAGCCGATCCGATTCCGTCTTGCCTTTGCAGATTTAGGGACTCAATTACCAAATTTCAATGTTAACACAAATATTCGCTGAGTAGATCTCATCGGGTCGTTCTCGACAAATCCTAGTTGGCAGGTTAGTTTTGACATCTTACTCCCCATTGTAATCCATGTGGTATTTTTTCCTATATTCATATAAACTGAATTATGGTTATTAATCTTATTAGAGGGTATGAACCAGTATAAATCTTTGTCCTGTGTCCTTTGTTCCAATCTCACGTATACCATAGTTCCAATGTCCCCTATACCCTCTAGATACTATGTTCGGGTACAACCCATCAACACATACAAATTATATAAAATTCATCATCCATACAAATAATATTCATCATCCATCATGTCACACATTAATACATAAATATTTATCGATCCATATTTATATTGTACATTGACTACAAATATTAGCCTTTCACATTCTTCCCTACACCTTTATTCCTCATGTAGGGCTTCGGCGATTCACCAATTGTTTCTACTACAAGCTTAATCTTGTTTTTAAAATTCATGAATAGTGTCATGTTCATGTACTGATTGTATGCTTCAACATCTTCAACATCATCAACTCCCAAAATCCTTTGTTTTCCCAAAATAACTATGTCTTTCTTCAATTGAGATGGGTCCGTCACATAGAAAACCTGAGTGGCCCGATCGACAAGTACCCATGGGTCATTATTGTGGCCTACGTTGCCAAGGTTGACAATTGTCAGCCCAAAGTTGCTAACATAAATGCAAGTTGGGTGTTTCACCCATTGGTACCGATACAACGGAATCTGCATTTGGGAACATAGTCTAGTTCTCATATTTCTTTTATGAATCCATAGTATGTGCTCTTTTGCCTGTTGTGTCGTTTGCCTCTACTCGAACACAACTATTTTGAGATGCACTCCTTTTGTCGTTTGCTTTGGTGTAAAACATGTACCCATTTAGATCATATGCTTGACATGAGGTGTACGCACTTGATGGCTCGTCAGCCAAACTTTTAGTTGTTTTTTCCTTCGTGGTATCGCCATCTGGTAGGTCGAGGTCCTTGAACCATTCGGTAAAGTGACATTTGTGTTGTTTCATCATATGCATCAGAGCGCCTGACATTGGTCGCTTGTAATTCCTTCAGGTGTTGCTCTATGTATGGCTCCACTATCACTAGCTATTGCAGGACAGTGAAATGAGCATCTTTCACTGCTTTGTAGTCATTGTCGAGGATTCTTTTTTCCCTCTTCCAAATAATCTACCTTCATATTGAGGTACCGATAAACCAATTGTTTTCCCATCTTGCAGGTAATCAATGCAACACTCAATGAATTCCTCAGTAGTATATCCCTCTATCATCGATCCCTTTGGGTGGGCGTGGCTCCATACGTAGTCTTTTAGAATGGACATGTAATGTTCGAATGGCCACATCTGATGTAGGTACAGGGGCCCAAGTGCAAGTATCTGAGGCATGATATGAACCATGAGGTGCTGCACCATATTGAAAAATGACGGATGAAAACACATCTCAAGATCACACACGGTTTCATAGCGAAAACACGGAGAGGACCAAAGTCTTCAGGATCGATTACTTTCTTTGAGACTGCATTGAAGTAACATAGCTTCGTGATGACCATCTTTACATGTATTGGTTCATATAGCGAGGAATATTGGGAGCATTACATGGAGTCATGAGAAGCGTAGCCCGAAAGCGACAAATCCTTCATCGACACTAGTCACTTAATGTTTCAGGAGAAATTGGTAGGCACTCTCACACCGTGTAGACATTTGCACAATACCATTTTCTCCTCATTTGTCAAGGGGTAGCAAGCCGACAAAAGGTACACTTTTTCATTACCTTCATCCACAGGGTGAAGCTCTTTCCTTATTTACATATTCACAAGGTCCTTACGTGACTTCAGCCCATCCTTTATCTTGCTTGGTATGTCTAGTAAAGTCCCAATGGTGCTATCGAACACATCTTTCTCTAGGCGCATGACATCGATAGAATGACATATCTCTAAATTTTCCCAATACGGCAGATACTTAAAGAAAATGGAGTTCTTCTTGAACAATATGCTTGGTTCTTTTGCATTTCTCTTTCGCTTGGTTTCCTTCTTTTTCGCCTTCCGAAAAATCCCTTGGGATTTTTCATCATTTCGAATACTCTATCCCCTTGCATGGTTTTGGTGGATCATGAAGCTCTTCGGTCTTGTTAGAATATACTGCTTTGAAGTGGTATCTGTAATTCCTTCTTAAGAAATACGGTGCCACATGTACACTAGCTTATTCGATCCCGGAAGATACTTGTATATGGTACAATTCAAACAGATAACACATCATGTGTTTCCTTTGATCTGTCCTGATAAGGAAAACAATGCGAGATAGCCGTTGATGGTGACAAAGATAATTGCATGCAACATGAAGTACTCCCGTAAGAATTCATCCCAAACTCGGATCCCATGTTTTCATAGATCCTCCATATCCTCCATCAAAGGCTCGAGAAACACATCCATGTCAATTCCAAGTTGTCGTGGTCTCTGTAAGGATGGTCAACAAAATATACTTTCTTCTCTGACATAGCCATGTAGAAAGGTTATACATGGTTAGGAGTATTGGCCAAGTGTTGTGTGAGATGCTCAAGTCATCGAATGGATTCATTCCATCGGTGCTCAATGTAAATCTTACATTTCTTGGGTCTTGTACAAAATCTGGGTACTTTGTACTAAAATCTTTCCACTATCGAGCATTTACTGGATGTCGAAGAGATCCCATCTTTTTTATGCTTTTCATGATGCCATCGCATCTATTCGGCATCCCTCGGGTTCGAGAACGAAAGCTTCATCGATCTTTAACCAGAAGGTACCACATCATCAGCTGCGGAATCTTCTTCTTGTTGTCTTTGCATAGAGAAGACTCTTTTACCTCGTCAAGTGCAACATCTTGATCCTCAGACTGGTTACTTGTTTTGTATCGACTAGTGTTGCACGTTGGGCATCTATCAAAAGTCTCGTACTCTTTACAGAATAGGATACAGTGGTTAGCACATGCATGTATCTTTTGCACACCCAGTGACAACAGGAAAATTAGCTTCTTCGCTTCATAAGTGTTGGTTGGTAGGGAGTTGGCCTTCGGAAACAATTCTTTCAATAGTTACAACAAATCGTTGAAACTACTGTCGAACCAGCCGTTTTTGGCCTTCAATCTCATAAGTTCAAGCATTATATGCAACAATGTGAAATCCTTGCCACTACCCTTTGTCTCATCATACAAAAGTTCCTTCACTGTCTTTTGTAATGCATCAAAACTATCCAAGCCACAAGCAGACCCAGCTACAACTTTAGGTTCAACATGACGTAACATCTCCTCCAAAAAAAAAACCAGTGTCGTCACTACCATCGCCAACATCATCATCCAACTCATCATCAACAAATTCTTCTACTACCACGAAATTCTCGCCCCTGAACACTTCATCATTACCGTCTGACGCCCCTTGGTTGGGAACTCTCCCATGACAGCTTGGTTCACATACATTACCTCTCCATGGTGCGACCAAGTTGTGTAGCCCTTAACAAATCCGTCACCAAGTGTGTCTCAACTACATATGGATTTTCCCAAACTTTCTAATTTTTGCAGTCCGCGCATGGACATTTTATTTCCTTCAACTTATTAGTTGTAGCGTTCTTCTTGGAAGCTTTAATAAATTTATTGACTCCTTCAATGTATGACACATGATATCTCTTTGTATCATACATCCATGCCCTGTCGACCATCTATACACAATGCAAAAAAATAACTACATAGTTATATTTTTAAAAAAGGTGACATTAAAATTATATTATACCAAAAATATACCAAACTGTTATGTCAAAATTAGTACGAAGACATGGTAAAGCTAGCTAGTTAAAGTTATTATTATTTTTTAAAAAATACCACTTATCAATTCCCAATAGATTAAACTACATACATCTAGCCAAAATTACCCAAGTACCCCCTTTTAATTCTCTCTCTGCTTAATCTATAGTGCATAAAAACAACTAGGGATGAAACGGTCGAGAACAGTCGGGAAAAGACCTTAACCATTCCTGTTCTCGTATTTTTTTGGCGGGATCGGAAACAGAAACAGGAAAGGCAGATGGGAAAACAAATTCGATAATATGGGACATCGGGAACGGTCGGGAGCGGCTCAATTATGATCCGATCGATAAAAAAAGGGAAACGTCGACACACATGTAACCACTTCAAAGAGTTAACTCGACGCAACAATTACAACCATGCATAATCCCACACACGTAACCACTTCAAAGAGTTAACTCGACGCAACAATTGTAACCATGCATAATCCCACACATGTAACCACTTCAAAAAGTTAACTATTTGTTAAGTCATTCCTTCTATTATTTTCCTTAAGATCAACATACAGCCACTTATGCTATATTGATGATTCAAACATCACTATTCTACTGATTCACACATCACTATTTGTACCTGGCGGTAGGAAAGGCATGACGGTGCTGCTGTTCACTGGCAGGGGTGGCTCTAGGAAGAGGCGGCGCTTGGAGGCGGATGAGGCTGATGCAGAAGCAGCACAACCAGAAGCTTTCTCGGTTGGTGGCTTCATCTTGGCGTGGGGCCGTCGTCCGGTCAAGAGGTGGCCGAGGGAAGCGAGCGGCGGCTACAGGAGAGCAAGCTGCAGGAGGCGCTGGAGGAGGCATCGGAGGACGGATCCCTCACCAAGTCCTGCGATGCAGCGCTCCTTGACAACAGGGGGGAGGGGTCGGGTCGAGGAGGAGGGCTCCAGCGTCGGGTGGTTCAAATCGTTGGCGCGGCTCCACGCGTAGCGTGAGTTCCTACGCGCGACGACAGTGGCCACGGAGCACGTTTCCCTGTCTCCCGACACGCTCCTGGGGCGTGGGACGGCCGACGTCGGGGCGAAGTCGGCGGTGTGGGGAGACCTGGTGGTTGGGCAGAGCAAAAACCTGTATATGCAGTGGGGAGACTTGGCAGCGATGAGAGACCGGGCAGGGAGGGGGGTGCGGCGGCAACCGGAGTCGGTCGCTGCCGCGTGCGGCTGCGGTAGGTAGGGAGGTGCGGCAACCAGCAGAGGCTGGGGGGTCGGGTCGTCGGGGTCGGGGTGCGTGGCCCGGGTGCACAGGGGTGGGTGGGGGCGGCCCGACTTAGGGTTTGGGTGGATTGCGGCTGACTTGGTCGGGAGGATGGGAGTGGCCAAGTGGGCCACACAATAGTGGGTCGGGAAGGGGTGGCCGGGGGTGGCCGGCCTAGGTGGGGTGTAGGTTGTGTGGGCCAAAATTGGTTGAGAGGCATGATAAACGGGAATTTCCCGCGGGAATTTTTCTGGATAAATATGAGATCCGCGAATACGGTTAAGAAAACACCCCAACCATTCCCGTTCCCATTCCCATTTTTTTCCCGTTCCAGTTTTTTCTCGCGGAAACGATATTCGGTTGGGATTTTCGGTATTTGGTGTCGGTCGGTACGGGATATTTCTGTCCCCGCTTTCATCCCTAAAAACAACCATGGAATATAGATCTGCTACAAATAAATCTATCAAAACGTTGTAAAATCTATGATAGATCGATCATGGCCCATACTAAATTCTCTACATTAAACGCATAAAAATGAAAAAAAAACTTGAGAAATATAGTACTACAACGTAGAACTAACCTTTGATAGCATAGATCTATCAAACCATTCAAGTTCAAAACCTTCTTCACTATAGTTGAGTTCTTAAGAGAGAGAAAACATGTTCAAATGACATGGCTCTTTTCGGGTTGGCTATATATAAGGAAAGGTATTTTCGCTGACAGTCCACTTAAGGCACCATGAGCGAAAAGATTCTATCTGACGGTGTCTTAAGTGGGTTGTCAGTGAAAATGACTATATCTTCATTAACGGTTCACTTAATGTAGCCGCTGTAGAAGAGATATTTTTGTTGACGGTCCTTAGCCCCCCACCCCTCGCAAACGAAATGTGCATCTGGCCGCCGGTGAAAAAAATAGGTTGCCGTCATGAAAAATCGATTTTGTAGTAATAAGCTATCACGGTCGACTAATGTGTTGTGTGGTTATGAAGAAATAATCTAAGAGATGTACGTGTATGCGCATGTTATGAGCGTCGTCAAAATAAAATCCGATCTGTTTATGTCGGGGGTTAGTTAAAGAAGAACCCCCACCACCAAGTAGACGTCCGCGCAAGTTCGTTGACAAAGTGTATAAAGCATGACCCAAAACAAACATACACTGAACATAGATCAGCTAACCTTAATGGACAATGACGATGTAACTGAACTGCTTCAAGTGTAACCATGCATTTGTCTCCCACAATTAAATACTAAACCAAGATCAGATCATTAATATCTGGATTCAGTTGGGCAACTTGTACATGTCTCCAACAAGAAGAGAAAGTCAATATTAACAACCCAACTCTTACTACTCCTCATTGGCCAAATGGGCATCACTTTGGCTTCTGGACAAAACAAAAATAAATAAATAAATAAATTATCCTGTGAATTAACTATGCTGCCAATTGCTTCAGCTACACTATAATGCATGTAATTAATTAATATAGCAATTAAACGCTTAGGTTAATCACCTATAGGTTTAGAGATAGTATGTTGCAATGCAAGATGAACACATTTTATTTAGCACATGGATGATTATTAGGCAGCTGTGTAGCTAGAGGGTTCTTAGCGAGCATGTTCTTGTCCGGGTTCTCGCCGGCGGTGCACCATGACCTGCAGCCGGGTGGCCGTCCGTACGACGACGACGGCGACCGCACGCTGGTGGTGCTGCTCACCTTCGGCATCTTCTTCTCCTTCGTCATCCTCTACCTCGTCGCCGGCCTCGTCTGGGCCGTCGTCATCACGGCCTCCGCCGTCGTGTTGTCCTTCCTGTACCTCAGGGTCCGGCGGCGGCGCGCCGTGCAGGCGACGGCGAGGCGGGCAGGAGGGGCGGCCAACGACGTTGTCTTCATCGTGGGGGCTCATCAGGCAGCTCGGAGCACGAGCAGCGGCGCCAGGCTGGTGGGTGGTGCTGATGCCGCCGCCGCCATCGTGTCCGCGATTCCGGCGTTCGAGTACAAGAGGGTGAACGGCGTCGGCGAGGACGGCGGCGCGGCGGCCGGGTCGGGGTGGGCGCAGTGCGTGATATGCCTCGGGCTGGTGCAGGTCGGTGAGGTGGTGCGGCGGCTGCCGGCGTGCAAGCACCTGTTCCACGTGGAGTGCATCGACGCGTGGCTGAGCTCGCACTCCACGTGCCCGATCTGCCGCGCCGACGTCGTCGAGCTCGCCACCGGCCGGTTGGAGCCGCCGGTTTGATCGATCGGCTGCAGCTTGCTGATGCTGCCATTGGAGGCTAAGCTACTAGATGTTGCTTGTCTGAGATATCATGTTAATTTAGTTCGAGATGAAGCTTGACATAATACTGTGTTAATTACTGTACAGCACCATGTTCAATTTAATTACCTGTTGATGATCATCTAATTAGTGTGTGTGTATATATATATACACACACACGCACGTATGTATAGTACTGCTGGTTCCATTTGGGGTTTCTCCCTACGGAAATGAAACTCATACAGAATCCCCATAAATTAAAATTGAGATTGTAGAGATATTGTATATTTGCATGCCATTGACTTTTGCAAGATTACTTGTCGTGATACAGTTCCCGTGAGGTGTGAAATGTATCCTCACGAATTTTCTTGTTTTTTTAGGGGTACTATGGTCTTGTTTGGCATTTTAGTCAAGAGACTGAAGATTAGTCCCTAGACTAAAAAATTTTAGTTGCAGGAACTAAAAGGACTAAAGCTCATTAATTATATTGTACAAAGACTATATTATCTCTATTCATTTACACTTCATTCGCGCTGCGGGAGAGAGAATGACATTCACGAGAAAATAAAGTTTTAGTTGCAATTAGTATCTCTAAGAGGGACTAATGGACTAATGGTATTTTAGTCCCTTTTAGTCCCTCCTGTTTAAGAGTTTAGGGACTAAAAGAGACTAAAAGTTACAAAAGCATCATTTAAATGAGAAAAAAATGAAGTGCTAATATGTGTTATTAGTGCAAATAAAAATCACTATTACTGAAAAAATTATAATACTCTTGGAAATGATGATTGTGCTTAAGAATGATTTATTTTAACCTGGCTGATGGTGTATATACATATTATACGTGTTAAATCATATAAAATAATTTATGGGCATCCCGTAAGGAGAATTACACTGGTCCTTCCCTAATATTATACATGATACTTATTTTTAAAAATTAATAGATAAATTACTAAACATCAGTATTTAAAAGTTTTTTGAAACTTATTCAATATTCAAAAGTTAACCGCATCCTATATTAAAAAACAGAGATAATATTTTTTTATTTTATTAGTGCTAAAGGATTTGACTTTTTTAGCATCGACCGTACGTACGTGTTCTAGCTAGCTGGTGTTCGCGAGGGCGACGGGTGACTGAATTTGACTATCAAAATTCGGATAGGGTAGGCCGTACATGTGCTTGTACAACTGTCCGAAGGACGATCACTACCATGACTATATCTATAATCTATATCTATAATCTATATCTATAATCTAGTGTTTCTATTCAAATTTTATTTTGTGCTATTTTGCAAAAAATCTCTTAAGTTTTTTCGAAATTAACCCACAATCTGTCTGGCTATTTAAAAAACTTCAGTTAAAAGAAGAAAAAGAGGTTATTTTGTAGAAAATCCATTGAGTATTGATAAAATTAATATGCAGTCCCAATGCTTAAAAAAAGGAAGGGCTTGGATAAAAAACCTCCTCTTCTCTCTTTCGTCCTCATCCGCGCCGCGTCCCATGCTACGCCCCACGCCATGCCTGCACCCCTCCCTTCCGTCGCCGCTCGGAGCTCTCGCGCCGCCACCTCGACCTTCGCCCTTCGCGTGTTTCTCTCCTTGCGTCGTCGCCCCGTTGTAACGCACGGGCATTTTGCTAGTGTGTGTATATATATGGCTCTGTGTGGCGCGGCCGCACGCATCCGTGTGGCATGGCCAAATCTCTAATTTGAAAACTCAAATTGAAAATGAACCGTTCAAATTGTTCTAAATATTAATATCGCCTTGTAGACCAGATTTTATATTTTTTTTGAAATTTTTTACTATTTTATCGGATAGATCAAAGATGCATTAATCCGACGATTTCTAGAGTATCTATTTTATTGCATCTTTGATCTATCTGATAAAATAGTAAAAAATTTTAAAAAATGTATTTGGCCTACAAGGCAATATTAATATGTCGAACAATTTGAACGGTTTGGATTTTCAATTTGATTTTTCAAATTAGAGATTCGGCCATGCCACACGAGATGGGGCGTGCGGCGCGTCACACGTAGTCTAACTCTCTCTACATATATATATATATATATATATATATATATTAGCAAAATGCCCGTGCGTTGCAACGGGACGACGAAGCAGAAAGGGAAACAGGTGAAGGGCGAAGGTCCAGGCGACGACGCGGGAGCTTCGATTGGAAATTTTATAGATTTGGACGAAAAAATGATTTGATGATCGAAAAGTTATAAATTTTGTAAGTAGTTAAGATAAGCTCTATCATACGTATAAATATTTTTTAAAAAAAAATAGTCAGGCGAACTGCGGGTTAATTTCGAAAAAACTCAAGGGGTTTTCTGTAAAATAGCCAGACAGAATAAAATTTGGGTGAAAACACTACTTGCTTTATAAATATAATTATATATATATATATATACTAGCAATTGTGCCTGTGCGTTGCAACGGGTGATGTCGAGGCGCGACACAGATGGGGGCGGCACGGAGGGACGCGGGAGCTTCGAGCAGCGATGGGAGGGAGGAGCGCAGGCGTGACGCGGGGCGCGACATAGATGGGGACGAGAGAGAGGGGCGTAGGAGGGAGGGGCGAAGGGGGTCTTTTTTTTTATACAAGCCCTCCCTTTCTTTTCAGCATTGGGACAGCGGGTAGGGCTGGACGAAATACTCGTGGCTCGCTAGCTCGTTCAGCTCGTGGTTGGCTCGGCTCGGCTCGTTGAGAAATGCTAACGAGCTGCGCCAAGGGTTTAGCTCGTTAGCTATAACAAGCCAGCTCGAGTCAGCTCGCGAGCTGCTCGTGAGCTCAACGAGCTAGATGCAATGTACAAAGCATGGCCTAATGTTTTGCTTGTTTTGCTATTATTTTGCTTGTTTTGTTGTTGATGTGATAATAAATCAATAATTTTTATGATTTTGTGATGGTCAATATGGATCTAATGCTTTAGATTATAATAGTAATAATATCTAATCTAGTTGCATCATTACATTTACATGTATAATTATCGATGGACAAGTGTTATTACGTTAATTATGGACTTAATATATTAATTTTTACTTTTTTCAATTGTATATTTGCATGTTTAATAGACTCAAAAAAATAGAATGTAATTTGTAAAGTGGCTCGCGAACTAAACGAGCTGGCTCGAGCCGGCTCATGAGCCGAGCCGAACCGGCCTCTGGCCGGCTCTCTACTAAGTCGAGCCGAGCTGAGATAAGCTGAGCCGAGCTGAGCTGGTATCCACTCCTAACTGCGGGTTAATTTTGGAAAAACTCAAGGGGTTTTCTGCAAAATAGCCAGGCAGAACAAAATTTTGGGTAGAAACACTACTTGCTTTATAGATAGTGTGTATATATATATATATAAGTGTCGGACACTTCGAAGCCATGAGCAAAACTATAATTTCACTAATATATATATATATATATATATATTAGTTATATATATATATATGTAAAATTATAGTTTTGTTATATTATAGTAGAAATTTTTTAAGTGATAATGTGATGACACCATCTTCATCTGACTGATTGGTGTTCTATAGGTATGTAAAAATATAATTTAAAACAAGAAATTTTTAGATAATGAAAATAATTTACATCTACTGTCTCTGCCAACAGACATACAGACACAGCCGGAGGGGAGCAATAATTTTAAGTTGGTTCAAGATATTATTGTGCCTATGATATGGTTAGGATTTGCTATAATTTTTAAAAATTGGTAGGACCGAGATGGTCAGACTGATTTAATATATTGCTAATGTGAATAATTGTAGGGGTGGCAATCCTACCCACGGGTTTCGTATCCGACAGGCATGGGCATGAATAGTAAAATCCGTCCATGGGTATATCCGAACCCGAACCCGAAGTTTGCAGGTATGGGTACGGGTTCTGTTTTCTACCCGCGAGTTTACCCGAAACCGCGGGCATACCCGAACCCGCCCGAAAACCTTAGGCGTCGGCGCTCGCACCCCCAAATTCCAATCTGCGACGTGAGTCCAAAACTCCAAATCTGTCCCGACTCCCACCCAACCTAGCACACCTGCGGCACGGTTCCTCCCTCCCACCCACGTCGGCGCCGCCTTGGACTTCCTTGCGGCCAACGTCCCCAGCCTCCTCTCGCGGCGCCCTCTCGATCTCGGAGAGCGCTCCAGGCCGGCGGCGGCCGACGCCCCATCGGCCTCCCTCCCGCGGCTGGCGGCGCCCCTTGGCCTCCCCCGCGGCGCCCTCTCGGTCTCTGAGAGGCGCTCCAGCCGACGGCCGGCCGGCACCCCTCGTCCTCCCTCCCGTGCCGGCAACCTCCCTCCCTCCCTCCCAAGAGTCGCAACCTCCGGACCCGCGCACCTTCCAGTACTTAGTTTAAAAGGTAAAATTCCACTCATCCATATGGTTAGCATATTATAAACTTAGTGTTTTGACAGTGTTATAAACTTGTTTTTTAGCATGTCTACTCCGTCCTCTGGTGGTGTTGATGGTGGTTCTAGAAACCGCACTCGATCCTCAGGTGGTGCTGCTTACTCAAGAGCACATTCATCCTCATCAAGTGCAGCTCCAGAAACACAGACACAAGGTACTGGGGTTGATGTGGTAGATGTAGAAGATAATGCAATAGTTGTGAGTAAGAAGAGGAAATCTGAAGTGTGGGTAGATTTCACAGAAAAAAGGTCGGAGGTAAAGCCAAAGTTGAATGTAATTGGTGTCATAAATTGTTGTCAGCGGAAACAAAGAATGACACAAGTCACTTGCGTAACCACCTAATCACTTGTGATTCTAAGCAAGCTAGGAAAGGGCTAAAACAGTCAACTTTGCGATTGTCATCGAAATCCGATGGTTCTGTCACCGTAGATAAGTATGTCTTTGATCAAGAACTTTGTAGGAAAGAGCTTGCTGACACAAGTCACTTGCGTAACCACCTAATCACTTGTGATTCTAAGCAAGCTAGGAAAGGGCTAAAACAGTCAACTTTGCGATTGTCATCGGGTTCTGTCACCATAGATAAGTATGTCTTTGATCAAGAACTTTGTAGGAAAGAGCTTGCTTTGATGATTTGTGTTCATGAGTACCCACTATCTATTGTTGACCATGCTGGGTTTCGAAAATTTTGTGCTGCAATGCAACCTTTGTTTAAAGTAATGTCAAGAAACACTATTAGAAAGGACATATTGGATATGTATGAAGTGCAGAAGATCTCTATGGTCAAGTACTTTTAGAAAATTCAGTCTCGCATTGCTGTCACTACTGATATGTGGACAGCCAATCACCAAAAGAAAGGTTATATGGCAATGACAATTCATTTTATTGATGATAATTGGGAGCTGAAAAGTTTTCTTTTAAGGTAATAAGTGAAGCCAGTTCTTTTAATTGTTGTGCTTGTTATTTGCCAAGTGTATGACATTTTATTTGGCTATTGTAGGTTCATATATGTACCACATCCACATACAGCTAAAGCTATAAGTGAAGTCCTTCATGATGTACTCTTGGATTGGAGGATTGAGGAAGGTTTCAACTGTGACTCTTGACAATTGCACCACCAATGACAGTATTATGGAGAAAATGCAAGATAAGATGCCCCTTTCCTCTCTCATGCTACATGGTAAACTAATGCATATGCTGTGTGTTGCACATATAATTAATCTTATTGTGAAAGATGGATTGTCTGTGATGGAAAAGGGCATTGAAAGAGTCTGTGATAGTGTTCAGTTTTGGACAGTCACACCAAAAAGACATGAGCGGTTTGAAAAAGGCTATTGTACTTGAGAACCTTAGCTATGATAAAAAGATAGCTCTTGATGTTAAAACTAGATGAAATTCCACCTATCTCATGCTTAGTACTGCACTAAATTACATACCTGTGTTTGATCGTCATGCAAACCGTGTTTGATCGTCTTGCAAACCGTGTTTGATCGTCTTGCAAACCGTGAAAGATTGTGTGCTCCTTTTCATCCAACAGTTGATGATTGGAGTTTTGCTGAGCAACTTTGTGAGAGGTTGAGGTTGTTTTATGTTATAACAGAACTATTGTCAGGCACCAAATATGTCACAACAAACATTTTCTTTCCAAAAGTTTGTAGTATTTACTTGGCTATTGAGAAATAGGAAGCTAGTGGTATTCCCATAGTAGAAGAGATATCAAAATTGATGAAAAAAAAGTTTCACAAGTATTGGGCAGACACTTATGGTCTTATGGCAGTTGCTACTGTTTTAGATCCTCGATATAAACTGCAGTTCTTGTATGCTATGTTCAGCCAGATTTATGGGCCTATAGCAATGGCTAGTGAGGTGAAGAAAGTTAAAGATTTGTTATATGAATTGGTGTTGGAATACCAAGGTAATATGGAGGTTGTTGCCACAACTGATGGTGTAGGTGCTTCTAGTTCTACTGCTAGCTGATGATATATTTGATCAGTATTTGTCTTCCCAACCAGTAGTGTCAACTACTCACTCGCGCACGGAATTGGACTTGTACTTAGATGAGCCTTTGCTACCTAGAACAATGGAGCTAGATATTATCAATTGGTGGCATTACGCTGGGGTGAAGTATCAGACTTTGCAAAAGATTGTTTGAGATGTCATGGCTATTCCTGCATCAAAGTCAGTCTTTAGCACGAGCGAAAAAATTATAAGCCCAAACCATAGTAAACTTGCTCAAAAATGATGGAGGCATTAATGTGTAGCCATGCATGAGCCCAACAAGCAAATCCTTTTTTCCAGGCCATGAGCCTAACAAGCAGATCTTTAGCCTGTCCAAAAAAATTATATACTCGAATATCACTATACAAACTTTCCATTCATTTTTTTCCTATGTACAAACTTTCTTTGTAGATACTTTGTTCTATATCGATATATTTTCCTATATATATACCTTCTCTATAGATAATTCTTCATGTATATACTTTCTATACATATACATATGTATATATAAATTTTCTATATACAAAGTTTCTATAAATACTTAAACTTTTAAAATTTTGATGATATAGAAACTTTCACAAGAAACATGCCACTTTCTAACAATAAAAAATTCAGATTCAATAAAAAATAATAAAAGAACAACAGCATTCAGCCCAAAAGATGGCCCAGATAACAGGGAGACCTAAAGTATGGGCGCGCAACCCATATGTTGGAAAAAAAAGAAAACCATGAAACAGGCTTTAAAAAGGGAATTACGGAAATAAAAAAGAAAGAGGGTTGATCGCTCGAACGCGACCGCTCGCGTGATAGCCTTTTCGGCGTTGTGTTGTCTTCTTTTCATGTTTGGGTGACTCTACGACAAATATCTTGGTTGATGATGCAATAGAGCTTAAGAAAAAATTTGCTTGGAGACAGCACATTTGTCTCAACAATTGGATAGAGAGACGCGTGTCTGAGTTCACCAAACCAAAGTTTATTAATCTTTTCAATCTTTAGAAAAAGATAAATAAAAGGTCAAACCAGTCCAAACTCATAGATAAGCATATATAATTTCTGATTTTGGTAGCTTGTTCAAGTACAAACCATGATTTTATTTTTGTACGAATTTCTACTGTCGCTTTCCAGCAGCTGTGAGAGCGTGACTACTCTTCAGGCATGTTTAGGGAAAGCAAAAGTTAAAAGTTATAACTTAATGTTGGTTGTGTTTGTTTGAACTTCTGCTTTTTAATTTTTTCAACTTTTTTGAAAAGCTAGACTAGCTGATGATCTTTTACTATTACTATTAGCTTTTATAATTTTTTTATCTTTTCAACACATCAAAAGCCAACAAAAACTCATTTCAGCTAGCTTTTCAGCTTTCCATTCATTTCCTCAGAAACTAGTTTTTTTAGTTTTTTCGAAAACCAGCTCGAAAAACTGATTGTTTATTTTAGCTTTCCAGCTTCTGAAAAGCTACCAAAAAAGCTGAAACAAACGGGACCTAAATTTACACAAAGAAATGCTACACGTATAATGTCCAAGTTACATTAGTTTTGTATGACGAAGGCTTCGTTTTATGGTTTTGTACAACCTATCTTAGATCGAAAATGAAAAGGCTAGAAATAATTAAAATGACATTGACTAGGCAGCTTGTAAGTTAACAAGTCTAGGCAGCTTGTAAGTTAACAAATCTAGGCAGCTTGCGTTATGTCCTTTGGACTATGTCAGAATGGCGTGGCTAGACAATGACACGAAAAGAGAGATAATAATATCTCTGCTACATTAAAAACGAAATCCACCTCTAGTGCTGGCTAGATAGGTCAGTCCTTCCTTTGCCGACACAAAGTCCTTCCTGTGCCGACACAGGCACCCACGCATTGTAGCGTGGTCTGACCCAACACGACACGGGAAGGAGTGGGCCATGTCGACATGGCCTGATCGGGCGTGCCGTGCCTGGGCAACGCCCGAGTCCATGGGCCGACAAGGCATGACACGACTCCTATGCGTACTGGCACGAGCACGACACGGCCCCCGAGCCAACACTACGGGGACGAGGAGGCAAGAAGCCAATCAAGTCAAGCGCCGACGAAGCTTAGGTCCAAGCATCCGGCGCCGTCCCGCGTCCTCTCCTCACTTGGCGTTGACGTCGTCGCCATGATCTCCTCTAGATCCGACGCCGTTGTGGAGCTTCCCCGTGACCGTCGCCCTCAAGGCCGCCGCCGCCATGGTGCCCTCGTCGCTGGATCTGTCGCGGTGGGGCCCGACGCCTCCCCGTCCACCGCCGCCGACCCCGTCCACATCCGGCTTCGTGCGCACCCCGTCACCGACTCCGTCCACTTCCACGCGCACCCCGCCGACCCCGTCCACCTCCGCGCGCACCCCGCCGCCGCCGCCGACCTCGTCCACCTCCGCGCGCCGCTTTCCGTCCACCGTCGATTTTGGGAATTTTTCTCCCGCCGCTGGTTTCTCTCGGCTTATCCGCTTCTCGGGTTGGTTAGTGGCCGACTCATGCTTCTCGGGTTGGTTAGTGGCCGGCTCATGCCTAACGGGCCGACCTCAGCCCATGGGTCAGTGATGGGCCCATGCCAGCACGGCACGACCTCCCCTTAGGCCGTGCTTGGACCGGAAGGCAGCACGTGGACCAACATGGCTCGCTACAAGAGCCGTGCCTAACAGGCCGTGCCACGAACGTGCTCAGGCCATACTGTGCTGAGCGGCTCGTTTGGCTAGCACTATCCTCCTCCAATGCCCTTCTCCCTCTGCATGTCATATCAGTACACGGAATGTAACGACCAAATCCAATGCTTTATTCTCAATCATCCTTCTAACACATATCTAATTATATGAGCTTGCTTGTTACAACGTACGGTAGGGTATGTTACTAGTAAATAATAATGGAAAAAGTTTATATAGGACAACTAACCACCGTTCTACTTAACATTTCCGACCAAATGCAGGGGTAAAAGCAACAAACACTGATATGAAATTTGAAGCAAATGGAAGTGGCCTTTTACGTCATGAATAAACAAAGCTAGTCTTGACAAAATTTGCAAGAAAAAAAAAACAATGTCGCCAATGCAAGAAAAAGGCAATAACGTGCTACGCATAGCTGCTCAAACTTAAGAGCATCATAAAAAGTCCAAATAGACAAGGAAGGGACAAATGGGATAATGGAGGTTTTGTTTCTGCGGTTTGTTAGCAGTTGTAGTTTTTTTTAAAAAAGAAACATATGCATCTGTAGCTTTTTCTGTTCAAAGCGAAATTGACAATAACAAACAAGATGAGATACAGCAGGCACCTAGATTGTTTAAATCTTACGGTTCATTTTATTTCTCGGAGGCAATACAGATCGATCAAAGCAGCTACCCAACCATATCCACAGAATCAACTCCTTATGCACTCTTCATTTGCTGCGTTAATCACAAGAACAAGATAAACCAGCTCAAAGATCAATTAAGCGCACAAACTGAAACTGGACTAACATGTATGCTCAGCCACTCAGGCAATGGAGTTTTAGTTAGAAGATCAAGAAAGATATAAGCTAAGGTTAGTTCGAATTGTTTATCGACTGATACTCTTTTCCAAACCCTAAAACAGGACGTGCACATATATGCATGTTAATTTCAGTTACCCTTCAAATGATGTTTATTTCTAAACCCCAAAAGATGACAGTGGCAACTCTTGGTCATTTTTTTTACACTTTGTGCTTTGATGCTTGGCTGTATTAGAAACCAAAATATCTTCTGAATCTTACCATGTTGTAGAAAGTTTACAAAAAATTTCAAACAAAGCCCGAAATTTTTCAGGTTGCTTCAAATGTGAGCGTACTAGTGTAGTTTCAGTTGCAATGGTTCCTCCAAAAAAAAAGTAACTGTAGGGTGCATTGCGAATATTGGGATTTTGAATGTATATAATATACACACATACCGTTTTCTCTTCTTCAATCTTAGCCTTGATATAAGAATAGAGTGCAACACCAGCTATGGCAATACAAGTGCCAATTCCTGTTTGTGTGGTAATCTTGTTGCCTGCTCAAAATTTTCACCAAGTATTACACGAAATAAACACATCATTTGCATGCTAAAACTAAGTCTATGAAGTGCTATGAAAAACGAGCACAACACTTGCCAAATGGCAAGAACAAGAATATGCATACTGATCAACAATCATTATGAAAGATTAAAATTCATTCAAGTACCAAATGCAATGATTGAGAAGCCAATGACGAAGACACGTTTTAACACATTGCCAACAGCATGTGTTAGAGGGGTCACCCGTTCCAATGTGTTTGTAGCAACCTGGATGAAAGAGAGAATACCAACTATCATCAGAAAATGGCACAAAGTTTATTCATATTTGCCAAATACTATGATTTATTTCTATACCTGAACACCTATAAGAAGTTTTTGTGTCTCAAAATATTAGTTATGATATGTTGGAAATGCTTGTTTTTATTCTTGACCTGTGGACAGGGTTTGCATTTCGGGAACTTCGGTGGTTGCCGAAATTTGAAAATTTCGTGAATTTCAGTGTTTTTTGACCGAAACTATTTGAAATTTTAACACATTTTGACTGAATTTGAATAATTTTGATCAAATTCACAAATATTTGAAAAAAACCGAAAATTTTGGTGGAGATTTGTGCTTGCCGGTGGGGTCTGAAATTTCAAACCTGCCTGTGGACCGAGTTATTTGAGGATATGGTTTGTACTTAACAATGATTAAAGTTGCTTTTACCCTTCATCTATGGACCATGTTGTTTCACCATATTCTTGATTTATGGGCAAATTATATGCCATTAAGCTATTTACCTGGTTATAAAGGTGATAGAACAAGCCCACCACAAGGAGATTAGAAACCAACTTTGCTAATCCAACTTTAGCAATTGCATCTTTGAATCCATGCTGCACTAGTTGAGGTCCTTCAATCTGCAAATTTTGTGTTATAAGGAATCAACATGGAAGTCAATGATAAACATGCATAAGTGACTTTAAACTTAGCTTACGGACTTAAGAAATTATACAAAAGAATTTTGTTAACCACAGTGCTATGTGCCTAAGGCCCTGTGGGTAGCTGAGCATACCTTCCTACAGTATGGTTAGTTCACGTGAGCAGTACCTAGATCTATGGTTTTACCTCGCCTCTAGAGCCTGTACCACATCATGCAAGGGCCCTGCCAGTACCTAGATGAGTGGGAGTCCCCACCATTGATCCTCACACCAGTACATTGTGGTATTCCAGGTACTCATCTTTAGTACATCTCCCTACACTGGATTGAAGTTCGATGCAGTGATCAATGAGTTTCTCAAGGGTTAAATTATTACCCCATCTATATAAGTATGGAATTCTATCTCTTTTCATTACCCTTAGTCCAGGGACTAATACCAAAGACAACCCGTAAGACATGTACAGGTGAACATCACATTGGATTAGGCCACTTGCAGGCCTGCCAACCATAGTTCCATACATACACTTATACAAACAACATACAAGCATGAGCACATTTGAAACCAGATGTTCCGATTTCCTCTGGAGGGGACAGGGAGAGACCAGTACAGGCCATGTTAGTTAGCAGGGCAGGAAATAAAATATATTTTTTGATTTGTATAACATGGAATTGAATATGATCTGTATAATCTTTGTGCACATTTAGCGGGTTACAATGCTGCCCCCTCCTCCTAAATGTGGCTGCCAGCCACATGTAATCAATAGGAAGCTCTTACATCAGTTTCAAGTTTTCTAAAACCTCACTAGCAGAGTGAATGTTCATTTCTTAGTAGTCAAGTATGATGTTCAAATTACTTCAATAGCAAGGTTTCAGTGCATCTCCGATTATTTTCAGACTATTTCTCTACCGCTCTGCTAAGCTTTGGACCCAGTTTGAGCTTTGAAGACATTGTGCTCTACTACAACATGGCAGTGGTTTAGTTATACAAAATCTGGAACAACAAAACAACAGGAGCTTTGGAAAAAGTAAACTACTAAAAATTGCTTTTTTCTAACATGGATTCGCAAACTGTAAAAAGGTTATTATCAGGGTTCTAGAAAAAAAGACAAAAACATTTTTTAGTAAAATCCTGCTCCTAGGCTGGTATTCCACACAGTGAATCTTTAAATTCTAATTTTAAAAGTAAAGACAGTTTTTGAGATCATGTCCAAGCACATGAAGTGATGTTTCGGGATTGAACTGAATTTTCGAATGTTCTGCAGTTTTCCAAAGGGACAGAGGAACAAACAGTTTGGGCATGAAAGGGAGAAGTGTATTTTACCATATCAGAACATGTGATTAGAGTAAAGGGAAGTGCTGCATACACTAGGTAGTTTTGACCTTAGGAGGAAAATCAGGATTTGTTGTCAAATGAATACGATCATTGTAAAATGAAGCACAATGGACCATCTTTCTTTCTGCCCCACATAAGTCTGAATTCAAAAAATGACTTATATTATTTACCAACAAACATAAGAGTTGCATGCATGCATAGATCACAACTACTTGCAAGAGTATTACAAAACATGGTTACTCACTACAATGAACTCCTAAAAATTGCAAACATATTGATATGTAGTGGTTTCCTGGTTTATGCATCAAATTCTATCCTTGGTGGTTGGTAATTGTGGAAAACATGTATGATATTCTTTCATAATTTCTTCAAATTTAAATAATCAAATTCTGCTATGGCCAAAAAATTGTTCAAATGAAAGGGATTTTCTGGAATTGTAGGGGTCTACGGGACCTAGCTAAACACAATTTTTTACATGATGTGACTGTTGATAAGAAACTTGATTTATAGCTTTATCAGAAACCAACAGAAATAGTTTCTTGACTCAGTGTTTAGAAAATTTCTGTGCGGGAACTGATTTTGTTTGGCATTGGCGTTGTCCCCGGGGTATGTCTGGGGAGATGTTAATGGGGGTAAAACAGGAGAGTTTTGAATTAGAAAATATTGTTGATGGAGATTATTTTATAAAGTTTGTATTAAGAAATAAGATAGACGGTTTTCGATGGGCCCTTTTGTCTGTTTATGGTGCAGCACAGGAAGAGCACAAAGAGGACTTTCTATCAGAGTTAGTACGTGCTTGTACTAGCTGCGGGGATCTACCTTTTATAGTAAGGGGGGGACTTCAACATAATTAGGAGCCCATCAGAAAAAAAATAATGCAAGGTATAATGACAAATGGCCTCTACTTTTTAATGCCATTATTGAAACTCTGAACCTGAGGGAACTAGAAATGACGGGTAGAAAGTTCACTTGGGCTAATTATGCTGAAATCCCAACTTATGAGAAATTAGATCGTATTTTGGTGACAACGGAGTGGGAACAAAAATTTCCGTTGGCAACAGTTCAGGCTCTAACCCAGGAAATCTCAGACCATACACCACTTTTACTTGATGTAGGAGAGCCATCTCACAGAGGTAATTCTAGGAATTTTAAATTTAAGCTAGGATGGTTAACAAGAGATGGTTTTTTTGATTTGGTAAAAGAGGTATGGGAGTCAGAAAAACATGGGTTCAACTCCGTTGGAGAAATGGCAATCTAAGATTAGAAGACTGCGTCGTTTCCTTAGAGGGTGGGCTCGAAATTTGGTTTCCCAAAACAAGAAACTTAAACATGACCTGATGGATAAAATTGATTTTCTTGATAGAAAGACAGAGACATCTTTGTTGTCATTTCAGGAGGTAGAGGCTAGATATTATTTTTGAGGGCACTTAACTAAGTTGCTAAGAGAGGAGGAGATTTTTTGGCTTCAACGATCAAAAGCAACCAAGTTATTGTAGGGAGATGATAATACTAGATACTTTCATATGGTGGCAAATGGTAGACATAAGAAAACAAGAATTACACAACTTGAACAAGAAGAAGGAATTATTGTGAGGGATGCGAACTTGGAAAATTATATAACTAACTTTTACAAAAGACTGTTTGGACCTCATATACAGAATTCTTTCTCATTGGACGAGACGTTGAGGCAAGATATACCTCAAGTGTCGAAGGAGGAGAATGATGTACTGGTGGCTCCATTCAGTGAGGAGGAGGTCAGGCAGGCAATCTTTGATATGGAACATAATAAGGCACCGGGTTTGGATGGTTTTCCAACAGAATTCTATCAATTCTTCTGGGATATTATCAAGCCAGATTTGATGAGTCTTTTTTATGAATTTTATATGGGAAGACTGCCTATTCATAGCTTAAAGTTTGGGATAATCCCACTTTTACCTAAAATCTCATATGCAACTAGAATACAACAGTATAGGGCTATTTGTCTTTTAAATGTATTGTTCAAGATTTTTACGAAAGTATTAAATAATAGAATTTTGAAAGTGGCAGATAAATTGATTAGACCGTCTCAGACAGCTTTTATCCCAGGGAGATATATAATGGAGGGTGTTGTAATACTTCATGAAACGATACATGAGCTGCATAGGAAAAAGGAAGATGGAGTGGTGCTAAAATTGAATTTTGAAAAAGCGTATGATAATCTTAAGTGGCCTTTTATACAAGTCCTTAGAATGAAAGGATTTTCACCAGTTTGGTGTGAATGAATATCTAAGGTCATGTCTAGAGGAAGTGTTGTTGTAAAGATGAATGATAATTTAGGCCATTATTTCCAAACAAGAAAGAGAGTGCGGCAAGGAGATCTGTTATCTCCAATCTTGCTTAATATAGTGGTTGACATGCTGGCTATCCTCATTTCAAGAGCAAAAGAGGCTGAACAAATATATGAAGTGGTTTCGCATTTGGTTGTTATGGGTCTTTCGGTCCTTCAGTATGCAGATGATACTGTCATCTTTATGGATAATGATTTAGAGCGGGCCAAGAACATGAAGCTCTTGCTTTCTGCTTTTGAGCAATTATCGAGACTCAAAATCAATTTCCATAAAAATGAACTATTTTGTTATGGTGCACCCAATGTTAATCAATCTAAATACACACAGCTTTTTGGATGTAATGTAGGAGCTTTCCCTTTTAGATATCTAAGAATTTCTATGCATCATCGAAAATTAAAGAATGAGGATTGTAAACACATGGAAGATCGTTTTCAAAATAGGCTGAATGGTTGGAGTAAGATGCTGTCGGTGGGTGGAAAGCTTGTCCTCATTAATTCAGTCTTGAGTAGTTTTCCTATGTTTATGTTATCATTCTTCAAAACACCTAGAGGTGTTTTGAAGAAATTGGATTATTTAAGATCTCGATTTTTTTGGCAAAGCGATGAACACAAGAAGAAATATAGACTGACAAGATGGGAGGTAGTTTGTACACCAAAAGATCAAGGAGGACTATGTGTCCTAAATTTAGATGTTCACAATAAATGCCTTTTAAGCAAATGGCTTTTCCAACTGATAAATGATGATGGGGTCTGGCAAAAGATGCTTAAAAATAAGTATTTAAGGAATAAATCTTTGACTCATGTTCAATATATGCCAGAGGACTCAGTTTTGGGTTGGCCTCATGAAGGTCAAGGGTGAGTTCCTGTCAATGGGTAGGTTTGAGCTGGGTGATGGATTACAGCCGCGTTTTTGGGAGGATTCGTGGATAACACCACGATCCTTTAGAATGCTCTTCCTGACATTATATAGCATTGTGAGAAAGAAAAATGCTTTTGTTAGGACAGTACTGTCTACGACACCATTAAATGTAGCTTTCAGGAGATCACTGACGGGGGCCAATTTGCAAGCATGGCACAATGTTGTGGCCATGGTTGTAGATATACAGCTTAAAAACCAAAGGGATCGCTTTGTGTGGAGGCTGCATCAAAATGGGTGGTTTTCGGTGAATTCTATGTATAAAGCTCTATTGGAGGGTACATGCTCTACCTCACAACAATTTAATATGGAAAATTAAAATACCCCTCAAGGTTAAAGTCTTTATGTGGTACTTGTATAAGGGTGTAATCTTGACAAAGGATAATTTAGCTAGGCAGCAGTGGCAAGGAGATAGAAAATGTTGCTTTTGTTCCACCCATGAGTCAACACAATATTTACTTTTTGACTGTCATTATGCTAAATTTATCTAGAGAATTGTTCATATTGCTCTAAATCTGAAACCACCAACTATTGTTTACATGTTGGTTACATGGGCTAAAGAAGAAAATAAAATCTCAAATCCTTGTTGGGGCATGTGTTGGGCCCTGTGGTTATCCAGGAACGACGTTGTGTTTGACAAGATGAAACTACCATCTTATTTACATGTCGTGTTCAAAGGAACCTATTGGACAAGACATTGAGCGTTGCTTCAGAAGGAGAAGGATCACCTGTTCATGAAGGCGGGATGTAGGGCTATTGAGACGGTCGTAATGAAGGTGTTTGCAAGATACGGCTGGCGTTTTAGTAATAGAATTGAGTTTTAATTCTTCCTGGTTTGAACTCTCAGTTTTTTCATGGCTTCTAAACTTCTTGTTTGAGTGTCTCTGAACATTTGTTCTTTCAGTTTATAATAAGGAACAGTCATATGTATTAATCGATGCAGAAGCTGGAGTATTAATATATTCCTTTTTCTAAAAAAACCCAGGCCAGGTCAGAGAAAAACTGGTAACTACTAATTACTAGTTCTCTGCATGGATTTCGAACTGTGGACCGTGGTCATTACACTCCTTTACTGTTTTTCCTACATAGTGAATAGTTTTCTATTGTAATTTAAATCCTCTCTAATAAATCAGCGACAAAATATCATCAGCACAGTGATAGCCAACAAGATGGCAAGAACTTGATAAATATGCTAGGCTTAACATCGGCTATGTTGCTATATGCCTTTTCAGGTAGTTATAAACCTATATGCTACCAACAGTTGAAGTGTTAGATATGTAACAAACATGCATACAGATAATAGACTTACAATAATTGCAGGAGGAATGCAGACGAGGAGAGCAATTATTGAGATGTACGCATACAGGTTGGTGCTATCCATGTCAGTCTGTGATAAGAACAGCAACAAAGGAAAAAAAATGAAATAGGAGTATAAAAAAGAAGAGCGAATATGCATGCAGATCATTAGAGGTAATAAGCAAACCATAGCCTTCTTGGAGTAAACGCTCCGTAATGTGAAGGAGATATTAGAAATCATGGCATTAACGAAACCAGTCCAATTGAATGAAAGTTCAGTGAGAGATGCCATTGAAACACCTGATTATTTCAGAACAGAATATACTCCAAATGATTACCAATGCACGGAAGTAGAGATGCTATAGAGACAACTAGAAAGTTCTAAAACATAGTATGCTTGAAACTATTAAAGATGCATGGAGGCTGTGAGGAATGTTACTGAGACAACTGCTCAATTGTAAACAACATCCCTGGTCAAGATCTTATAATATTTAGAATATTAATTTCCATCGCGTAGTCCTATCATAATCCCACAATCTTGACATTGGGAAAAGAAGTGAAACTATATATACTATGTAGGATTCTCTTCTTACTAGCCTTTGCTAATACAAACAATATATTAAACTAAATAGAATGCCCTCCATCAAACAAAGGGTACCTCAGTAACATCACCATATCTCATGAGAGCCACAGGCTATCTCTTAACAAACAACCTGCCTACACATCCAACGAAAAACTACCGCACCAGCAACAGGACCAGCATATCAACTACAGGAGTAGCTATGTTGTCCCATGCATGTATATGTATAGTGTGTGGGGCAGACAACGACATGCACCAACCCAGCAGCATGTCATGTGCGTACCACCTAGAACAGCCAGCCCCAGCATCCACACAATCAGAAGATTAGGAACAGCAATATTACTTAGATATTTTCTTAGGGTAGAGGACTCTAAAACAATTTACACTTGGGGTATTGTTTGGAAGTTAGTTGAACCGACACTTGCTATCTCCTGCTGATAATTAGCTTGGATTGTTAGAAGAAAAGTTAGTTCAGCCAAGACTTGCTATCTCCTGCTGATAATTAGCTTGGATTGTTAGAACTTAGAAGACAGCCTATCTAAGCAAGTCATGGAGGCATCTATGGAATTAAGCAATGAACAGTAAAGAATTGAACTCTAGTCTCTCCAAGGTTCTTCTATCTCATCTTTAGTCTGTTGTCTCCTCCCAAGTAACCAAGGCTGCTCAACCACCCTCCCAGTAGTGTTTATCACACGATGAGCTAGGGTTCATCAAGCATGATATTATATAGCACACCACTTGTTGATATGCCATTACATGACATTGTAATATCATAATGACCAGAATTCAGGGGAAAGAAATGGTCACCAAGGAATTAGAGAGAAATAGGAAAGAAATAAAGAGGGCACACGGCCCAACCTACTAGGACCATGTACCCACTCTGCTCAACAGAAAGGACTGTAAGTATCAATTCAGCTCTCTCTCATTTGCGCTACATCATAAGGCAAGGCATCTGATCATGGAAATGTAACTGGAGCCTGGATGCTGAACAATCACCTGCACAGGGGCCTTGATAACCATGAAATCTACTTCCATATGTCCATATTTGCATTGATGTTGAGATAAAAGTGATGTACTGCTAGGACCACAAGCAAAAGGCGTAATGGGGTTACCTATCACAACCGGAGCAAGAGATAACCACAGCGTCAATGGAACTTGCTGGCCAAGGATAAACTGTGAAGCAGCCGCATTGAAAAATGGTTCAAGAGCTGCATTGATTTTATTTGCAGGAAAAATCTCAGCATAAAGAAGAAAAGGCAAAAGGCAAAAGGCAAAAAGTACAAAATAAAATAAAGATACTGTTGCAGTACCTTTAATGGTGTGGGCAAATGAGACAGCTACAGCAGCAAAGGACACAGTGCTTGTTACATGACCAATAGCATGGCAGAAAGCAACTGGGAACAGCAGCTTCAGAACCGTTGAGTTGATTGGCTACAAAGTTCAAGCTTTCCCAAGTTTGACTACTTCCTTCCATAAATGATATTATTAACGTAAAAAACTTTGGATGTAAAACAACTGATGATTCCTACAAATATACAACTTTTTTAGCATGTATACTAGCTTGATGTATTTAGGGAGTGTTTTGTGGATGCTACTTTGATTAAGTTTGGCTAGCATTTAGTTTGCTACTAAACTTGGCATGCCAAACTTTCTTAACTCCAAGTCCAACATGCCATAGGTACAAGTTCTTCTTAAATTTTGCCCACACAATTTTATTGCCACAAAAGTTCTAGCAGTGCACATATGTGTTTAGACGAAAATTTATTTTCCTTATACGAAAGCATAAAAATATACTAATTTACCAACAAGAAATAAGACTTTATATATGTATCAGTCAGTTGTTGAGAAGTCGGAGAAAGGATACGAATGCAGAACGGCTATCACCACCAATTACTCCAATATTAAAGGTAGAGAAAAAATGGCAAACTGCAACAATTTACCAAATGAGCCCTTAACCCTTTCTTTTACAAGTGCTCCTCAAATTTGTTTCCCTTTTCATGGCATACACACATCACCACACGCGCGGGGGCGCGCACACATATGCCCCCTCTACACAGGCACACACTTACCCAGTGAACATCCATGTTCATCTATATCTAAAGTTGGCAGACGCCAGTAGCAAGTCAAAGACTTGAACCCTAGTAGCTGGTTGCAGATCCCTCCATCCCCACCCCCACCCCCACCCCCACCCCCCAAACCCACACACAGACACGGCTATTACAAGCTAGACATATAACCAAAATGCCCTAATTTAGGAGATCAGGTAATATTGATCCTAATTGAACACAAACAGGTAAAGCCACAAAAAAAATTATTATTCTTATTGTTAACAGTGGTTTCTATAAACTTTCTAGTCAATTGGCCTGTTTAGATCCAATTTACATATCCCTCCAGAACGCTTGTCAGTCAGAAACATTACACATAAGAATGAATAAGTGACTTTGTTATATTTTGAGGGGCATAAGGCATTTCATTATAGGTATTCAGCTAATGGAGATGTAAAAGATCAGCAATTTTTGCTCCATCATTGCTGCACATTAATTGACAATTGCCATTGGCAATTAGATATGTTGACCAACAAACCCTAACAATTTTGTGTATTGATGCTCATTATTGATAAGGAATCGTGGTTAAAGAAGAGCATGGGCATGAGAATACCGCGCGCTTTGGGAGACCAAAACTCCAGCCGACAAGGCAGTACAAGACTCCTACCAAAAGATGGCTCACCGACACAAAACTATATTAACAAGAAGAGGTTTTAGATCATGAAGATGCATGTTGTCACATGATAGGAAAAAGAAAAGGAGGCACACAGATACAGCAAACATACTATGGATAGGGGAAGTAGTCGAAGATCTTCTTGTTAAGGATGTTAAATATCACGTTCAGAAAATACCTACAAAATAATATTGTGAATTGGCAATAGCTAAACCACCTTAGGCAGCAACTTTCACCTGCAAGTGCAAAGTCTAAAGTGCGCTCAGGTGAATAAGTATACCACATGAAGAAAAAGAAACCGGTGACAAGAGCAGGGTATCTCTCTGCAAATTCCACAGGCTTTTCTTCCCTGTAATGGTGTAATAGCAATTTCTCAGTTCCCGAAATTACAAGTTACATATACAGGTTGTAATAAGAATTGGAATTAGTTCAAGTAGAGAATGGTTACTGAAAACTTTGGCACGGTTCTTTGTTTAGGAGGTGTTGTCCAACTAGTGGAAGAGTTATTGGATTCATAGCTTGTCCCTAGTTGCTGCAAACCTATCCTTCTAGCTCTTAAATTTTCATTGGTGAAAGAGCAGGCTAACCTACTGATTCGAAAAGAAAATGCATATCTACAAATATCCACTAAGAATAAAGTATCTCCGTCGCCTAGACTCTAGTCTTAAAAACTTGCCCACTATCAGAACCTGCGTTGGAATATATGACAACATAAAAAAAAATAGAAATGCAGAAAAAGCAAAACAGCGGATGAGAAAGCATAGAAAACTCTGGTGTTTGAGACACAGTAATTGTATGTGCAACTACGTATGTTCTATCATTCCATGGAATATTTCCCTTAGCTTCAGGTCATTTTTATTTTCCGCTGTAAAGTACATGAAAGAGCAAAACTATAAAGGAATTTGGCCTATTCCTCCATTCCAATCACTACAATGGGTGAAAGAACGCTTATCCATTACATCGAGAGGGGAAAACACTATATGTTTGTGTCTTTGTGATATGGGCCATTTGGCAACGATAATTATAACTGAGTGGATAACTGGATATTTTGCCAGTCACAGATAAATTTGACCAATCATCAGATGTACTCATGAACAATACCAACTCTTCTTATTTGTTTCTTTATATGGTGCACGAGTCATTTTTCAGTAAAGGACTCGTGCACCATATAGAAATTATGGTCAACACTAAGTTAATGTAAACTCCAAAACAGACCATAAACACGACTGAAAAATACATACCAGCCTTATATGACCTACATTGGTTCACGATGTAAACCAAATGGAAATCACAAAGGGAATTTCAAGGTCCCAAATGCAAGGAATTTTCAATGCATACCCTAGCACCATGTGTTCCTTGCCAGTTATTTAGTTTGAATGCTCTTTTAGTTAGTATTTGACTATTATCATGTTTCAAGAGTGAAATATTAAGAAACCAATTCGTCGTACATAGATTCGATCCATTAATGAACATCAGTACTAGCCATTCAGCTTATGAGGTGCTACTATAATCCCATCAACCATTGCCCAGTAGACAGAAAAAAAATATATCTTTGCCTCTTGAAAACGATCAAGGTGTGCTTTCGAAGAGACAATACAACTATCATCTTCGGCTAGGACCGAGTTATCAGCATTCAGCAAACACCAAACAGCACAATGCTCCCACGAATCTTCGTTAAAAAATGCTTGTACGAGGACGGAGAAGATGGGGCCGTAGGGGCAGGCTGCAAGGGGCACTAACCCGGTAGTGTCCGGGGAGGAGGAGGAGGCAGCCGGGGTGCGGATAAGCCGCCTACCCCGCAGAGAAGGCAGTGCGCAAGTGGAGGAACCGAGGAGGGGGGCAGGGCGGAGCTGCATCCGGCGGACGAGGCGGGCGCCATCCGAGACGGAGCCGCCGAGCAACGTAGACGAGGTTTCCCCAGAGCGCAACCGTCGAGGAACGGCGACGGCGGCGGCGGCGCCGCCGACGGGCAGGAGGGTCCTGGCTGCCGCCATTTTTGGGGTTTTACAGGGAAGAGAGAGAGCGTCGAGGAGGCCAGAGGGTGGGTGGAAGCGGGGTTTCGAGGATTTTTGGGATTTTGGGTGGTGGAGACGAGAGAGCGCGAGGATAGCGAACCAAACGGTGTCTCGGTGAATCATTTACATTAGAAAAAAAAGTCCATATTTAACCATTCAACTATTATCGAAGTTTAATTTTAATCATCCAATTGTAAAACCGGTTATTGGACACCCTGAACTACTAAAACCGTTTTTGTTTGGATACACTAGGCGGTTTTGGCCGATTCTGTTGCCACGTGGATGCACAAAGTAACGGACTGTTTTGCCATCATAGTAACGGAGGCGGTGCGTGCATCGGAGCTGGTGGAGCACGGGCACGGGTGGGCGGCAGCGGCCGTGGGCGAGAGAGATGGCCGCCGGCGAACGGCAATCGCGCGTGGAGTAGGACGCCTTCTTGTTTGTTTCTTCTTCGCGGCGGCTCCGGCGAGGGTGTCGAGGTTTCGGAGGCTGCTGGCGCGGGTGTCTGCGGCGGCGGAGCGGCTGAGCGGCGGGGACGGGAAGGAGAAGGAGGAGAGGGCGGCGGAGATGGAGGTCCACCGCGTCGATGTACTCGTGCTCGCCTGCACAGTTTCCCGCCCACCGTCGCCGCCAGTCAACGCCAGCGATTCTGCACACGCCGATTCTGCACATCTGCTTCACGGCGGCGGTGGAATCCTCCATGAAGCTGAGCACCATCCGGTCCAACCCCACCGACCCCACCTCCTTCTCCGCCGCCCTCTCTTCCTTCTCCCGCCGCGAAGAAGGAGATCGGCAGGCTCACCACGCTCATCAAGAAGCACCTCGGGGACCAGGGCGAGGGGAAGATGGTCGTGCAGCGTGCCGGCGGAAGCAAGTCCGTGCGCGATGTCTCCATGGCCACCGGCGTCGCCGAGGGCACCATCTCGGCGGCGCAGAAGGAGCTGCCCCCCTACGCCAGCATCCTCTTCAGCGGCTAGGCTACACGCCGGTGACACGGCTGGATCGCCTCGGGCAGATCATCGCCGTCGTGGCGGAGGCCGCGCGGCAGAGCCTGAGGAAGAAGGGCCTCCACGTCCCGCCATGGCGCAAGCCGGAGTACATGCGTGCCAAGTGGCTCTCCCCACAAGTCCTCCGTTGCTCCGACAAGCCGCCGTCGCCGTCGCCCCCGCCCACCTCGCTGCCACCCTCGCCACCGCTCTCTGCTCCTACTACCCCGTCGCCGACCGTTTCGTCCCGACGCCGACGTCCCGTCCCTCCTGTCGGAGCTGATCGAGAGGCTGCAGCCGCCGCCGTTGCGTGTAAATAATGGGCCCCACGACCGCTGCCACCGCCCGCTCCACGGCCGCTGCCGCCCACCTGTGCCTGTGCTCCACCAGCTCCGATGCGTGCACCGCCTCCGTTACTGTGATGGCAAAACAGTCCGTTACTTTGTGCATCTACGTGGCAACAGAATCGGTCAAAACCACCTAGTGTATCCGAAAAAAAGGTTTTAGTAGTTTAGGGTGTCCAATACCCGGTTTTGCAATTGGATGGTCAAAATTAAACTTCGGGAATAGTTGAATGGTCAAATATGGACTTTTTCCTTTACTACATTACGGTTATGAAAAAACAGTGAGGACAGTTTTACATGAAAACAAGTTAGATATTCCTTTTTTTCAAATTTATTTAAATTAGTATTTGCAATACAAAATAAACATATAAAATTAATTTGATCCAACCTAAAAAATTTTAAAAAAATCATCATTTTATAATATGAAACGAAAGGTATGTGTATTTGTGTGTGTATATAGGCACGATTCTAATCTCCTACACTCATCTTTTGTAACTGTTTTTAGAACTTATACAAAATTAATAATTAATGTTTAGGTGGAGTGATACATTAATTAATAATTAATGTTTAGAAGGAGGGATGCATTTTTAGATGCTTGTTTCGGTTGAGTCGGATAGTTTGAAAGGAAGGTCGTTGACGCTTATCATTCCCATGAGCACTCAAGAATTAATCGAAAAAATCATATACATACGAAGAATGGTTATGCTGGAAATTGAATATACGCGTATGTGCTGTATTGCTAAGAGTGAAGAAGTAAAAGGATGACTACTCAATAATTAAATTATATTTATACTAATGGGATCTAATATTTAAACATTGATGATGACGTGACTTTATGCATGTCTTGATTATTAGTAGATGCCAATTATATAAAAGAATAAATATAACTTTTAATAAGTGATAATAAGTGAGTTATGTGAAACCTCTTGGTTATGGTGAAAAAATAAGACACGGTGATCTTATTTAAAAATGACGTATTTTTGGAAAGAATATTATGAAAAATATTGTCAAAATTTTTATATTTTTATGCAACTTAGACTATAACATGAGGGGTTTTGTGTATTTTACTCCTTTTCAATACCATAAGTGTCGTGACTCCTGAGTTTGTCGTTCAAACAACCCGGCCACGTGCGAGAGTAATTAGCCAATAAAGAATACTTTATGTAGTACATTAATACGTCGTCCAATAAAAAAGAGTTCTCCTGTTACTTTAGAATGCAAGAATTATGAAGCATTCCTTTATGAATCAATTAAATTTATGTAAAAATGCTGCAAAATCCATGTGTCCAAATAAGTTCAAACTAGGTGGAGTAGTGTTAACTGAAGTTTTTGACAAAGACAAAGTTATAAATCAAGCACATTAATTTGTCTCTCCTTTTATAATATACATTTGACCATTTTTTCCATTCTTGAGCGTGAGACATATTCTAACATGCACGATGCGTGCATATTTTTTCCTTTTTTAAAAGAACAACATTCCTAAGCGGGTCTAGTCTAGAAAAATCTCTAATGTTTTATTTGAGATCACCGGCAGCATTCCACTGTGTCCGGTTATCATTTTGAGCTATACAATAGTACAATGCAACAACAGAATACTAATGCAGATCAATAATCTGTTCAATTTTGTACTTCTCTAGCGCACTCTATCACAACGAGACAGACAGCATGTACATATACAACTAAAAACAAAGACTAATAACGAAGGTTCATTTCTGTACAAATTTCAGATAGAATGACATTTATTTACAAGGTTCGGATTTCTGTACAAGGTTCAGACAATGATTTATTTCTATACAAGGTCCATATACAGTTTGTATTTTCTAAACTGTAAGACAAAATTTATACACAACTATTTGTTTGAAAGGCAGAATGAGTGGTATCTGCACAATACAAGTTAGGAGCAACCTGAGTGTTCTGTTATTACCGAAACCAAGTGAATGATTTCAAGTTTGACTCTGGACATCCAGTTCACTTAAGAATATTCCGATAGGGTTTCCAGGAGAAGGTGGATTTTTCCTGAGCACGGAAGCATATGAACCAGCTCTGTTTGCACCAGACTCATCAGAGGATGACAATATCTCTATGTGATTAAGACCCAACTGTCTTTTGTCTTTTGATCTGGTGTTGGAGTTTAATCTACTCAATTGCTTTAAGTCTTAATCTAAACATTATCACCTCTTTAATTATGTGAAATTGATCCGACTCATCTTGATGTGAAGCCATTGAAGCCGAATTTCGTTGATTTCTTCTTCTTGCTATTCTTTCTTCTCTATTTTTCTGTATTCGACTTTTCTGGTGACAAAAAGAAAACGGCAAGAGATGCATCGTGAACCCCTTCCAATGTCTGAACTGATCGGGTAATTAGTTTTAGGGTTTTAGAGTTAGAGAGCCTCTTTCTTATATAGGACACTGGTGGGCTCGAGGATTTTATCTCCAATTAAATTCGTGTCCATTTTGTACCAATCACATAAAAACAGATTTATCATATAATTTAATTCTTGTTAGGAAAAGATATCGAGGGTTTTAATCTCTCTCTAGTCGATAAAAAATCAACCAATATTCTCCCCTTTGATTTTAAGATTAATTGATGAATCTACAAAATAAAATAGCTCCTCAAGATAATATATCACAACAACATTAAACGTCACTGAGACAGCAACAAGACCTATAGTAAACTATAGTACTCAAATAAACTTAAACTTAACTTAGTGGGTGTTGATTGATAAACTTAAGTCCCACTCATCCAGGATCTTAGTCTAGGCTCTAATTTATACATATACTGGTCAGAATATAATCTTAATTAAACTTAATATATGAGCCTTTAGAATATAGATCCATGAGCAAATGCTTAGCTTAATTCCGTCCTGGACATATCTTTCACAACCATATCAATGTGTTAGGCAAAAAATACACAACACGTTGTTACTAGAATAGAAAACTATGTTTTATGCACAGTTTATAACGCAGTATAATTATGAGTGGTTTATGAGCGCTATTTATCACTCTTAGTTTCGAGAAATACTCTTAAGCATATGATTAATCAAAACATGCTACCAAATCTAAATGCATCGTTGACTATGCAGAAAGAAAATATATTGGAGCTTCTCCATAGTTATCGCTTCTCTATGTGTGTCATAACTTAATCTGAATTAACTTAATGATCTTTATAAATATCCACACATCTCATAACGTAAGTGTTTAAATGACTAGACCATTAGACTTTAGAAATATGAGCATGGTACTTAAAGTTGCCTTGCGAATAATTCAAAGCAGTGTCTAATCTGGATTTAATTAAATATCACCAAGATTCTCAGAAATAATGTATGCCAAATTTGTATGCATCTAGACTTGAGTTAATATCAAGATGTTGTGAGTTGAATCATAAATAATTATCTTTCTAATTTCATTTTAATTGACTGATTTTAATTGAATTCTCTTAAATTATTTCTTTAATTTATGTCAATATATGACTCACTGATATAAGCCTATAAGCCTAGTACTACTTTAGACCAAAATTTGATGACAATTTTTTTTAGTTTCTAACAGCAATATGCACTGCTTGCTAATAAAATGTCATCAATATGGAATATGGGTGAATTAATTTTCACCTTTAGTTTTTTTATGCAGTTGTCCCCCTCACTTGAATTGTTTGAAATTTTCATTAGAGTCTAGCTTAAATTTTATTGACTCATTTAAATGGCCTACTATATTGACTCAAATTCTTTATTTTGTTTTGACTCATCAATCTAAATTAATCTTACATGGTTTGAAAACCATTTGGATGACTGCTTAATTTTAATATCTTATGAGGTGAGCAAGCTTCATATAGTGTTTACCACCATAGTCCGATCTCACAACTTCATTTGATTTTTTAGCATTAGTATCTTAAATTTCTTAAAAAGAAATCGAAGGTCGCTTATGGATAAACATGGCTAAAAATAATCACTTATTGCCTAATTTTTTAACTTATTTTTCCCTTAAAGCTAAACAACACCATTAAAATCTAAGGGAAAGAATATCTCTATCTCATGAGACGTTCCAGTCTTCCCTAGAAATGTGGCATAAATGACACAATTTCAACGATGTTTCACTTCCATCATTACAGGCATAATTATCTACCTCATTCTTATTTAATCTTAGTTTACTAATGATACAAAAGAATTTAAAACATCATTGATGCTTGATTAAGTCCACACATGGATTTCTTAAGTCTGCACCCTATATGTGATTTGTCTTTCCACAATAAAACCCTCAGGCTATGCTATGTATATTTATTTGTGCAAATCACTAATTAAGAGAAGAAAAATTTTCAGCATCCACATAATGGAGCTATGAGTCATAAATGAGATAGAATATTCTCTCTTATTAGAGTTCTTGATGAGCTCCCACTGATTTTATTATTTATATAGTGGAGGTATAATATCTGATTTTCTATGAACTTCAATCACATAATTTTAATTTAATTTTACTTAGTGGTTGATATCGTGGAAGTAATGATCGATGGTAGAAATTCTAAGGGTGAAGTGTCTCTACCTTAATGAGACATATACTCTCCCCTGGAAACATGGCTAAATACTAAGACCATGATTTTGTCAACATATCATAATGATTCAACCTAAAAATAATGCCATTAATTTTCTTATGTAGCTACTTTCTCAAACCAGGACATTAAGCATGCCCCTATTTCTTGCAAAAATATTCACAATAAAAATTGAAGAGGAGACATAGAGGTAATTTTATCTCCCCTTACGAGGAATATGAGCTTTATTATTATTAAATTTGGAATTCCCCTTACGACCTCTTCATCTCGCCATTACTAACAAGATTAGTGAGATCTTAGTTTACCTCTTAGTCTTCAATATTTCTTTTTATTTTACTAAGTGGTAAATCAAGTCAACTATTGTCGACTTTGTCTTACTGAATATTGCAATTAATCTAAAGAATGCCCATAGTCTTATAGGAGAAAAGTCATCTCAAACGGACAAGTGGCGTATATGAGATGTACAATGTCCATCCCACTAAATTTGTATGCCATGTAAGTTACTCTTATTGCAAACTTTTCGATTATGACGACAAATGTGCATGTGCACTTAAGTGTACTTAGCATTAGCCTTTGACAAACTCCTAAAGTTCATCTCAATATTTGTTAGATATTATTTTTCACATTGTCAAGCTCAAAAATCTCCCTGATAGGGATGATAATCTTAATATATATTAGTGACATGTGAAACATATCATTGTATAGGCCTTCTCTCAGGGTAAAAAATGCCTCTTGACTTTAGAAAAAAAATAGTGACATTAGCCGTGGGAGCCCCATGGAATCCTTTGTTAATGCTAAGTCATACTCAAGAAGGATTTAGCTTAATTAAGTCAATGAGAAAAAAATAATTGAATAGACTTTAACTTATTGAAAATATTATTTATTGTTGAAACATTAAGCGGTATCATTATTGTGGTTGTCTGTGCAAATAATATATGTTAGTACAATTATTTACACAATAATGATAACTTAATCTTTTATTTTGATTTGCATCACCAATGGGGAGAGACAAAATAAAGGAATCATTAAATGAAATTACTTATAATCCAAAATCAAGTCACTAATGGGCAGAAATGATTAGGGAATAAGCATTAATGTCTTAAGTCACATCACCATTGGACAGAAGTGACAAACAAAATAATATGATAAATTACTGAATTTTAAAATCGTAAATCAAATTAGCATAAGTAGGTAGACATAATATAGGAAATAATGCAATAAGTTGAGTTTAAAATCTTAAATCAAATCACCGTAAGATATAAATGATAGGGAAATAATGTCATTAGTAATGACATAAAATTAAATTTAAAATCCTTAGCTACATCACCGTTGAACATAAATGGTAAATACATCAAGCTTATTGACAATCAAAATCCTTAAATCACATCACCGTAAGGTAGAAGTGATAAAGGAAATAATAATGCACTAATGAATTAAAATCCTAAGTCATATCACCGTTAAGGCCAAAATTACAAAGGAAATAATAATGACATTTACATTTTCCTCAATTATATCACTGTTGGGAAAAAATAATCAAGGAATAATAATCTTAAAATTGATATGAAATTATAATAATGTAGGTCAAAATAACTCCATATATTAATGTTTTATAGTTAAATTTCTCATTGGTTCCATTCAACTAAAAATAATTTAAATAACTAAGGAAATAATAGTCATAAAAAATTTTGACATAAAATTATATTAACGTTGGTCAAATATAATATAATATCATTAATTTCTTTCTAGCTAAACTTCCTGTTGATTCCATACTTCATCAGTCATTTGTTCCAGTCTTATATAAGAGTTGTCGGATCCATAAATGTTACCATTTTGCAGTATATGTGCAATGGTGTAGTAGGCCATGTACAAATTTGAATCAGAAAGAGAATCTACGAGGCCAAAAGAACGTGAACAGGCCCGTGAGCTCAGCCAGTTCGATGTGTGCTCAAAACTATTACGAGCTTCAACCGAGAATGTATTCATCTTTTCCAAGCATTATATAGCCGTTTGTTTCCATTCAGCCTCACCATATGTTATGAGCCATTGATCTGTGAGAACAACGACAAGGTCATCTCCTGACCTGGTGAAATGACCTTCTCCTGAGGCTCATAGTACAAAACAGCCATGCCTTCAATAGCTTTTCCTTTATCAGTGGCTTTACTTCTTGAACCTTTCGGTTGCTAAACTCACCAACAATCATTATGCCATCGTCGAAACCTTTCAAATATGTGATCTCTTTTGCTTTAGCAAGTTCTTCTTTCTCATCTGGACTATCAATTTTCAGATCAAAACAGACCTTCTCTGCTGATTTATTTCCAAAACCTGGAACGTTAATTATTGGTACAACTTCAAAAGGGAAAACCCACACATCTTTCACTCCACATGTGTCGGAGACGACCCAGACTTCCTATTATGTTTGCAAGATGAGGTGAAACTCTTCAAGTCATCCAACAAATATAACGAGACGTTTGACGTCCCGAAAGAAGGATATCAGAGACATTGCTGGGCCATTAGCCTGCCAATCAACTTCAGCCTGAGATGTGCTCGTCAAACCACTCGAAGGTGGCGACTAGATGTGTAACACATTCAGGAGACTTGACAAAATGGCTAAAGATCTACAACATCTCAAATATCCTTAACTTTTACTCATGAGAATCTAGCTTTCAGGATATGCGCTAGATTCTCACTTTCATCTTAAGCAGGGTATTCATCGCTAGGGTTGAAACGGACAGAATTTTTCCCGCCTCGACCCGCCCGTTTTTCTACATTTGACCCAACCGTTTTCGTATTTTCGGAAAAATCCGGAAACAGAACGGAAGTAGAAATGACATTTTTCCGTCCGTTTTCGCGGAATTCCGTATTTAATTGGAATATTTTTGAATTGTATCCAGATTTAACCCGAATTTTAGTCCCATCAATATTTATGTCTCGAAGGCCTAGCCGTCTAGGCTCATCTAAACAAAACCTATCCTATCCTCCATCCGTCGGGATCCTTTTGATTTGAAGTGAATGATTGTATGTCATCACAGACCGTTCATATCAATTATCTTATAATTCCGATTGGTTGGTAGAATTATCTTAATTATCTTGTTAATTATCAAAAGAACGAACAAGACGCATAAATTCCGACTTAAGTTCCGGGTTTCGACCGTTTTCGTGCACCTGTATATCCCGATTTCGTTTCCGAACCCGTATTTTTCGAATCGAATCCCGTTTTCGCTAAATAATATACAAACAGAAGTAGAAATGAGGTTTTTCCGTCTGTTTCCGTTCGTTTTCATCCCTATTCATCGCAAACACATCAAAGATGAACAGAATGTAAAGACTTACATTAACTTAATAATTATATAGGTCGACCGGCCAAATAAATATATATCAGGGAACTGCGGAAGCTTAGCTACCCAATCACAAGCACATCGACTAGGGGTTTACCCCGTTAAGTTCAATCCTAGAAGAAGCAAATCGTAAACTCGCATCACTCAATAACTATTACAATACCTACAAGCAAAATGGATATTCCAGTGGCAAGAGTCAGTACATTATTAAAAATAATATACTGGCAAGCACCAAGACAAACATAACACTCTACATGTAGGGCATATAATCAAGGAAGGCATAATATGGTTCATTTTAGCATAAAACAAATTTTATTTGCATAAAACACTTTTAAATTAGTTTTGCTTTCAAATGTAATTTCAGCAAGCAATTTCTTACAATATGGACATCAAAGTAGTCATTAATCATGTCTAAATATACACCTCATTGCCATCCATGGCAGCAAGGAGATCTTTCACAAAACTCAACATAATTTGAAGGTAAATTTCAGCATTCAGAAGAATAAACACAATTCTATACTCAATACATATCCACACGCCGCTCATGACCGTGAGCACGGCTAATCGATTAGTTTAGACTCTGCAGAGTTTGTACACTTTACCCACATGATGTGAATCGCTCACTTGAAGTGAAGCGCTCTAGTTTTGCTCGGTACCCGTCGGTACCACCATACTCTACACATTGAGATAAAGACTAGAGGTCACAACGAAGCCTTTACACTACTTAATCTCTATCTTTGCATCAGCACGATACGTGTTCCTCCATCCTAGGCATCCTGGAATATGACCTAGAACCGTCAAGTGGCATGGCCCCGCCTTAAACTTAACGCCGTGGTGGCGGACACAACAGGAACTCACCCACGTGGCACAATATCGTTGTATTGGACAGACTTAGTCGTCTAAACTACCCATCGGGGTAAATGGGAAGTTCCTCTAGGTTATCCAAACCCATACACACCGGCCTACCTTAGTGCAATGCTAGGTGCTAAGTATATTAGTTAGCTTAGGTCATCTCATACTAACACATGTGGTTGTACTGTATACGAAATGAACTGACATTGAGTGAAGTCCTTAGGTCGATTTGGGCATACTCTCCCCCTATCAACATACAAATATATCAATCGCACATGTTTTTCATCATTTTATTTGTCAAAATCACAGGTATTCAAGTTCTGTCCAGATTATTTAAAAATAAATTTTCATGTTTGTATTGAGCCCATAATGACGAGGAAAAAACATTCTAAGCATGGCTAAGCATTATAGTACTCTAGTGATATCAAAACTTATGGTGTAAGGTGGTATAGTCATATTTTACCTAAGGTTAGAAATAAGGGATATGGACATATGTGAGGTTAAGGTGATAGTGCAAGTAATATGTCACGCCTAGAAATTCACACCCGAATTTCTGCAGCTAATTTGTGCATTTCACCCTCGTCCAGGCATCAGCCGAGGTACACAAATCGACGTTATTGATAATACAGAATCCTCGTCTTAGAAACAATATAAAAGAGTTACACAAATGCAGCGGAAAAGAAAATAAAACTGACTTAAGCTAAACTTGACACGAGCGAAGCGGAACGCCAACACCACAGCTAACCCTTGACGAGAACAAGCCTACACCTCCTCGGAGACCTCGATCCCAACCTCTGGCACTGAAGGGGGAAAAAGAAGCAAGGCTGAGTACAACCACCGTACTCAACAAGTCACACCGGAAAAGGGGACATGATGCAAGATAAATAACAAGGAAAAGGATAAGAGGCTCAATTTGCATAAATAGCATTTGCAGAATATAATAACAATATGAGAAGACAGTAAAACAGTAGTAATAATTAAGCAGTATTAAATAAACACTGTCCAACGCTAAGACCACGTTGCAACAGGCCCATCCATCCACCTGCACTAGTCATATTTCAACATTTTATTCAAATAAATAAGTGAGACTAATCAAGGTGAATCTGGTCGATCGCCCGTAACCGTGGGCACGACTATTCGAATAGTTTTTACTCTGATCAGAGATGTACAACTGTACCCACAAGACACAATCCCACAACACGTTACCGTACGCCAGTGCACCACCATGGTACCCCGAAAAGGAACTGTGACAGGATCCTTCACATAACCCCCTCTAACCAATCGTACCACACCAAGGTTTCGCCCCCATTCCCATCGGGCAATGGGCAGCCCCCTCTAGTGCCGCGGTGAATCCGAAAGCTGATCAACCCTTAAAACCGGGGCCGACCCAACTCCATCACGCCCACCCTCTCTGGGATACGTTGACTAGAGACAGCTACGCTACAGACCCAACCATTACCCATGCTGGCTTGTGGTATGCACGACATTTCTTCCAGGGTTTCCCGAGAACCGGTCCTTAATTGTCGTGAGCACGCTAACCAAAGTCCAACCATGTGCTCACGACCCACCCTTTTCATGATTCAATATTATTAGACATGGAGTCACAACTTAACATCATCGGAGAGTTAACTTCTAGTAACATACTTGATTAGTGTGATTCCCTTCAGTGAGCTAGTTGCGCTAAGCATAACTAAGCAAACCTTAAGCTATCATCTAGTCACATTGAACCCCAAGTTGCCAATGGTATAAGGTAAACAATCCTGTGGTTGAGTACAATAGGTATAATCATCCCATGAAATGACATTCTAAAACATATGCAGTATTTGAAAGAAAAGAGGTATTTACATAAAATCGGTACAATATGGTTAATGTAAGGTACGACTTGCCTTGTTCTGGAGACTGAGGAACCTCGGCGACTACTTCGAAGAGAACGGGCTCGCCGGAAAACTCGGGATCTACACGACAAACAAAGCACTCAACAAGCACCCTAAAAGGTCTACTAAAATAGCACTGAAAAGTATTTTTAATGGATTCTTGACATTTTTCTGGATTTAATGAAATTTGAATGGGCTAAAATGGAGCTCGGATTCAAAAGATATGGATTTTAGAAGTTTAATTGCGATTTTTATACTAAACGAAAAGATTAAAATATTTATTGCGCAATTAAGCCCCCGGGTGACGCAAGCATGGCGCGGCGGTAGGGCGACGTCCTGGCGCAAGCGGCCGACGCAAGCGCGCGGACGCGGTCCACGGTGGACCGAGTCCACGGCGACGGCGGCGAGCGCGGGGACACGCGACACGCATCCACGAGGAGCGGCGGCGATCGGACGGCGACGGCTTGCGCGGGAGCGAACGGTCCAGATCCGCCCGATCCGAAGGATCGGGGTGCGGATCGCGGTAGGGTTAGGGTTCGGGCGGCGGCCGGGCGGACACGCGGCGGCCATCCAGCGCGCGGCGATCGGATCGAACGGCGACGGATTGGGCGGGATCGGACGGTTCGGATCCTCCCGATCCGGCCGTCGGACGGCCCGGAAGAGCGGCGCTAGGGTTAGGGTTTTGGGCGGCGGCGGCTCGAGCTCGCCGTCGGCCATGGCCGCGCGGCGACCGGCCGATCTCCGGCGGCACTGGCAACGGCGGCGGAGGGTGCTGCGAGCGCGGGAGACGACGGCGGAGAGCAAAAACGATGCGCGGGGACACGACTCGAGGGACAACACGGGAAAACCGGAGAGAAAAGAAAGCGGCGGCGCACTCACCGGCGTTGGAGAAGACGACGATGGCGGCGGCGGTATTTAGGATTAACACGAGAGGGAAACAAAGGGAAAACGCGCAGCGACGAAGAGGGAACTTTATAGAGGCACAACGAGATCGGAACGGGCACGGGATAGGCGCGAATTTGTCGCCGTTGGTTACGTATTCGGAGAGAGAGAGAGAGGGAAACGGCGGCAACGAATTCCTCGCGGATAAGGTTTCCATTGAACGCGAGGGACGCGGAGATGGATGCGGCGTTGCGGGATTGGGCCCGGCATGGGTCCGACGTGGCTCGGGTTCAAGCGGAACGGAGCGGAGCGGCGACGCGCATGGCGGGCGGCGGCGGGCGGCCGGGCGCGGGGACGGAGAGCGACGGGCGGGGCCCGCTGTCGGTGACGCGCGGAGCGAGGATGGTTCGTGGACTTGCGCGGCGCGGCTGGCGTCGCGAGCTTCGGCCCACGACCGAAGGGGAGGCTCGCGCGCGGGAGCGGCTCGGGCCGAGGAGGGGAACCGGGCCGACGGCCCAAAAGGGAAAGGGCGGGAACACTGTTACACCGTACGGAGGTAAAAGAAAAAGAAGGAAAAGGATTTTTGGGGCTTAATTAATTCCTGATTTTTTTTAATTGATTAAAAATACTTAGAGTGCTCTAAAAATTCCAGTAAAAATCCCGTTAGTGCATTTTGACATGCAGAATTCAAGAAAAATCCTACCATGTCATTTTTATTTATTAATTGCATTTTAAAATTACTGGTTGGCTTCATATTAATTCCAGAAATTTCGATTATTCCAGGGTAAATTATTTAAACAATTTAGGGTAAAACTCAGGGTGTGACATAATAGGAGTTTGTCTAACAAGTTTAACAAGATTTTAATTTATTAGTGTATAATCGACATGCAAGATTTGCAAACATTTTCTATAACATCCGAAACATTGGTTCAAAGTGTTCAAAGAGAGAGGGAGGTGGAACTTGCCTTGTAACTGGAAAATTGTCAGCACCTAAATCACTTCTTCATTGTTTAAGCAATTATCTATAAAAAGTACATGTTATGCGTTAAACACCAAAATATGTGAAAAATTCAAAATGCTCTAAAATGCATGATTTGTGAACATTGAGTAGGTACTGATCTAAAGTGAATTTAGGTGAAAGAATTTATACTTTATCTTATTCTATTCGGGAGTTACTGATTTTAGAAGTTCTCTTAGTATAGAGTAGTATCTAATTTGGTAGTGTTCCAAAATATTTTTGTAAAGTGAGTTTTATTAATTTTAATATCTCAGGAGTATAGAGATGTGTTTTCTAATACTAACACAATTGGTTTCATGATTTTTGAAGTTTCCTAGATTTTCTTATGTATTTTATAAATTGTAACGTGTTCTAGGCTTATAGTCACTCTGTATACTTGACTTTAGAGGTTCTTTGACTTTAGAGGTTCTATGTTCAAAACATGTTTTATTTGATAGAGATATATAAGAATGAACTATTTAGTTAACAAATTTAATCTTAGTTCATAATTTTAGAGCTTATATTATCCTATCATATATTTTGTAAGCTAGAGAGGGTTCCTTGGAATTGATATAGGAGCTAGGTGTGCCAAGTTTTGATGGTTAGGAATGAAACTTATGGTCTTTCTGGTCCAACAAATTTTATTTTGATTTATTTGGAGCTAATATGCATATATATATATATATTTATACATACATATATATAATACTTAACTACTTTTATTAGGACAATATAGTACTTAACTACTTTTATTAGGACACTTTTATTAGGACCTAGGTTTTCTTTGTAGGTTTTCTTTGTAGAATATAGTACTTAACTACTTTTATTAGGACACTTTTATTAGGACCTAGGGTTTACTGACATACTTGACATATGAGTGACCATACTTTATTTTACCTCATTAGTAGTGGGTCCTATAGAAACTTGATTCACTAAAAAGATTAAAATTAAAATTTTCACAAATTTTACAAATTAAAGTATACACTAGGTTGTTTAGTTCTTAAATATTTTATTTAAGAGATTTTACTATATAGAAAACGTATATAGTGTATGTTTTGGTGGTTATAGAGTACTTGAATTTACTTAAAAAAATTAAAATGAATTTTATATAAATCCCTAATGTTCTTTTAAATCACATCCTTTCTTAATAATATTAGTGGTATTTGGCACAAGGTAACTATATATTTTTTCTAAATAGGATCTATAGAATTTTTTTTTTTTTTTCTAAATAAATAATTTAAGTTGGTGGATCTATAGAATTTGAGTTTATTCAAAAATATATTAAATTAAATTTTCTATGTATTTTATAAGTTTGTGCAAACTTTATGTATAATTTTTCTTAGATAAATTTTAGAGGTGAAATTTTATAAGTTTGTGCAAACTTTATGTATAATTTTTCTTAGATAAATTTTAGAGGTGAAATTTATACTGTAAGTGCAAGTTCTTATTTCATAATATTAAAGTGTGAATCTATAGCAACTGGAATCATATCAAATCATATCAAAAGGAGCTATTTTTTGATTTTATATGGATTTTTCAAGTTTAGTTGTTTTCCTGTTAAAAATTTAATGTTTTAGTTATTTTTCCTTTGCATTTTCAGATTCTTATACACATGGAGTCCACCTGTCATTCTATGAAACTTTGCAGAAGAACCCTTGGAGTCTATAGAAATCAACCCGCAGTCTAAAAGCACATGGGAATTGAAAACTTCATTAAGAGTCCTCCAAACTGTTACATAATTACGAATAGGTCCTGGGTCTATTGTGAATTTTACAAATTAGTACTTGGAAGTTTGTTTCTTCTCAAAGGGTAGCCCCTTTGCCATGGACAGAGGGAGTGCGGCATGGCCGGCGCCCAATCTTGGCCTTGCCGGCGACGAACGGTGGCTGATATCGCCACACGACCAAAAGCAAAATGATGCGTAGGCTTCTTGCGCATCCGTAGGTGGTCTAAACGCGGTCGATGGTGATCATTTTTGATCGCAGCGATGACACGAATGGCGACAATTTTCAGGGTGATGGTGCACATGGAGCTAGAGACTAAAAGGGTGCATGCATGCACATCTAAAGGCTACCAGTAGACTCACAGAGCTATTTGCAGGGGCTGGCAAGCTCTGGCAAGGTGGCTGCGTTGGAGAAACACGACGGCGACGTGGTTGATTGGAGTTGGAGAAGACGGTGGCCGATCTCCCTCCTCGGTGCACCATTCTCTGGGATTTTTGAGGGGAATTGAAGAGGAGGTCGAGGCGAAGACGATGGCACAGTGGCTCGCCTCGGCTTGCTCCAGATCGACGGCGACGACGAGGATGTCTTGGCGGCGGTGCTTGTGTGCATGTTCTGGACTCTGGTGGGGCGTGACGGCGTTCCCGTTGCTGCAGTGCACCAAATGCGATGGGGTCAAAAGGGAAAAGATTCGGCATTGGGTGGTGAGTATGGAACGCGATAGAAATGATGAGGGCGTTGGCTCGTCGGTGAATGGGGGCATCGTCTACCTTGCGACCGACAGTGGAAGTGAGGGCGACGGAGAAATAGAGAACTCTCTCCCTTGGTGCGATCAGTGTTAGAGGAGAGGGAGTCCGTGCGACGCAGCTGGGAAAGTTTGAAGGCGAGGGGAAGAGTTTGGGGTGCCGACACGTCGGACACACGTGTCGACGGCGCCCTGTGGCTTGTCTGGACCATGTCTTCAGCGATTTTGGGAAGGGGCTGAGGTGGAGTGAGCTGGAGAGGATGTCAAATGGGCCCAGGCCGTGGTAGGCTAGGCAAACAGGAGAGGTTTGGGTAGAAACTTAAGTATATTTGATTTTTGTTGAATTTTCGGAATTATTTGTCTCCCTTTTCTTTTGTAGCTTCATAAGTTTACTGGAGGTAGATAATTATACCTAGATTTCATTTTTTTTGGTTGCACACAAAAATCATTTGTAGATTGCTCCTATAAATTAAACGAAGATGGGGTAATTGAAAACTAATTTGAATTCTTAGAAGGCCTAAACAGAGGTGAAAAATTCTAGAAAAATTATATTTATTCATGATAATTAACCTAATATTTGAATAAATTATTTTACATGTATACTTATGTGTATTTTAATTAACTTTTAGATAAGATATTATTTTAGCCGATAAGGATATTAATTATCCTTTTATTTGACTTGTTTTGTCTATTTTGTTTGGGGCATCAAGCCTAGTTATTAAATTGTACCAAAATTATACTAAGTTTAATTTAATTTTGACACCCACATGAATTCTTCTATGATTTTATCTAGTATGGATTGTCTTAGAAAATTAGGTAGTCTGTGTTTGTGTAAAAGTTTTCAGTTGTACAAATGCATCTAATTTGACTTTTAGAGTTATGTTGAATTTTTATCTTGAGTCGAGTAGATGATCTTTGAATTTAAATCTTATGTTCACATGTTATTACTCAAGATTAGTTGTAGATTAGTTGTAGGCTCGTTTTATAAATTTAAATCTTTTAGACTATGCTTATGAGTCGAAATGCAAGACCAAAATCCAATAGCACAAAAGGACTTATTTGTTAAAACATGTTTTATGCATATGCATGCTCACATGTATAAATGTATCAATGCTCAAGATTAGAAGTGAAAAAATTTTATTTTGTTCTCAAATTTTAATCATGCATTGGGTTGAAATGCTTTACCTAGGTTAGAAATAAAAAATTTTGGATCACAAAATTGAAAAACTTTACTTTGATTTGGTTTTAACAAAATTTTATTGACCCTAAATTTTGGGTATGTGACAACATGCCACTCTAAAATCTTGATTTTTTACTAACTCTAGAAATGCGATGAGATCATCCGGTAAACATTTGGAACACCTAGTCACGATGCCAGTGCCTTTATCTGTTAATATGTTCTGCATTGGAAGAACATATATGACTTCGTTGAAAGCAAGAGGTGACTTCAATGGCAAACCAATCAGATCTGTCCCAAACAGCTCAACTAAGCAAGTTGGCTTTTCTGGAACTCTGGATAGCATCTGGTAAGCAAGATTATGTGCAGCTCTTGATGTCAATATAAAAACATCGGTTTCATTTATCTCAAAGCCCCATATTTTCCATGAGGGAGGACCCTACAGTTTGTTTGACCATACATTGTCTCAGGTCTGAGTGTTGCTGCGGCCAAATACACATTTCTACCTTCCAGGACCATCAACTTGGGTGCAAATGGTGGAATAACCTTCATCTTAATCAGTACATATTCCTGTGGCTCGACTTCTTCCCCTGATGCCCGATCATGGCCAAGACAAGGTTGGCGATCTAATGGAGAGTATATCATGTACTGCTTGCCTTTAACAAATTTGTGCATTTTCTTCAGCTATCTCATCTGCCATTGGACAAAAGCATCATAAAATGGATTCATGTCAATGGTTATAAATGAACGCCTCCAATCACAACTTAGCCCAAAATCCTTGAGATCTTCCATGGCCAACGGAGGAAAGTAGCTCAACCAATGATAAGGATTTCGAAATTCGGCAATCTCTCCATCAGCAAGGCCAAAGCTCCTCATGATCTCCCACTGGGATTTATGTGAGCCAGACTTTGCTACTGCCTTAGATCTCTTGCTCCTGTACTTATCTTGGGCACTAGCGCCATAAATTCTATCATTTGTCAACTCAACTTTTGAGTTTTTGTTGGCTGATGGGAACACTGGAGAATTTCCATACTGTTGTATCTCTTTAGCAAGCTTGTAAGCTGATGCCTTGATTGGCATTCCAGTACAATGGAAAGCAAAGGGCAAAAGGACATTTGATCAATCGAGAGATTTTCTGGCTAGCCTGCTTCGTGAAGAGAAGCTTAAATGGTACCAGCGCTCGAAAGTCTTGAATGTGGTATTAGGGGATAACAACACAAAATATTAACTTGATAGCCAATGTAAGCATAGGAAGAAGAGGATTTTCTTTCTAGATCAGGAGGAAGGAAAAATTGAGGGGGTGGATGCTTTAAAATCGTATATTACGAGATTCTATAAGATTTCATTTGGTCCCCGAACTTAGCTCCCTCTCACTTGATGAAACGATTTAAGCTGAAAATGAGTTTTCTTACTGCTCCTTTTTAGAAACGAGAAGAAAGAAGCCATATTTGCGATGGAGCGAGAACAAAGCTCTGGACCAGATGGTTTCCCAATAGAGTTTTACCAAAAATTTTGGGAGGTCATTAAGCACGCCTTGCTGAATCTTTTTAAAGAATTCCATTCTGGTAGCCTTTCAATTTTGGACTAAATTTTGGGGTTATTACTCTGGTTCCCAAGGTCAAGAAGCAAATTGTATCCAACAATACCGACCCATTTGCTTGTTAAATGTCAGTTATAAATTATTCACCAAGGTGGCGATAAACCGGATTAGCTCCGTGGCTGACCATTTAGTGAATTCGACCCAAACGATTTTCATGCGTGGACGAAACATTTTAGATGGAGTTGTCATCATACATGAAACAGTGCATGAGCTTCACAGAAAGAAGTTGAGTGGAGTGATTCTCAAAATTGACTTTGAAAAGGCATACGATAAAGTCAAATGGCCTTTTTTGTTACAAACTCTATGAATGAAAGGATTTTCGCCCAAGTGGATTTCTTGGATCGAGTCCTTCATTTCCGGGGGTAGTGTCGCAGTTAAAGTCAATGATGATGTCGGGCCTTTCTTTCAGACTAAAAAGGGCCTTCGGCAAGGAGACCCCCTTTCTCCAATCTTATTTAACTTCCTCGCTGATATGCTAGCCACCCTGCTCAATAGGGCCAAAACACAAGGGCAGATTGAGGGGGTCATACCGCATCTGATTGATGGGGGACTATCCTTACTTCAATATGCTGATGACACAGTTCTATTTATGAACCATGATCTTGAAAAGGCTCAAAACTTGAACACAATGCTTTTAGTGTTTGAGCAGTTGTCGGGTCTTAAGATTAATTTTCATAAAAGTGAACTATATTGTTTTGGCGAAGCTCTTGAGTATAGTGATCAATACAACCAACTCTTTGGTTGTCAGGTCGGGAACTTCCCATTTCGATATCTCGATATTCCTATCCATTTTAGGAAGTTGAGAAATGAGGAATGGAAAGAAGTTGTCGAGAGATTTGAAAAGAAACTGAGTAGTTGAGTAGTTGGAAAGGTAAATTTCTTTCGTTAGGAGGACGACTAACTTTGGTTAACTCCGTCCTTAGTAGTCTACCAATGTATATGATGTCATTCCTAGCAATACCTAGCGGGGTACTTCATAAACTTGATTACTTTTGATCTAGGTTTTATTGGCAAGGGGATGGCTATAAGAAGAAGTACCGGTTAGCTAAATGGAACACTATTTGTCGTCCCAAAGAACAAGGGGGGCTAGGAATCCATGATTTCGAGCTAAAGAATAAAGCTTTGCTTAGTAAGTGGTTGTACAAATTAATTACAACGGAAGGAATTTGGCAGTAATTGCTACACAATAAATATTTGGGTTCAACACCTTTATCTCAGTCCTTTTGGAAAGCGGGGGATTCTCATTTTTAGGCTAGTCTTATGAAGGTCAAACATGACTTTTTTGTTTTGGTTCCTTCACAATTAGAGACGGGTCCCAAATTCGGTTTTGGGAAGACAGATGGCTGGGTAATGCCTCGTTAAGAGAACAGTATCCATGTCTCTATAACATAGTTAGGCATAAACAATCGAGCATAGCTCAAATCTTCCAAAACAATACTCCGTACTTTTCTTGGCGAAGGGACTTAGTTGGGTCAAAACTAGCTGCTTGGCTTCTTTTATTGCCTCGTCTAACTGATCTGGTTCTGGTACAGGAGCAAGATGAGTTTCGCTGGAATCTCACTCCGAATGGGGTCTTCTCGGTTAAATCTCATTATCTAGCTCTAACACATACCGGGGTTCCAAATATCAATAAACGGATTTGGAAGTTGAAAGTACCTTTAAAAGTTAAAATTTTTCTTTGGTATTTACGTTGTGGTGTGACTCTTACCAAGGACAACCTTGTTAAGCGGAATTGGAAAGGTAGTAAGACGTGTTGTTTTTGTCTTCACGATGAAACCATCCAACACTTATTCTTCAATTGTTGTTTGACTCGTTTCGTTTGGTCTGTCATCCACTTGGCCTTTAACATAAAACATCCTTGCAATGTTTGTCATATTTTCGAAAGTTGGCTATCAAATGTTCCTCAGGAAATGAGAAACCTGCTTTTGATGGGTGCAACTGCTGTTTGTTGGTCCATTTTACTAAGCAGGTGTTAGTGATATGCCTTAGAGGCAACATGGAGATGTTGGATATCACGTCAATGTTTATGTATTTATGAATACAAGATGTCTATTTCATGAAACTGAATAACACTTTATTCATAAATACATAAACATTGACGTGATATCCAACATCTCCATGTTGCCTCTAGGGCATATCACTAACAATCTCCCACTTGCACAAGAGCAATGGGTATTAGATACCTACATGATTGACTCTAGTGCAAGTGGGAGATTGTTAGTGATATGCCCTAGAGGCAACATGGAGATGTTGGATATCACGTCAATGTTTATGTATTTATGAATAAAGTGTTATTCAGTTCCATGAAATAGACATCTTGTATTGATCAATAAGTACGTGACTTATTTATGAGACTCAATATGTATGAATCTGTTTCTAAATGATCCCTGATCATATATCATATTATTGGAACTAATATGATTCTAAGATCGACATGATCATGTATGAATCTGTTTCTAAATGATCCCTGATCATATATCATATTATTGGAACTAATATGATTCTAAGATCGACATGATCATCAATCAATAGACATGCCGATCTTAGAATCATATTAGTTCCAATAATATGATATATGATCAGGGATCATTTAGAAACAGATTCATACATATCTAGTCTCATAAATAAGTCACGTACTTATTGATCAATACAAGATGTCTATTTCATGGAACTGAATAACACTTTATTCATAAATACATAAACATTGACGTGATATCCAACATCTCCATGTTGCCTTTAGGGCATATCACTAACAATCTTCCACTTGCACTAGAGTCAATCATGTAGGTATCTAATACCCATTGCTCTTGTGTGCGCCTCATGCTTCGGCTGAGGGAGAGGTTTTGTCAGCGGATCGGCTATGTTGAGATCCGTGTGCACTTTGCATATCTTGACATCACCTCTGTCCACTATCTCGCGGATGAGATGATATCGCCGAAGTATGTGTTTGGATTTCTGATGTGACCTCGGCTCCTTGGCTTGCACAATGGCTCCACTATTATCACAATAGAGAGACATTGGACCAGTGGCACTAGTCATCACACCAAGCTCAGAAACAAATTTCTTGATCCAAACAGCCTCCTTTGCAGCTTCTGAAGCAGCAATGTACTCGGCCTCCGTTGTAGAATCGCAACGGTATCTGCTTGGAACTCTTCCAGTGCTGCGCCTCCGTTCGGGCGAGAACACGAACCCAGATTGCGATCTATAATCATCCTTGTCTATTTGGAAGCTAGCATCGGTGTAACCACTTACAACGAGCTCTTCTTCACCTCCATAGACTAGGAACATATCCTTAGTTCTTCTCAAGTACTTAAGGATATTCTTTACGGCAGTCCAGTGACCTTCACTGGATCTGACTGGTATCTGCTCGTAGCACTCAAAGCGTACGAGACATCTGGGCGTGTACAAAGCATGTCATACATGATGGATCCAATTGCCGAAGCATATGGAACCATACCCATCTTATTCCGCTCATCATGTGTCTGAGGACACTGATTCTTGCTAAGATTAATACCATGTGACATGGGCAAGAAACCTTTCTTGGAATCATGCATGTTGAACCTTTTCAACACCTTGTCAATGTATGTACTTTGGCTTAATCCAATTAGCCTCTTGGATCTATCTCTATAGATCCGAATGCTCTATATGTACGCTGCCTCCCCTAAGTCTTTCATGGAAAAACTATTTTTCAATGAAGACTTGACGGATTCTAGCATAGGGATATCATTTCCAATCAACAATATGTCATCCACATATAAGATTAGAAATACAATTGCGCTCTCACTGACCTTTTTGTAAACACAGGCCTCCTCTTCATTTTTGATGAAACCAAACCCTTTGATTACTTCATCAAAACGAATATTCCAACTCCGAGATGCTTGCTTCGATCCATAAATGGATTTACGTAGCTTGCATATCTTTCCGAGCGATCTTGGATCGACAAAACCCGAGGTTGTATCATGTATACATCCTCGCTTAGGTTTCCATTTAGGAAAGCCGTTTTGACATCCATCTGCCATATCTCATAATCGAAATATACAGTCATCGCTAGGATAATCCAAATAGATTTAAGCATTGTGACGGGCGAGAAGGTTTCATCATAATCAACTCCTTGAATTTGTTTAAAACCTTTCGCCACCAATTGCGCCTTATAGATGTGAACATTTCCATCCATATCGGCCTTTTTCTTAAAAACCCATTTACACTCAATGGTTTTGACACCATCAGGTGGATCAACCAAGATCCAAACTTGATTGTCGTACATGGATTCTATTTCGGATTTCATGGCTCCAAGCCACTTGTTGGAATCGGGTCCCACCATCGCTTCCTCATAGGTCTTAGGTTCATCGTTGTCTAACAACAATATATCACGTTGTTCCGCACTTTGTATACCTATCGGGCGCACAACGTGATCTTTCGCCTCAGTGGGGTGGTGTATCTACAACGGTGGCGCAACACTTTGCTCCTCTCTGTTGTGGTTCTCGTGTGTTGAAACATTTTTCGGTGTTTCTTGAACTTCTTCAAGATGCACCCTGCTCCCACTAACCCTTCTTGAAAGAAACTCTTTCTCCAAGAAGACACCGTGTCGGGCGACAAACACTTTGCCTTGTTCCCGATTATAAAAGTAATATCCCTTAGTTTCCTTAGGATATCCCACAAAGAAGCACTTGTCGATTTGGGTGTGAGCTTGTCGGACGTAAACGTTTTACATAAGCTTCGCACCCTAAATTTTGAGAAAAGACAAACTAGGGGTTGCCCTTTATATCTCATATGGTGTCTTTTCAACCGACTTAGATGAAACTCTATTTAGTGTGAGCGCATTTGTTTCAAGAGCATATCCCCGGAAGGATAACGGAAGATCACTTTGGCTCATCATCGACCGCACCATGTCCAACAAGGTGCGATTTCTCCGTTCGGACACTCCGTTCCATTGTGGAGTTCTGGCGGAGTCAAGCGTGGAACAATTCCACAATCTTTCGATGATTACCAAACTCTTGGCTCAAGTATTCCCCTCCACGATCGATCGTAGAAACTTGATTGTTTTCAATAAATGATTACGTACTTCATTCGGAATTCTTTGAACTTTTCAAAGGATTCGGACTTATGCCTCATTAAGTAGATATAACCATATCTACTAAAGTCATCGTAAAGGTAATGAATTACCGATAACCACCTCGGCCGTTGAGCTCATTGGTCCACATACATCGGTATGTACAAGTGCCAACAAGTCACTTGCTCTTTCACGTGTCCCGTGAAAGGTGCCTTTGTCATCTTACCAAGTAAACAAGACTCACATGTCTCAAATGATTCAAAATCAAAAGAGTGAAGCAGTCCATCCTTATGGAGATTCTCCATGCGTTTCTTATTTATATGGCCTAAGCGACAATGCTAGATAAACGTGGGGTTTGTATCATTAGAGAGTTGCCTTTTTGTATTAATGTTATAGATGGGAGACACTTCAAGATTCAAAACGTATAATCCATTCACCAATGGAGCATGAAAATAGAACATATCTCTGAGATATATTGAACAACCATTGTCCATTGATCTAAAATCATATCCTTCCGCTTGCAAACATGAAGCGAAAATAACGTTTTGACATAGTGTTGGAACACAATAACAATTATTTAATTCCAAAACTAATCCTGAAGGTAGATGAAGTGGTACTGTGTCGACAGCAACTGTAGCAACGCTTGCTCCATTGCCGACGCGCAGGTTCACCTCGCCCCTTCTTAAGCCTCTACTTCTTCTCATTCCCTGCAACGATTTGCAAATATGAGCTACTGATCCGGTATCAAATACCCAAGAGTCAGTAGGTGAAGTAGCAAGATTAATGTCTATAACATTAATACCTAAAGCAGAAGTCGTACTTTGCTTCTTTTTGAGATCCTCCATGTACTTCTTGCAGTTCCTTTTCCAGTGGCCTATCTCCTTGCAGTAGAAGCAAATGGCATCTGATGCCGCCGACCCCTTCTTTCCCTTCTTTGCATTAGAGGCACTCGCGATCTCATCGGGAGTTAACTTCCTCTTGGTGCAAAGTTTCTTGACAGTGGTTTGTGCTTAGCCTTCTTGTAACATCCTGAAAACCGTAAGAGTGGAATTCGGAACGTGAAAATCGAAACTCACAAAAACCTTTTGGAACCATTGCTTCTTATCGTGTTTATCGTTCTTATTTGCCAAGCTCTGTTGCATAAGAGTTCTTTTTGAATTGCTTTGATGCGAAGTTGGATAAAAACCCTAAGCTTTGATATCCTAGGTGAGAGTAATAATTCAAAATATATATATTTGGAGAAGGATAAATACCTAATTTTGTGGATTTACAAAAGATTCTTGAAAAGAATATATTTTGGTTTAAACCCTAACTAGTGGAAGAAAAATAATAAATATTTGGATTTGGATGATAAAAATATTTTGAAAAGGAAATATGAATTTAGAAATTAATTAAAGACCCCAATTTATTGATTTTAAAAGAAGAAATAAAAATATGAAAAATATATTTTGAAAAATAAAAAGTGGGGGAAAAGTTTGAAAATATAATCTCAAAATTATTTTGGGAATATCAGAATTCATTTAGAATTTTTAGGGATAAAAGAAATGGAAATGGAAAATAGGATTTTAAAATCGGGATAAATGGAAAAGTGCACTGTTCATTAGCTCGGCAGTGTTCGACCGATTACACCGCCCGTTCACGCCGCCGCGCATCACCCGCCGTACACGAGACCTCGCGCGTGCATGTTCCCAACGTCATCGGCTCCGGTCACGCACGGTAGTCGCCGGTATCGCGCCATGCCGATTGCCCCCAAAGTCGCCGCCGTACACGCCGGCCATGCCGCTCGCGTCGGCGCCGCGCGACACGATCCGCACCACGCCGTCCTTTGCCGCGGCGCCTGCACTCCCGCTCTCGCGCACTGCCTCACCGCGCTCGCCGTACACGCGTGCGTTGGCTGCGTTGCCGCACGTCGCCGCGACGTGCGCGCGCTCATCGGCCTATCACCGCACCTAGGGCGCCCGAACCACCTCGCCGTCGACCGCCTATAAATCGGCCTCCCGACCCAGCTCCCAACATTGAAAGTCTTCCCTGTGCTCACTCGTGCTTTCCCCCAATTTCCCCCAAGGATTAGCCACTACATTGCGCGAATTTTGGGAAAGATCGGAGCTCGGCGGAAGAACCCTAATTCGACCGCCCGTGCGACACTCCGAAATTCGTCACCCTCGGCCGATTTCTTCCCGAATTAAAGGTACCATCATCATCCCCGTGCTCTAGGTATTAATTCCCCTAAGCTCCCGAGCCAATTGGTCGCGGAAAATCGCCGGCGACGAACCTCTAGAATTCCTCTGTTTCGGCCGCCGAACCACCTCGCCGTCGCCGCCCGCTGCGGTGCCTTTCCGGCCGAACCAACCCCACCGTTAGCATCCCCGGGGTTCGCTGAAGCTTGTAGACCCCTCACTTTAGCCGGGCTTCGCCGGATTTTGCCGCCGACGAGCGCCACCGCCGCCGAACCACCTCGCTCGCCGTCGCCGCCCTTTCCGCCACTTCCCGGTCTCGGCCGAATGAGGAAATGGGACCCTTGTGGTCTCGGGATGGTGTAGCACCCCTCCTTTCCCTAGCTCCGGCCCTCCCTCGCCGTCGGCACCCCCTCCCTCACCGTCGGCCGCCGGTGGGAAACAGAGCAGAGCGAGAGGAAGAAAAGAAAAGAAAGGAAGAGAAGGAAAGAAAGGGAAAAGAAAAGGAAGAGAAAGAAAAAAAGGAAATAGAAAAAGAAAAATAGTAAAGAAATTAGGGTAAAATATTTTGAAATATTTTGGAAATATTTTAGGATAAAAAATAAGGTTTTTGAAATATTATTAGCTAGGAATGGGTATAATATTCTTTTTCCTTCCAAAAAGAAATACTTGGAGAAAATAATTTCTAGATTAAATTTTTCCTTTTATGAATTCAAATATTGTCCGACCTCTAATTTGTTATCAAAGTCCACATGAGACCTTTGTAAAGATTGGTTAAGCATGAATGTCATTATTCGGTCGTTAGAATTCCAAAACCCTAGCAAATATAATTGCAATATTAAAGATCAATTATTGAAGATATGGAAATTAGAAATCTAATTATTTTAGGATATCTTCAAATTTAGGAACAAAATATATATTTATTACGAGATGGTTCGCTCGGTTTAACTGGACTTCTTTCCGTTGATTCAACTATTAAAATTTACGGAGTTTGAGGTTGTGTTTGGAATCCGCTTTCCGCGATCATTTTGAGATCTCTTTCTCTTCGTTGATATTGTTGGATTTTAATTGGATTCAACCCTTCTTTTCGCACGTACGGATAGCGTCCGAAGAAGTGAACGCCGACTACGCGGAAGACCCGCTCAACCGGCGTGCGAGCAAGGCAAGTCTTCACACCCCTTTGAACATATTGATCCCAATTGCGAAATGATGTTATTTTAAACTCTAAACATGCATGCTTTACCGAGTTACCTATACTTGTTATGCCATACCTTGCTATTGTTTACCTTTAGAATTACTCCTTGTAACTCGCGATGTGATACAAATAACCGAAGCATAACGTAAATTGCTTAGCCATGCTATACTTATATTTATGCATACTCATGACTTTATGAAAAAGCTTTGTGCTTGGGCAACTACCTTAGGGAAGGTAGTTGAGATTCGGCATGTGGAGACATGAGCGCCACATGGCCATAATGAATTAAGTTTGATGAAAACTGAAAGTACTATACAAATGTTTTAGACTGGGGCGGCTGGATGATTTGGGTGGATTCCGGAAAAGGCAAGTGCCGACCCTGGTCAATTAAGGACCGAGCCATGAGATAGCGGAAACGAGCCGTACAACCGTACTTCTCGAATGGGTATAGACCTAGCCGACTAGATAGCCGAGCGGAGGCGTATCCTTGCATAGATGGTTCTCTATGATGTGGTTATTGGATGAGGATGAGGCTGCGGCCTTTGTTATGAATGGTGGAATTAAACTACTGTTAATTAAACTTAAAGATTGGAAATGTCTTCCCTTACCCCGGGTGCGCCAGAACTCCTCTCACTGCTAGAAAAGGACGGCTAGAGTGCATGAGGACATAAGTTCATGGAGCGGGTACTGCCAAAGTGAGGTTATCGAAAGGCTTTGCCGTGACCGTCTCATGTGTTGAGGCGTAGGCTCATTTGTTGGGTGTCGCGGAGTACGGGTAAAGTGTACATCCACCTTGCAAGTGTGAATGAATCAATCTATTCAAATAGCCGTGCTCGCGGATATTGAGCATCGTGACAAGACTTTCGCTTGGCTAGACTTTGAACTTACAAATCTTGGGATGGGTTTGCATGATGATTTTATTCGTGGTGGATCAACTTCTCGAGAATACGAGAAGGGTGGACTCCCAGAAAATCATGACGAACCGGAGGCGGGAAGCCATCCTTGGAATCACGATGGATGGTAGACGGAACCGTCGCCGGGTTAATGAACTATGAAATTAAAAGCTGGATTTTGGCTAGTCAATAGGCTTGTGAAAAGAATTGTGAAAAGCGGCTTTTCGCAAAAACAACCCTAGCCATGTTCTTTGAATAACCTTGTCATATGCATCAATTCGTGTTGGCTTGCCGAGTACGGTTGGTACTCACCCTTGCTATACGCACAAACCTCCGTGATGGAGTTGAAGAGCCGGAAGATCCATACGCTTATCACCGGGAGGACGAGGCGACGGCGCATATTAGACTTTAGCTCCGGTCGTTGCTGTGGCAATGGACAAGCCGCGCCTCTTTCCATTGCCTTATCTAAACTCGCTTTTTTTAAGTTGTATTCGGACCATAAGGTCCTGTGGGATGAACATTGCCTTCGGGCCTATTAATGTAATAATGGTATTGTAAGACTATTCGTGCATGCGCACTTGATTATCCAGATCTGCATTCGTGGGTACCAACTACTTGATCCGGAAATGGTACTATGAACACGAAAGATTCCCGACTCAAAATCGGGGTCCACAGAGCTGGTATCGAGCCATGCGACCGTAGGCTAAGACCAAATGGCGCCCTACCCCTAACCCGATGGCCAAAGGGAAATATCCCTACGGTAGGATCAGTTTTAAACTATTATTTCCGAAAATGCAAATATATCTTTTCTACATCGTACTTCTTTTTACCAAATGATTATGATAGCTCCCTCCCGCTAACCCTAAGTTGCCCTGTAAAGCGAGATGTCAAACCACGACGGAACTTGGGAAGTCACTGTTCGCGAGACGAGGGGTTCGTGGTCCAACTCCAGTCCCTACTATGGTGCTTGAGGTACCGGAACCACCCACCTATCACACCAAAAGGCATGGCTCGAAGAGTACCCAGCCTAGGAGGCAGTGTATCCATAGAAGCCCGCATGGGAAGCGAGACATCTTACGCTTCCATACTCGCTACCACCGGGACCTAGCGAAGCGGCTATTCGGGATGCGGCTCGCGAGGCCTTCCTTCGCCTTAATGCGGAACACCGTGCCGAACTCACAATGACAGAGTTCGTGCATCATCCTTACCGCGAAGAGGGCAACCCGGTCTACACCGTGGAGGCTACCCCCTGCTGCTACAACCCGATGGTCACACGTCTATCGCGTTGGGCGGAGCACAGACGACGGCCATCTGAGGAGGCCCTTCTCGAGATCAACGATCGCGATCACGCCTCAATGATCGGTCAACAGCCACCAAGGCCGTGGAGACCGAGATAAGCATGCTTGCGACTCAGCTGCGAGCCAATGGTGCTCGTATGAGCAACTTTCGGACCGCTACATGGCCCGAGGAGGCTCGGTAGAGCTGGAAGAGCGCTCGGGAAGAGCAAGCGGCAGATCAACCGGCTAGAGGAGCATGCGCACTCGTCCTGTCTACGTGCAGTACTTCCACCGAGCTGTACCATCACCTCCCGCCCCGTGCCCGACCACTATTACCTTACGACTCCAGCATGCTTAGATACTTTTCAAGCTATGATGGAGCAAGCTTTCATGTTGAGCACGAGCCTCGCACCGCACGTAGACCCCCTGCTTGCCACATCCATGGGACCCACCCCGAGCTCCGAGCCGGGATCAGGAGAGGGTAACCCCATCCAGATCTACACCGATACAGAGTCTGAGGCAGAGCCCATGGAGATCAAATGGGAGTCTAGCGACACCGACTCAATGGAGGAGGAAGTTCCCCCTCGTCGCCTGACTCACACGGGAGGCCCCCTCACCCGCCAGACTGCTCGCAAGAGTACGCGGCCACCAAGTCGGAAGATTCGGCGTGACTCCGAGGCCGCCACCTCCGAGCCATGGGGACTTCGGTTTGCTTCAGCAGCGGACCACCCACTTCCGGCGCCTGGCTTTTGCGGGTGGTTGGATGACTAGGCGGAAGAACCTTCCCAGCTCGGCAGCACTTCCTATTTCCCCTTAATTAGTTGATCTAGTTGGACGATATAATTGCTATCCTGGCATGAAGGACTGTGTGTGTACAGTCCGTGTACCCCTTATGTAATATGATGAACCTGAGCATCGCCTCGCGATGTCTTAAAATTCGAATGCTTATTATTATTTCACCTTGACTGTTGATTGAAGATCATTCGTAAGAACTTGAAGAAAAATTTCCCTGTGAACTATAAACTAGTCCGATCTCTTGATTCATCTCCCTTCTTCAGATGGCACATCGCCGCAGGGCCGCAGCGACCAACGAGAACCCGCCAGAACCTAACCCCTCCACCCTGGCGGAGGTCATGGCTATGCAGACCCAGCTACTCCAAGCGATTGCTAATAATCAAGGAGGTCGAGGAGGATCGAGTCCGGGGAATTCATGAGAGCTAAGCCGCCCACTTTTTCCACGGCCGAAGAGCCTATGGATGCCGAAGATTGGCTAAGAGTGATAGAGAAGAAGCTAACCCTCGTCAGGATCCGAGAAGCGGATAGAGTTATCTTCGCTACTAACCAGCTGGAGGGTCCCGCGAGTGACTGGTGGGACACCTACAAGGAGACACGAGCTGAAGACGCCGGCGAACCAACATGGGAGGAATTCACGGCTGCGTTCCGTGAGAATTTCGTGCCAGCTGCAGTGATGAGGATGAAGAAGAACGAGTTCCGCAGACTGCGTCAAGGGAACACCTCAGTACAAGAATATCTGAACAAGTTCACCCAGCTTGCCCGTTATGCCACCAGTGACCTGGCAGACGAAGAAGAAAAGATAGACAAATTCATTGAGGGACTAAATGACGAACTGAGGGGACCAATGATCGGGCAGGATCACACCAGTTTCCAAAGCCTCATCAACAAGGTCGTCCGACTTGAGCATGACCAAAAGGTGGTAGACAATAACCGCAAGAGGAGGCTCGCTATGGCTCGCCCATTTCGGGAACGCCACAACGCCCCAAGGGAGCCACCCCGTCGGATGGAAGCCAAATGTTCGGCAACCGGACGTTCTCCGCTTCCGACCATGTCAACAGGTCAGCCACACCTCAGTTTCGTACGCCCACACCAACCCTAGCTGCTCCAGGAAGAAGGAATGTGAGCTGTTTCAATTGCGGAGAATTCGGGCACTACTCCAATAGCTGCCCAAAACCACGCAACGCCCCTGTGCGCACTGGCGCCAATGCAACGCCCGTCCGAGGAACCCCCACCCCTGCGGCAGGACGAGGTCTATTCAGGACCCCGCTACCCAACGAGGCTGCCACCGGGTTTCGACGTGGTCGGGTGAATCATGTGCGGGCGGAAGAAGCTCGGGAGGACCAGAGCATATTGATGGGTATGTTCTCTATCAACTCTGTACCGTTAAAGTTTTATTCGATTCGGAGCCTCGCATTCATTCATATCTTCCCAAGTAAGCAAACAACACCACCTACACCAAGTAGCACTTAAGAGGCCTATGTTGGTACACTCACCTGGGGGAGACATAACCGTACCCCATGCCTGCATTAATGTGCCCATACGGATTAGAGACGTGGTGTTTCTCTCAAACCTTATGGTGCTATCACCCCAAACCATAGATGTCATACTCGGGATGGATTGGTTGACCAAAAATAATGGGATTATAGACTGCAGTCGAAGGGAAGTCACGGTATCCACCCCATGGGGATCACCGATGAGCATAACTATGGATCAAAACCCAAAGCTATGTGAGCAAGCTGCGGGAGTGTTCACCATGCTACCCTTAGGCGGAATGCCCGTAGTACAAGAATACCCGGATGTGTTTCCCGAGGAATTACCCGGAATGCCCCCGGATCGCGACGTAGAGTTTATCATCGATCTAATGCCTGGTACGGCCCCCATATCCAAGAGACCTTATCGAATGCCGGCCAACGAGTTAGAGGAACTCAAGAAGCGAGATAAGGGAACTACAAGAGAAGGGATTTGTACGCCCCAGCTCTTCTCCCTGGGAGCCCCGTACTCTTCGTCAAAAGAAGGATGGGAGTATGAGAATGTGTGTGGACTACCGATCGCTGAATGAAGTGACTATCAAGAACAAGTACCCGCTACCTCGAATCGATGACCTATTCGATCAACTTAAGGGTGCACAGGTGTTTTCAAAGATTGATCTACGGTCAGGATATCATCAGTTGAAGATTAGAGCCGGAGATATTCCTAAGACGGCGTTCTCTACACGTTACGGCTTATACGAGTTCACCGTGATGTCCTTTGGATTGACCAATGCCCCGCCTACTTTATGAACACGATGAACAAGGTATTCATGGAATACCTGGACAAATTCGTAGTGGTGTTCATCGACGATATACTTATCTACTCCAAGAACGATGAGGAACACGCGGAGCATCTACGACTCATCTTGGAAAAGTTACGAGAGCACCAGTGTATGCAAAATTCAGCAAATGCGAGTTCGGCTCAAGGAAGTCGCTTTTCTTGGCCACGTGGTTTCAGCCGGAGGAGTAGCCGTAGACCCCGCCAAGGTCGAAGCCGTTACGGGATGGAAGGCACCCAAGTCGGTGACGGAAGTTCGGAGTTTCTTGGGCTTGGCCGGTTATTACCGACGGTTTATCGAAGGGTTTTCCACCGTAGCCCGACCTATGACTCAACTTCGAAGAAGGAAAAGAAGTTTGAATGGAATGAGAAGTGCCAAAAAGCCTTTGACCAATTAAAAGAAAAGTTAACCTTGCCCCAATCTTGACCTTACCCGACAAGGAAGGACTTCGTGATGTCTTGTGATGCATCCCGGCAAGGATTGGGAGGAGTGTTGATGCAGGATGGGAAGGTCGTAGCGTATGCCTCGCGCAGTTATGACCCCATGAAGAGAATTATCCCACACACGACTGGAATTAGCCGCGGTTGTACACGCATTGAAGATTTGGAGACACTATCGATCGGGAACCACCGTGATGTGTATACCGATCACAAGAGCCTAAAATATTTCTTTACTGGCTGATCTCAATCTACGACAAAGGCGATGGCTGGAGTTGATCAAGGATTACAGTCTAGGAATCCATTATCATCCCGGCAAGGCAAATGTAGTGGCCGATGCGCTGAGCCGCAAAGCCCAATGCAACCACATGGGATTGGGAGGTATGGCCGCGAACTTCAAGAAGAAATGGCCGACTCAATCCGCACCGATTCCTCACGGAGAAGTGAGCTCATTGGAAATCCAACCCCTACGAGAACTCAAATAGAGGAAGCCCAAAAGGGAATGAGGAAACCCAGGAAATCAAGGAACGCATGGCGCGGACGCGCTCGGGAGTTTTCGAGTGGATGACAAGGGAATCTGTGGTACAAGAAAAGAATCGTGTGCCCGAACGAGGCGGTTTGAGGGATTGATCTTAAAGGAAGCCCACGAATCGGCATATTCGTTACATCCGGAAGCACGAAAATGTACCAGATTTGAAAGGAGAATACTTGGTGGCCCAATATGAAGAGAGATGTAGCCGAATACGTAGCCGTGTGCGATGTGTGCCAAAGGGTGAAAGCCGAGCATCAACGGCCGGTGTTTGCTGCAGCCACTCAAGATTCCCGAATGGAAATGGGACGAGATAGGCATGGATTTCATAGTAGGACTACCCAAAACTACGGCGGCTACGATTCCATTTGGGTAATAGTAGATCGGCTCACCAAGGCGCGATTTATACCGGTGAAAACTAACTACAACGAGCGCCAAGCTAGCGGAACTATATATGAGTAGGATTATATGTCTTCATGGTGTACCAAAGAGGATCATATCGGATCGTGGTACCCAATTCACATCTCATTTTTGGAGCAAAGTCCACGAGGCACTCGGAAGTCATCTCGCTTTCGCACCGCCTATCATCCACGACCGATGGGCGGGCGAAAGGACGAACCAATCTTGGAGGATATGCCGAGAGCCTGTGCATTGGATTTCACCAAGGATTGGGAGAAATGCTTGCCGTACGCCGAGTTCTCTTACAACAATAGCTATCAAGCCGGTTTGAAGATGTCGCCAAACGAAGCCCTATTTGGTCGCCGATGTCGGACCCCATTGATGTGGTCGAAACCGGTGAACGAACCGTATTCGGGCCCGACATAATCGGGGAGGCCGAGGAAAAGGTTCGCCCGATTCGGGACGACTACAAGCTGCTCAATCACGACAAAAGAGCTACGCGGATACTCGACGAAGAGAATTAGAATTCAAAGAGGGTGACTACGTGTATCTAAAGGTCTCCCCACTACGGGAACACAGAGGTTCAAAGTCAAGGGAAACTTGCACCACGATACGTGGGCCCATTCCGATAAGCGCTAGGAGAGGAGAAGTGGCTTATCAATTGGAACCGCCCGAGAATCTCTCCGATGTCCACCCAGTATTCCACGTATCGCAGTGAAGAAATGTCTGCGAGTACGGAAGAGCAAACCTCGTTAGAAACCATCCATGTCCACGGTGATCTTACCTACCGGAGCATCCAATCAAGATACTAGACGAAGCGAAAAGAAGACACGAACCAAGTCGTGGCGCATGTAGAAAGTACAATGGAGCAATCACACCGAAGAAGAAGCTACCCGGGAGAGCGAAGAATTCCCGAGGACAGAACATCCACACCTATTTAGCAAAGGTAAGAAAATCTCGGGGACGAGATTTATTGTTAGGGGAAGGTTTGTAACATCCCGACAACCGTAGGAGTGGAATTCGGAACGTGAAAATCGGAACTCACAAAAACCTTTTGGAACCATTGCTTCTTATCGTGTTTATCGTTCTTATTTGCCAAGCTCTGTTGCATAAGAGTTCTTTTTGAATTGCTTTGATGCGAAGTTGGATAAAAACCCTAAGCTTTGATATCCTAGGTGAGAGTAATAATTCAAAATATATATATTTGGAGAAGGATAAATACCTAATTTTGTGGATTTACAAAAGATTCTTGAAAAGAATATATTTTGGTTTAAACCCTAACTAGTGGAAGAAAAATAATAAATATTTGGATTTGGATGATAAAAATATTTTGAAAAGGAAATATGAATTTAGAAATTAATTAAAGACCCCAATTTATTGATTTTAAAAGAAGAAATAAAAATATGAAAAATATATTTTGAAAAATAAAAAGTGGGGGAAAAGTTTGAAAATATAATCTCAAAATTATTTTGGGAATATTAGAATTCATTTAGAATTTTTAGGGATAAAAGAAATGGAAATGGAAAATAGGATTTTAAAATCGGGATAAATGGAAAAGTGCACTCGTTCATTAGCTCGCCAGTGTTCGACCGATTACACCGCCCGTTCGCAGCCGCCGCGCGTCACCCGCCGTACCCGAGACCTCGCGCGTGCATGTTCCCAACGTCATCGGCTCCGGTCATGCACGTAGTCGCCGTACAGTCGCGCCATGCCGATTGCCCCCAAAGTCGCCGCCGTACACGCGGCCATGCCGCTCGCGTCGCGCGCCGCGCGACACGATCCGCACCACGCCGTCCTTTGCCGCGGCGCTGCACTCCGCTCTCGCGCCTGCCTCACCGCGCTTGCCGTACACGCGTGCGTTGGCTGCGGTTGCCGCACGTCGCCGCGACGTGCGCGCGCTCGTCGCCTATCACCGCACCGGGCGCCCGAACCACCTCGCCGTCGACCGCCTATAAATCGGCCTCCCGGACCCAGCTCCCAACATCGAAAGTCTTCCCCGTGCTCACTCGTGCTTTCCCCCAATTTTCCCCAAGGATTAGCCACTACATTGCGCGAATTTTGGGAAAGATCGGAGCTCGGCGGAAGAACCCTAATTCGACCGCCCGTGCGACACTCCGAAATTCGTCACCCTCGGTCGATTTCTTCCCGAATTAAAGGTACCATCATCATCCCCGTGCTCTAGGTATTAATTCCCCTAAGCTCCCCGAGCCAATTGGTCGCCGGAAAATCGCCGGCGACGAACCTCTAGAATTCCTCTGTTTCGGCCGCCGAACCACCTCGCCGTCGCCGCCCGCTGCAGGTGCCTTTCCGCCGAACCAACCCCACCGTTAGCATCCCTGGGGTTCGCTGAAGCTTGTAGACCCGTCACTTTAGCCGGGCTTCGCCGGATTTTGCCGCCGACGAGCGCCACCGCCGCCGAACCACCTCGCCGTCGCGCCCTTTCCGCCGCTTCCGGTCTCGGCCGAATGAGGAAATGGGACCCTTGTGGTCTCAGGATGGTGTAGCACCCCTCCTTTCCCTAGCTTCGGCCCTCCCTCGCCGTCGGCACCCCCTCACCGTCGGCCGCCGGTGGGAAAACAGAGCAGAGGAGAGGAAGAAAAGAAAAGAAAGGAAGAGAAGGAAAGAAAGGAAAAAGAAAAGGAAGAGAAAGAAAAAAAGGAAATAGAAAAAAGAAAAATAGTAAAGAAATTAGGGTAAAATATTTTGAAATATTTTGGAAATATTTTAGGATAAAAAATAAGGTTTTTGAAATATTATTAGCTAGGAATGGGTATAATATTCTTTTTCCTTCCAAAAGAAATACTTGGAGAAAATAATTTCTAGATTAAATTTTTCCTTTTTATGAATTCAAATATTGTCCGACCTCTAATTTGTTATCAAAGTCCACATGAGACCTTTGTAAAGATTGGTTAAGCATGAATGTCATTATTCGGTCGTTAGAATTCCAAAACCCTAGCAAATATAATTGCAATATTAAAGATCAATTATTGAAGATATGAAAATTAGAAATCTAATTATTTTAGGATATCTTCAAATTTAGGAACAAAATATATATTTATTACGAGATGGTTCGCTCGGTTTAACTGGACTTCTTTCCGTTGATTCAACTATTAAAATTTACGGAGTTTGAGGTTGTGTTTGGAATCCGCTTTCCGCGATCATTTTGAGATCTCTTTCTCTTCGTTGATATTGTTGGATTTTAATTGGATTCAACCCTTCTTTTCGCACGTACGGATAGCGTCCAGAAGAAGTGAACGCCGACTACGCGGAAGACCCCACTCAACCAGCGTGCGAGCAAGGCAAGTCTTCACACCCCTTTGAACATATTGATCCCAATTGCGAAATGATGTTATTTTAAACTCTAAACATGCATGCTTTACCGAGTTACCTATACTTGTTATGCCATACCTTGCTATTGCTTACCTTTAGAATTACTCCTTGTAACTCGCGATGTGATACAAATAACCGAAGCATAACTTCGGTAAACTGCTTAGCCATGCTATACTTAGATTTATGCATACTCATGACTTTATGAAAAAGCTTTGTGCTTGGGCAACTACCTTAGGGAAGGTAGTTGAGATTCGGCATGTGGAGACATGAGCGCCACATGGCCATAATGAATTAAGTTTGATGAAAATTGAAAGTACTATACAAATGTTTTAGACTGGGGCGGCTGGATGATTTGGGTGGATTCCGGAAAAGGCAAGTGCCGACCCTGGTCAGTTAAGGACCGAGCCATGAGATAGCCGGGAAACGAGCCAGTACAACCGTACTTCTCGAATGGGTATAGACCTAGCCGACTAGATAGCCGAGCGGAGGCGAGTATCCTTGCATAGATGGTTCTCTATGATGTGGTTATGGGATGAGGATGAGGCTGCGGCCTTTGTTATGAATGGTGGAATTAAACTACGTTAATTAAACTTAAAGATTGGAAATGTCTTCCCTTACCCCGGTGCGCGAACTCCTCTCACTTGCTAGAAAAGGACGGCTAGAGTGCATGAGGACATAAGTTCATGGAGCGGGTACTGCCAAAGTGAGGTTATCGAAAGGCTTTGCCGTGACCGTCTCATGTGTTGAGGCGTAGGCTCATTTGTTGGGCTGTCGCGGAGTACGGGTAAAGTGTACATCTACTGCAGTGTGAATGAATCAATCTATTCGAATAGCCGTGCTCGCGGATATTGAGCATCGTGACAAGACTTTCGCTTGGCTAGACTTTGAACTTACAAATACTGGGATGGGTTTGCATGATGATTTTATTCGCTGGTGGATCAACTTCTCGAGAATACGAGAAGGGTGGACTCCCGAAAATCATGACGAACCGGAGGCGGGAAGCCATCCTTGGAATCACGATGGATGGTAGACGGAACCGTCGCCGGGTTAATGAACTATGAAATTAAAACTGGATTTTGGCTAGTCAATAGGCTTGTGAAAAGAATTGTGAAAACTGGCTTTTCGCAAAAACAACCCTAGCCATGTTCTTTGAATAACCTTGTCATATGCATCAATTCTGTGTTGGCTTGCTGAGTACGGTTGGTACTCACCCTTGCTATACGCACAAACCTCCAGCTGATGGAGTTGAAGAGCCGGAAGATCCATACGCTTATCACCGGGAGGACGAGGGAACGCGACGGCGCATATTAGACTTTAGCTCCGGTCGTTGCACTGTGGCAATGGACAAGCCGCTGCCTCTTTCCGCTGCCTTATCTAAACTCTGCTTTTTTTTAAGTTATATTCGGACCATAAGGTCCTGTGGGATGAACATTGCCTTCGGGCCTATTAATGTAATAATGGTATTGTAAGACTATTCGTGCATGCGCACTTGATTATCCAGTACTGCATTCGTGGGTACCAACTACTTGATCCAGGGAAATGGTACTATGAACACGAAAGATTCCCGACTCAAAATCGGGGGTCCACACTTCTGCATCATCATCACATGATGACCGTTTTTCTGGATACTCTCCTCAGCTGTCTTTAGCATCCCATGCAATTCAGCCAAGGTCTTATCCATACTGTTCATGTGATAATTCAATATGAATGGCTCGAAGCTCGGAGGGAGCGACTGGAGAATCACATCAGTAGTCAACTCTTGGCTAAGGGGAAAACCTAGTTTTTCCAGACTCTCGATATAGCCAATCATCTTTATCACATGCGGACTGACGGGATTCCCCTCAAAAAGCCTGCACGCAAACAAGGACTTTGAGGTGTTGAACCTCTCGGCCCGAGCTTGGTTCTCAAATATGCCACGCAGTCCCTGAATAATAGTGTGAGCATCGTTGCTCTCATATTGCTTCTGAAGCTCAGGGGACATTGTAGCAAGCATGAGACAGCTTATATCTAGGGCATCATTAGTGTGCTTCTCGTAAGCTCTCTGTGCAGTTGCAGTGGCATTATTAGGCAAATCCTCCGGATAGGGTACTTCAAGAACGTACTCCTTACGCTCTTGCTTGAGAACAATTCTCAAGTTGCGATACCAATCCATAAAGTTTGTTCCGTTTAATTTTTCCTTTTCGAGAATAGATTGCAAATTAAAGGTACTGGGTGTAGTATTAGCCGCCATTTATTCTACAACAGAAAAACAAAATTTAGCACAATGTTTATGCTATATCTATTGTTAAACAATTTAACATTAGTCTCCCATTACGTATTTTACACCTTCCCTCTAGGTTACGTACTGGGTCAAGATCCACATGTTAGTTAATTTCTAGTGAGCTTTGGCATCACTGCTAGAAAATTAATAACATCGGTAAGCAACACCTTGCTAATCACATCTCTATGTGACTCTTGTTGTTGGTGTGGCATGTTCATGCCCCGGCGCCAACCTATGCCCCAAGGCCCAAAACTGTTTTGATAGCCTTGTTAAGTAAACCAAATGCTCCTGCTGTATATGTCCGACATATACCCCCTCGTGTTAGGATAGAGAATGGCACTCTGCTTTGGCAGACCCACCATTGACGAGCATAACGGTGACGGGTGCAACATTTGGAAGGGCATCATTACTACTTAATATTGTGAGGGATGCTATCCTATCAAACAAACATATCACATATATGAAAACAGGTAGAATAGCATGAAATTGTATGGCCCCCTTCACATGGTGATCTCCATCTCCATGCCGGTGTAGAGGATCTCCATCTTCATCACCGTTGTTCCGAGTGCCGAATGCTTGATTTCTTCAAACTAAGCTACTACTATAGAAGCTCTAATTGAAGATTACATCGACTCGCAGGTCGTGAAAGAATATTACAAGGCATCACATGCATCTCATACATACAATAGGGCCATACCATCTCAAAGCATTCTCTGCAAAAACAAGTTAGGCGTAGAAACGTTTTCTACCTATCACAGAGAAACATCATCGAGACAACCTATAAGGGGTACGCACACGGTGGTCCCGCTAGCCGGTTAGCGGGCGGGGGGTCGAGGGGGAAGCCGCCCCCTCGCGGGCTTTCGGACAGCGCCCGGAACACCACACCAAATTCAGATCCAATCTATGAAATCACTTACGGAAACCATGTCGGCATAATTGTCGTCCCGATACACTATCAAGGGAGATGGTTTGCGTAGGCGCGAGGCAGCAAACAAGATCGGACTACGAGATAGCTTCGGCATAATCACATTATACCGTTCCGATACACTATCAAGGAACGCTATCTCGAAGCTGACTCAAACTGAGTTCTATGGATATTGCTTCGACGTAATCACATTACGCCGTTCCGATACACTATCAAGGAATGCAATTACCATCTACTCTCCTAACGGATCCTGTAAAAACCGATTGATCTAATCAACCCGTGCGCAAAACTTATTCCAGATCCAATCTAAAACCCGAACTAAGCAAGATTAGCTCTGATACCACTGAAGGGTTACGTGGAAGCTACGCTAGCCGAAAACAAAAACTTTTCTACCGTGCAAACCAGGAACACTTGCAAGTAAGGGCCGATAGATCATTACCGATTGGAGTATGCAGCGGAAATAGCCAATCAGGACTATCCGATCCGAAACAGTATAGCCGATTCCCACAAGCCGACAGCCGATTCCCGGGGACAGCCGATTCACCAATCAGCCGATTCGCGGATGTAGCCGATTCGCCGAGTCGTCTGACCGCGTTCTCGCGCCTCGCTGCTACGTTTCGCGCTGTTCATCGGCTGTGGTACTTCAGAGCATGGCGGCTGCGACAGATCGGCTGCGGTATTGATCAATAAGTACATGACTTATTTATGAGACTCGATATGTATGAATCTGTTTAGAAATGATCCCTGATCATATATCACATTATTGGAACTAATATGATTCTAAGATCGGCATGTCTATTGATTGATGATCATGTCTCATAGATCATGGGTATGGAGATACCAAATCAATAAACATGGACATATGTGTTAGAGAACACATTGTTGGATAGACCCACCATGAGACACTACGGGAATTAATGTGCCATTAGTTGGTCTCGGGTAGTGTTGGTACAAAGTCCTTAGACTGAGATCACCATGGATTCCAACATGTGTAGTAGCCTACTTTGGGACTACCAAACGCTATTCCGTAACTGGGTAGTTATAAAAGTAGTCTTCGAGTTTGCTATGAAACATGCAGTGAGATGTGAGTGATCAAGATGGAATTTGCCCCTCCTTTGGAGAGATATCTCTGGGCCCCTCGAGGTAATGCATTATGGAAATGCATGGCCATGCTAAGTTGATTGAGGAGTCAATCAACAGACAGATAATCCAATACGGTTCGAGTGAATGGTTAAGCTATTGAAGGGATGACACACATCTTGCCTATAGCTTAACTGGTATCGTGAGGCAAAGGGATTTGTGTACACATTACAGGTTCAGTGCCGATATTATATTCTTGTATACTATGGTGTCAATATGTGCTGCTAGGCGCCGTTGTTGACAGGTCGGCTAAGTTGGACTCGAGCCGACGATCGGCTAAGTTAGACTATAGCCGAAACCGAGTATACCTGAACCTACAGGGTCGCACGCTTAAGGGGATAAGAACAGGCATTCGATTTGGACTCGGATACGGCTCGATCGGATAGGGATCCGATCGGATAGAGTCCTATAGGCTTACGACGTATGGGCGGCCAACTCTGTGAGATTCGGATAGGATCCGATTTAAAATAGAGTCCTGATCGGCCACTAGTCCCTGTCGGCCAACTCTATATAAAGGGGCGAGGGGTGAAGAGTTGCTGTATCGCATTGAACCGAATCCGCAACAGAAGTCGTCGAGATCAATCTCCACGGAAACCCTCCCCACTTTCGAGCCAAACCCTAGCCTTGCATCGCGTGCTAGCACACGGGTGTTGGGCGTTCTGTCCCCGGACGTGTGGATACCGGTAGAGGTGCTGCTACGTTGCGCGGCTGTTCATCGGCGTGGTGTACTGGAGCAAGGCGGCTGCGGCGATCGGCTACGGTCGAGCACATCGGAGCGAGGCGCGAGAACGCGGTCGGACGACTCGGCGAATCGGCTACATCCGCGAGTCGGCTGATTGGTGAATCGGCTGTCCCGGAATCGGTGTCGGCTTGGGAATCGGCTACTTGTTTCGGATCGGATAGTCTGATTGGCTATTTCCGCTGCATACTCCAATCGGTAACGATCTATCGACCCTTACTTGCAAGTGTTCCTGGTTTGCGCAGTAGAAAAGTTTTTGTTTTCGGCTAGCGTAGCTTCCGCGTAACCCTTCAGCAGGAATGGAGTAATTTTTGATAACAAGATGGTATATTCTCCTTTGTAGGTCATCTCTTTAGTTACCCGGTGGCTCCGTACATGGGCCATTCTATACCAACCTGGACAACGGGATACTGTAGTGGAGGTGTCACGACAATTGGACCAGGTGGCACATGAGTTTTTTTTATCCAGGGGCATGGGTGGCGGTCTAGTCTACGGATTACTAGCCACTAAGCTTTCTGTTTTTGTGCTTCTTTAGTGCAGGTTGTGTCCTTCTTTCTTCTTTTTCTGTTTTGGCTGTGTGCATCTTTGCAGAGGCCGGAGGTGACTCAGTTTGATTGTATCACCTTGATGTAATTAACTGAGTCTAAATAAAGCTTCCATTATCGAAAAAAGGACATTTGAGCCACAGAGTCTGTGGTATGCAGTAGCAAACTCAAGCTTCGACAGGGTTAAGGCATGGCCTAGATGTAGCATGCCTTTCATGTATGGGTATGTGAAGTTCCCAATAATTTTTCACCAGGGCTTGGAGGTGTATCGCCAGCCTTCGCTTCAAAAACCTTGTTGTCTTCCCAATATTTTTGCACTTTAGACTGGATCTTAAGCAAAAGGTCCCTCCGAGCATAACTCTTCCCTTCACCATAACTAGATGACATTCTTTGTTTTCCTAATGAACCAAGAAGAGGAGTTAACTGTTAAATACAAGCATAACTATATGACGTTTTCTCTTTGTGCAATGTAAGCAAAATCTGAAACAAACATATCCAGTGTATATTCCAACGATAGATTTGTAGAATCACATGTGTTTGATTTGTATTTTGTGTAATGAAACATTAGTGGTGATTTGCGATACTTAGTATGTGAAATATTGTTTTATGGTGATGATGTTTGGATTTGTGAAGTTGTGCACATTTCTGACCTGACAGTCAGACCGACGATGCGACCGGTCAGACCGGCCAGGCTTGACCGGTCAGACCTGAGGTATGCGCATGGTCTAACCGGTCGACTTCGACTCGGTTTCTGATTCAATTTATCTTTTCGGTTTCAGATTATTTCTTTGTAGATTTGACTTCTAGATGGTTCCTATGTGTATGGTTCTTGTTGTTATGCTAATGTGAGTCAAGTTTCACAAACTTGTGCTTCGATATGGAGTTTTTTTGTTGTTCATGTGCAGGTGTTTTGGCGGTTTGACCGGTGCAATAACGATGGTCTGACCGACAACAGGAGAGCGGTTTGACCGGCAATGACAGGACTACGTCGAGAACTCTGCTGATTTGAGGGTAACTTTTATTTTCGCTAAAAGTTTTTGGGTTTTGGTTTTCCCTACCATTCACCTCCTCTCTGGTAGGTTTGTTTGGTCTTGTTCGATCCTACAAGTGGTATGAGAGCCTCGTTTTTGATTCGATATTTGTTGCTTTTCTAATCTATTTGTCATGGCTGAAAAGTTTTCAAACAAATCTCATATTTTCAATGAAACTGATTTTGATTATTGGAAGAAAAAGATGAAATCTTACATAACATCTCAAGGATATGATATTTGGCTAAAAGTTGCATAACCTTATGAAATCCCTGAACGCATTTATACTCATGCTTTCAAATTAGATTTTGAAAATAATTGCAAAGCTCGCAATATTATTCTTAATGCAATTTCTCGCTCCGACTTTGATCGTGTTTCACATCTTGCTACTGCTAATGAGATTTGGAAGGCTTTGAATGATTTTCATACTGGATCTTCAAAAAAGAGTTAAAAAAGACGTTTTCAAAAAGGAGTACGTCAAATTTGAGATGACACATGGGGAGTCTTTGGATGACTAGCTGGGCCTTTTTAACAAAATTTTTAGTAATCTTAGATCTGTTGATGCTTCTTATGAGGTTAAATATTCTCAATCTGAGGTTGCACGTCACTTCATGAATGGTCTTGATATGAAAATTTGGGATGTTAAAGTGACTTCTATTCAGGAATCGGTTGACATGAACACTTTGACTTTGGATATTCTTTACACCAAATTTAAAACCTATGAGATGAACATTCTTTCTAAAAGGACTGATTTGAACTCTTTTGCTTTGGTGTCTTCTTCTACATTTTCTCATTCTACTTCATAGTCTATGTTTACTGCTTTGTCTGCCATGTCCGATGATCAACTGGAAGAAATCAGTGAGGAGGACCTGGTATCGCTTGCTAACAGAATTTCTCGAGCGGTGGATAATGTCGGGTCCATGAGGAGAGGAGGACCAATCCGTTGTTTCGGTGTGGACAACCAGGATACATTCGATCTCAGTGTCCCAAGGCTAGAAAAGGTACACTGGAGGAGGCAAAGCCTCAAGATGGATCCAAGGACGCTAAGCAAAACAAAAGCAGGCAAAAATATGAAGATGAAGAAGTTTTACCAAAAGGCAATTGATGCAGCATATGAAGCGGTTCGAGAATCAAGTGATGTTGATTTTGAAAGTGATGAAGATGATGACAAGAAGAAGAACATTGCTAAGGTTTGTTTCATGGACAGTAGCATTGATGAAGATTCTGAAGATGATAATGAGGTAACTCCTGCTCCTAATGTTGAATATCTTCAAGATGTTATTGCTAGTCTTGGTTACAAGATTTCTAAATTTGAAAAGAAAATTAATCAACATGAAGTAGTTTTATTTGATTCTCTTAAAGCTAAAAATAATAGATTAAGATATCTTGCTTCTGATGATGATGACTGCAAATCTTGTGAGGTTTTATTTGCTAAAATTAAGTCAATTAGAGATGTTTATGCCAAGAAGCTTGATATTGAATCTAAGAAAACTCGAAAATTTGAATCTTGTCTTGCTCTTAGCTTTGCCATGAACATTAGATTGACTGATGAATTATTTTTAACAAAAAGAACTTCAAATAAATGTCGAGTTGCTTTGTTTGCTAGCTCTATATTTAATGATTAGCTCTAAAAGGTTGAAACGATCAGTGTAAAACCTTGCTCAACATGTCTTACTAGTGAGTTGAAATTAAAAGATGCCTTAGGTCGTGTTAGGCATATGGAAGAAATAGTTAAGCAAGACGAAGTGTTTTCTTGTCAAACTTGTAGAAAACAGAAAGGTCTTTTGGATTCTTGCAAAAATCGTGCTACTTTGACTCAAGAGATTTTTTTCTTAAAAAGTTCTTTGCAACATTTTTTTGATGGAAAAAAGAATCTCAGCATGATTTTGGATCAATCAAAGGTTAGCACAAACAACCGTGGTTTAGGTTTTGATTCCTATGTTCACTTTTCTAGGCATCCCCTGCTGTTTGAGTATAACTAAGAGAGGTAAAATTTTAACTAAACTAGATCCTAAACCCATTATGTTTAAATTTGCTGGCATCATGACTTCTTTGAATGCATCATCTTCCAAAACCAATGCTGTGATTGCAAAACTTCCAATTGCTACTTCTGTTGCTAAACCATCTGTTTCTACTTGTGCTTCTAATCATCATGAGAAATACACTTGTTCGTTTTGTGGAAAAGATGGACATTTGGTTGGATTTTGTTTTAGACTTGCCCGTAAACAGAAAAAGAAAAGAGAAATTGCTTTTGCGAAACGACGATGACAAAAATCGGGTTTTGGTTCAAGGAGCACAGTCAAACCGACTCGACCGGTCGGTCGAGACCGGCTAGCGATCAAACCACGGGTGAACCAACGGTCGACCGCGCCAGGCTTGGTAAGACCGTAGGTACAGTGGCGATCAGACTGACCTTGGGGCAGTTTTGTGCATAATTCAAATCAGACTTTTGTGAAACGACAAGGTAAGGTTTTAGGTAAGTCTGGTTCTGATTTTGTTTGTGCATATGTACCTACTTGTTCTACTCGTCGCGTGACTCAGTGTTGGATTCCAAAATTTCTTATTTCTAACCCCAACACGGAGGCCTCAACATCTTCTTGTTCGTAGGTATTTTGATGGCATACTCCCCATGTGTGTGCAATGTGGAGACAACGATTGCTTTTCATGGTAACATCAAGATAATTTTGGATTGACATAATTTTATTCTACTCTCTTGATTATTATCTTTTAATATGCCAGCGTTTGAGATAATAGTTTTGGTTAATACAAGTGGATACATTTCATTTCTTGAGAACCTTGATGATATCGATGACAATTGGATGTTTTTTAAAAAATCTTTGTTTTCTTCTTGATTTTTGTTTGGGGAGAATTAGAGGTTAATTTGAGGGGGAGTATATGCTTTTTATGCATTCTTGTTTATTTTCACCAAACCGTTGGATTCTTCTCGCTTTGCTTTTCTTAGGAGAGAATTGGTTGTTATTCATCCTTTTGGCATTAATTGAGGGAGAGAGTTGTTGCTCTTTGCTGTATGCATATTTTCTTTCTTTCTTTACTTTTCTTTTGCATTCATGTTTTTAATTCATGCATGGTGTGATAAAAATGAAAAAAGAAAAAAAGAAAAAGAAAATAAAAGGTGGATGAACTATGTTTTATATCTTTAGTATATTCTAGTGCTTGCTAGCAATGTTTGTTAGATAATTTGATTACTATATTAGCTTGTGTGCATTTTAGTAATTATATGAGCTTTTGATATTGTTTTTAAGTGATATGATACATTACACATAATTCTTTTACTTGAATTAATGAAATATGCAATATTGAAGCAAGTGCTTAGTTTGAATGATTAATGCTTTTATATATGCTTTATGAGTTGTTATTCCTCATATTAATCATTCTGTTCCAATCACCGCAAGAGTACATAAATGCTTATTTATATGAGAGAAAAAATGAATATCAAATCCTTGGAAAACAGTCTTGACGACAAGAACGTATTCACGGTGAGATAAAAAAGGGTGCCGAATCCTTGGAAACAGCCTTGACGACAAGGACATACCCGCAATAATTGAGAGAAAAGTATAAAAATGGGTTCAAAAATAAAAAGCTAAAAGTTCTCTTGGTTATTTTTGGAGAAGAAATTAATTTGAGAAAGAGTATCAATGTCATAAGTATATATACTTGGGTTTTTCTTTCAGTCTTTGCACTTGTGAATATGTTGCATTTTAAATCGTTGAAATCATGAACCATTAATGTTGAATTGATCTTAATTGTAATGTTTTAGGTTCATGTTTTTACTCTAGTGCATGCTTGTTAATTAGCTAGTCACTTTTTTATCCTGTTATTGCAAAACATATACTTGAGTTACTTTTGATATAGTGCAAAGCTCCTCCATGCTTACAACTGATGAACTCATTGTCAAAAGGGGGAGAACAAGGAAACAAAATTTGTGCATCATTTACATATTCAAAGAATCATTTTCATATTCAAAGAATTTTCTTTCTTTTGAAAAGTGAGAGATTTTTCTTTGAAATTTTCTAGAAATTTTGTGGCATTAAAAATGCTTTTTGGGTTGCTTTATGAAAAACATCACAAACCAATTGATTTTGTTGGGTTTGCCAATGGTTTCATCAAGGGAGAGATTGTAGAATCACATGTGTTTGATTTGTATTTTGTGTGATGAAACATTGGTGGTGATTTGTGATACTTAATATGTGAAATATTGATTTATGGTGATGATGTTCGGATATGTGAAATTGTGCACATTTTTGACCTGACAGTCAGACCGGTGGTGCGACCGGTCAGACGGCCAGGCTTGACCGGTCAGACCGGAGGTATGCGCACGGTCTGATCGGCCGACTTCGACTTGGTTTCAGATTCGATTTATCTTTTCGATTTTGGGTTGTTTATTTGTGGATTTGACTTCTAGATGGTTCCTATGCGTATGGTTACCGTTGTTATGCTAATGTGAGTCAAGTTTGGACAAACTTGTGCTCGAATATGGAGTTTCTTTGTTGTTCATGCGCAGGTGTTTCGATGGTCTGACCAGTGCAATAACGACGGTCTGACCGACAACAGGAGAGCGGTTTGACCGGCGGCGAGAGGACTACGTCGAGAACTCCGTTGATTCATGGGTAACTTTTATTTCCGCAAAAATTTCTGGATTTTGGTTTTCCCTACCATTCACCCTCCTCTGGTAGGTTTGTTTGGTTTGTTTGATCCTACAAGATTGCATATGTAAAATGCAGTAGACAGATAAGCCCCTAAATATAACTATACCTCTAACCAACCTTGATGTGATACAAAATAAAGTGGTTACTGGGAGTAAAGTACAGAATATTGTGGCAAAAAAGTAAGAACTAAGCATGTCCAACAGTTTCTCTAAATAAATCTCTATTTTTATTTTGGAAAATTTTCTTTCAAAAACTGGCTCCAATAGAAACTCCATATGGATCTCTAAAATTATAGGTTCTCTAAAATCAGGATCTCGTGCTCAAAACTGAGAATAGAGTCCTGGTTCTCTAAAATAGCTCTCGCCACCACGTGGATTATTTTAGCGCGAGGTGCACATGAAAGAAACAGAGCGATCTATGCCGCGCTGCCTATGCCGCATTGTCATCCCTGCCGCCTGCGCCGAATTGCCGTCCCTGCCGCGCCGAATTGCCGTCTCTACCGTGCCGCCTGCCATCTCGCCAAAACTTTCTTCCGCCTGTGCCGCCTGCCTGTCATCTTGCCAAAACTTTCTTTTGCACTGCCGCTGATTTGCATTTGTCAGGCCTGCATCTGCCTCTTGTTTGCACTATGGTAATCACCTTGCTTGTTGCTTGCTTTTACTGCATCAACTACCACCTAGCATAGTACGGTAATCAGCTTGCTTGCTGCTTGCCCTCGCTCATATTAGCGCACCGAAAGGAGGCGGCAATTATCTATCTGAATCTTAATTTCTGCCATGATTTCGTGCTCGGAGGCTCATATCTTAATTGCTCTTGTTAAAAGAAATTCGAAAGGATGAACACTCTCATTGTCGTTATTAAGTGCTACCAAAATCTGAAATTTGAAACTTAATTTTAGGATTTTGTTTTCATAGTTTACAGTATTGCATTTAAATTGTAAATAATACAGATATTAGATATAAAAGTCTTGCCTAAATTATTTTTATTTACTTTTTCATATGATTTAATCCGCGCTAGCTCAACTAAATCACTTCTACTGATTTTTTTTCCCGCATTGACGGGGTAGAAAGAAAAATAGTGGACAAGATTGGTTTAGAAAGAAAAAACAATGACCATTTATATCTTTGTCTTTTATTAGATAATATTTATCTCTTTATTTGATGATTTTCACACCAATATAATTTCTTTCTTTGAGTAATTAATTTTGTGTGCCGCATCCGCATGCGCCCTACGCCGCCTGCGTCGCTGCACCAACCCCTGTCACGCCTCGCAAAGATATTGATACCCTAACAGTTGATGCGTCCAGTTAGTTAACAAATAGAGAATCAGTTCTGAGAATCTGCCGTATCAATTATTAATTTCATTCTCTAATTTTTTAGAAATTCTCTAAATGAGTTTTTTTGAGAATTGTTTTTTAAGAATCTGTTGGGCATGCTCTAATTGCATAATGCAACAGAACGCAAGTCGCACAAAACATATCAAATAAACAGTTATCTTGTAAAATACATAGAAAGCTTTAGTTGATGCAAAGTAGCAAAAACCAATAAAGCAAGGAGGAAAACAGACATTACCAACTAGATGAGTTGATTATATTGATTTAATAAAATATATAGAACAAATTTCTTGAAACTTCTCAGTTAATCAAAACTATCACAGAAAACATGTCTTTTTATGAAATATTTAGGTTGCCATACTTTTTATTACTTTTCGCATAATTGGCAACACTATTTTAAGTGATGTTTGGTTGCAACCCTGAGACAGCCTGAGTATGGCCTGAGGAGTATTTTGTTGAAGCCTGAGAAATCAAATGCCTGCTTGACCCGATGCGTCGTTAGCCTGAGTCAGGCCACCGATTTTGGTGGCCTGAGCTCCAGGCAAGTAGCAAACCAACGGGATACCGGCTAATCAAACTCCTTAGCATCATACGTATGTATGTATTTGATCTTTAGGCCCTGGATTAATTTTTTGATTTTTTATTTGTGCCTGGCAACATATTTTTGTCGGACCGGAGATACAATTAATTCGATGGTTATTGTTTGCCATTTAATTAGTACCTAATTAACTATATACTACAGTAATTCATTACTGGAGAAATAATTTTTTTACGAGGCCTCCAATAGGTTCCAGGCGGGCCATAAGAGCCAGCGCCTGGAAAAACCGTTCCCGGAGGGCCTGCAATTGGCCCGCATGGGATAATGAATTATCCCGTGCGGGCCACTTAAGCCACCGCACGGGCTATTATCCCATGCGGTCGCTTACGTCGACCGCACGGGATAATACGATTATCCCGTGCGGCCCACTTAACCGACCGCACGGGATAATATCGCATTATCCTGTGCGATCCACTTAAGTACCCGCACGGGATAATTTATTTTCTCGTGCGGGCCTTTGAGAGGACCGCATGCGATGATGCCCAACAGTGGCGCAATAAATTTTCCGCTTAACTCAACAGTGGTGTATCTACACTGGTGTTTTCTCTCTCAAAAAACGCAATTATAGGGGGGAAGGTTTTGAACTTGAATTTTTCAATTGGAGTCAATAAAAAAGGTATCATACTTGATCTCCTCTTTCATTTGCTTCCATTTTTAAAAATTTGTATTGGTTGAATGCGAAGATATTTGAACTTTTTAACTCGGTTTTTTCTCTCTCCAAATAATAGGAATTTTATTTTGTGGAAGGCTATAGACTTTAAATCTTCAATTAAAATCAATATAAAAGGTAATGTGCTTGATCATCTACTTCATTTGCTTCCGTTTTTGTAATATTTCATCGGTTAAATGCGAAGATATTTAAACTTGTTTGAATTGTATATGTGTGTTGAGCTATTTTAATTTTTAATTTGTAGGTCAAATATTTTGTTTTTATTAAACCATTTTTTGTAACTACTTTTGTCTCATTATTATTATTTGTGGTGCAATATTAATTTATGTTGTCACTGTTTTTATTATTTGTCAAATATTTTACTTCATTTTTATTATTTGTAGGGTTTTAGTTTAATTAGTTTATTTAGAAACACCGACAATATAATATTAATTTATGCTGTCACTGTTTTTAGTGTTAGTGATATGCCCTAGAGGCAACATGGAGATGTTGGATATCACGTCAATGTTTATGTATTTATGAATAAAGTGTTATTCAGTTCCATGAAATAGACATCTTGTATTGATCAATAACGTGACTTATTTATGAGACTCGATATGTATGAATCTATTTCTAAACGATCCCTGATCATATGTCATATTGTTGGAACAAATATGATTCTAAGATCGGCATGTTTATTGATTGATGATCATGTCTCATAGATCATGGGTATGGAGATACCAAATCAATAAACATGGACACATGTGTTGGAAAACACATTGTTGAATAGACCCACCATGAGACACTACAGGAATTAATGTGCCATTAGTTGGTCTCAGGTAGTGTTGGTACAAAGTCCTTAGACCTGAGATCACCATGGATTCCAACATGTGTAGTAGCCTACTTTGGGACTACCAAACGCTATTCCGTAACTGGGTAGTTATAAAGGTAGTTTTCGGGTTTGCTATGAAACATGGAGTGGGATGTGAGTGATCAAGATGGAATTTGCCCCTCCTTTGGAGAGAGATATCTCGGGCCCCTCGAGGTAATGGATTATGGAAATGCATGGCCATGCTAAGTTGATTGAGGAGTCAATCAACGACGAGAATCCAATACGGTTCGAGTGAATGGTTAAGCTATTAAAGGGATGGCACACATCTTGCCTATAGCTTAACCGGTATCGTGAGGCAAATGGATTTGTGTACACATTACGGTTGAGCCGATATTATTCTTGTATACTATGGTGTCAATATGTGCTGCTAGGCGCCGTTGTTGACGGTGGTGAGTTGGACTCGAGCCGACGATCGGCTAAGTTAGACTATAGCCGAAACCGAGTATACCCGAACCTACGGTCGCACGCTTAAGGGGATAGAATAGATATTCGAGTTGGACTCGGATACGGCTCGATCGGATAGGGATCCGATCGGATAGAGTCCTATGGTCTTACGACGTATGGGCGGCCAACTCTATGAGATACGGATGAGATCCGATTCAAAATAGAGTCCTGATCGGCCACTAGTCCTAGTCGGCCAACTCTATATAAAGGGGCGAGGGGTGGAGAGGTGCGACACATCAGTTGGATCACGTTGAACCGAATCCGCAACAAAAGTCGCCGAGATCAATCTCCACGGAAACCCTCCCCACTTTCGAGCCAAACCCTAGCCTTGCATCGCGTGCTAGCACACGGGTGTACGGCGTTTGTCCCCGGACGTGTGGATACCGGTAGAGGCGCTGCTACGTTGCGCGGCGTTGATCGGCCCGGATCGGCTGCGGTCGGGCGCATCGGAGCAAGGCGCAAGAACGTGACCGGACGACTCCGCGAATCGGCTGATTGGCGAATCGGCTGTCCCCGGGAATCGGATGTCGGCTTGCGAGAATCGGCAGCACAGTTCCAGATCAGATAGCCCTGATTGGCTGTTTCCGCTGCACTCTCCAATCGGTATCGATCTATCGGCCCTTACTTGCAAGTGTTCCTGGTTTGCGCGGTTAAAAGTTTTTGTTTTCGGCTAGCGTAGCCTCCGCGTAACCACAACAAGAGTCACATAGAGATGTGATTAGCAAGGAGTTGCTTACCGATGTTATTAATCTTCTAGCAGTGATGCCAAAGCTCACTAGAAAATTAATTAACATGTGGATCTTGACCCAATACGTAACCTAGAGGGATGGTGGAAAATACGTAATGGGAGTCTTATGTTAAATTGTTTAACAAAAGACATAGCATAAACATTGTGCTAAACTTTGCTTTTTCGTTGTAGAATAAATGGCGGCTAATACTAAACCCGTACCTTTAATTTGCGATCTATTCTCGAAAAGGAAAAATTAAATGGAACAAACTTTATGGATTGGTATCGCAACTTGAGAATTGTTCTCAAGCAAGAGCGTAAGGAGTACGTTCTTGAAGTACCCTATCCTGAGGATTTGCCTAATAACGCCACTGCAACTGCACGGAGGGCTTACGAGAAGCACACTAATGATGCCCTAGATATAAGCTGTCTCATGCTTGCTACAATGTCCCCTGAGCTTCAGAAGCAATATGAGAGAGCAGCGATGCTCACACTATTATTCGTGGACTGCGTGGCATGTTTGAGAACCAAGCTCGGGCCGAGAGGTTCAACACCTCAAAGTCCTTGTTTGCGTGCAGCTTATTGAGGGGAATCCCGTCGTCCGCATGTGATAAAAATGATTGGCTACATCGAGAGTCCGAAAAACTAGGTTTTCCCCTTAGCCAAGAGTTGGCTACTGATGTGATTCTCCAGTCGCTCCCTCCGAGCTTCGAGCCATTCATATTGAATTATCACATGAACAATATGGATAGGACCTTGGCTGAATTGCATGGGATGCTAAAGATTGCTGAGAAGAGTATCCGAAAAGGGTCATCATGTGATGATGATGCGAAGGATAAGCGCAAACCACTGTCAAGAAACTTTGCACCAAGAGGAAGTTAACTCCCGATGAGATCGCGAGTGCCTCTAATGCAAAGAAGGGCAAGAAGGGTCGGCGGCATCGATGCCGTTTGCTTCTATTGCAAGGTGACAAGCCACTGGAAGAGGAACTACAAGAAGTACATGGAGGATCTCAAAAAGAAGCAAAGTACGACTTCGCTTCAGGTATTAATATTATAGACATTAATCTTGCTACTTCACCTACGACTCTTGGGTATTTGATACCGGATCGTAGCTCATATTTGCAAGTCGTTGCAGGGAATGAGAAGAAGTAAATGATTGAGAAGGGGCGAGGTGAACTGCGCGTCGGCAATGGAGCAAGCGTTGCTACGCTTGCTGTCGGCATAGTACCACTTCATCTACCTTCGGATTAGTTTTGGAATTGAATAATTGTTATTGTATTCCAACACTATGTCAAAACGTTATTTCCGCTTCATGTTTGCAAGCGGAAGGATATGATTTTAGATCAATGAACAATGGTTGTTCAATATATCTCGAGATATGTTCTATTTTCATGCTTCATTGGTGAATGGATTATACGTTTTGAATCTTGCAGCGTCTACCATCTATAACATTAATACGAAAGGTAACTCTCTTATGATATAAACCCCACGTTTATCCGGCATTGTCGCTTAGGCCATATAAATAAGAAACGCATGGAGAAGCTCCATAAGGATGGATTGCTTCACTCTTTTGATTTTGAATCATTTGAGACATGTGAGTCTTGTTTACTTGGTAAGATGACAAATGCACCTTTCACGGACACAGTGAAAGAGCAAGTGACTTGTTGGCACTCGTACATACCGATGTATGGGGACCAATGAGCTCAACGGCGAGGTGGTTATCGTACTTCATTACCTTTACCGATGACTTTAGTAGATATGGTTATATCTACTTAATGAGGCATAAGTCCGAATCCTTTGAAAAGTTCAAAGAATTCCGAATGAAGTACGTAATCATTTATTGAAAACAATCAAGTTTCTACGATCGATCGTGGAGGGGAACACTTGAGCCAAGAGTTTGGTAATCATCGAAAGATTATGGAATTGTTCCACAGTTGACTCCGCCAGAACTCCACAATGGAACGGAGTGTCCGAACGGAGAAATCACACCTTGTTGGACATGTGCGGTCGATGATGAGCCAAAGTGATCTTCCGTTATCCTTCGGGGATATGCTCTTGAAACATGCGCTCACACTAAATAGAGTTCCATCTAAGTCGGTTGAAAAGACACCATATGAGATATGGACAGGGCAAACCCCTTGTTTGTCTTTTCTCAAAATTTGGGGATGCGAAGCTTATGTAAAACGTTTACGATCGACAAGCTCACACCCAAATCGACAAGTGCTTCTTTGTGGGATATCCTAATAAAACTAAGGGATATTACTTTTATAATCGGGAACAAGGCAAAGTGTTTGTCGCCCGACACGGTGTCTTCTTGGAGAAAGAGTTTCTTTCAAGAAGGGTTAGTGGGAGCAGGGTGCATCTTGAAGAAGTTCAAGAAACACCGAAAATGTTTCAGCGACCACGGAACCACAACAGGAGGAGCAAAGTGTTGCGCCACCGTTGTAGATACACCAGCCCCACGGAGGTCGAAGATCACGTTGTGCGCCCGATAGGTATACAGTGCGGAACAACGTGATATATTGTTGTTAGACAACGATGAACCTAAGACCTATGAGGAAGCGATGGTGGGACCCGATTCCAACAAGTGGCTTGGAGCCATGAAATCCGAAATAGAATCCATGTACGACAATCAAGTTTGGAACTTGGTTGATCCACTGATGGTGTCAAAACCATTGAGTGTAAATGGGTTTTAAGAAAAGGCCGATATGGATGGAAATGTTCACATCTATAAGGCGCGATTGGTGGCGAAAGGTTTTAAACAAATTCAAGGAGTTGATTATGATGAAACCTTCTCGCCCGTCGCAATGCTTAAATCTATTCGGATTATCCTAGCGATTGCTGCATATTTCGATTATGAGATATGGCAGATGGATGTCAAAACGGCTTTCCTAAATGGAACCTAAGCGAGGATGTATACATGATACAACCTCGGGGTTTTGTCGATCCAGAATCGCCTTGAAAGATATGCAAGCTACGAAATCCATTTATGGATTGAAGCAAGCATCTCGGAGTTGGAATATTCGTTTTGATGAAGTAATCAAAGGGTTTTGTTTCATCAAAAACGAAGAAGAGGCTAGTGTTTACAAAATTGTCTCGTGGGAGCGCAATTGTGTTTCTAATCTTATATGTGGATGACATATTGTTGATTGGAAATGATATCCCTATGCTAGAATCCGTCAAGTCTTCATTGAAAAATAGTTTTTCCATGAAAGACTTAGGGAGGCAGATACATATTGGGCATTTGGATCTATAGAGATAGATCAAAGAGGCTAATTGGATTAAGCCAAAGTACATACATTGACAAGGTGTTGAAAAGGTTCAACATGCATGATTCCAAGAAATGTTTCTTGCCCATGTCGCATGGCATTAATCTTAGCAAGAATCGTGTCCTCGGACACATGATGAGCGGAATAAGATGGGTATGGTTCCATATGCTTCGGCAATTGGATCCATCATGTATGCCATGCTTTGTACACGCCGCATGTCTCGTACGCTTTGAGTGCTACGAGCAGATATACTCGCGATCCAGTGAAGGTCACTGGACGCGAAAGAAAGAGTATCCTTAAGTACTTGAGAAAAACTAAGGATATGTTCCTAGTCTATGGAGGTGAAGAAGAGCTCGTTGTAAGTGGTTACACCGATGCTAGCTTCCAAACAAACAAGGATGATTATAGATCGCAATCGGGTTCGTGTTCTCGCCCGAACGGAGGCGCGTCACTGGAAGAGTTCCAAGCGGGATACCGTTGCCGATTCTACAACGGAGGCCGAGTACATTCGCTTCGAAAGCCGCAAAGGAGGCCGTTTGGATCAAGAAATTCGTTTCGAGCTTGGTGTGATGACTAGTGCGATCGGTCCAATGTCTCTCTATTGTGATAATAGTGGAGCCATTGCGCAAGCCAAGGAGCCAAGGTCACATCGAGGTCCAAACACATACTTCGGCGATATCATCTCATCCGCGAGATAGTGGACAGAGGTGATGTCAAGATACACAAAGTGCACACGGATCTCAACATAGCCGATCCGCCGATAAAACCTCTCCCTTAGCCGAAGCATGAGGCGCACACAAGAGCAATGGGTATTAGATACTTACATGATTGACTCTAGTGCAAGTGGGAGATTGTTAGTGATATGCCCTAGAGACAACATGGAGATGTTGGATATCATGTCAATGTTTATGTTTTTATGAATAAAGTGTTATTCGGTTCCATGAAATAGACATCCCGTATTGATCAATAAGAACGTGACTTATTTATGAGACTCGATATGTATGAATCTATTTCTAAACGATCCTCGATCATATGTCATATTGTTGGAACAAATATGATTTTAAGATCGGTATGTTTATTGATTGATGATCATGTCTCATAGATCATGGGTATGGAGATACCAAATCAATAAACATGGACACATGTGTTGGAGAACACATTGTTGGATAGACCCACCATGAGACACTACAGAATTAATGTGTCATTAGTTGCTCTCGTGTAGTGTTGGTACAAAGTCCTTAGACCCGAGATCACCATAGATTCCAACATGTGTAGTAGCCTACTTTGGGACTACCAAACGCTATTCCGTAATGCGGGTAGTTATAAAGGTAGTTTTTGGGTTTGCTATGAAACATGGAGTGGGATGTGAGTGATCAAGATGGAATTTACCCCTCCTTTGGAGAGATATCTCTGGGCCCTCGAGGTAATGGATTATGAAAATGCATGGCCATGCTAAGTTGATTGAGGAGTCAATCAACGGACGGATAATCCAATACGGTTCGAGTGAATGGTTAAGCTATTGAAGGGATGGCACACATCTTGCCTATAGCTTAACCGGTATCGTGAGGCAAAGGGATTTGTGTACACATTACAGGTTCGAGCCGATATTATTCTTGTATACTATGGTGTCAATATGTGCTGCTAGGCGCCGTTGTTGACGGGTCGGCTGAGTTGGACTCGAGCCGACGATCAGCTAAGTTAGGCTATAGCCGAAACCGAGTATACCTGAACCTACAGGGTCGCACGCTTAAGGGGATAGAATAGATATTCAAGTTGGACTCGGATACGGCTCGATCGGATAGGGATCCGATCGGATAGAGTCCTATGGTCTTACGACGTATGGGCGGCCAACTCTATGAGATACGGATGAGATTCGATTCAAAATAGAGTCCTGATCGGCCACTAGTCCTAGTCGGCCAACTCTATATAAAGGGGCGAGGGGTGGAGAGGTGCGACACATCCGTTGGATCACGTTGAACCAAATCCGCAACAAAAGTCACCGAGATCAATCTCCACGGAAACCCTCCCCACTTTCGAGCCAAACCCTAGCCTTGCATCGCGTGCTAGCACACGGGTGTACGGCGTTTTGTCCCCGGACGTGTGGATACCGGTAGAGGCACTGCTACGTTGCGCGCTGTTGATCGGCTTCGGATCGGCTGCGGTCGGGCGCATCGGAGCAAGGCGCAAGAACGTGACCGGACGACTCCGTGAATCGGCTGATTGGCAAATCGGCTGTCCCCGGGAATCGGATGTCGGCTTGCGAGAATCGGCAGCACAGTTCCAGATCAGATAGCCCTGATTGGCTGTTTCCGCTGCACTCTCCAATCGGTAATGATCTATCGACCCTTACTTGCAAGTGTAACTGGTTTGCGTGGTTGAATGTTTTTGTTTTCAGCTAGCGTAGCCTCCGCGTAACCCTTCATTTAGATGGATCGGATATGGATATATGAGACACAGAGAACTCATTCGATGTTATTGAGAGAAGCATCAACATTTATTGATAAGGCTAAGGCACACGCTTTGAGGGAGAATAGGAAGGATATTTTTTGTCCTTGCGTGGATTGCAAGAATCAGAAGATGTTGAAAGATCCGAATGTAATTCTCGGAGACATAATTCAGCGTGGATTTGTGGAGAAATACACAGTTTGGACTTATCACGGGGAAGTCGCCCCTCTGGAAGAGAATCCTGATATTTGTTTCGATGAGGCAGAGAATTTTATAATTGAGGACATGTCTCATGAAATGACGAGTGATTTTGGCGGCTCTGGTTTTGACGAGGCAGAGGTTGATATTGATCTTGATCTTGAGGATTTGTTACGGCACGCTGAATCAGAGGTCCTAACAGAGAAAGCAAGATATTTAAACAATTGGACAGCGTTGCAGAAAGCAACAAAAAATCTTTTATACGATCAGGCAAAGGGATGTGATAGGGATTATACAGTGTTGCGGTCGGTGCTAGAACTTCTTAGATTGAAGGCCAGGCACGGATGGTCTGATGCTAGTTTCAACGACTTGATGGGTCTCCTGAGAGCTATGCTTCCTAAGCCTAACTTGTTGCCAGCTAACACCTATCAAGCCAAGAAACTGATATGTCCATTATCACTTGGTGTGAAAAAGATCCATACATGTATTAATCACTGTGTACTTTATCGCAAGGAATACGCTGACATGGACAAGTGTCCAACTTGTGGGGCGAGTAGGTACAAAAAGGATAACAGTGTCGCTGATAGAGACATTGCGGAACCAAATTCATTGGTCGAGGCAGGGAAAAAGATTCCGGCCATGGTGATGTGGTACTTGCCAGTCAAAGATCGAATGAAGCGCTTGTTCTCAAACCCTACCGACGCCGAGTTGATGAGATGGCATCAAGAGGGTCGAAAGACGGATGGTATGATTCGACATCCCGCCGATGCTCGACAGTGGAAAAACTTTGATTCGAAGCACCCAGAATTTGCAAATGATCCGAGAAATGTCAGGTTTGCGTTGAGCACGGATGGAATGAATCCGTTTGGTGACCTAAGCGGCTCGCACGCACTTGACCAGTTCTGCTCACTATGTATAACCTTCCGACATGGTTATGTCAGAAGCGAAAGTACATTTTATTGACTATCCTTATACAAGGGCCAAAACAGCCTGGCATCGACCTAGATGTGTTTCTTGAACCTTTGATGGAGGATATGCAAGAAATGTGGGAAGAGGGTCTACGATTATTTGATGCATACCACCAGGAGTATTTTACTTTGCGTGCTATCATATTCGTTACTATTAACGATCTACCACCAATTTTTCCCTATCCAGGACAGATTAAAGGAAAGACCGGATGTCGATATGTCCGGACGACACATCGTACATATACCGACCTCGTCAAAAGTTAGTTTACATGCGTCATCGTCGTTTCTTACCATAGAAGCATAGGTATCGTGCGATGGCTACCTTTTTTGACAAAACTGTTAAGGTAGGTACTGCCCCCCAAGCAAAGGATGGTTCCACGGTGTTCAAGCTGACAAAGAACATAAACGTCGTGTTCGGCAAGGGAAAGAGAGCTTCAGTGCAAGAGGAAGAAAGAAGTGGTAGAAAACACGCTGCCCTTCAAGAAACATTCAATCTTTTCAAGTACTTGACGTCTTGGAAAGACTGGAGATTCGTCATGCCATCGATGTCATGCACCTTGAGAAAACGTGTTCGACACACCATCGGGACTTTACTTGACATCCCTAGTAAAACAAAGGATGGGTTGAAGTCACGTAACGACCTGGTCAATTTGGGCATAAGGAAAGATCTCCACCCAATAGAGCTAACGAATGGTAAGGTTGAGATTCCTCCAAAGCATGCTACTCAATGACACTAGAAGAGAAAAAACTTTCGTAAATGTCTTCGTGGATTGAAAGTGCCGATGGATTCTCATCGAATATTCGGAAGCTAGTATCAAGGAAAGATTTGTCGATTTCTGGATACAACGCTCACGACTGTCATAAGATGCTTACGGTGTTTCTCCCTATCGCTATAAGGGCGGTGAAACCAGTGCACACCAAGGTTGTGATAACAAAGCGTGCTATTTTTTAATCGAGTATCACGAAAGTTTTTGATCTAAAAGAATTAGGACCCCTTCGAAATTTGCAGTGGAGACAGCTTGCCAGCTAGAGATGTTTTTTCCTCCATCGTACTTCGACATGATGGAACATCTCATTGTTCACATTGTCCCTCAAATTATTGAACTTGGTCCTCTATACCTACATCAAATGTGGGCGTATGAGCGATACATGGCTGTTCTGAAAGGGTATGTCAGTAATCGTGCTCATCCGGAGGGCTCGATGATAGAGGGTTACACAACCGAGGAGGTTGTCGAGTGTTGCCTAGATTATATAAAAGATGCCAACCCCATTGGGATACCGATGCCTCGACATGATGGAAGATTATCTGGGAAGGGTGCGGTAGGAAGAAAATGCTTCTACGACAACGATTACAAAGCGGTATCAGATGCACACAGCAGTGTTCTTCAATAACTCGCCATCGTTGCGTCCTACATTGAGCAACACACTTCCGAGATCAGAGCATGCAATCCTGGTTGATCCGATGATTGGGTTTCGAAAGAACAGAAGCACACTTTCCCCCAATGGCTTAAGGATCAAAATGTACCGTCTGGTGAATCACTCGAGGAAAAAATGGTAGAAAGACTTGCAGCTGGCCCAACAAGCCTTGTGACCTCATGGCAAGGGTATGACATCGGCGGATACTCTTTTTACACCAACAGCAAAGACAAGAAAAGCTCAGCGCATAACAGTGGGGTTCGTGTCGAAGCGTTGGACGCAACAGGGCAGAGGAAATCATACTATGGGATCATACAAGAAATATGGGAACTTGACTACGGTTTAAACATTCCGATCCCTGTTCTCAGATGCCAATGGGTGAAAGACTGCATGATAGATAAATTTGGATTTATGTGTGCTGAACGGAGTAAAATTGGGCACAAGGATGATCCATGGGTCCTTGCAGAGCGTGTTGCACAAGTTTTCTATGTGAAGGATCCTTCCGATGAAAAGATGGACATTATTGTATCGGGCAAACAACACATCATTGGTATTGACAACATTGAAGACGCGTCCGACTATAATCAGTACGACGCCATTTCGTTATTCACAGATCTTCCTATGCGGATGAAACACATTGAAAGTGTCCTCGACGAATCAAAGTTTGCATTCGTGCGGAAGGATGTTAATCCAAAAATTGTAAAACGCTAGTTTGTTTTTTGTATATTCATGTTGTTTAGACCTGCTTGAGTCATTATCCTGTAAATGAAAAAAAATTGTATAAATAGCAAACGAAGTCAGAAAATCTTGAAAATTGTGTGGATGTCATGATATTATACGTAGAGGCTGTGGAAAAAATTGAGAAGGTTTTGAATATTTTATCACATACGACGCTCACAAAACCGAAGATTCTGCAGAGAAGATTAGAAGTGTTGAGAAGGATTGGTTAGATTTGGAGAGAAAGTGATGGCCGAATTGTCATTTGATTTCAAAATTTTTTTCATAGGCAATAATTAGCATATATTGATGTATGAAAAATTTTGGTATTTTTTTGAGTCTGTTTGATAATTTTTTCTATTAATTTCCATTTTGGTGCAAAAGTTGGAGAGGGGGGGGGGAATTATCGCATGCGGGCGGCCTAACGATCCGCACGGGAAAATATCTTCCCGTGCGGCCTTCTTAAAGGACCGCACGGGAAAATATTTTCCCATGCGGTCAATTTAAGTTGCCCGCACGGGAAAATAATTATCCCGTGCAGGCCTCTTAATCCGCCCGCACGAGAAGATCATTATCGCGTGCGGTCCTTTAAGCAGCCCGCACGCGATATTCGCCTCCTATATAATATCCCGCGTGGGCTCCCGAAAATTTTCCAAGTCCCCGGAGAAAACAGATCTAGCGCCGCCAGGCTGCCAAAATTTTCCCTTAGATCCGCCGCCTCTCGCCCACGCCCCTACACCGACCTCACCGACCGCCAGCATCCACTCACCGCGCCTTGGCCTCGCCCCTACCGCCCGCGACGTCTACCGCGCCCCCGCGCTCGGGCCGGCGAGCACGTACGGAGAGGAGTTTGGCGGCTACCGCGGCGAGGGAGATGCCGCCGAGCGGGCGGAGGAGGAGGCGGCGTAGCAGGAGACGAAGAAAGAGACGGCGAGGGCGACGGCCTTAACCAACTCCTCCCCACCGGCCGCCAGCCGCCGCCCGACGCCTCCCCATCGTGCCACCGGAGAACGTCCTCCCCTCCGCCGCCAACCGCTCGAAGCTAAGTATTTTATGATTTGTCTCCTCGAAGCTAAGTCTTAATCTCTTATGATTTGTCTCCTCGAGCTAAGTCTTTTATTTTTAACAAATCTGAAATAGGCTATTGATTTATTGTTATTTTCTTAAAGAATCATAGTTGTACCTATCTCAAAATCTTCAATCAACTAATGGGTCTAAAATGATAAATTCATGTTGATAAATTCATGTTAATGTTCCCAACAAGTAGACAGTGCTATCTATCCTTTTTTTCAACTTGCAGAGGACACTAGATTTCTCTCTGCTCTTGCATAGGACCTTGACATTTTTGTTGGGACATATTTTAGATAAGAGACTAGTGAGTACATTAAGAGAACATGTGAAAACCTTGACATTTTTGTTGGGACATATTTTAGATAAGAGACTAGTGAGTACATTAAGAGAACATGTGAAATGGACTGTTATATAAGTGAAATGGACTGTTATATATTTGATGAAGTAAAACAAGTGAGACTAGAGTGACAGGCAGTGTTTGTTATATATCTGATGTACATTAAGAGACTAGTGAGACTAGTGTCTGTTACTTCACAAGTGATGAAATCTTCCTTTAATTTGGGATGATAATTAGTAAAATGGACTATTATTTATTTGATGGAACTATAGTTAATTTTGATGGAAATGTAAAATGGACTGTTATATATTTGATGAATTTTGTTGATGAATTTTTTCATGTGAAATAGTTGATGTGAATTGTTTTTTTAAAGATGGACGTGAAGACGAGCGAACGAGCGTTCGTTCGTTCGTGGACGGACGAGCGAACGAATGAGCGTTCGGTCGTTGATGTGAACGCACGGACGGACGAGCGAATGAATGAGTGTACGATCGTTCGTTCGGTCGGTTGTTGATGTGAACGCACGGACGAATGGACGAGCGAACGAACGAGTGTTCGTTCGTTCGTGGAGATTAGTTCATGTGAATATTTTTGATGAATTTTAGATTTTAGGTTAGATTTTTAAATTTTCAAATACATATACCCACCCTACCGAATGACCTACAAATCTAATCTCCCTCTCTCCTCGGTCTCTCATCTCTCATCTCTTCTCCTCCCCCTATCTCACCTCTTCTCACGGATAAAATAGGCAAACATATGTATTTTTATCTCTCATCTCTACTAAAGAGAAGAAGAAGGAAAGAAATATATTTTTTCATTCTTCTTGTCTTTTACATATATAGATTGTGATAAAAATCTGACAGCCACCTCATTCCGTGATGACTCCCCGTGATTTAGAGGTGTGCTTTCTCTTTTTGGCAGCATTAATGTTTAAGTTCTCGTTGCTAATGTCTTCGGTCGAATTCTCGTGAATTGCCATATCTTGCCGCGCCTTTTTCTGCCTTCTTTCTTGATCTTGGTCTTTTCAACATGTCATGATCCATCGTAGTAGCCTTCTTCACCGTCTCTTCTCATTGAACAAGTCACGATTCGATCTTGGTCTTTTTCTTGCTCTTCTCCCTTTGTTTCATAATCTTTCGTATTGCTCTTTCTTAGAGTACGGCGTAGCAGTACTCGTGTATCTCCATCAAGCGGAGTCATGGATGGTTTCATGCATGTAAGGAGGATGCTAAATTTTCTTGGGTCAAAGCACTTGATTTTACACCCAATCACATCATTGGGAATCAACAGGGCATGACCGCTTCCCAAAAGAATAATTGGGTGTAAAATCAAGTGCCCTGACGCAGGAAAATTTAGCATCCTCCTTGCATGCATGAAAGTGGTCATCCATGACACCCGGTTTGATGGAGATACACGAGTACTGTTACGCCGTACTATAAGAAAGAGCAATACAGAAAGAGTATGAAACAAAGGGAGAAGAGGAAGAAAAAAGACCAAGATCGGATCGTGACATGTTGAAGAGACCAAGATCGATGAAGAAGGCTACTACGATTGATCATGACATGTTGAAGAGACCAAGATCGGTGAAGAAGGCAGGAAGAAGGCGTCGATCAAGATATGGCAATTCACAAGAATTTGGCCGAAGACATTAGTAACGAGAACTTGAATATTAATGCTGCCGAAAACAGAGAAAGCACACCTCAGTTGGCACAGGGGAGCCATCAGAGAATGAGATGACCTGCGCGTTTATCACATGCATACATAGGCTAGTCGTAGACTTATGATTTTCTTCGATGTGAAAGATGATTCGAATCACAACCGATTCTCGCGATCATCTTTCTTTAGGGTAAACATTGTGCTCACATGTACACCTCTTATATACACCATATTACAACTGTCTAGTTGATTCGTTCACAAATTTCACAAGTTGTTATAAGCAACAACCAGGCACTAACTTTTGCGAGAAATACGTGTGTGAGATGCTCATAATCTATGGGATTATACACTACTAAGTTCGAATAAGTAAGTTCATCAGAGAAATATATCTTTCTACATGTTATCGATCTTGTATAATTTTTCTAATTGTATGTATATGTGTACTACTTTTTTTAAACAGATCACGGAAGTTCCAGTTGTAGCGAACTGGTTCGACGATAGAACCATGCTTAACTTGGTTGCAGATCTTTGCCGCTTCATCCGTCGTGATGTCTGCAACCATTTGGACGATTTATATGATCCGGAGAGCGAGCTGACGACGGACGATAAATTCAGACGACTTAGGGAGTGGGAAAAAGAGCACCACCATTAAATAATTTGTAAAATTGTTGCTAGCTAGACTTATGTTAATTTGCGAGACGAAACTAGCTTGATATGTATACATTACGCATGATCGATCTGTGTTATATATATCTTTTATAAGAAAATAATATTAAATGGTTTTTTTCTCGTGCACGAAAAATATATATATTGACCCATTTAACATTACTGAGAGAGAGGAGAGGAGAGGAGAGGGAGACGAAGAGGAGAGGAGAGGAGAGGAGGTGAGGAGAGAGGGGAGGAGAGAAGAGAGAGAGGACAAAGACTAGCTCACAGAACGTTGTACATAAAATAATGGGCACGACCATCTTCCCGTGCGGTTGACATAAGCGGCCCGCACGGGAAGATAGATTATCCCGTGCAGGCCGCTTAGCAGACCGCACGGGAAGATCTATCTTCCCGTGCGGTTGGGCCGCCCGCACGCGGAAATGAACTTTTCCCAGACCTTTTCGCGCATGCGGGTAGGCCTTCCGCACGAGAAGATGTCTTTCGACCCGTATGGAAAAACCGTTTCTTCAGTAGTGATTACCGGAAGTCTAACAGATTAGTTTACCTCAGACGCATCACCAACCAAACAGATATTGCTTCAGGCTGCCTGACCATGCTGAATTCTTTGATTTCTCAGGTAGCTCTCAGGCACAAAAAAAATCCTAGGCAGGTTGTTCAGGCCACTAACCAAACAGAACCTTATTCCATCAGATCACTAATCCCTAGCAGATTTGGTCGTCCAGTTTTAATGGCAACACCATATTCGAATTTAAATTTTGGAATATCCAGTCGTTTAAATGACAAGCCATATATATTTCAATATCTAATCCATTGTCTTTCCTATTTCATATCTAACTTAAAAAATATGCATGTTCGTTGAAAAAAAAATACGAGAATTTTTTTTAAAAAAAAGTGTGTGGTCGCATACAGTCTAGTGAGAAGAGCGAGACGGTAGCGCAAAGGGGAGAGGGGTTGGTCGTTCAATTGCAAAGGGAGGCAGCAACACCCTCAACCCTAGCCGGAGAGAGTGAAAGGAAGCAGACTTTAACCATAGGTTAAAACTCTATTATTTGTGTCCACGAGCATGGTTTGGGTTCAAAACCTATGCATGATCAATGAATGGGCATTCTGTCCTCACGGATTCATGTCGCTTTCAAACCTTTCTAGTTTTGCAAAAAAGAAGTCTTTATTTATCTATACTCTATAGTCTCAAAAACATTCTCTACCTGTCAACAAATTAGCCTTTTTCTTTAAGGCCCTCATTATTTCGTAAAATACAGTATTAGAAAAAAAGATTTAAAAAGAGATGTCCCTCCAAACATTTTCTTAAAGAAAAAATTGTAAGTGTGTGAAGAATTAAACACGAGACCTAAAGTTGAAATCACACACCTCTTGTCACTGCACTATCAAATGCATCTCGTAAAATACAATATGATTAAGGAAAAATCATGTTTCCAGGAGTAGCTTATGAAATAGAAAACAATATCTGTAAAAAATATCAGCACATCTAATCTCCTCTCTTAAACGAGCCGAGACCAAGGAGAAATATTAATTTAAAGATCATTTAATTTCTGTTGATAATGTTTGGTTGAATTTATTACCCCATGATCGACTGCGCTAACCTGAGTTAAATGGTATATATATTTTTAATCTTGTTAGCTTGCGCGACTTTTTCATTATTTTTAGAGTATATATAATATTTTTTTTATGTTTTCACTATTAGGAAAACATGCCCTTCCTCCAACACCCGTGCATGTTAATATATGCACGAAAAAAAGCCTCTGGAGTGGCGTTACAAAGAGATGGTTACAACAGATCACACGACAATGTGATAATACATTACATGCGATAACGAAGACAACGAACAGAACCAAAAACAAACCGAACAACTCGAGCTAATCCATTCCAGACTCGTGTGCAAGCTACTAAGACCTTGTTTCCTGTTTGTTTGTTTCAGTTAAAACAAACAGCCAGCTTTTCGAGCTGGCTTTCGAAAAGCTGAAAAACTAATTTATGAGAAAATAAATGAAAAGCTGAAAAGCTGGCTGAAATAAGCTTTTGCTGGTTTTTGGTGTGCTGAGAAGATAAAAAGTTATTACAAAAGCAAATAGTAAAAGATCATAAGCTAGTAAGCTAGTTTTTCAAAAAGCTAGCTTTCCAGAAAAGATGAAAATTAGAAGCTCAAACAAACACAACCTAACAAACTTACAACTAATCTATCTTATCTAACACTCCCCCTCAATCGAAAATCTATAAGATTAAGATTGTTTCGAAACAATTTAAGCTGCTGAACCGGGAGAGGTTTAGTAAAGCCATCAGCTACCTGATCTTGAGAAGATACAAAACGAACTACCATTTGTTTTTTGCCACCTGTTCTCTAGCAAAGTGAAAATCGATCTTGATATGCTTAGTCCTTGCATGAAACACCGGATTTACTAACATATATGTAGCTCCAATATTATCACACCATAGTTGTGCTGATTCAGGATGAGAAATACCAAGTTCCACTAGCAACTTACGTACCCACATTATCTCAGCTGTTGCATTGGCCAAAGCCTTGTATTCTGCTTCTGTACTAGATCTTGACACTGTTGCTTGTTTTCTTGCACTCCAAGATATCAAATTTGATCCCAAGAACACTGCAGATCCTCGTGTAGATCTCCTATCATATATACATCCTGCCCAATCAACATCAGAATAAGCACTTACAATATTAGAATTTGATTTTTTAATTTTTGCTCCAAAACCAATTGTCCCTTGTACATACCCAAGTATTCTCTTAACTGCAGCCCAATGTACTATGGTCGGACTATGAAGAAATTGATAGACTTTGTTAACAGAGAAAGATATGTAAGAACTAGTAAGAGTTAAATATTATAGTGCTCCAACAATATTACGATTCTGAGTAGCATCCTCTGAACCCAACAATTCTCCTTCATTAACATATAACCTTTCAGCTGTTGAGAGAGGAGTACTTACAGGTTTACAATTACTCATACCAGTTCTTTTGATGACATCCCTAGCATACCTTTCTTGACTTAACAACAGGGCATTATCCATCTTTTTCACTTCAATCCCAAGGAAGTAATGTAAATCACCCAAATCCTTGAGTGCAAAGTCCTTCTCAAGTTCCTTTAACAATATCAGAACTGCTTGAGAAGAGGAGCTAGCAACAATTATTTCATCAACGTAAACCAATAAAAAAATTGTAAGGCCTTTTCTCTTAAAGAAGAATAAAGATGTATCTGCTTTAGATGAGACAAAACCAAGTTCTAACAGTCTTTTGCTTAGTCTGGAGTACCAAGCTCTAGGAGCTTGTTTCAAACCATATAGAGCCTTGTCCAACTTATAGAGATAATGTGGTGTCTTTAATTCTTCATATCCTGGTGGTTGTTTCATATATACTTCTTCAAGATAACCATGTAGAAAGGCATTCTGAACATCAAATTGTCTCAAACTCCAGCCCTGTGACATAGCTAAAGACAAAACAAGTCTAATAGTTACAACTTTAACAACAGGACTAAATGTGTATTCATAATAAATTCCATAATGTTGTTTGAATAGCTTAGTTACCAATCTAGCCTTGTATCTATCTATAGTTCCATCTGCTTTTCTCTTAATTTTATAGACTCATTTGCAATCAATTACATTTACTCCCTTTCTCGGTGGAACGAGATGTCAGGTTTTATTATGTAACAAAGTTGTAAATTCTTTATCCATAGCTAGCTTTTAGTTTTCATTAGCTAAAGCCTCCTGTAAACTGCAAGGCTCCCCTGTGTTAGAAAGACCAACATACCTTATAGTGCCATCTGTGTACTTCTTGGGTTTATAAATGCCATGCCTTGATCTTGTAACCGGGCCTGTCACTGGCTGTTCAATTGCATCGGCTGTAAAATCATCTGTCGCAGCGGCTGATGATGATAGCGATGGCTGTGCATGAGGTGGTGAAACAGGAGGACCATGTAGAATCAAATGTGTTTGATTTATATTTTTGTGATGAAACATTGGTAGTGATTTGTGATGTTTTGGTTGTGCGCAAACTTGATCGGACGGCCGACCGATCCGGTGCGACCGATTAGACCGGAACGGCCGACCGGCCAGGTGCCACCCGTCGACCGCAGTTGTGTGAACGGTCAGACCGGCCTGCCCGTGGTCTGACCGGCTGAGACCTATTCGGTTTTGGATTTGATTTATCTTTTCGATTTTGGTTTGTTTCTTTATGAATTTGGTTTCTAAAAAGTTCATGTGCGTATGGTTACTGTTGACAAGCTAACGTGAGTCAAGTTTGGACAAACTTGTGCTCGGGATATGGAATTCTTTGCTAATGTGTGCAGGTATTGCTTGAGGCCTCGGGATTGCGTTGCCGGTGATGGATTGGAGTTTCCTTAGGAGAAGTGAACGTCCAAAGATCACGTGGGATGCTAAAAGGCAAGAGGATAATGCACATAGAAGGTGGAGAATACATATGGAATACGAGAGGGATCGTATGCATATGGAAAGTGGAATCGAATTTGGAAAGGAGACCGAGATTGGAATGTTTGATTGAGATAAGGAAAGAGAAGAGTTTAAAGATGGCAAGAGAGGGCTTCCTACATATTTGGAAAGTCTTAATATGTGCTGAATTCGTGGTTCACTTCGTGTATAAATAGAGGGGGAGGGTGTGCCTCCTAGATATCGAAATTGAAGAGAAAAACTTGAGAAAATAGCTAGGGTTTCGAGTTAGGACGAGTTTTTAGTGAGGAGTGCTGTAGTTGCACTTTGTAAACACTTTTAGATGCAATAAAGTCGAGATACTTTGATCTACTTCTTCGATTGTTCATCTACCAGTATTTTTCTGGATCCTGACGGTCTGACAGCAGGTGTGCGGGCGGTCTGACCGGCTGGCGGCGGCGGTCTAACCGGCCAGGGCCAGCGGTGTGACCGGCGACGGCTTCAACAGTTTTGGTTTGTTTTCGCTTTGGAGATTGGTTTAATCGGTAAGGATTAAGTTGTTTGTTTTGTGAAAAGATTTGGTTTTTGGTTTTCCCTACCATTCACCTCCCCTCTGGTAGGTTTGTTTGGTCTTGATCGATCCTACAAGTGGTATCAGAGCCTCGTTTTTGATTCGCTTTTATGATCTTTTTACAATGGCTGAAAAGTTTTCAAACAAACCTCATGTTTTCAATGGAACCGACTTTGACTATTGGAAGGAAAAAATAGAATCTTATATCACATCTCAAGGTTATGATATTTGGCTAAAAGTTTCTCAATCTTATGAGATTTCGAAAGCATTGATACTCCTACTCTCAAATTAGATTATGAACATAATTGCAAAGCTAGGAACATCATTCTTAATGCAATTTCTCGCTCCGATTTTGATCGTGTTTCGCATCTTTCAACCGCTAATGAAATTTGGAAAGCTTTGAATGATTTTCATCTGGATCTTCAAACATTAAAGAATTGCGAAAAGATGTTTTCAAAAAGGAGTATATAAAATTTGAGATGACACATGGGGAGTCTTTGGATGATTATTTGGGCCGTTTTAACAAAATTTTGAGCAATCTTAGATCTGTTGATTCTTTTTACAATGTTAATTATTCTCAATCTGAGGTTGCTCGTCATTTTTTGAATGGTCTTGATATGAAAGTTTGGGAAGTTAAGGTTACCTCAATTCAAGAATCGGTCGATATGAATACCTTGACTTTGGATGTTCTTTACACTAAATTAAAAACCTATGAGATGAACATTCTTTCTAAAAGAGCTGATTCAAAATCTACTGCTTTGGTGTCTTCTTCTGCCTCTTCTGATTCTTCCTCACAGTCGATTTTTGCTTCTTTTTCTGCCATGTCCGATGATCAACTGGAGGAAATCAGTGAGGAGGACTTGGTATCTCTTGCTAATAGAATTTCTAGAGCTATAAGTAATGTCAGGACCAGAAGAAGAGGAGGACCAATCCGATGCTTTGGATGTGGACAACCAGGACATCCGCTCTCAATGTCCCAAGGCTGGAAAAGGGACACAGGAGGAAGTAGAAGCTCAAGATGGCTCCAAAGACACTAAGCAGAACAAGAAACAGGCCAAGAACATGAAGATGAGGAAGTACTACCAGAAGGCCTTGGATGAAGCGTTTGCAGCTGTGCAGCGATCCAGCGATGTTGACTACTCAGATGATGAGGAAGACAAAGGGAAGAGCATCGCTGGAGTTTGTCTCATGGCAAAGAGCACCACAGATTCCGACGAAGAAAATGAGGTAATAAATGCTCCTAGTGTTGAATATATTCAAGATGTGATCGCTAGACTTGGTTACAAGATTTCTATGTTTGAAAAGAAGATTAATCAACATGAAGTAGTTATTGACTCTATTAAAACTGAAAATAATAGATTAAAGTCTCTTGCTTCTGATGATGATGATTGCAAATCATGTGAAGTTCTTTTTGCTGAGATTAATTCTGTTAGAGAAGTCAATTTAACTACTTGCAAAAAACTTGATGCTGAATCTAAGAAATCTAGGAAGCTTGAATCCTGCCTTGCTCTTAGCTTTGCCATGAACACTAGATTTACTGATGAATTGTGTTTAACAAAAGGAGCTTTGAAAAAATGTCAAATTGCTTTACTTGATAGTTCTATGTTTAATACAATTAGTGCTAAGAGGTTGAAACAATCTAGTGCAAAATCCTGCTCATCATGTCCTGTTTATGATTTGAAACTAAAAGATGCTTTAGGTCGTGTTAAGCATATGAAAGAAACAATTAAGCAAGATGAAGTGCTTTCATGTCAAACTTGTAGAAAATAAAAAGGTCTTTTGGATAATTGCAAAAATTGTGTTGTTTTGACTCAAGAGGTTTCTTACTTAAAAAGTTCTCTGCAACGTTTTTCTGATGGTAAAAAGAACCTCAACATGATCTTAGACAAATCAAGAGTTGACACAGATAATCGTGGTTTAGGTTTTGATCCTTATGCTCATCATACTAGACATCCTCCTGTTGTTCTAGGTGTTGGTGCTAGAAGTGGTGAAATTTTAATTAAACCTGAATCTAAGAATACTGTGTTTAAATCTGCTGGCATCATGACTCCCTTGAATGCATCATGTTCCACCAAGCCTATTATTAGGACTAAACCTGTGTTTATTGCTAAACCTGCTGTTAGTAATGATAATACTGTTAATGTCATGCCTGCTGTTTCAAATTGTTCTTCAACTCATCATGAAAAATATGTTTGTTCTTTTTGTGGTAAACATGGACATATTTGTTGGCTTCTGTTTTAGACTTGCTAGGAAACAGAAAAGGGAACGGGAGATTGCTTTCGCAAAACTTAAGAGGCAAAAATAGGCTTTTTCCTCGAGGCAGGCGGTCAGACCGCAGTTGGACCATCGGTCAGACCGGTGCCAAACCCGGTCAGACCGGAGCCATATCCGGTCAGACCGACGCTATACCACCGGTCAGACCGGTGGGAAGCCGTCGGTCAGACCGCAGGTACAGCGGCGGTCAGACCGACCTCGAGGCAATTTTTCTAATGGGAAACGGGTTGAATTTTTACTTGGTTTTGCTCTGTTGGTTTTGGTCGTGTGTCTCGATCTTGGATTCCTAAATTTTTATTATCTAATCCCAGATCGAGGCTTCGACATATGTCTCTGTGTAGGCACTTTTGGCGAGGAGGGAGAATGTGTGGATCATCGACCCGGTTGTTCGCGACATATGGCCGGTGACAAAAGTTGGTTCTCCTCCCTCGTAAAGGCATCAAGGAGAGATTCAATCATCTTCGGCGATGCCTCTACCAGCACCATCACTGCAACTGGATCCGTCAAGGTAAGTGACAAGTTTACCTTGAACAATGTCGCCTTGGTTGAGAATTTGAAATACAACTTGCTCTCTGTCTCTCAAATTATGGATGAGGATTTTGATGTGTTGTTTAAGAAAAGTGGAAGCAAAGTTTTTAATTCTTCTGGTGATGTTGTGCTTAATGTTTCCCGATACGGAAGATTTTTTAAACCGGATTTTGAAAACAGCGTTTCTTCTGAAGTTACATGTCTTGTTGCAAAATTTTCAAAAGATGTGATGTTTTGGCATCGTAGATTAGGACATGTTGGCTTTGATCATCTCACTAGGATTAGTGGTTCGGATCTTATTCGAGGTTTGCCTAAACTTAAGAAAGATCTTGATTTGGTTTGTTCGCCATGTCGTCATGCTAAGATGGTTGCTTCTTCTCATACCCCGATATTTTCTGTGATGACGGATGCACCAGGACAGCTGTTACACATGGACACTGTTGGTCCAGCTAGAGTGCATCCGTTAGAGGAAAGTGGTATGTTTTGGTTATTGTTGACGATTTTTCTCGATATTCTTGGGTTTATTTTATGGCAACTAAGGATGAAGCTTTCGAACACTTCAAAACTTTATATCTTCATTTGGCTCTTGAATTTCCATAAATTTTGAGAACTATTCGAAGTGACAATGGTGGTGAGTTCAAAAACGCTTCTTTTGAAAAGTTTTGTGCTGAAAAGGGTCTTGAACATCAATTTTCATCTCCTTGGGTTCCTCAACAAAACGGTGTTGTTGAAAGAAAAAAACGTTCTTTGGTTGAAATGGCTAGGACTATGCTTGATGAATATTCTACTCCTAGAAAATTTTGGGCTAAAGCTATTAACACTGCTTGTTATATTTCCAATCGTGTTTTTTTGAGATCTAAACTTGGAAAAACTTCTTATGAGCTTCGCTTTGGACATTCACCGAAGATTTCTCACTTGCGTGTTTTTGGATGTAAATGTTTTGTGCTCGAATATGGAAATTTGGGCAAATTTGAATCTCGCTCTGTTGATGGACTTATGTTGGGATATTCTGCGCATTCACGAGGTTACCGTGTACTTATTTTAGAGACTAACAAAATCGTTGAGACTTGCGAAGTCACTTTTGATGAGGCTAGTCCAGGGACTAGACCCGAAATTTCAGGTACACTGTCACAGGCTCAGTGTTAGTGATATGCTCTAGAGGCAACATGAAGATGTTGGATATCACGTCAATGTTTATGTATAAATGAATAAAGTGTTATTCAGTTCCATGAAATAGTCATCTTGTATTGATCAATAAGTACGTGACTTATTTATGAGACTCGATATGTATGAATCTATTTCTAAATGATCCGTGATCATATGTCATATTGTTGGAACAAATATGATTCTAAGATCGGCATGTTTATTGATTGATGATCATGTCTCATAGATCATGGGTATGAAGATACCAAATCAATAAACATGGACACATGTGTTGGAGAACACATTGTTGGATAGACCCACCATGAGACACTACAGGAATTAATATGCCATTAGTTGGTCTCAGGTAGTGTTGGTACAAAGTCCTTAGACCTGAGATCACCATGGATTCCAACATGTGTAGTAGCCTACTTTGGGACTACCAAACGCTATTTCGTAACTGCGTAGTTATAAAGGTAGTTTTCGGGTTTGCTATGAAACATGGAGTGGGATTTGAGTGATCAAGATGGAATTTGCCCCTCCTTTGAAGAGATATCTCTGGGCCCCTCGAGGTAATGGATTATGGAAATGCATGGCCATGCTAAGTTGATTGAGGAGTCAATCAACAGACAGATAATCCAATACGGTTCGAGTGAATGGTTAAGCTATTGAAGGGATGGCAGACATCTTGCCTATAGCTTAACTGGTATCATGAGGCAAAGGGATTTGTGTACACATTACAGGTTCAGAGCTGATATTATTCTTGTATACTATGGTGTCAATATGTGCTGCTAGGCGCTGCTGTTGACGGGTCGGATGAGTTGGACTCGAGCCGACGATCGGCTAAGTTAGACTATAGCCGAAACCGAGTATACCTGAACCTATAGGGTCGCGCGCTTAAGGGGATAGAATAGATATTCGAGTTGGACTCGGATACGGCTCGATCGGATAGGGATCCGATCGGATAGAGTCCTATGGGCTTACGACATGTGGGCGGCCAACTCTATGAGATACGGATGAGATCCGATTCAAAATAGAGTCCTGATCGGCCACTAGTCCTAGTCGGCCAACTCTATATAAAGGGGCGAGGGGTGGAGAGCTGCCACACATCAGTTGGATCGCGTTGAACCGAATCCGCAACAAAAGTCACCGAGATCAATCTCCACGGAAACCCTCCCCGCTTTCGAGCCAAACCCTAGCCTTGCATCGCGTGCTAGCACACGGGTGTACGGCGTTTTGTCCCTGGACGTGTGGATACCGGTAGAGGCGATGCTACGTTGCGCGCTGTTGATCGGCTTCGAATCGGCTGTGGTCGGGCGCATCGGAGCGAGGCGCGAGAACGCGGTCGGACGATTCAAATCGGGCTGATTGGTGAATCGGCTGTCCCCAGAATCGGCGTCATCGGCTACTACTGTCCGGATCGGATAGCCCCGATTGGTCAGTTTCCGCCGCACACTCCAATCGGTAACGATCGTCGGTCCTTACTTGCAAGTGTTCCTGGTTTGCGTGGTTAAAAGTTTTTGTTTTCGGCTAGCGTAGCCTCCGCGTAACCCTTCACTCGGGGAGGATATCTTTGTGAATAGCGATGACGAGGACGACGAGGATGTGTAGGCCGATCGGACTAGACATGGCTCCGATCAGACCGGTGACACATCGCCGGTTAGACCGGAGGCAGAGGAGCGGTCAGACCGGTCGAGTGGATCTTCGGGAGCTTCGGGTATTGATGCTACTAGACCTCCAGAGGCTTCAATTTCGTCAGAACAAGCTACAGAAGATGAACAAACTTCAGATGTGAGTGCTCCACTTCATATTCAACGCCGACATCCTCCGGAACAGATGATAGGTAACTTGAGCGAACACACTACAAGATCGAAGGTAACAAATCGTGATTTTCATGCAAACTCTGCTTTTATTGCTAATTTTGAACCCAAAGATGTTACTCATGCACTAACTGATGAATCATGGATTAACGCCATGCATGAAGAACTTGAGAATTTTGAAAGAAACAAAGTATGGCATTTAGTTGAACCTCCCTCTAATCATAATGTCATTGGAACTAAATGGGTTTTCAAAAATAAACAAAACGAGGATGGTTTAGTTGTTAGAAACAAAGCTAGACTTGTTGCACAGGGTTTTACTCAAATGGAAGGGTTGGATTATGATGAAACTTTTGCTCCTGTTGCTAGAATTGAGGCAATTAGACTTTTGTTAGCTTTTGCTGCTTCAAAAGGTTTTAAATTGTTTCAAATGGATGTTAAAAAGTGCTTTTCTTAATGGGTATATACAGGAGGAAGTTTATGTAAAACAACCACCAGGTTTTGAAAACCCTAATTTTCCCAACCATGTTTTTCGTTTGTCTAAAGCCTTGTATGGTTTGAAACAAGCGCCTAGAGCATGGTATGATAGATTGAAAAATTTTCTTCTTGAAAAAGACTTTACAATGGGAGAAATTGATAAAACTCTCTTTGTTCTTAAGCATGGTGATAGTCAACTATTTGTTCAGATATATGTGGATGATATCATCTTTGGTTGTTCATCTCACACTTTGATTGTGGAGTTTCCTGAGATTATGCGCAGGGAATTTGAGATGAGCATGATGGGTGAACTAACTTACTTTTGGGATTGCAAATTAAGCAAACACCTCAAGGTATGTTTGTTCATCAAAGAAAGTACACCAAGGATCTTCTACGAAGCTTCAAAATGGAGGATTGCAAGCCTTTGACGACACCGATAGGAACCTCTACTATCTTGGATCCCGATGAAGATGGTGAAGCTGTCAACCAAAAGGAGTACAGTAGCATGATAGGTTCATTGCTCTATCTCACTCCTTCAAGGCCAGATATACAATTTGTTGTATGTTTGTGTGCTCGATTTCAAGCTTCTCCAAGGGCCTCACATCGTCAAGCTGTGAAACGCATCATGAGTTATTTAAAGCACACTCTTGAATTTGGAATTTGGTATTCTACTTCTGCTTCTATGTGCTTGAGTGGTTATTCAGATGCGGATTTTGGAGGTTGTAGAATTGATAGGAAGAGTACAAGTGGTACATGTCTTTTTCTTGGAACCTCTTTGATTTCATGGTCTTCTCGAAAACAATCAAATGTTGCTCAATGAACTGCTGAGTCTGAATATGTTGTGCTGCTAGTTGTTGTTCTCAGATTCTTTGGCTTATTTCCACTTTGAAAGATTATAGCCTTATTTTTGATAAAGTTCCTCTCTTTTGTGACAATACAAGTGCTATCAATATTGCTAAAAATCCTGTACAACACTCACGCACTAAGCACATTGACATTCGCTTTCACTTTTTGAAAGATCATGTTGAAAAGGGGGACATTGAATTGAAATTTGTGGATACAAAGTTGCAACTTGCAGACATTTTCACCAAACCATTGGATTCTTCTCGCTTTGCTTTTCTTAGGGGAGAATTAGGTGTTATTCATCCTTTTGGCATCAATTGAGGGGCAGAGTTGTTGGTTTTTGCTGTGTGCATATTTTTTCTTTCTTTTTTTGTTTTTCCTTTGCATTCATGTTTTAATTCATGCATGGTGTGATAAACAAAAAAAAGGGACAAAGAAAAAAAAGGTGGATGAGCTATGCTTTATATCTTGAGTATATTCTAGTACTTGCTAGCAATGCTTGTTAGATAAATTGATTACTATATTAGCTTGTGTGCATTTTAGTAATTACTTGAACTTTTGATATTGCTTTTAAGAGATATGATACATGACACATAATTCTTTTACTTGAATTAATAAAATATACAATATTGAAGCAAGTGCTTAGGTTGAATGATTAATGCTTTTGTATTTGCTTTATGAGTTGTTATTTCTTATATTAATCCTTTTGTTCCAATCACCGCAATAGTGCATAAATGCTTATTTATATGAGAGAAAAAAATAAATACCGAATCCTTGGAAACAGTCTTGACGACAAGGACGTATTCGCGGTGAGATAAAAAAAGGGGTACCGAATCCTTAGAAACAGTCTTGACGACAAGGACGTACCCGCATAATTGAGAGAAAAGTATAAAAAAAGAAGATGTTCAAATAGAATGAGCCAAAAGTTCTCTCGATTATTTTTGGAGAAGGCATTAATTTGAGAAAGAGTATCAATGTCATAAGTATATATACTTGAGTTTTTCCTTCGATCTTTGCACTTGTAAATATGTTGCATTTTAAATCGTTGAAATCATGAATCATTAATGCTGAATTGATCTTAATTGTAATATTTTAGGTTCATGTTTTTACTCTAGTGCGTGCTTGTTAATTAGCTAGTCACTTTTTCTACCTTGCTATTGCAATACATGTATTTGAATTATTTTTGATATACTGCAAAGCTCTTCCATACTTACAATACTTTGATGAACTCATTGTCAAAAGGAGGAGAAACAAGGTAAAATTTTGTGCATCAATTTTTTGTGCATCATTTTCAAGCTCAAAGAAATTTTCTTTCTTTTCAAAAGTGAGAGATTTTTCTTTGAAATTCTTTGGCATAAAGAAATGCCTTTTGGATTGCTTCACAAAACATCAAACAAATTTATTTTGTTGGGTTTACCAATGGTTTCATCAAGGGGAGATTGTAGAATCAAATGTGTTTGATTTATATTTTTGTGATGAAACATTGGTAGTGATTTGCATGTTTTGGTTGTGCGCAAACTTGGTCACACGGTCAGACCGATCTGGTGTGACCGGTCAGACCGGAATGGTCAGACTGGCCAGGTGCCACCGGTCAGACCGGAGTTGTGTGAACGGTCAGACTGGCCTGCCCATGGTCTGACCGGCTGAGACCTATTCGGTTTCGGATTCGATTTATCTTTTCGATTTTGTTTTGTTTCTTTGTGGATTTGGTTTCTAAAAAGTTCATGTGCGTATGGTTACTGTTGACAAGCTAACGTGAGTCAACTTTGGACAAACTTGTGCTCGGGATATGGAATTCTTTGCTAATGTGTGCAGGTATTGCTTGAGGCCTCGGGTTTGCGTTGCCGGTGATGGATTGGAGTTTCCTTAGGAGAAGTGAACGTCCAAAGATCATGTGGGATGCTAAAAGACAAGAGGATAATGCACATAGAAGGTGAAGAATACATATGGAATACGAGAGGGATCGTATGCATATGGAAAGTGGAATCAAATTTGGAAAGGAGCCGAGATTGGAAAGTTTGATTGAGATAAGGAAAGAGAAGAGTTTAAAGATGGCAAGAGAGGGCTTCCTACATGTTTGGAAAGTCTTAATATGTGCTGAATTCGTGGTTCACTTCGTGTATAAATAGAGGGGGAGGGTGTGCCTCCTAGATATCGAAATTGAAGAGAAAAACTTGAGAGAATAGCTAGGGTTTCGAGTTAGGACGAGTTTTTGGTGAGGAGTGTTGTAGTTGCACTTTGTAAACACTTTTAGATGCAATAAAGTCGAGATACTTTGATCTTCTTCTTCGATTGTTCATCTACCGGTGTTTTTCTGGATCCTGACGGTCTGACTGCAGGTGTGCGGGCGGTCTGATTGGCAGGCTACGGCGGCGGTCTAACCGGCGGCATTGTGGCGGTCTGACCGGCTAGGAGGGGCGGTCTGACCGGCCAGGACCAGCGGTGTGACCGTCGACGGCTTCAATAGTTTTGGTTCGTTTTCGCTTTGGAGATCGGTTTAATCGGTAAGGATTAAGTTGTTTGTTTCGTGAAAAGATTTGGTTTTTGATTTTCCCTAGCATTCACCCCCTCTCTGGTAGGTTTGTTTGGTCTTGATCGATCCTACATACCATGTGCATGTGCATGTGCCAAGGCAGAGTCTTGTGATGGCGATGGGAGGGGGCCATGTGCTTGTGCATGTGCTTTTGCCTTAGAATCCGCCACTTGCTCATTGCCTATGTCACTTGCATGTGCACTTGTTGAGCCGTTGGAGCAAGTTAAGCCGCCGTCATTAGGAGGATTTTCCTACATAATAGACTGCTGAATTTCATCACTGTTAGCAACAACATCACCACCATCAGCGCCACCATTAAATCCTGTAATTTCTACATCATCTTCATCCACAATATTAGTATGGTTAGAATCAAACAGTGGTTGATCATGTATTAGTTCGCCCCCATGATCAAGCATTGGTGGAAGAAGATTAGGAGGTAGAAGAAGGATTTCAGACTGGAGTCTAGCACCAACATTAGAGTAGAGAGCAGCAAAGGGAAAAACTTGTTCATCAAAGACAACATCTCATGAAATATAGACATGACCAGCTGAGATATCAAGGCATTTAAAACCATTGTGCAGAGTACTATACCCTAGAAACACACATTGTTTGGAACGAAAGGCATGTTTCTTGGAATTATAGGGTCAAAGGTTTGACCAACAAGCACAGCCAAAGATACGAAGCAGAGACTAATCTGGAGGAAGATTGAACAAGTGCTGCAGCGGTGTTTCAAATGCACTGACTTTGGTAGGGGTTCTATTAATAAGATATGCAGCAGTAAGGAATGCTTCATCCCAAAACTTAAGTGGCATAGAAGCGTGAGCAAGCAGGGAGAGCCCTACCTCAACAATGTGCCTATGCTTGTGTTCAGCAGATCCATTTTGTTGGTGGACGTGTGGACAGGATACATGATGCTCTATGCCAATGCGATTAAAGAAGGTATTCAATCGTTGGTATTCACCATCCCAATCGGTTTGCATGGCCTTAATTTTTCTGTTTAGGAGACATTCAACTAAGTTTTGGAAATTATGAAATTTCTCAAAAACTTCTGCTTATGCTTGAGTACATATACCCAGGTAAACTTGCTGAAGTCATCAATGAAGCTAACATAATAACTCTTTTTGCCAACTGAACTTGGAGCAGGACCCGAAACATCTAAAAAAACAAGTTGCAAAGGTTCTGAAGACACACTACTAGACTTTGGATATGGCAACTGATGACTTTTGCCTTGTTGACAGACATCACACAATGATTCCTGACTAGAATCTCTAATGACAGGGATATTATTTTGGCTAATAACTCGATTAACAATAGCAAAGGATGGGTGACCTAGACAATTGTACCACCTAGATAGAGATGGCTTGACGACACCATAGCCCTGCTTGTTGCTGGAGCTAGAAATCTTATCCGTTGGCAGAGGATACAGACCATGCCTATACCTGCCTCGAAGCAGTGGCGTCCTTGTTACCTGATCCTTAATAAAAAAGAAATAGCGATGAAGTTCAACGAATGCTCTATTATCTCTAGCAAAACAATGAGCAAAGACTAGACTTCTATAAGCATCAGGAACATACAGATATTTTTCAATAGGAGATTACGAGTGGGAGTGCGAACAATAGCATGACCAACATGATCGATATCCATACCTATTCCAACTGCGGTGTGGACTTGTTTGTTCCCATTGTATTTATCTTTTATCACCAGTTTTTTCCATCTCTCCAGTGATATGATCGGTGGCACCGCTATCGACGTACCAATTTATGTCGACGCCATAGGAGTTTGTCACCGTAGTGTTGACGTTTTTCTCTTCTCCTATAAAAGAATGATCAAATCTCTTCCAACACTTAGCAACAACATGACCATTTTGCCACAAAGTTGGCATGTGGGTTTTGGCCTTCCGTCATTGCGACCATGTTGACGCCAAATCTGTATCGTCGATGTGGTACCAAAAGATGTGTTGACGTCAAGAACACACACTGTCCTGGGAGATCTGCTTAGCTCCAATGCAGGTCCTAAGATTGATGAAATGAGGACATGCCAGTCAATTTGATCCTGCCACTGACAAGATACACAAAGCAACAGAGCATACAACACATCAGCCGATAAGTCGGTAGCCAAGATAGCCGATCGACTGATAGGCCAATAGCGCGATTCCAGCCGATGCCGATGTCAGCCGATGCAGTTAGGGTTTTAATCCATCAGCAGTGTGCTGAGAAAACATCTATATAAAAGCGATCGGCCGATGATAACACGATGATAAAAGAACATAAACCAATCACATGATAACATAGATATTGATCTGAATATTAAGCACACATCGGCTGGAGAATAATGAATACTCTGTTGTCATCGGCTAAAAACCAACTCATATGCAATCCCTTACAAGCCGATGCAACGTCAATGGGATCGGCTGTAGATATCAACAACATATAATCTAGGTCTCAAAATATGTTTAGACCAAGTGACTGGGATAGATCGATAGCGTACCGAGATAGTATAAATCACTTATGTCTAAACATACCTTAAGACAAAGATTATATGTATTCATAGCATAGCCGATGTCATGTCCAGATAACTCATCGGCTAAAACCCCGATGAAACCCTTATTGGCAGCCAACAGGCAGGCTAGAGATCGCGGTTCTAATCACGACTTAGTAGATCAAACTAAACTAATGCAACACTAAGTATAAAAAAATGCAATATCTAGACAATCAAGCCCTTGACCGATTTTCAGGGTGGTGGATATCTAAGTTAATCTAATCTAGTAAACAATTAAACCAATATCGGTAGAAACTCTAAAACGAGATACAATCGATAGAGCCAAATCAAGATACTAGGACTAGATTCAACAGTGACATGATAAATAATCAGGCAAATATATTAACTGAATCGAAGCAATCCAAGAGGTCGAATGTACTGATGCAGCCTAGAACGACGCCAACGTATCCAACACGATTGCCTGAGCCACCAGAACCTTGGACTTACCCCTTCGCCAGAGATCGAAGCCGATGCAGCCCCGCGTCAGGTGCGAAGTTCTGCCAGATGATGAATAAAGTAGAAAAGATAAAAATATGACGATGCGCCGAATTGTATTGATCGAGAGATAGATTTACATGGACCTTGGGCTTACATATTTATACCCGTAGATTGACAAAGATCCTAACAGATTATAATTCAAACTTTTATAAAGATAAAAGGAAACAAACCGAGTCCTTATTGGACACTAACACGCTTTCCTAAAGATAAAATAGAAAGCTAATAAACTCTTTTTAATTAATAGATACAAGCCACATCCTCTCTGGACTCGGTTTCTTCTGGATAAAACCTTTTCCAAACCGAATCTAACGAGAATCTAACTACTAGAGATGTTGATAAAAGAAAACTCTCATTGGCTGCTTGCAGAACTCTAAACCGATTCTAACTTTAAGCCGATATGAACACTGAGTCGATAGGGACACTGGGGCTTACCAAATTCTAGCGTTAATAGACCACGCCCAAAACCGCGGCCTCTACCATGCCGCCCAACGCCGCCCTCCTCGTGACATGGCCATAGCAGATGGATTGGATGCATTTTGAAGGAGCTCCAAACGTGTCTCAAAGCCAACAAGCAATGCATATAGCTCGTTGACCAAGATGGAATTTGAGTGGCCGACAACAGATGACACCACGGGATTGTAGTCGAAGTCAAGGTCGGCGAAGATGTAGGAGACCAATTCTTCGTCATCAAGTGGTTTACCTACAGAAGCCATTTCATCTGCAAGAGATTTCATCTTACCAACATATTTCGCCTCGTTTCTGATACCTTTCTGCATGGTCGAAAGTGTCGTATGGGTATTGATAACCCGTGCATGAGATTGTGACGTGAAGAGGCTTTTAATGGCGCCCCATCCTTCTTTTGTCTTAGTGAGCGAGGCAACTTGCATCAATACTTCACGAGACAGCGACCACAACAACTCAGCACTTGTTGTTCTTGCGTCATCCACTATAGTAGCGCCGGATTGGGAATCTTTTCAGTCGTCTTGCCATCGTCCGTCCTCATGACGATGAATCAATCTGGTGCTCCGTCCAGGAAGCCCGCCATCTGCGCTCCCTTAGTGCCGCCAGTACCTGTGCTTCTCGGAGACGATTTGTCCACTGAGACCGAAGAATCCCGGCGCTGGTGTTGAGGATGATGCCATGGTCTCGGCGAGATGCTCCGCAACTGGAAAGTATGTGCGCGCAGATTAGACCAGATGCGCTGATCTGAAAATTTACGCACCGCTTGGGAGGCGCACGCGTCGCGCGCACTGCGTCAGAATGCGATCGATCTGCACACCGCTCGGGAGACGCACGCACTACTGGAGAAACCATCATTGGTTGAAGTGGCAAAAACCACAGTAGTCCCGGTTTGAGTTGCACCCGGTACTAGAGATGATCTCTAGTCCCGGTTTAAAAAGTCTATGGCTCTCTAGGAACATTAGTCCCGGTTCGTGTCATGAACCGGGACTAAAGATCACCTCTAGTCCGGTTCAAATGTTGTCGAGCTGTCGGAGCGCCGGACACCTTTAGTTCCGGTTGGTAACACTAACCGGGACTAGAGATGCTATCTTTAGTCCTGGTTGGTGCTACCAACCGGGACTAAAGATGCCTGGTGCTCTGACAGGTTCTGACAGCCTCTGACACCATCTTTAGTCCCGGTTGGTAACATCAACCGGGACTAGAGATGCTATTTTTTGTCCCAATGTGCTTATTTTTTAACTGAACCTAATAAAAATATATAAATTTTGCTACATGATTCAAATGGCCAAAAATTAATTTAAGAGGATCTGTAATTTCAAAAAGTGTGGTGTTGTGCGGAGGTGGGTGATTGAAGATAGAAGGAAGCTTTAATTTTGTTATTACATATCATCATATTGTTATTAACTAATGATTCTCAATATACAAAATCTTTTGTAAAATTATTTTGGTGATAATATACGAATCGGAGGGATGTAGAATATTGATAAGAATATTTAAACCCTGGCCGTCACGTCTAGTTTATGCGCGTTTAACAAGTTTTACGCGTATTGTTCCCGTTTCGCCCTCTAACTCGGAGTCGGTTTTTAAAACGGCCATAACTTTCACATACGGACTCCGATCGAGGCGTTCCATATATGAAAATCGACCAGAAAAATTTTTGGATCCGTTCAGCGATTTTGTTTTCCCCAAAAAAGCCATAAAAGATTGTCTTTTCGAGCCCGGAAGCTTTTTTCCGATTTTGAGCGTGTCTTCCGAATTTTCCACAGCCACGTCTTTTGCTTGTTTACACTCAAATTTTATGTGGTTACCTCTCGTGTGCTCCCAAGTCCATAAAAAAAATAAAACAAAAAAGTCAAAATTTTCCTCTGTTGCTCAATAGCAGATGAAAATGAAGAAAAGTGAGGGGTAAAAGAGGAACAATATCTAGATGAGCACATTAATGTCTAGGATGATCTATGTTGATTAAATTTTAATATTATTGTTTTAAACATATATTCAATGAATTTAATTTGACCCTATTTACTGAATTATTTAATTGTTAACCCAAGCTGGGACCAAGTAAATTTAGAAAAATAGCGAAAAATTATCTTTTGTTCCGGTTGGTGGCACCAAGAGGGACTAAAGGTGAATTAGAAATAGCGGAAAATTATCTTTAGTCCCGGTTGGTGCCACCAACCGGGACTAAAGATGAATTAAAAATAGCGAAAAATTATCTTTAGTCCCCGTTGGTGCCACCAACCGGGACTAAAGATGAATTAGCTATATATATCCCAGCTCGCATCGTCTTCTCCACGAGATCCAACACTTAGCACATTTTCGAGATCTCTTTCCCTCTCTCTAGCTCTCTTCCTCTTCCTCTCCCTCTCCCTCTCCCTCTCCTTCTCCCTCTCTCTCTCCCTCTCCTCTCGGCAAGCAAGGGGCGGGGAGGAAATGGCGGCGGCGGGGGAGGAGGTGGCGGCAGCGGGGTGTCATCTTCTCACCAGCGGCGAGCGAGAGCGGGAGCCGACGGCGGCGGCGAGCCGAGCGAAAAAATGATGTTGTTGTATTTTATTGTATATAGTTGATTTTGTTGTATATATGTGTGAACAAATTTGTGGTAGTATTTGATCTGTGATTTTTTTGGATTTTGAAGATGTATTTGATATGTGGAGAAAAAATGAAAAAAACATTTGGGATATGTATTGTTCATTGCTATTTGTGAATCTGTGATATTTGATTTCAGTATCTGTGATGATTTTAGGCAGTGGGCTGGAGAAAGGACAAATTTAAAAAAAAAATTAAAAAAATCTTTAGTCCCGGTTGAAGCCACCAACCGGGACTAAAGATGGCGGAGCCGGTCACGTGGCTTCGCCATCTTTAGTCCCGGTTGGTGGCTTCAACCGGGACTAAAGATGCATTTCTAGTCCCAGTTATTTAACCGGGACTAGAGATCGCCCATCTCTAGTCCCGAATTCGTAGTCTCGGTTTGACAACCGAGACTACTGATGGTTATGAACCGGGATAATTGTGACTTTGTACTACTTGTCGTGTGCGCCGCGTCAGGAGATGCACGCGTCGATGCTGGAAGCAGCACACTGCACTGATCTGCTTCGGTGTTGCTTGCGTGTTGCGGCAAGAAGCACACGTGTCGTGCGCGCTGGTGCCAAAGGCCGGGAAGCACACACGTCAACTGGAGGTGGTGGCGCGCCGTGCTGGAGATGCACCGGCAAGATGCAGGAGTTGCGCCGAAAACTCTAGCACTGGAGATTGATTCGGTAGATTGATTTTAGTGGAGGGTAGACGGCTCTGATACCACGTTAAGGAAAATGTTGTCTTTCCTTTAGGCACGTTTGCATATTAATATATGTACGGAAAAAACCCCGGTGTGGTGTTAAAAAAGAGGGTTACAACAGATCACAAATATCACGTAACATGCGATAATATGTTACATGCGATAACGAAGACAACGAACAGAAAAAAACAAACCGAACAATTCGAGCTAATCCATTCCAGACTCGTGTGTAAGCTACTAACAAACATACGACTAATCTATCTTATCTAACATTCACCACTAGGCTAAGCAGGCTCTAGCCTATCTTTCTCCTCATTTTTCACCACTGCCACCCCACGCAGCATCGTCATGCCCAGACAAACTAAGTACAAATCTGCTAATGCATCCGATCTGAGGTTTGCCATGACGCAGGGTATGGGATGTATGGGATTTGGGTGTTTTGCCAATTTGGGGTCAGTTCTGACTTCTGATTCGATTCGAGTTTTGCTAGACGGTGAATGACGAAAGCACACACAGGCATTGCATAGAGCTCAGCCATACTATAGATGGTAGGTGTCGGCCTCTTCGTGCTACACAAACATATTGGGCCTTCTTGGTGGCTCAGGTAAGACCTTCTTAACGGCGTAGTTGTGTTCGGGTTTCAACTCTACTCTTCAATTTGGCTAACCGAACAGAATATGACTACACTAATCGTGTGACAACAAAGGACATCGCTCGGATGTGGGTTTCGATGGATGAAAAATCAAATAGAAACCTTATGTATTTTTAAGTAGGTTAGATTAGATTACATTGATGAAAAGCTGTGGCACCGCGTTTGATCTTCTGATGACCCTTCCTCCCCTACTTAATTAATCTCGGCCAATTTTCACCGGCACGGTGAAAAACTGTGACATAACTCAAATCCGAGTTCAAAAATTTTCTGATAAAGTATCTGCAGAGAGGTTGGTTTTCGAAAACCAGTGAAGGTCCAAGATCATTCCTACGATGAGAATTGAATCCACGGTTGATATTTTAAATGATAGTTTGCGGGCAAACAGGCACTATTGAAAAGTGTTGGTCTTATATACAATCCAACATTTTAATTGAAGGAGAACGCGAAGGCTACGATAGCATAAATTAAATTTTTCTATCATGCAATCCAGATAGCTTGCAAGTAAGGGTATATAGATCGTTGACTTGCACTACAGCTGAAACAACCAATAAGTTGTTTGTCGACTTTGGAAAAGTCTTGCCGACCTCGCAAATGTCCCATCTGACCCCAGGAACACCTTGCCGACCCCGCGGAAACAACCAATAAGTTGTTTGTCGACTTTGGAAAAGTCTTGCCGACCTCGCAAATGTCCCATCTGACCCCAGGAACACCTTGCCGACCCCGGGAACTCTTCAGCCGACCCCGGGAACAGATCAGCTGACCCGTCGACCCACCGACCCCCGGAGCGCTTCACTCGACCCCGACGGTGATTTCATCTGCGTCTCGCCCGACCTCGCCGGAATCCACGCGCGCGCCCAATCGCCTGGTGATGTTACGGGTTTGCCGATGCCGATGACTCCGAGCTGGCTTCCCGATGCTGACGGCGCCAAGCCGCTTCACCTGGCCCCAAGTCACTGAATTTAATTCGGCTAACTTGAATCTCGGCGAGATTCAATGCTGTCGAATAACACCGCAATGTAGCGATGTCTCTACCGGTATACACACATCCAGGGAGAGAACTCCGAACACCCGTGTGCTAGCACACGATGCACGGCTAGGGTTTTGGCTCGAACGTGGGAGGGTTTTCGTGTATAAGCTTGTCCGGTTATGTCTTGTGCGCCCAAAACCCTCCACCCCTCGCCTCCTTATATAGGGTTACTGACTGGGCCTAAAGGCCCATTGGCACTCCTTGTACGGTTTGATCTCTATCCAATTAAGCTGTATCCGAGTCAAACTCAAATGATGTTCTTTCCTGTTAAGTGTGAGACCCCGTAGGCTCAGGTATACATGGTTCTGACCCGAGTCCAACTCGGCCGACCCGTCAATAGCGGCCCCTAGCAGAACGTATTGACATCAAGTATACAAGAGGATTATTTCGGCTGAACCTGTAATGTGTGCACAAATCCCTTTGCCTCACGATACCAATTAAGCTATAGGCAAGACATGCGTCATCCTATTAGCAGCTTAATCATTCACTCGATCTCGTATTGGATTATCTCTCTGTTGATTGACTTCTCAATCAACTCGGCATGGCCATGCACTTCCATAATCCATTACTTCGAGGGGCCCAGAGATATCTCTCCCAGAGAAGGGGTAAATTCCATCTTGATCATTCACATCTCACTACATGTTTCATAGCAGACCCGAAAACTACTTTTATAACTATCCAGTTACGGAATAACGTTTAGTAGTCCCTAAGTAAGCTACTACACATATTGGAATCCATGATGATCTCAGGCCAAAGGACTTTGCACCAACACTACTTGAAACTAACTAATGGTACATTAATTTCCTGTAGTGTCTCAGAGTATGTCTATCCAACAATATGTTCTCTAACACATGTCCACGTTTATTAATTTGGTATCTCCATACTATGATAAAATGAGACATGATCATCAATTAATAAATATACTGATCTTAGAATCATATTTGTTCCATAAATATGATATACAATCAAGGATCATTTAGAAATAGATTCATACATAAAGAGTCTCATAAATAAGTCACATACTTATTGATCAATATGAGTTATCTATTTCATGGAACCGAATAACACTTTATTAATTAATACATAAACATTGACCATGATATCCAATATCTTCATGTTGTCTCTAGGGCATATCACTAACACTAATTTGTTCCAGTAAACTTGTAACAACATCTAGTACTTGGTACGTGACCAAAATGCAATCTCCAGTTTAGTAGCTTTCTCCTTGGTGCCTAAAGCGGATGTCGAACAACACAAACCAAAATGTTATTACAGGGCTAGATGCAATATTCCCCACCCAAAAAAAAGTTAAAACAAAAAAGTTACCAACCAGGACTAAAGATAATATCTTTTGTCTCGGTTGGTGTCACCAATCGGGACTAAAGATAATTTTGATCTTTTGTCTCGGTTGACGTTACCAACCGGGACTAAAGATGGAGTTGCTTTTTATACTTCTTGGTCTTCCTCTAGCCCGAGCTAGCTGTAGTGTCTTCAAACTTCTCTAGCTAGAGGGGAGGTGCTGCAAATTTTTTGTGAATTTCTTTTGATGATAATACACAAATCTTTGCTATCTACAAGGTTAGCAACTTCATCCTCTTATAATCTATGCTTAGCATTTTGCTTTTTAGGTTGATTATATACATTTTTATCTCTAAGTAGGTTATGGAAAAATGAAGAGAGAAAATTTGTTTGGGAAAATTATTTTACTAAGCAATTTACATTTTGTTGAGAAAATTGTTTAGGAAAATAAAAAGGGAGAAAAGTACGCTTAGCACATTACATTTGTAGGTATATTTTACGTACAATTTTATCTCAATAAATATTTATGAAAAATGATGAGAGAGAAAATTTTGGACAAAAAATGTTATAAAATAGATGACAAAGGAAAAAATATAGAAAATTTGATAGTAGATTAGAAAAATGAGGTAATTTAAAGATCGTTAAAATAATTACAAATATGTACACTATGTACATTAATTAATTTTATGTTTACAACTTTAAAAAACTTTTAAAAATAATTCTAATTTTTAAGTATAACACATTACGTATGTTGGATTATTATATTATTATTGTTTGATTACATATATAAAATTATTGTAATATTATATAAATGGTTTGACTTTCTTGGATTTTTCTTACGATTTTTGTGCATTTCATGTAGATGGATCGACAATGGATATACAACACGGACCAACGGTCGACAGAGTTTATTCAAGGCGTGCACTATTTTTTGAGTGTGGCCGATGCCAACAAGTAGAAGGGCTTTATACGTTGTCCATGCAAAAAGTACGCAAACGAGAAAGAGTATTCTACATCAAAAATTATTCATGCCCACTTGTTTGATCGGGATTCATGCCTCATTATAATTGTTGGACATTGCATGGAGAGGTGGGGGTTGCAATGGAAGAAGATAAATAAGACGACGACAACATTTCGGACTGTGGTCATTACGGTGGGTTTGAAGAGAATACAACAGGCGAGGCGGGCGGGGATGCTGAAGAAAACGACGGTGCCGATGACCTTGGTCAGATGTTGCACGATGTACAAGAGGACTGTGAAGGTGAAAAGGAGAAGCAGAAATTGGAGCGTATGTTGGCGGACCACAAAACGTCCTTGTACCCAAGTTATGAACAGGGGCACAAAAAGTTGGGTACCACGCTGAAATTCTTGCAATGGAAGGCCAAAAATGGTGTCAGTGACAAGGCATTTGGCGAGTTACTAAAACTCGTGAAGAACAATCTTCCAGAGGGAGACGAATTAAAGTTAGTCTGCCCTCTAGGACTAGAGGTACAGAAGATACACGCATGTCCTAATGATTGTATCCTCTACCGTGGTGAGGAGTACGAGAACCTAGAAGCATGTCCGGTTTGTAAAGCACTTCGATACAACATCAGACGAGATGATCCAGGCGAAGTTGACGGACGACCTTCAAAGAAAAGAGTTCCTGCTAAGGTGATGTGGTATTTTCCTATAATACCACGACTGAAGCATCTGTTCAGGAACAAAGAGCATGCAAGGATGATGCACTGGCACGCGGAAAAACGCCAACAAGACGGCATGCTGAGACATCCCGCCGATGGGTCACAGTGGCAAAACATCGACAGAACATTTAAAGACTTCGGCGAGGATGCAAGAAACATAAGGTTCGGCTTAAGTACAGACGACATGAATCTTTTTGGAGAGATAAGCAGCGGGCACAACACTTGGCCTGTAACGATGTGTATCTACAACCTCGCGCCTTGGCTATGCATGAAGCGGAAGTAAATTCACATGCCGGTTATTATTCAAGGCCCAAAACAATCTGGTAACAACATCGATGTGTACCTGAGACCGCTAATCGAAGATCTAAAACTACTGTTCTCGTTCAAAGGCCAACATCGCCAAGGATATGGAACAGAGGAGGTCATTGAGTTCTGCGTCGACTTTATTGAAGAGCTTCGTCCCATCGAGGTGCTTGAATCAAGCCATGAAGGTAGACTATGGGGGAAGAGAACTCTTGGAAGGAAGGCAGTAATGACCATAGACAATGACTTGTTCAGGAAAGCACATTAGACTGTTGCAACAATATTCCTTGGTGGCTCCTTACATCGAGGAGCATTTGGCGATTTTTTGCTCGAAAAACATCGATAAGACCGATGCCTGGATTACACGCTATCACATTGATGCATACCTTGCTTGGTTGCGACAACGTCTCATGGGCAACGCGAACACTGACCAACAACTAGCCTTCTTGGCGAGGGGACCATCTTGCTCGATCACCACATTCCAGGCATATGAAATCAAAGCATATACATTTTACACATAGGCCCAAGACTTAAAGAGCATGAATCAGAATAGTGCAGTCTGCATCGATGCCGCGGGATGCGATGGTACGGCTAGCACATATTACGGCAACATCGATGATATATGGGAGTTGAACTATGGACCTCTGAAGGTGCCTCTGTTTTGGTGCCAGTGGGTTAGGCTCAGTGGTGGAGACGTACCATTGATGCAAGTGGGATGACAACGGTCGACCTGAGCAAGGTTGGATACTCAGACGAACCCTTCATCATTGCCAATGATGTACAACAAGTTTTCGATGTCAAGGACATGGCTAGCAAAGCAAAGAAGGGGAAAGGGTCCGACAAGCCAAAGCGCCACGTGGTTCTCCGAGGCAAAAGAAAAATCGTGGGAGTCGAGGATAGAACAGATGAAGATTACGATCAATTTGACGGGCAACCTCCGTTCGTGGTGGCGATTGACCCGAGCATCCTTCTATCAAATAAGGACACCCCTTACTCACGCAACGATCATAACGATGGAACACTTGTGCGGAGAAAGTACGTGAGGACAACCATCACTTAGCTAAATTTTTGTATGGATGATGTAAATTAGATTGAATTTATTGTAAATATTTGAATTTATTGATCGCCAACTTCACCATCCGCTCCACGTGTTTCTCACCAGCTTTTGGGTCACACGTAAGCCTATCTCAGTGTTAAATTCAGGGTTAGTACTAGTAGTAATTCTGGTGTACTTATAGTATGTATTGCATGGTATCCTGCTCCATGGCTACTTTTGCTTTACCTCGCAAGATGGTGTGTGTGATGTCAAATGAACATGGTCGCAACTTTGCATAACCCATTTGTGAAGTGTGAACTATGGCACTATCTTCACCTTTGCATCTGACCTTTTACATAATACCATAGATCATCTAAGTTCGAAATGTAGCCTTGCAACTCTTGGAGGATTATATATTATTATTAGAATTTAAAATATTTTTCAATAAGGTATATGTTAATTACATATTATTATTAGAATTTAAAATATTTATGTTAATTATATATTATTATTTGAATTTAAAATATTTTTCAATTAGGCCATATGTTAATTATATATTATTATTAGAACTTAAAATATTTTTCAAATAGGCCATATCTTAATTATATATTATTATTAGAAGTTAAAATATTTTTCAGTAGGGCATTTGTTAATTATATATTATTATTAGAACTTAAAATATTTTTCAATAAGGCATATATTAATTATATATTATTATTAGAATGTAAAATATTTTTAATAGGGCATTTGTTAATTATATATTAGTATTAGAATTTAAAATATTTTTAAATAGGCTATATGTAAATTATATATTATTACTAGAATTTAAAATATTTTCAATAGGGCATATGTTAATTATATATGAATTTAAAATACTTTTCATTAGGACACTGTTTTAATATTTTATCTTGGTTTTTAACACTAATCGGGACAAAAAGCATTTGGAAATAGCGGGAAAACATCTTTAGTCCAGGTTGGTGGCTTCAACCGGGACTAAAGATTCTCACCTACCAGGGTACAAGCATCTTTAGTCCCGGTTGAAGCCACCAATTGGGACGAGAATATCTTTAGTCGCGCTTAGTATCTCCAACCGAGACTAAAGATATCTTTAGTCCCGGTTGGTGGCTTCAACCGGGACCAAAGAGCCCTATATCTATATATAGCAGAGTGCTTGATGGATCCAAACACTTAGCCGTTTTTCGCATCCGTCTCGTTGTCTTCGTCGCCGAGAATCCTAGACCGTTGACGCGCCGCCTCTTCTTCTCGCTCCGCCGCCGTCGTCGTCGCCGTGGAGCCACCGTTGCCACCACATTCGTCGTCGCCGCATTCCAGGTTAGTTCCAAAGGGTCTGTTTCTTTTCCTCTGTGATGCCGCATGCAAAAACCTGACCCCCCATGCCATCACCATCGTCGTTGTCGTCGCCGTCGCCACCGCTGCCGCCCTTTTGTCGTCGCCGCGTGCCCTCTTGCCGTTGGCGCCTTCCGCCGCTGCCGTCCTCTTGCCGCCACTATCGCTGCCCGCCGTCGCACTCTGCCGTCGCCGCTGCCACCCGTTTAGGGTTTATAAATTTTGATTGTGAATTTAAAATATGTAAATGGATGTGTGAATTTTGAATGTTTATTTATATGGTTTTTGAATGTGTAAATGGATTTCATGTATATATGGACTTTTTATTTAAATTTGAATGTGAATGGACATTATGTATATATGCATGTGTGAATTTTGATTGGTTATGTATATGGATTTTGAATGTGTAAATGGACTTTATATATATGGACTGTGAATTTGAATTCCCGTTATAGTTTGGAATGCGAATTTGTTTAATTTTGAATGTTAATTAATTTGGAATGTGAATATGAATTTGTTTGACAATATATAGTGCTATGATGCTTTTTGTGTTTATATTTGAATGGACTTTAGCTTTTAATTTGAATGCAAACAAACGAGATAGATAAAACGATAGAACGATACAACGATTTTCACGACCAAATGAGTGTATTCGTTCGATCGTTCGGTTGTTCGTTCGGTCGTTCGGTCGGTTGTGCGTGTTTCGGCCAACCGACAGCCCGTCCCGTGATAACATGGGTCTCGTTCGTGTTTCGGCCAACCGACCGTCCCTCCCGTGAAAACGTTGTAGTTTATAGTTTGTACGAAAAAAATAAAATCAACATTGCCATCCTCCTCTCTTTCTCTCATCTCCTCTCTACTTCCTCTCCTCTCGACCTTATCTCCCTCACGTCATCCTCGTCTCTTTCTCTACTCTCCTCTCCACTTCCTCTCCTCTCCACCTTATCTTCCTCACGTCATCCTCTCCTCTCCTCTCTCCAAATATATGAGGGATTTACGTCAAGTCGACAAGAGGAAGAAATGAATCGGAAGACAAAGAATTGTCCCAATGGAACTGTCATTGATTCGACAAAGAAAAAAATGTCGTTGAAACTTGATCGTTTCTTATAAATACAGGTTACAATTAAAAAACATAATGCAATATACATCTATAATTTGATTATATATATATCAATATATAGTACGATGACATTAAACTTATTTAACGAGTAGCTCGACAATATTTCATCTATATTTTCCTCAGATATATATTTATTGTAACTAGTTCACAAATTTATGCATTGGGAATCATACATGTATTGACTGGATAATTTTCTCCTTGTCAGAATTCCTTGATCAAGTCCTCGAACTCACAACAATCAAATGGCTAAGCGTGAGGACGAACAGTTTCTCCTTCACGAGATCGCACAGGGTAGCAACCAATATTTCACTGAGGAGGGGAACGAAGATCCTAATCAATACCTCAACGAGGAGGGGAATGAGGAGGATAATGAGGCCACTCCAGCTGTTGGAGAGAAGAGGGCACGCGGGCAACGCAGTGTCAGTAAGCGAATTGAGGGTGGCTATGTCATAACTGAAGTGGCACCGGACGGTCGGCCAAGTGCCCCAGCTGATGCCGCAAGGAAGTTTGTGGCACACAGCGGATGGGTGGTGAGGGATCATGTGCCCATCAGCATTGTGAATTGGAGGCGATCAAGGACAGGAGGAGATGAGCAGAGCTATCTCCCGAAAACAAAGAAAGAGATGTTGTGGACACAATGCTGCAGATGTTCACCATCCCAGAGTCAGAACAGGCAAGGGTCAAGGAATGGACGTTAAAGAAGATGGCTGAGCTCTTCAAAAACTATAGGAAGGAGTTACACAAGAAATACATTCTGAAGGGCCAGAACCCAGACTTTGACAAGTTCCCAAAGCTCAGAGATCACTGGGAGGCCTTTGTGCAATACAAGACAGGGGAGTAAGCGTAAGCCCTCATTGAAAAGAACAAGGCCAACGCATCCAAGAAGCAATACCATCGCAAGCTAGGGTCGGGCGGCTATCAAAAGGCAGTGCAGAAATGGGAGAAGATGGAAGCCGACCTGGAAGCGTGAGATATCGTTCCGGGCATAGCCAACTGGCCGGAACGATCAAAACACTAGTTCTATGCTCACAGCGGATCACTAAATCCTGCTGATGGATCAGTATTATTCGATGCTAAAATCCAAGAAGCAGCCAGGAGATTGGAAGATGCATTGGAGGCCTCTGCCTTGGCCTCGTTCAGGCCCGACAGAGAGAAGGACGAGCTAACGCTCGCACTCCAAAACCCCGAGCATCCGGGACAAACGCGCGAAAAAGGCATCGTTCCCTGGAAATACGGGTTTCAAGTGGACGTTGACACCTACAGGAGCCACATGAGGACGAAACGAGATACAGATGCGAGGTTCGCAGAAATGGAGATGAAACTCTCGTAGATCGATCAATAGTGACGCAAAAGGTGGCCGAAAAGTTGGCCAAGGAGAGAAGCCACTTTGTTAGCCAACAGACAGATCCAGTAGTAGCAGCACAACTACAACAGCAGTGCAGCAGCTGCGCTTCAATAGGAAATGAAGATGAACCACAAGCTCCAAAATCTCCGTCATGCCCTGTTGACGACATCACGCAGCGGACACCGTGCGAGTTGCACATTTCACTGAAGAACCTATCAATCAAGGTATGTTATATATTCCCTTAAAAAAACTTGACAATCAAGATTGATTTCTAATCAAGATAAGCTATATTCTCAAACCTTCCCATATAAGTACAAACTTGATATAAACCAACCATCACAATCTCGGTCTTTCCAAAACCGAAATTCCGCTTTCCATACGCACACAATATCTCCATCGTATGCCATATGGAAACTTCACCAATTATGTGCATCATCTCTACTCTTCAGCATCCCGCATGATCTTCATCTTGGACGTCACCTTATCTCCAAGTTGACTCCAATTCGATCATCGGCAACACATTCCCGAGGCGTAAAGATTACCTGCACACAATTAAACAAAGAATACCATATCCGAGCACAAGCTATCTCCAACTTGACTCATTGTTAGCATAAATGAACATACACGTGCATAGGAACATGAAACTCTCATGTATATGCAAGGAAACAAACCAAAACCGAAACCGAATCAAAATCGGCAACTAGTCGGACTGACTCAACCGGTCTGACCGCAGTTGCCTGCCTGGTCTGACCGCACGAACACCTCCGGTTAGACCGGCAGTACAAGCCCAGTCAGACCGGCTGTGCAGCCGACTGAACACTGTTCATTGGCCAAAAATTCAACTACCTCCAAAACCACTTTGTCAATAAATCTCCAAATAACAAAACACACAAAGCAATAATCCCAGATGCCAATTGTTCATCATCAAATAAAGAATCAAACACACTTTGATTTTACAATCTCCCCCTTGATGAACACATTGGCAAACAAAAATAAAAAGTGTTGTTTTGGTGTTTGGAAAATTAAAAAAATGATAAAAACATTTGAGTGCTCAAAAATCAAAGAAAATTTCTCCCCCTTTTGAAAAGAAAAAAATCCCTCTACCCAAAAAAAACTTGCATTTAGTCTTTGTGACTTTTATTCTTCCATGAAAAAAAACTTGCCTGTTCTCCCCCATGTGACATTTAATCAAAAACAATATTTTTTCTCCCCCTTTTGATAATGAATTCATCAAGCATATGAATTATGTTTATAAATGTTCAAGAGCTTAGCACATACATAGAGCAAGTCATGTCATGTGTTGCAATAATAAGAAGATGAACTTATCAATTATATAGAAATATGCACTAGAGTATAATCATGAATCAAATATTTTATAATTAAGATCAATAACGCAATAAAAAATCGTGAATTCAAATGATTTATAATGCAACATCTTTACTAGCACATAAGTTGAAAAAGAAACCCAAATATATATACCTATTGCAATTTTTATTCTTTCTCAAATTTACCTTTTGGCACACATAATTCAAGAGAAAAATTTTCATATTGATTTGAGTCATATTTGTTGCTCATACTTTTTCTCTCAATTATTTCGGGTACGTCCTTGTCGTCAAGACTGTTTTCAAGGATTCGGCACCCATTATTTTTGCTCACATTGAATACGTGCTTGTCGTCAAGACTGTTTTCAAGGATTCGATATTATTTTTTTCTCTCATAGATAATAATTTAGTCTCTTTTCACAATGAGCAAATTTAAAGTAATTTGAGGAATAAAAATTCAACATAATACATATAGAAGCATTTATAATCCAACACATGCACTAGTCTCAACATTGCATATTTCTTTAATTCAAGTATGATTTTAACCTGTCATGCATTATTTCACTTAAATATAAAATCTAGATCACATAAAAATACTAGAATACATACAAGCTATGCTAGTGACAAATAAACCTTTATAATATTGCTAGCATGCAAATGAACAATGATATGTATGGATAAAGCTCTCTTTTCAGTTTATTTTAATCATGTAGCTTGATAAAACAAAGAGCATAAAAACTCACCCTCAAAACATGCCAAAAGGATGAATGATTCCCAATTCCCCTCTAAGAAAAGCATAGCGAGAAGAATCCAATGGTTTTGTGAAAATATCAGCAAGTTGCAATTTTGTGTCCAAAAATTTTAATTCAACATCGTTCTTCTCAACATGATCCCGCAAGAAGTGAAAGCAAATATCAATGTGCTTAGTGCGTGAGTGTTGAACAGGATTCTTAGCAATGTTTATAGAACTTGTATTATCACAATAAAGAGGCACTTTTTCAAAAGCAAGACCATAATCTTCAAGGTAGAAATAAGCCAAAGAATCTGTGAACAACAACTAGCAGCATCAACATATTCAGATTTAGCAATGGATTGAGCTACACTAGATTGTTTCCTAGAGGACCATGCCATCAGTGAAGTTCCAAGAAAATGACATGTTCCACTAGTACTTTTTCTATCAATTCTACAACCCGCAAAATCAGCATCGGAATATCCACTTAAGCAAATAGAAGATGAAGTAGAATACCAAATTCCAAACTCAAGTGTATGATTCAAATACCTCATAATGCGCTTGACCGCTTGACGATGTGAAGCACGAGGAGAAGCTTGAAAGCGTGCACACAAACACACAACAAACTGTATGTCTGGTCTAGAAGGCAGTTAGATACAACAAAGATCCAATCATGCTTCTATACTCCTTTTGATCCACAGCTTCACCATCTTCATCGGGATCAAGAACAGCAGTAGAACCAATAGGTGTAGATATTGGCTTGCAACTCTCCATCTTAAACCTGCGCAAAAGATCTTTGGTGTACTTTGTTTGATGGACAAACGTACCTTAAGGTGTTTGCTTAATTTGCAATCCCAAAAAGTATGACAGTTCACCCACCATGTCTTTCAAATTCCCTGCGCATAGTCTCGGCAAATTCTACAACCAAAGAGTGAGTTGAACAACCAAAGATGATATCATCAACATAAATCTGAACAAAAAGTTGATTTTCACAATGCTTAAGAACAAAAAGCGTTTTGTCAATTTTTCCCATTTGAAAACCTTTTTCAAGTGTTCTAGGTTCTTGTTTCAAACCATACAAGGCTTTTGACAATTTAAAAACATGGTTGGGAAAATCAGGATTTTCAAAATCCGGTGGTTGTTTAACATAAACTTCCTCCTATATAAAGCCATTAAAAAAGGCACTTTTAACATCCATTTGATACAATTTAAAACCTTTAGAAGCAGCAAAAGCTAGCAAAAGCCTAATTGCCTCAATCCTAGCAACAGGAGCAAAAGTTTCATCAAAATCTAAACCCTCCACTTGAGAAAAACCTTGAGCAACAAGTCTAGCTTTATTTTGAACAATCAAACCATCCTCATTTTGTTTATTTTTGGAAACCGACTTGGTTCCAATAACATTATGTCCAGAAGGAGGTTCAACTAAAGACCAAACTTTGTTTCTTTCAAAATTTTTATGTTCTTCATGCATGGTGTTAATCCACGATTCGTCAGTTAATGCATGAGTAATATCTTTGGGTTCAAAAGAAGCAACAAAAGCAGAATTCGCAAAATCATGCGTAGTTACCTTAGATCTCGTCATCCGCTCATGTAAATTACCTATTATTTGTTCCGGCGGATGTTGTCGCTGAATGTGCAAAGGTGCAGTGATCTCAGAAGTTGATTCATGTTCTGGTTCAGCACTGGTCGTAGTCACCGACGAATCCTCTTGATTGGAATCAACAGAATCCGAAGCAATTGGCCCCTGCCGGTCTGATCGGGCCTCTGGCCGGTCTGACCTCGCAGCGTCCTCCGGTATGACCGGTGGCCCTCGGCCGGTCTGACCGGGCAGGTCGACTTCGTCGTCTTCGTCATCGCTTTCGTCTTCGAAGATGCAACCATCCTCCCCCTGAGCCTGTGGCAATGTACCTGAAAGTTCTGGTCTAGTACCGGGACTAGCCTCATCAAAAGTGACTTCACAAGTCTCGACAATTTTGTTAGTCTCTAAAATAAGTACACGATAGCCACGAGTGTGTGAGGGGTATCCAAGAAATAAACCATCAGTTGAACGTGATTCAAACTTGTCCAAATTTCCAGATTTTAAAACAAAGCACTTGCAACCAAAAACACGCAAATGAGAAACTTTGGGCTGACGACCAAATCGAAGCTCATAAGGAGTTTTCCCAAGTTTAGATCGCAAGAAAATACGATTAGAAACATAGCAAGCAGTGTTAATAGCTTCGGCCCAAAATTTTCTAGGAGTGTGATATTCATCTAGCATTGTCCTAGCCATCTCAACCAAAGAACATTTTTTCTTTCAACAACGCCATTTTGTTGAGGAACACGAGGAGAAGAAAATTGATGTTTAAAACCTTTTTCATTGCAAAATTGTTCAAAAGAAGCATTTTTAAATTCATCACCATTATCGCTTCTAATTGTTTTCAAAGAATTGGGAAATTCACAATTTAAGCGAAGAACCAAACTCCGAAAGTGTCCAAAGGCCTCATCCTTGGTTGCCATTAAGAAAACCCAAGAATATCGAGAAAAGTCGTCAACAACAACCAACACATATCATTTTCCTCGACAGATTGCACTCTAGTTGGACCAACGGTGTCCATGTGTAAAAGCTGTCCGGTGCATCCGTCATCACGAAAGAATTGGTGTGTGTGAAGAAGCAACCATTTTACCATGACGACATGGTGCACAAACCAAATCACAATCCCTTTTGTGTTTAGGCAAACCACGAACAAGATCCAAACCACTTAATCGAGTTAAATGATCAAAGCCAACATGCCCAAGTCTGCGATGCCAAAACATCAAATCTTTGTTGAATTTCGCAACTAAGCATGTTACAACAGGAGAAACAGGGTTTTCAAAATCAGCTTTAAAAACTCTCCCATAACGAGAAATGTTCAAAACAGAATCATCACAAGAATCAAATATTTTACTTCCAGTTTTCTTGAACTTCAAAGTTTTCATCAACAATTTGTGAAACTGAAAGTAAATTATACGTTAAATCCTCGACCAAAGCTACCTCTTTTAATTCAAATTTGTCACTTACCTTGACGTATCCGGTAGCAAGAACGACACTTGTTGAAGCATCCCCAAAAATTATCGATTCCGTCTTGGATGCCATCTCGAGGGAGGAGAACCAATTTTTATCTCCGGTCATGTGCCACGAACAACCGGAGTCCACTATCCACACGTTCTCCTTCCTCGCCACGAAAGCCTACACAACAAAAGATGTCGAAGCCTCGATCTGGGGTTAGTCAAAAGAAATTTAGGAATCCAGATCGAGACACACGACCAACGAGATCCAATAGGCACAAATCCACGAGCAAAAATAGTTTTGGAATTTTCGAAAATTCCTTCGGGCCGATCGACCGCTGGGTAGTCTGCCGGTTTGGCCGGTGCCATCGCCGGTCGACCGAGAGTGCGACGGTCCGACCGGGTGCCACGGCCGGTCGGACCGGTGGACCAAGCTGCGTCGCCGGCCTTCCGAGGAAAGCGATTTTTGTCACTTTGATTTTGCAAAATTATTCTCTCTTTCCTTTTTCTATTTTCGTGCTAATCTGAAACAAAAACGAACAAGATGACCATCTTTACCACAAAAAGAGCAAGAAAACTTTTCTTTAGTGGCGGATGGTTTTGGAAAATTAGGTTTAGTTTCTTTTAGATAAACAGAAAGAGATGGCAAATTTCCAAAAGATTTAAAAACTATTTTCATGGTATTAGGTTTTGTTAAGATTTCATCGTTTTTAGTCATTCTTAAAACATTTGGAGGATTTTTGGTGAAATAGTCATGAGCATCAAAACCTCTTCCCTTATTGTCGCTACACACTTTAGATTTGTCCAAAATCATGTTAAGTTGTTTCTTACCGTCGAAAATTTTTGCAAAGAACTTTTCAAGTAAGAAACTTTTTTCAAGATTAACACAACTTTCACAACCAATCATGATATATTTACCTTTGTGACATTTAAAGCTAGAAGCTACCTCATCTTGTTTAACTATATCTTCCATGTGCTTAACACGAGCTAAAGCATCTTTTAATTTCAATTCATTAGCATCACAAGTTAAAACAAGGTTTAGTAGCCAAATCATGTGAATCTCTAATTTTTGAAATCTCAAGCATTAAAACCTCAGAATTTTTGCAATCATCATCATTAGGAATAAGATATTTTAATCTAGCAATTTCAGCATTCAAAGATTCAATCACAAATTCTTGTTTTTAAACATCTTTTCACATTTTTTATTCTTTGCACTTAAAACAAGAATTGCTTCCTCAAGCGAGCTTACCTCATTGTCTTCCTCTTCAGAATCTTCATCTCCACGTGTCATGAGACAAACGCCGGAGATGTTCTTGCCCTTCTCTTCTTCGCTATCGGAGTCTATGTCGCTTAGTGGTTCAAAAGTGGCATAGACTTGGCTCAACACCTTCTTGATCATCTCCTTCGAGCGCCTCCCCTTGGGCTTGTCGTCCTTCGCCTTCTCCCCGCTCTTGTCCTCCTTTTTGCTTCTCCCAAGCTTGGGGCAGTTGGAGCAGATGTGGTCCAAGGCACCGCATTCAAAGCACCAAGCTGGTCCTCCTCTTTTCCTGAACCTGACTTTGTTCATAGCTCGAGAAAGTTTGTTAGCGGCAAGAGCCAAATCCTCCTCCTCGAACTGCTCGAGTTGTTCATCGGACATGGAATTAATCAAAGCAAGAGCACTTGGAGACGATGAAGATGCAACATCAGAAGAAGTTGAAGAAGAAGAAACCAAAGCATTTGACTTGGACTCAATTTTTCGTGAAAGAATGTTTATCTCATGAGTTTTGAGTTTAGTGTAAAGAGAATCCAAAGTCAAAGTAGCCATATTGACAGATTCTTGAATTGAAGTCACTTTCATCTCCCAAATAGACATGTCAAGTCCATTCAAAAAGTGATGAGAATTCTCAGATTGTGGATAATTAGTGTCATAAGAAGAATCAACAGATCTAAGATTGCTCAAGATTTTATTAAACCTACCAAGATAGTCATCCAAAGCTTTAGCAGGTTTCATCTTAAATTTTACGTATTCCTTTTTAAAAAGGTCTCGACGAAGTTCTTTTATATTAGTAGTTCCTTGATGAAAGTTTTTCAAAGCATTCCAAATCTCGTTGGTGGTTTGAAGATGTGAAACGTGATCAAAATCCGAACGAGAAATCCCATTTAACAAATGTGAGCTTTGCAATTGTTATTAAACTCAGTTTTCAAAGCATCAGAATTAATCGCTTCGGGAATAGTATAAGGAAGAGCAACCTCTTGCCACACATCATAGTCTTGAGCCATGATGTAAGATTGCATCTTACTACACCAATAAGCAAAGTCGGTTCCATCAAAAACATGCGGCTTAGTGGAAAATTTATCCGACATGGCGAAAAACTTTAGATCGATAAAAATCCAAAGCAGAGAAACAAGGCTCTGATACCACTTGTAGGATCGAATACCCAAAGTAAAGCCAACCAGAGAGGGGGTGAATGGTTGATGTAACTCAAAAACAAGTTTTAGCGGAAATAAAACTTTACCTCTGATCTGGAGCAAGTTGGTCTGACCGAAAGTGTGCTGTCGGTCTGACCACCCTGTAGTGCCGGTCTAACCGCCTGATATACGCCGGTGTGACCGCCCGTGTAGCCAATCGCCGTGCCTTAGCCGATTCCCCGAATGCAGTCGATCACCGATGAAGCCCGGTCTGACCGCAGTCGTGCGTGCGGTCTGACCGGTGAGTTGAGTCGGTCTAACCGCCGTTTAGACCGCCGCACCGAGGAAGAAGAAAACACAAAGAATTCTCCAAGAAGATTGATCTTTATTGAATTTCTCTGTGTTTACAAAGTGCAAACAAAGCACTCCTCACAAAATCCCAAGCTAAACTTGAAACCCTAACTCGAAACTCTCTAAAACTCGATACCAAAGTGATACAAAGAGGCCACGCCTCCCCTAACTATTTATACACAAGACCCGCAGCCAAAAGCCACGAATCCAACTCATATAGAAAGTCCTAAACACCTAGGAAACCTTCCCATATAAGTACAAACTTGATATAAACCAACCGTCACAATCTCGGTCTTTCCAAAACCGAAATTCCGCTTTCCATACGCACACAATATCTCCATCGTATGCCATATGGAAACTTTACCAATTATGTGCATCAATCTCTACCCTTCAGCATCCTGCATGATCTCCATCTTGGACGTCACCTTATCTCCAAGTTGACTCCAACTCGATCACCGGCAACACTTTCCCTAGGCGTAAAGATTACCTGCACACAATTAAACAAAGAATACCATATCCGAGCACAAGCTATCTCCAACTTGACTCATTGTTAGCATAAATGAACATACACGTGCATAGGAGCAAGAAACTCCCATGTATATGCAAGGAAACAAGCCGAAACCGAAACCGAATCAAAATCGGCAACCGCCGGATCGACCCGACTACGGCCGTCGACCGCGCAGTTGCCCTGCCGGCTCGACCGCACGAACTTGACTCCGGGCTGCAGAAGCCGACAGACAAGCTCGGTCGGGCGGCCGCGGCCTGATCCAACACTATTCATTGTACGAAAATTCAACTATCTCCAGAACCACTTTGTCAATAAATCTCCAAATAACAAAACACACAAAGCAATAATCCCAGATGCCAATTGTTCGTCATCAAATGAAGAATCAAACACACTTTGATTTTACAGAGCCACGCGGTCTATGTCAACCAGTGGACCAAGAAGAAAGATGCCAAAACATGACCCGCTCCCGCCAACCCCAAAGAAAACATCGTATGACATGACTCCCAAGGAGTTGCATGAGGCCGTCCAAGCTAAGGTGAGGGCACATTTCAAGAAGAAGACTCATGAGAAGCCTCCTGAAATAGCCCCAGAGACCAAGGCCTTCTTTAAGAAGACGTATTGTACGTCATAGCCTAAACAGCAACTGCAATCGCAATCCGACTACGACAGGACGATCTGGAAGGCTGCTAGAAAGGCGCCAGCAAATGGCAAAGATGTACCGCAGCTCGGGATGCAGCCTCAGGAACCCCTTGTGTTTAGCACAACACCAAACGTTCTAGTTGACTTAAGAAAATTTATGGAATCTGCGGGAATAACGATGGACCAAGTATCTGAACGCGCACCTATCGGGAAGGCTGAGCTGGTACAAGTTCAAACTCGGGAAACCTCTTGTAAAGCCCGATCAGGTCAAGAATTTACCTATACGGATGTACCACTTCCATAAATGGTACATGCAAGAATCAAGCAAAGGTACAGAGATGATCGTGGGAAGATACTCAATGGACTATTTCTTCGATGGAGGTGAGCACTTCTTCATCCTCTTCAAGGACATATTCAACCTATACCAGCTGGATGCCCTCGACGTCTCTCTTATAGCCACGCGGGTTTTGTTAGTATTGTTCAGTTATATTTATTTCGTTCCTTAGCTCCTTGTATTTAGCTGACTAAAATTCTTTTAACTGTTGTAGAATGGCTATCCAATATTGCAACAAGAAAGAATGTATCAAATATGGATTCATGGACCCCCGAAAAATTAACACCCTAATGGTAAACCAATATCCGACGCAAACAGAGGAGAACATCTATAATATGCTGGTGTAGCAACATTTCAAGACATTTAAACTTCTGCCATACAACATAGCGTGAGTTTGCACTACCTTTCGTACCAATATCAATCCCGTGCATACATACAGTTTCATATATATGTCATCTCACGCAGTTTGCAGATTCCACTGGGCTCTTTTTGTAATTGACGTTGAGAGCTCACGGATCCATAGAAAGTATTCTATCTATCTCCTAGATGCCGTAGAGAATTGAGAACTTTCATGTCTTCCAATTCTTGTTGATAGTTGTTTGGTAATTGGTTTGTTCCGACCGCCCCCATGGGGGTGGTCCATAGGGTTCATAACTACCCCTCTTACTATGGGGCGTTTACCTAGCCAACACTTAGATCCGGCTCTACCCAAACTTTTTTGGTTCACCCCAACATTACCCAGTCTTTGACTCAATGGATAAACCAGAGTCTACGTACGCAAAGATTTTTGAAATTTTAAACAAGTAATGTCATCTTACTTGCTATTGCATATATGCGGTTCTCAGATAATTACTCGCTAGCTTTCAACTGCACGTAGGGCATGGGCACGGCTCCGTGAGACGGTTTGCGGGAATTGGAAAGAGAAGTTTTCGTGAGGATGAATTTTTCAGTGAGTAGCATGCTCCAAAGTTATATTGAAATGTATATTAAAATAGAAATGTATATTAAATTTATCATCATTTCTCCTTTAGTGCAAAACAGGCGAAGGGGACAAACTTATGCGGCTACTATGTCTGTGACTACATTCACCGCCTAGTTACCCAAGTCACAGGTCCCCAGGATCTAGATGTATGTATAACAACCATCATACATTACGTCTAAATTTCTTATTGATTTCACATATTTATTTCTCGTTTATTCGAATGACAACTTATGCATGTAAGGGAAAATCTCCCCCACACGATTTTCATATAGGCTGCTCAAGAAGAACTGATGTGATTTATCAACGAGCAGGTTATTGATCACACGAGGGGTTCTACTTTAGTTCGAGCACCATAGACCCTAGATCCACAACGTAGAAAATTTTTTGTAACATACGATATAGAACAGTAAAAGAATGTAATATATGTGTGTACATATGTGTGTACATATTTTGATAATATATGTATATATTTCCTTAATTAAGTGCATTTATATCTGTCTAAAATATATATTTATACATATATATGCATGTTGCATATATATGTTAAATATATATGTGTGTAAAATATGTATGCATATATATATATATTGCACATGTATATATATAATTAACAAGCAGCAAGGAGCAAAACTAAAAATAACATTTAGTCCTGGTTGGTAACACCAACCGGGACTAAAGATGGCGGAACCAGCCACGTGGCGCCGCCATCTTTAGTCCCGGTTGGTGTTACCAACCGGGACTAAAGTTGGATCTTTAATCCCGGTTATTTCAATCGGGACTAAAGATGCCGATCTTTAGTCCCGCTTTCGTTGTCCCTAGTTTTATAACCAGGACAAAAGGGGGTTACAAACCAGGACAATTATGGGTTTCTCCAGCAGTGCTACTTCTCCCTATCCCGGAATCTGTCAAAGACGAACAACTCCAGTCAACCCACCCCTTGATTTCTAATTTTTTTTAAAAAAACCCTTGATTTCTTCCCACCGGCGCCGGCGTCAGCCAAGGCGAGGACCATGGAGGATGTCAGGTCTGTCTAGGGTTGTCAACGAGCCCTGCCTAAGCTCAAGCCGAGCCTATGAAACCTTCGAGCTTTTAGGCAGGCTCGGTTTGATCGATCAAGCTTGAGCTCGACTATCGAGCTTGGTTTGTAGATAGAACTATATATATATATATATATATATATATATATATATCAAGGATAATCTCTTAAAAGAACAATTGATTTCTAGTTCATCATATTAATAGAAGAGAAAAAATAAAATAAATATATGATGCTAACACAAGATACTTCATTATATGTGTCAGTATCAAGGATGAGACATACCTTTTATACATGGGTTAATGAAATACGACAATACCATATATCTGATAGTACACGAGAATGCATCATTTAAATAAGGAGATATGACTAATAAAGAGGGAAATTACTTCTTGGAACAAAAGGTGTTAGAGTCATAGTCGGGGAAGATAAGGTTTTCTTATGTCTGTATTCTGTTCTATCTTTTCGAGTTCTATTTGGAGAGGAAGGATGTCTTTGCTATATATACCAGGCCCCTGCGTTTAGGGATAGGCATCGAGTTACAAGCCATAGCCAAAGCCATGTCTAGAAGCAATGCGAAGGAAATTAACATTTTATTTGCCAAATAGGTATTGTCGGGCTGATTCTGATAACCTCTAGTCAGCAGATTCATCTAGTTGTTCTATTCCCCATTGTACTCTGAGCGATGCTCCCATCCATAATACATATAAACTTGAGTAGGGTTGTTACTCTTTTTGAGGGCCCAAACCAATATAAATCTTTGTCCCCTATTTGCTTGGTCCTATTCTCGCGCATAGCCTAGTTCCAATGATCCCCACACTATACAAATATCGTGGTTGGCATATAGCCCGTCGACAGTATGGGATACATACAGATAGCATATTTGATACCTTAATTTATTAAATAAATAATAAAAATAATATAGTGCTAGGTTCTTTGGAAACTCGAGCTCGACTCGACAAAGCTCGTGAGCTTTGGGAGAGGCTCGGGCTCGGCTCATCTAGAGCTCGAGTTGAGCTCGAATTGATCCTAGGATGAGTCAAACTCGAGCAGCTTGCGAGCTTCGAGAGCTCGGTCCCTGTCAAGGCTGTGATGGATTTTTTTTACATTTTAGCCCTTTTGAAAACTTATTTTGTAAATAAACCTTAGAAAAAAATTCAAAATAGACCCTTTTCTTGGTGCCAGGGTCATTAGATTGACACCCTCACTCCCCTGCAGAAACTAAGTTATAGATGATGTGAAGTGGGTCGATGGCAATGACATCAGTGCCGAAAAGTTATGGTAGACACACACCGAATTCTAAGTAAATTACTCTCACTTAACTAAGTTGTGTTGACTTGTAAGTAAATCACTCTCACTTAATTTACCTGTAAGTAAATCGCTCCCACAACCTGGTCCTGCACACGCAACACAAGCGTCGCATGATAATGTCGCTAAGGACCTTATAGTCGGTGTTATTTTTGTTGACCCCTCTACATCTTGGCTTCTAGAATAAGGTCTTCGATGCGAGTGTTATTGTTGTCGACCCCTCTACATCTTAGTTTCTAAGATTGAGGGTGTCAATGTCAACGTCATTAACGTTTACATGTCGGACCTTGGCGTCTGGGAGGCTTCTTCTGGGTTGTGAGGACGAAGGCGAAAGGAATAAGTTCACTTTAGGTTATTCAATTTGTTTTTTTACCTAAAAAATGGGGGGGGGAGGTCCCCACAGTTATGAGCAAAATTTAGAATTAAAGGGGAAAGGAGTTAAGGGTTTAGGATACAACCTTTTGGGCATAGGCGAAGATGACTAGACAACAAAGCTGAACTCAGAAAAAAAGAAAGGAAACACAACTAATTAAGCACAAAAAGAGGATTTGTCCTCATTTTTTAGTCTAAGGATCTGAAGAGTGCACTGATGCTTGAAGTTTCTTTTCCAGAGCGCTAGGCTCGGGGTCGCTCTATGAAAAACTTTGTTGTTCCTCAGCTTCCAAAGTTCCCAAGCTGCCAGAAGTGCTATCTCAGAAATACATGGCGTTGGGGATGTAGAGACCATCTGGGTCATTCTATCCATTATGCTATTATCCCACTGGATTTGCAAGGCAGACTAGCACTGCCTAGCAAATGGGCATAAGAAGAAGAGGTGATCAGCAGTTTCTTCCTCCGTTGAGTCGCACATGATACAGAGGCTGTCATCTTGAATGTTTATATGCCTTCTTTGGAGCATCGATTTTGTGTTTAGCCTATCCATCAGCAATAGCCATACAAATAATTTGATTCTCGGCATGCATTTGGATTTCCACAGCAGCTGGAAGATCTTGTGACTTTCGAAGGTGTTGAAGATGTGGTTGTAGAAGCACCTTGAGGTGTATTTGTTTCCCCAGATCGGGGACCAGCTGTTAAGAGATTCCTCTTCATAGGACAGTTCCTGCAATAGTTGTTGCAGCGAGTCTAATTCCTGGTAAGCTTGATCAGAAAGGGGTAGATGAAAGATTGTGTCCATGTCCTCCGCCCGCATAATCTCAGCTACCGAAGCATTTGTTTTCTTGGCAAAGGATGCAAGATGAGGATAATTGACTAAAATATTCAGATTGTTCCAGTTATCTAGCCAAAAGCTCACCGAGTTCCCTCTTCCAATCTGACAGGTGGCAACCATTCTGAAAAGGTCATTTAGCCGAGAGATGTCTTTCCACCAAAAGGAACCTGTTTCCCTGTAGTGATGTGGGACCTTGGCCGAATAATATTTAAACCAAATAAGGTTGACCCATGGGATGTCTTCCTGATTATAGAATTTCGAGAGCTGCTTGATGAGGAAAGCATCATTCTGCAATCTCAGATTGATCACCCCTAGACCACCCTTGAGTTTTGGTCTTGTTACTAAATTCCACACTGCCAGGTTGCCCCCTTCTTTTCCACACTATTGTCCCTCCAAAGGCATTGCTTTCTTGCTGTCAATAGCTTCAATGATACCTTTCGGGATTTTTAAGGTGCACATGGCATAAGTTATTATTGGTGTTATTGCCGAATTGATCATCACCAATCTTCCCGAGTAGGATAGCCAAGTCGCACACGCTGAGAGCTTCCTTTCTATTTTATCGAACATGGGCACAAGATCTTCTATCTTCGGTTTTGTTGTCCCCATAGGTAAGCCTAGATAGGTGAAAGGCAAGGAACCCACATCACAGCCGAAAGTATGTGCTAGGTGGTTTAATTTGTCAGCGCTGATATTGATTGGGTACATGCTTGATTTCCTGTAGTTAACCTTCAGGCCAGTTGCCGTTTGAATACTACTTAGGAGGTTTTTGAGAAAGAAGATCTCCCGAGCATCTGCTTGAAGAATGATGATGGTATCTTCTGTATATTGTACCACTAGGAAGTCCTCGTTTGGTTACGCAATTGGCAGATGGAGAAAGCCTTCTTGTCTAGCTTTATTGATCAGGACTTGGATCATCTCAGCTTCTAGTACAAAAAGTAGAGGGGAAAGGGGATCCCCTTGTCTCACGCCTCTCCTGCATCTAAAAGTTTTCCCAGGGACACCATTAAGAAGCACCGAAGAGGATCCTGAGGAGAGGATCTCCTTAATCCACTCCATCCATTTATTTGGGAAACCAAGGCTCTGCATCATCAAGAGGATAGCCGAGTGTTCAATGGTATCAAAGGCCTTTTCAAAGTCTAACTTCAAAATAACCACCTCTCTTCGGGAGAGATGGCATTGATGTATATATTCATATGCCCAGGCAAGGCAGTCTTGAATTGTTCTAGACCGAATGAAGCCATATTGATTTTGATGGATCATTGTGCGGATGACCCCTTGTAACCTATCAGCCAAAACTTTAGTTATTATTTTCAAAGAGGAGTTTACTAGGGAAATAGGCCTGAAATCATTGATTGTTTTGGGGTTGTCTTTCTTGGGGATCAGGGTGGTGAAAGAGGTGTTGATTGGTTGTAAGCTGGCTTGCCCTTGTTGGAAAGAGTCACAAAGGCAATAAAAATCTTCTTTGATACTTGGCCAACATTTTTTAGAAAAGAGTCCATTGAAACCATCCGGCCCCTGGGCATCCTTTTAACAACTGCATCAATTTCTTCATGCGTGATTGGGTGAGCCAGTGAGTCCAGGCCCTCCCTAGGGATGATTAGGCTTGAGAGGTCAAAAACCATGTCTGGATTGGAAGAGGAGCCCAACCTATCCTTAAAGGAAGACCAAAGAAAAGCAGTCTTCCCTGCATGATCTTGAATCCAACTCCCTTGATCATCCTTAATCTGTGAGATTGTATTTCTTCGATAGGCGATGGTGGCCATGCTGTGAAAGAATTTAGTGCATTCATCCCCAAGCTTTACCCTGTTCACCTTGTATATGTTCTTCCAGTAGATGTTTTTATAGTGGAGCCAATGCTGAAGCTTTTTCTTCACTATTTTCCTTAGATTGGCTTCAGTGCTAAAAAGACATCTTCTTTCTTCTAGGGAATCAAGGAAGCCAATCACAGTGTTACAGTTCTCTATAAGGACTCTGAGGATGGAAATGTTTTTGCTCCAATTTTTTAATCCTGCTCTTAGAGTTTTAAACTTCCTTGCAATATTTTTAGCTGCATCTCCCTGTACTATAGTAGTAGACCAGCAACCGGTTACTATATCCAAGAAATTGGGTTGTTCTGCCCAATAATTTTCAAAACGGAAAATGGTTGCCTTGGGGATTTTTGTGCCAATTAGGATCTTACATGGGACATGATCTGAAGTGGTCCTGGCCAAAGGAATCACTCTGGTATCCGAGAAATCTGTCGTCCAATTTGTGGAAGAAAAGAACCAATCTAGTTGTTCTAGGAGAGGATCTGTTTGCATATTACTCCATGTGAAGGCCCGACCCTTAATTGGAAGTTCAATTAAGCCCAGGTGTTCAATGGCCTCATTGAAAGTGAAGGTATCCAGAATGTTCCCTCCCGGCTTGTTTCTGTTGGAAAGAGAACGATATAAGTTGAAATCACCCAAAAAAAGCCAATCATCCACCTCCTCGATCTCATGGTTCCTAAACCAAGTCATGAACTCTGAACGGAGTGGTTCTTCACAGGGTCCATAGACTACTGTTAATTTCCAAGTTATCGGAGCTTGGAGGGAGGTTAGGGCGACTGAGATACCAAAGCTTTGCTTGTCGAAGACCATGCCCGAGAAGATATTACTTTTCCAAAAAAACCAAAATACCTCCCGAGGCCCCCACTGAAGGAATGAAGTCAAAGCAGTCAAAGCTCTTTGGAGCTAATTTCTTGATGTAACTTTTGTAAAAAACTTCCCTTTTAGTTTCCTAGATGCAAACAACCGAGTAGGCACTTTCATCAATTTTACTGATTGTCTCCCACTTTTCTAGGGCATTAATTCCTCTGATATTCCAACAAAGAATAATCCAATCGCGATTGATCATCATAACAGAAGAACCTCAAAGCGATAAGGGCCTGAGTGGCATAGCAAAACAGGCATCCGAAGATTTCCTTCCCAGAAGAAAACCATAATCACAGACGACATGTAGATAAAGGGGGCGAGGATATACAGCACCGAAAACAACCAGCTTAAGTCAGTCCCATAGCAGGGGCAAAAGATAGGGTCCCACAGGCCAAAAGAGGCCTCAGTTATATTACAAAAGGGATCAAAATAGTCTGAACCGGCACCTAAAGACAGAACATAGCAGAAATGTTAAAGCAGGATATTAGATTTGGTCGGATGGCAGAGAGGAGTGCAGATCATGAGCATCATCATTGTTATCATATGGGTTTTGCATCAGCACGTCTTCGGAGATCTCACTAAAAGCTGCTCCACAATCAATTCCCCATCCTTGTAGCACTGAGAGCTGCACTGGCCCCTCCTTTCCAGTGTTCTCATCAATTTGAACCACTGCAATTTTGCGCTTCTTGGATGGATTCGCATCAAGCTTAACTATTGGACAGAAAAAGCCATTGGAATTAACATGACGTCTTGAGCTTCGTCTCACACAATTTTGCATTAATAGAGTTTGATTGTTACTAATTGAAACTTTGGAAAGGACGGCTAGAGATTTTGTACCCGGTGGAAGTTTGTTCTTCTTCACCGATTGGGAGGTGGTGCAAGCCGAATCATCTGTAGCTTGGGTGTGGGGTGCAACCGTGTGCACGGTGGCCACCTCCTTGGCCATGCGTCCTTCTCTGATAGCTTTGTCCACCACGGGCCAAAGTCTGAGGGCAATGGCGTATTTCACTGGGCCCCAGGGAACAATCTCCAACCCATGTGCTCGCTTTGCCGGCAAGCTATCCCTCCAATTAAGCAGGCTCACATCAAGGCGCACCGGGTTTCTGGAAGATTCCCCGATTTTGAAGGTGGTGTTGGGGATTTCCCTCCTTCCATGAAAGGCTAAGTCTGCACACCTTGCCCTAGCATCTTCAAAGCAAGCCTGATTTTCATTCAAAGCCGTGGAAGTAGTCTCATTGGAGGAGGAATTGTCCTGTTCCCCTTCACCATTCAAGTCTTTGATGAGGTCTTCAAGTGGTATATCAGGGCGCTGAGCGCATAGGTAGCACATCGAGGAGGAGGAGTGATCAATGTTCATATAATGCTGAGGGATGTGAGGGTGCTCTGGGATCTGGGGGTCCCAAGCTGGCCAGTTGTCATCGTTCTGACCATCAGCTTCCATGTCCTGATCCGCCTGCTGCTCATTAATTCCCGGTTGTTGTTGATGTTCAAACTGATGTTGGTGCCATTGCTGCTGCTCCTGTTGGTTCCCTTCTTGGTGGGGATCGCCCCCAATAACAACCCAGGTGGTCACCCCCACCTTGTTGTTAGTGCTGCCACTCGGGGACCGGTAGCACTGGACCGGGCAGAAAAGGATCCTGAGGGAAATGAGGCTATCCACCATGGGGGACCGGATCTTCATCTGCAGGGAACTGATCGGGGAACTGGCCGTTGAGGATATAAACTGGGACTGTCCAAGATCTGCCAGTCCCATCGAAGAGAGAGCCCACCGAAACCACAATGCTGCGCAGGACTCTATATGGACTCAGAATTAGCATTCTTGCTAAGATCCTGGATCGGTTAGCATCCTTGTACCAATCTAGCAGCCGACCAAAGGAGGCAACCGCTGCCTAGAAGAAGGTGTCGTTCTGGTAGTCCAGGGGAAAAGCAAGCATCATAATCCAAAGCCTCCTGTAGGTACAGGACCTTGTGTTTATTCCCTCGTCATGGCACACTACACGGATGATGAGGTTTTGGCCCGGGAAGAAAGTGGAGTTTCGGACCAACCTTTTTCGCTGAACCACCGACCTGAGCTCTGAAGGGTTACGCGGAGGCTACGCTAGCCGAAAACAAAAACTTTTCTACCGCGCAAACCAGGAACACTTGCAAGTAAGGGCCAATAGATCGTTAGCGATTGGAGTAAGCAGCGGAAATAGCCAATCAGGGCTATCCGATCTGAAACTATGTAGCCGATTCCCGCAAGCCGACAGCCGATACCGACGACAGCCGATTCGCCAATCAGCTGATCCGCCGAGTCGTCCGGTCACGTTCTCGCGCCTCGCTCCGATGCGCTCGACCGCAGCCGATTCCTCCACAGTCGATTCGTAGCCGATCAACAGCGCGCAACGTAGCAGCGCCTCTACCGGTATCCACACGTCCGGGGACAGAACGCCGAACACCCGTGTGCTAGCACGCGATGCAAGGCTAGGGTTTGGCTCGAAGGTGGGGAGGGTTTCCGTGGAGATTGATCTCGTCGACTTCTAAAGCCGCGTGTGATCAGATTGATTTCGGCGCAATGCAAATCAATTGACGTCAATCAGCTCTCCACCCCTCACCCCTTTATATAGAGTTGGCCGACTGGGATTAGTGGCCGATCAGGACTCTATTTTAAATCGGATCTATCCGAATCTCATAGAGTCGGTCGCCCATACGTCGTAAGCCCATAGGACTCTATCCGATCGGATCCCTATCGATCCAACCGTATTCGAGTCCAACTCGAATACCGTTCTTATCCCCTTAAGCGTGCGACCCGTAGGTTCAGGTATACTTGGTTTCGGCTATAGTCTAACTTAGCCGACCGTCCTCAAGTCCAACTCGCGGCATGTCAACGGTGGCGCCTAGCAGCACATATGGACACCATAGTATACAAGAATATAATATCGGCTCGAACTCGTAATGTGTACACAAATCCCTTTGCCTCACGATACCAATTAAGCTATAGGCAAGATGTGTGCCATCCCTTCAATAGCTTAACCATTCACTCGAACCGTATTGGATTATCTGTCTATTGATTGACTCCTCAATCAACTTAGCATGGCCATGCATTTCCATAATCCATTACCTCGAGGGGCCCAGAGATATCTCTCCAAAGGAGGGGCAAATTCCATCTTGATCACTCACATTCCACTCCATATTTCATAGCAAACACGAAAACTTTTATAACTACCCGATTACGGAATAGCGTATGGTAGTCCCAAAGTAGGCTACTACACATGTTGGAATCCATGGTGATCTCGGGTCTAAGGACTTTGTACCAACACTACCCGAGACCAACTAATAGCACATTAATTTCTGTAGTGTCTCATGGTGGGTCTATCCAACAATGTGTTCTCCAACACATGTGTCCATGTTTATTGATTTGGTATCTCCATACCCATGATCTATGAGACATGATCATCAATCAATAAACATGCCGATCTTAGAATCATATTTGTTCCAATAATATGATATATGATCAGGGATCATTTAGAAATAGATTCATACATATAGAGTCTCATAAATAAGTCACGTACTTATTGATCAATACAAGATGTCTATTTCATGGAACTGAATAACACTTTATTTATAAATACATAAACATTTGACATGATATCCAACATCTCCATGTTGCCTCTAGGGCATATCACTAACAATCTCCCACTTGCACTAGAGTCAATCATGTAAGTATCTAATACCCATTGCTCTTGTGTGTGCCTCATGTTTCGGCTGAGGGAGAGGTTTTGTCAGCGGATCGGCTATGTTGAGATCCGTGTGCACTTTGCATATCTTGACATCACCTCTGTCCACTATCTCGCGGATGAGATGATATCGCCGAAGTATGTGTTTGGACTTCTGATGTGACCTCGGCTCCTTGGCTTGTGCAATGGCTCCACTATTATCACAATAAAGAGACATTGGACCAGTCGCACTAGTCATCACACCAAGCTCGAAATGAATTTCTTGATCCAAACAGCCTCCTTTGCGGCTCCGACGGCAATGTACTCGGCCTCCGTTGTAGAATCGCAACGGTATCCCGCTTGGAACTCTTCCAGTGACGCGCCTCCGTTCGGGCGAACACGAACCCGCAGATTACGATCTATAATCATCCTTGTCTGTTTGGAAGCTAGCATCGTGTAACCACTTACAACGAGCTCTTCTTCACCTCCATAGACTAGGAACATATCCTTAGTTCTTCTCAAGTACTTAAAGATATTCTTTACGGCAGTCCAGTGACCTTCACCTGGATCGGCGGTATTTGCTCGTAGCACTCAAAGCGTACAAGACATCTAAACGTGTACAAAGCATGGCATACATGATGGATCCAATTGCCGAAGCATATGGAACCATACCCATCTTATTTCGCTCATCATGTGCCTTAGGACACTTTGTTTCTTGCTAAGATTAATGCCATGTGACATGGGCAAGAAACCTTTCTTGGAATCATGCATGTTGAACTTTTCAACACCTTGTCAATGTATGTACTTTGGCTTAATCCAATTAGCCTCTCGGATCTATCTCTATAGATCCGAATGCTCAATATGTATGCTGCCTCCCTAAGTCTTTCATGGAAAAACTATTTTTCAATGAGGACTTGACGGATTCTAGCATAGGGATATCATTTCCAATCAACAATATGTCATCCACATATAAGATTAGAAATACAATTGCGCTCCCATTGACCTTTTTGTAAACACAGCCTCTTCTTCGTTTTTGATGAAACCAAACCCTTTTATTACTTCATCAAAACGAATATTCCAACTCCGAGATGCTTGCATAAATGGATTTCGTAGCTTGCATATCTTTCTAGGCGATTGTGGATCGACAAAACCCCGAGGTTGTATCATGTATACATCCTCGCTTAGGTTTCCATTTAGGAAAGTTGTTTTGACATCCATCTGCCATATCTCATAATCGAAATATGCAGCAATAGCTAGGATAATCCGAATAGATTTAAGCATTGCGACGGGCGAGAAGGTTTCATCATAATCAATTCCTTGAATCTGTTTAAAACCTTTCGCCACCAATTGCGCCTTATAGATGTGAACATTTTCATCCATATCGTCCTTTTTCTTAAAAACCCATTTACACTCAATGGTTTTGACACCATCAGTGGATCAACCAAGTTCCAAACTTGATTGTCGTACATGGATTCTATTTCGGATTTCATGGCTCCAAGCCACTTGTTGGAATCGGGTCCCACCATCGCTTTCTCATAGGTCTTAGGCTCATCGTTGTCCAACAACAATATATCACGTTGTTCCGCACTGTGTACTGTCGGGCGCACGACGTGATCTTTCAAACCTCCGTGGGGCTGGTGTATCTACAACGGTGGCGCAACACTTTGCTCCTCCTGTTGTGGTTCTGTGGTCGCTGAAACATTTTTGGTGTTTCTTGAACTTCTTCAAGATGCACCCTGCTCCCACTAACCCTTCTTGAAAGAAACTCTTTCTCCAAGAAGACACCGTGTCGGGCGACAAACACTTTGCCTTGTTCCCGATTATAAAAGTAATATCCCTTAGTTTCCTTAGGATATCCCACAAAGAAGCACTTGTCGATTTGGGTGTGAGCTTGTCGACCAAACGTTTTACATAAGCTTCGCACCCCTAAATTTTGAGAAAAGACAAACTAGGGGTTGCCCTGTTTATATCTCATATGGTGTCTTTTCAAGCGACTTAGATGAAACTCTATTTAGTGTGAGCGCAGTGTTTCAAGAGCATATCCCCGGAAGGATAACGGAAGATCACTTTGGCTCATCATCGACCGCACCATGTCCAACAAGGTGCGATTTCTCCGTTCGGACACTCCGTTCCATTGTGGAGTTCTGGCGGAGTCAAGCGTGGAACAATTCCACAATCTTTCGAGATGATTACCAAACTCTTGGATCAAGTATTCCCTCCACGATCGATCGTAGAAACTTGATTGTTTTCCCTAAATGATTCGTACTTCATTCTGGAATTCTTTGAACTTTTCAAAGGATTCGGACTTATGCCTCATTAAGTAGATATAACCATATCTACTAAAGTCATCGGTAAAGGTAATGAAGTCGATAACCACCTCGGCCGTTGAGCTCATTGGTCCACATACATCGGTATGTACAAGTGCCAACAAGTCACTTGCTCTTTCACCGTGTCCCGTGAAAGGTGCCTTTGTCATCTTACCAAGTAAACAAGACTCACATGTCTCAAATGATTCAAAATCAAAAGAGTGAAGCAGTCCATCCTTATGGAGCTTCTCGATGCGTTTCTTATTTATATGGCCTAAGCGACAATGCCGGATAAACGTGGGGTTTGTATCATTAGAGAGTTACCTTTCGTATTAATGTTATAGATGGGAGACACTTCAAGATTCAAAACGTATAATCCATTCACCAATGGAGCATGAAAATAGAACATATCTTTTTGAGATATATTGAACAACCATTATTCATTGATCTAAAATCATATCCTTCCGCTTGCAAACATGAAGCGGAAATAACGTTTTGACATAGTATTGGAACACAATAACAATTATTTAATTCCAAAACTAATCCTGTAGGTAGATGAAGTGGTACTATGCCGACAGCAACGTAGCAACGCTTGCTCCATTGCCGACGCGCGGGTTCACCTCGTCGCTTCTTAAGCCTCTACTTCTTCTCATTTCCGCAACGATTTGCAAATATGAGCTACGATCCGGTATCAAATACCGAAGAGTCGGTAGGTGAAGTAGCAAGATTAATGTCTATAACATTAATACCGAGCGTAAGTCGTACTTTGCTTCTTTTTGAGATCCTCCATGTACTTCTTGCGGTTCCTTTTCCAGTGGTCTGTCTCCTTGCAATAGAAGCAAACGGCATCGATGCCGCCGACCCCTTCTTGCCCTTCTTTGCATTAGAGGCACTCGCGATCTCATCGGGAGTTAACTTCCTCTTGGTGCAAAGTTTCTTGACGCGGTTTGCGCTTAGCCTTCGCATCATCATCACATGATGACCGTTTTTCGGATACTCTCCTCATTGTCTTGAGCATCCCATGCAATTCAACCAAGGTTCTATCCATATTGTTCATGTGATAATTTAATATGAATGGCTCGAAGCTCGGAGGGAGCGACTGGAGAATCACATCAGTAGCCAACTCTTGGCTAACGGGAAAACCTAGTTTTTCCAAACTCTCAATGTAGCCAATCATTTTTATCACATGCGGACGATGGGATTTCCCTCAACAAGCTCGCACGCAAACAAGGACTTTGAGATGTTGAACCTCTCGGCTGAGCTTGGTTCTCAAACATGCCACGCAGTCCCCGAATAATAGTGTGAGCATCGTTGCTCTCATATTGCTTCGAAGCTCGGGGGACATTGTAGCAAGCATGAGAGACGCTTATATCTAGGGCATCATTAGTGTGCTTCTCGTAAGCCCTCCGTGCGGTTGCGGTGGCATTATTAGGCAAATCCTCGGGATAGGGTACTTCAAGAACGTACTCCTTACGCTCTTGCTTGAGAACAATTCTCAAGTTGCGATACCAATCCATAAAGTTTGTTCCATTTAATTTTTTTTCAAGAATAGATCACAAATTAAAGGTACTGGGTGTAGTATTAGCCGCCATTTATTCTACAACAGAAAAGCAAAGTTTAGCACAATGTTTATGCTATGTCTATTGTTAAACAATTTAACATTAGACTCCCGTTACGTATTTTACACCTTCCCTCTAGGTTACGTATTGGGTCAAGATCCACATGTTAATTAATTCTCTAGTGAGCTTTGGCATTCGCTAGAAAATTAATAACATCGGTAAGCAACTCCTTGCTAATCACATCTCTATGTGACTCTTGCTGTTGGTGTGGCATCTCCATGCCCCGGTGCCAACCTATGCCCCAAGGCCCAAAACTGTTTTGATAGCCTTGTTAAGTAAACCAAATGCTCCTGCGTATATGTCCGACATATACCCCTCGTATTATGATAGAGAATGGCACTCGCTTTGGCGGACCCACCATTGACGAGCATAACGGTGACGGGTGTAACATTTGGAAGGGCATCATTACTACTTAATTTTGCGAGGGATGCTATCCTATCAAACAAACATATCACATATGAAAGCAAGTAGAATAGCATATAATGAAATAGTATGGCCCCCTTCACATGGTGATCTCTATCTCCATGCTGCGCCGAGGATCTCCATCTTCGGCACCATCTTCCAATGTGCATGATGCTTGATTTCTTCAAACTAAGCTACTACTATAGAAGATCTAATTGAAGATTACATCGACTCGTAGGTCGTGAAAGAATATTACAAGCATTGCACGTATGAAAGAATATTACAGGGGATTGCACATATGAAAGAATATTACATGCATCACATGCATCTCATACATACAATAGGGCCATACCATCTCAAAGCATTCTCTGCAAAAACAAGTTAGTCGTAGAAAACGTTTTCTACCTATCGCAGAGAAACGGCATCAAGATGACCTATAAGGGGGGCGCACACGGCGGTCCCGCTAGCCGGTTAGCGGGCGGGGGTCGAGGGGGAAGCCGCCCCCTCGCGGGCTTCTGAGCAGCGCCCGGAACACCACACGAAATTCATAGATCCAATCTATGAATTCGCTTACGGAAACCATGTCGGCATAATCATATTATGACGTCCCGATACACTATCAAGGGAGATGGTTTGAGTAGGCGTGAGGCAACAAACAAGATCAGACTACGAGATAGCTTCGGCATAATCACATTATACCGTTCCGATACACTATCAAGGAACGCTATCTCGAAGCCGACTCAAACCGAGTTCTATGGATATTGCTTCGACGTAATCACATTACGCCGTTCGGATACACTATCAAGGAACGCAATTAAAATGAACTCTCCTCAACAGATCCCGTAAAACCGATTGATCTAATCAACCCGGGCGCAAAACTTGTTCTAGATCCAATCTAAAACCCGAACTAAGCAAGATTAGCTCTGATACCACTGAAGGGTTACGCGGAGGCTACGCTAGCCGAAAACAAAACCTTTTCTACCGCGCAAACCAGGAACACTTGCAAGTAAGGGCCGATAGATCGTTACCGATTGGAGTAAGCAGCGAAAACAGCCAATCAGGGCTATCCGATCTGGAACTGTGTAGCCGATTCCCGCAAGCCGACAACCGATACCCGGGGACAGCCGATTTGCCAATCAGCCGATCCGAGTCGTCCGGTCACGTTCTCGCGCCTCGCTCCGATGCGCTCGACCGCAGCCGATTCCTCCACGGCCGATTCGTAGCCGATCACAGCGGCGCGCAACGTAGCGCGCCTCTACCGGTATCCACACGTCCGGGGACGAACGCCGAACACCCGTGTGCTAGCACGCGATGCAAGGCTAGGGTTTGGCTCGAAGGTGGGGAGGGTTTCCGTGGAGATTGATCTCGTCGACTTCTAAAGCCGCGTGTGATCGATTGATTTCGGCGCAATGCAAATCAATTGATGTCAATCAGCTCTCCACCCTCACCCCTTTATATAGAGTTGGCCGACCGGGATTAGTGGCCGATCAGGACTCTATTTCAAATCGAATCCTATCCAAATCTCATAGAGTCGGCCGCCCATACGCCGTAAGCCCATAGGACTCTATCCGATCGGATCCCTATCCGATCCGGCCGTATTCGAGTCCAACTCGAATACCGTTCTTATCCCCTTAAGCGTGCGACCCGTAGGTTCAGGTATACTTGGTTTCGGCTATAGTCTAACTTAGCCGACCGTCGGCTCAAGTCCAACTCGGCCAGCACATCAACACGGCACCTAGCAGCACATATTGACACCATAGTATACAAGAATATAATATCGGCTCGAACCTGTAATGTGTACACAAATCCCTTTGCCTCACGATACCAATTAAGCTATAGGCAAGATGTGTGCCATCCCTTCAATAGCTTAACCATTCACTCGAACCGTATTGGATTATCCGTCGTTGATTGACTCCTCAATCAACTTAGCATGGCCATGCATTTCTATAATCCATTACCTCGAGGGGCCCAGAGATATCCTTTCCAAAGGAGGGGCAAATTCCATCTTGATCACTCACATCCCACTCCATGTTTCATAGCAAACCCGAAAACTACCTTTATAACTAACTAGTTACGGAATAGCGTTTGGTAGTCCCAAAGTAGACTACTACACATGTTGGAATCCATGGTGATCTCGGGTCTAAGGACTTTGTACCAACACTACCCGAGACCAACTAATGACACATTAATTCCTGTAGTGTCTCATGGTGGGTCTATCCAACAATGTGTTCTCCAACACATGTGTCCATGTTTATTGATTTGGTATCTCCATACCCATGATCTATGAGACATGATCATCAATCAATAAACATGCCGATCTTAGAATCATATTAGTTTCAAAAATATGATATATGATCGGGATCATTTAGAAATAGATTCATACATATAGAGTCTCATAAATAAGTCACGTACTTATTGATCAATACAAGATGTCTATTTCATGGAACTGAATAACACTTTATTCATAAATACATAAACATTTGACGTGATATCCAACATATCCATGTTGCCTCTAGAGCATATCACTAACATGATCAGCCCCAGACCAAGGGACGAGAGGTGCGTGTCCACAATGCGAACTTGCTGGTCCTCCTCCAGGAAGTTGGAAACGTTGGTGAGGGCCTGACACAGGAGATTGTGATCTTGGGGCATTGGTTCCAGAGAAACAATGGCGCATTCCTCATGGCCTCGTGGCGGTTCACCTCCCAAGGCCACCCTGGTTCTTGCCGGCCGCTCCCATACCTGTTCCACGTGAAGGCCGCCAATAAGAAAGGGAGTTTGATTCACCGAAAAGTTTCCCATGGCAGTGGAGGGATTGGAGGAACTGGTGCAAAGAGGCTGCGGGCTGGGAGTGCAAGATTGAGATTTTGGGGGAGAAGTAGTCGGCTTAGTGCAAGCAACCTGGGGAGCAGACTGGAACGACAAAGGATATGAATCCGGTGGTTGCTGATCGTGGGCATGGTGGTGGAGGTGGGAGACCGATGGTTTCCAAGAGGCCACTTTGGGACTCCAGGCTAGACGAGGGGAAGTACGGGTCAGCCCAGAGAGACTGTTTCGCGCGTGACAAAATTTTGGTTGCCAGGTAAGCGCGAGACTTTGGTTGTGTGTGACAAGCAATGCGAAACAGTGTGCCCAACAAGGTTGCACCGGGTGCACCGAGTCTGTCCCGGGCAATTAAAGCCGATGTGACCCGGCGAGAGACAAGTGCTGCACGGTTTTGAAACCAGAGGAACAAATGTTGGAGAACGTGCAGTCTGAGATTTGGAAATCTTCTGCGTGCAGCCCATACTGTTGGCAATTAATGCAGAACTAGGCAGGAGAACATCCGACCGTTTCAAGCAAAGGCCGAAGAACACGATCAGAAGGTTGCAAGCCCTGGTTTGAGCGGGAAGAAAAATTTACAAAAATGAGTTTACCAGGGAACAAGCAAGAAGAAGGATCAATGCAAACATTAAAGGAGCCAAAAGATAAAGAATTTTTCAACCCAGCTGCCTTGTAGGGGGATCTGACAATCGGTTTAGCAAAAGAGACCTTCTTAGAGATCATCCTTCTTAGAGATCTTGTAAGCTAGTTTTTTAGACCTCTTAGAGACCACCTTGATCCATTCTTTTTCCTGCTCAATTTCCAAGAGACGCTTCTCCCTCTCCCAGTGGGGGGTACATAGCTCCAAAGATAAAAATAACAATCAAAGCAATCCGTGATAACCCGACGAAGTTTGTAAACATGAAGGCCCACTTGCTTAGAAAAAACTGAGAAGCGAAAATGATTGTTGCTTAAGAAGCAGACATGAAAGTTTTCAGCCTTGCCACCCAGACAAGCTTGAAGAGCTAGGGCAACAGAATCCTCGGACAGACGAAAGAGATGGCGACGAAAAGTGACCAGCAGGAAGAAAGAACCCAAAACAGAAGCCGAAGGGTGATGCACGGGTGACCTGAAAAGATGACGAACTTCTTCCTAGAAAGCCAAGCCTTTGTCAAAATCCATCTTGTTGGCGATATCCAAGGCGGACCCCATGATCGAAGACTTCGCCAACCACAGTCAGAAGAGAAACTCATCATGAATTAGAGTGGCAGGAAATCGGGGGAGGAGGAAGCAGAGAGAGCTCGGCAGTGGGGCGTGGGGGGCGACATCCTTTAGACTGGTTTTTCAATTTGTTATTGAGTCTAAAGTTCGTAATACGAAGTATAGCCTATTCTTCAATTCACAGTACCGTATCAACTTTAGTTCTTCGACAGTGACCGGTTTTAGCTGACGTGGCGAATGGAACCCACGTCGGCCTCATATGTCAGCTCACCGACGGTGACGTTGATGCCGTGGACAGCAGCAGGCGAAAAGTCCGAGCGAGGACGTCAGGTGTGAAGGCACGGAAGACGAGGAAGATGTAGTACCAGTTGGGGTGCTTCACGTGCCGACGACCACCATCTGCACGTACGCCTCCACTTGGCCGCCGGTGAGCGGCACCTAATTGGATATGATAATTAGTACTCCCATTAATCGACGAGTAGCACGTGTTTGATTTGTAATACTTCTAGTTTTTTTCCTTTCGCTCCTCTTTCCATTGCATCTCTGTGCCCTCCTCGAACATGAACTTGTCGCCGTTGGCCTCCTTGCCAATCAAGCCATGCGTCGTCACGCTGATGCCCACTTCATTGCCCACCTCGTACCGGAGCGACTCGTAGAAGTCGATCACCGCTGCCTTGGCCGCCTGCAAGCCACACAATCAGTAACTAATTTCAAATGATTCTGAAGGAGAAATCCCTGTTGAATTTTGAGTAGAACAGAGATATGATGGCTTACAGAGTAGAGGCTCATCCTGGGCATGGGCAGCCAGCTCTCGACGGCGGTGTTGACGACGACACGACCGTGGCTCCGCCGTAGGTAGGGCAGCGTGGCATAGGTCAGGTACACGTTCCCCCAAAAGTTGACGTCCTAGTCGGTCGGATCGAACACAGTTACTGCAGCAGCTAGCAGAAATCAGGTTCGCGTTCCGCCTAGCCACCAGCACCAAATTCGTGAACAGCCAGTGCTCCCGCCTCGCCACCATCACCAGGTTCGCGGGGCCGAGGAGGACGACACAGGCGAGCAGACGATGGGCTCCACCGCCGTGGTGGCCGTCGTGGGCCCCCGCCGCATCGTCGTCGCCAACTACAGCCACTCCCGCGGTGGCGTGGCCATGCCGCTCCCCTCCGACCACAAGGTACACACAGCACTCCACACCACACCCCCAACCCGCTCACCTCACCACCTAACAAAACACATCGCCAAGAAAAAAGCATGCATCAACGACATGATTACTGCTGAGGAAAGAGTGAGAGGAAGTGGAGGGAGGAGGGTTGAAGTGGAGGGAAGGATTAAAGTTGACACGATATTATGAGTTATACGAATTTTAGGTCTTGTTTGGTATTTTAGTCAGGGGACTAAAGATTAGTCCCTGGAGTAAATATTTTAGTCCCTTCCTGTTTGGTTACAGGGACTAGAAGGGACTAAAACTCATTAATTACACTGTACAAAGACCATTTTACCCCTATGTAGCCATGTAAGCTGAAAATAAAAACTCCATTGAAAATACAAATTGAAGGAAAATATACCCTGTATACATGCCTCAAAAACATTTATACAATAATGTGGATTGCAAAAACAGTACCTAAAATATTTTGTCCCTACTCATACGAACAATAGTTATACAAGTGATTGAAACGAAGTGCTTAATATTACATATTACTTGTTCCAAAAGAATAGAAGGACAAATCACATATTTCTCAAAGTTCAAAGGCCATCGGCAACCGAGTCCCAAAATTGATTCATCACCTGGCTATCCAAAAAATCGGTTGCATCGTTTGATGGAGAAGAACCTGTTCTGGCCAATGGAACATAATTTGCATCTTGGTCACAATGGTCGAATTCGTCATCAGCTACCTTACTGTCTCTAATGAAATTATGCAGTGCTGTGCAGGCGACAATTATTTTGCTTTGCTTTTTTGTGGATAACTAGGTAATTGAAACAAAATCCTCCACTTATTTTTCAAAACTCCAAAATATCTCTCTATGATATTTCTACAAGAAGAATGACAGTAATTGAAGTGCTCATTTTTTCTTCTAGGCATTATACCCTCATTGTACTTCTGAAAATGATATGTTGTACCCTTATTGGTGCAAGGTAACCAGGTCTGTTTGGGTAACCCGAGTCGACTAGATAAAACTTTCTAGGAGGTGGTCGTGAAAACTTATCACCCAATCTGTTTTGAGCATCATTAAAAACCCTCATGTCATGAACCGATCCAGGCCATCCAGCAAGAACAAAAGTAAATCTCATATCAAAATCGCATACACACATCACATTCAGACTTTTATCCTTATGTCTATTCATATGTTGCACAACAGTGGAAACTGGCACCACAACTTCAATATGTGTCCCATCTATTGCTCCAATGAAATTATCCAAGTACGGTGTATACTTTGCAGATTGTAAATTTTTGCGCACAGTTGTAAAGTGAGGATCTTTTGGCTTAATGATATCTTTTGCAAGCTTGATTATCACTCTCAATACTTCATTAAACTTCCTAACTATTGTTTTTAAAGACCTAACAAATAGATTTTTAACTTATCTAAGTGATTGGGGGGCACCTACTATCCATAAAAAGATGGCTAAAGACTCAATTGAGGACATATTTGTGGTGGTCTTCAACCCATAAGACTCCACAGCACAGTATGCAATTTCTCAAACACTGGTCTGTTCATTCTAAACATGTTGTAGCATGCGGTTCTGTTGCCTAGTGTTCTCATTACCCAAGCATATCCAGACTCTTGTGATATTCTTCTAGGAGCTTTGTTTGAATAAGAGTCCAAGTAATACGTACCAATCATGGCGGCTAGCATAAGTTTTTTTTGCTTCCTTGATTGTTGAAGCATCAATGATGCCAAGAGGCGTTTCTTTCGATCATCACTGTTGTCATCATCACTTTCCTCCTAATCACCATTGTCCTCATCATCATTGCTCTCATCACCACTGTCCTCATCACCACTGTCCTCATCACCACTATCCTCATCATCACTTTCTTTCTCACATGATGAACCATCACCATCCTACATGTTTAAATCCAACATATCAGGTAATCACATGATAAGCATAGCAGGTAACCATAGCATATAAAAGGATTACATAGCAATATTACTCATTGCAGCAAGCCATTCAACCACATGTCTATTACATAACATTGCAACCACATGTCTATTACATAACATAATAAAGTACTAACAACAGAACATAGCATAAGCCTATTACATAACATGACATTGTAAAATGCAGATAAGTTCGACATGTAATTGAAATTACTAACTAATACAAATTCTTCTGCTGGCACAATCTCTTCAACCATAAAAACCTTGCTTCATTACTTCTCATGTTCTGAAACATCATTTTGTTCCCTTTTTTTCAGAAATAACTGTGTTGCACAAAAGTACTCCACAATCGCTTCTGTTGCCCCACACTCAATAGCCAACTTTTGACAGTGCATCAAGGACTACTCATACTTGTCTTCTTTTTTCTCATTTGGCTTTCCTTTATATAGCAGCTCATTTATTATCTAGGAGGACTTCTCAGTCTCACTGTTGAAGGTATTGAGCAGCCCCTTCATCAACCTAACAACTGGGCTCTTGCTTTTCTTGCCAGGACTTGAACCTGTGGACAACAGACTATTGCTCCTCCTCCTCTTTTTGCTGTTAGTGCTCGTTGGACTATCCTCAAATCTCTCATCTGCATCTTCAAATCTTTCTAATGCTGCCTCCTCTTCCTCTTCCTCATCTTCATCATCAGGGAAATATGCAGTGGACCCATCAACTGCCACACCTTGGAATAGCTCTATAAGCATGTCCAAGTACCCAGGGTTGCTAGTTCAAAAAAATTTTCCGTCTGGTTTTTCCTATAATGCAATTGTATTACGACAAATATAATTTTCTAAAAAGAACAGTAAGAGGTTAACATATTTTAAATATTAATACCTTGATTGTTGTTTTCCACCAACCATCTGACCCTGTGATCTCTCCATTAGGTCCTCGACCACACCCCGTTTGTTGACTAAGCCATACCCAACATATGTAGATACTCTTCAGTTGGACCATTCTGTTCTTCAATTGTTTGGTTGAATGCTTCAGTTGAGTGCTAACAAAATACTTAGACTTCAAATTTTGATAGCCTCTAGTTGTCCATGTTCCATTGGGACAATTATCTTCCCTCAATTCCTCACAGGCTATTACACAAAATTTATAGGTGTTTTCTTCTGTCCGACATGCCTTGTCATAAATAATAAAAAATAAAATTAATTTGCAAAGAACTATGGTCTAAATGGATGGAAACAGAAATAGGAAAGATCATGTATAGTGGGAAAAAGGGAAACAGATCCATGTTAGGCTTATGTCAAATTATTTACAAACAAGCAGGATTAGATTGCAGTTTAAATAATGTTTGTGCAGCATGAACATCATAAACATCCACTTCTACAGTTGTACTACTGCAAATAAAAACAACACCTCCAATCAGTACTGGCACAAAACTTAAAATAAGGCATGGGAACCATTTCTTGATTAAAACAGCCTAAAAAATTCAGCCAACAAACTCCTCTCTCTCCCTACCTCTTTCTAACATAAACAACACATCAAATTAAAGGATCTGTCCATAACCCATCAACTACAGACCACAAGCATTTATTTGTGTAACCATACATATCCGGGGATCATTAGATGTCTGCCATGATAATCATGCCCTAGATGATTGAACTTGAACACTATAAGCTTGGGGTAGTCAATTGTCGTTTCATTTACAATTAGTATTTCCAGATGCAGTGCAACATCAGAGTATCTGCATTGTTCTGTAACAGATAAATGTGGGAAAACCTTGAGCTAATACTAAACTGCATTTAGGCATGCTAATAGTAAAGTGTATTCATTCAAAAATATATGTATATAGATGATTTACCGTGTGCTGACTCTCATCGCCAAAGTCTGCTTCTTCGTCGTCCTCATTGCACTCTTCCTCAGCCGCTGGAGGACATGTCGACGACGATGCCCGATGCCGGCCACCACCTCCAAATCCACCAAGTCCGGTGAAGCCTTGCACGAATGACGACATTGATCCCCCATGGCCGCCGACGAATCCTTCGCCTGAAGCTGCTGACGGGGGAACGAATCCCCGCATCCCCCTACCGGATCCCGCGCCAATGGACAGCGACCTACTGCGGCCTCGACCAATTCTTCCTCCCCGTCTTCCTCTTCCTCGACTGCTAGCAGAGAAAGAAGGACGCGACGGTGCGATGGCCGACCTCATGCTAGCCGGAATGGGGGTAGCTCCATGTCCATCCAGCTGCAGCAATTCTTGGTACGAGGAGAAGTCAGGGAAGGAATCGGCCTGGGAGTTTAGATCAAACCCCCCGGATCCCCTCCCCCTCCCGGAGCCCCTCACCAGAAAATGCAAGCCAGCGCCAGATTCACCAATGGCCGACGACGCTTGCGAGAAACCAAAGTCATTGCCATCAATGTCGACGCCCGAATGATGTGTGCGAGCTTGGGAGAAAAATTGTAGTGTTCTTCCTCGTTGCCGGCCATTTTTTCAATCGATCATCGTGGTGCCTTGAGCTGGGGTGGCACGGGGCGATGGGTGACCGAGCAGCAGGGCGCAGGGGAGGAATAGTGTAGACGGACCGGGCGTGGGACGGGACGGCGCTCGGCGGGGCGGTGTGGGTCAGCACCGGGCTGCGCGGGGAGGCACGGAGCGAGGTACCGCCAGGCGGCGCCTCAAGACGCGGGACGGCGCGGGACGAGGCAACGCGGGGCACGGGCCGAGGCGGGGCGCGGCGATGCTGGCCGGCGCGAGGAGGCGTTGACCGGTGGGTCGATGTACCACGGGGCGGCGTGGGCTGACCTAACAGAGGCGGCGCGGGATGGGGCGGCACTGGCCGGCGCAGGTGGGGCGGCGCGGGGAGGTGTGGGACGGCGTAGCGTGGCGCCGGGAGGGTTGGCATGGGGATGCGCTGGGCGACACAAATGGGTGGCGCAAATACACTGCCAAGGGCAAGGGTTGGAATGATTTTGCTAGTCCCAATTAGCACCTATATTAGGGACTAATGGACTAATCCTAGTTTAGTCTCTTTTAGTCCCTACTGTTTGGGGTTTCAGGGACTAATAGGGACTAAACTACAGGGACTAATGAGTTTAGTTCCTCAACAAAACAGGGTCTTAGACTCGACAACAAATTATCCAAACTAGTATAGTGCTCGTGCTAACGTCACAGTTTCATTTAAGAGATGCACTTAAAAACAACCAGATGGCAAGATTATTTTCGTAGTTTTTGTCTCACGTAACAATTGTATATGACCATAAATATAATTCAAAATACTTCATGCATAATAAGGCACAATAAAGTAATGTCTCACATATTACAAATAAGTTTTGAATTGCTTAAGTAGATATTTGAGGTCTTCAGGGAAGTTTTCATACTCATTTTGCATGACTGTTCAAAATGTCTAGCAAGAATTTCATCCTTAGTGTACGTGGTATCTGTGAATGGCAGATAGTAAGACATGACATTAATTTGATATGCATTCTTCAAATATACATAGGGAATAAGATAGAATAATTTGACTATACGGGCTTCTTTGTAATGCAGGATTAGAAAACATAGAAATATATAAAAATATAGGAATAAGATAGAATAATTTATGTTTTATGAGGCTAATTAATTAGTGCATAGGAAATTTATAGTATGACCAGCAGTTTATAGGAAATTTAATGACACAGATCATATGCTTTGCCGCTCGTCTTCCTCCCCCACCCTGTCGTCGCTCGTCTTTCTCCCCTTATTCTGCCACCGCTCATCTTCCTCCCCCATCCCGCAGCCACTATCCTCTTCACTCTGTCGTGTAGGTATGTCCCCCGCTCGCTCTCTCGGCCCTCTCATCCCCATCCCCGGCGGCGAGTGGCGACGGCGACGACACTGCCATGCGGGGAAGCGGTGGTGCGGTGCGGGCGTTTGTCGTCGAGGAGGCCGTCGGCGCGTCGCCTCACCTAGGAGTCCTCCGCAGGTCGTCGGCGTCGTCTTCCTCCTAGGAGGCCACAGTAGTGCAGGAGGGTCGCGGCGCGGCCGCGCGGGCATTCATCGTTGTTCGTCCATCGGCGTCGCCTGGGAACTGGCCAACTGGGAGGCCATCACCGTCGGCGTGTCACCTGGAGTCCTCCGCAACGGCGGTGCCACACTAGGTCAAGGTCTTACTGTCTTGTGCCGCGATGGCGAATGAAACCGATACAGCAGCCGATAATACATTGCATGAGTCGTCACCTCGTCGGGTTGGGCTGCGGCCTGTGGAGCGCAGAGGGGTGGGGTACTGCTATTGGGTCGCCGAGCGCAGGGTGGTTTGTGGCCCACTCGGACCAACCTATAGCTCCACCACTGTTAGGAACTCAATAAACATCTACAGTAAAAAATGAGTGATTTCTATATTTGTCAGGTTCGTCGGGGCCGCCTCCTCTTCTTCCTATGATCGCTGTATACATTTGCTTGCTTCTGGAATGGTTCTTGAAATACAGTATGGTAGTTTGTGGGATATTAGTTCATTATAATTACTCCTAGCTGGCAATCAAACCAGCTGTCCAAGCTCAGTAGTACTACTTCGATTTGGTGCTGCCATGCACAATCACTGAAAGTCTAAAACATCCTTTAACATTTGAGCTTGTTAGAAAAACTTTGACATTTTACATTTGGATGTGCGGATAGTACAATGTAATGTTGGTACAAGGTTCAAATCTTGGCCAGTGACCTGCATACGTAGTAAATGAAAATAAATACTCATATATTGAAATCATATGTGCGGTTTACCAGAACAAGAAAATCTATCTATAAGTATTCATGCCCAAAGGAGACTTATTTTACATGCAAACATCATATTTGGTGCTGTACAAAACAACACGATTACAGATGAGATAATGATTAAAGTGGGATAAGTACAACTACCACAAGCAGACGCAATGATGTGCATCCTCCAGGAGGAAATAATAGGTCATTGTTTGGGAAGTTGTATAACTTCTCTGAGCATCCACCATTTGGAAGAAGAGCTCTAGAACTACTGCTGCTCTAACCGGAAGTTGTACCATTGCCTGAACTTTGAGAGGTATTCAAATTCATCACTGAAATTTGTTTTACTTTCCTCTCTTGCACCTGTACAGATAGTAAAACTGTAAGGTATTGATATTACATAGCTTAAGTAATAAGAGCTGAACAAACAAAGAAAGAAATAGCATGCAAATAATTAAAACTATGGAGCGATTGTATGGTTCATTTGTATCTGTAAAGATCAAAGAATGAAAAGCATGTGTTCCTTGACAGAACCAACCTGTGTAGAAATATCCTGTCCATACCAGGAGCAACTCTGAAATAAGTTTATTGTAAATATAACTCATGGCCTCATGGACAAAAACATGTTGCAAACTAAAATATCAAATACAAGCTTCTGGCATGACAGAGCTAAGGATGTAGGCAAGTGATTAAACCCATAAGAAACGAAATGAACATGGAAGCTTTGTGACGCAACTATATCTTCCAATACTTGATTGTCTTAGCATTTGTAGATAAGAGAAAGAGGGCATTGTTGGCTGTTTGGCACCACTTGATCTTGTTGATCTTCTCCTTTATTTCCAAACTTTTTAGGTAGTCGAACTACATGGATTACATATAAATCAAAAAAACAAATTGAGAAATTTAAGGATGGTTAATAACAATCTACATGCAGTGCATATGGCTTGGTAAGATAATCTGGAAGCCTGCAACAAAAGCAACGAAATTTTTTTGCAATAACTAATATTGCCTGCCCCTATGTGTACTTATAGACTTGATACAGTCATCGGTGCACAAGCTTGACAATCCTGTTGCTATAGACTCTGATACTGTCTCCATTGTACAACTTTGACAATCAATTTCGTGTTAATCAATATATTAATATAAGTTAAAAATGTTATAACATCATGAAAACACTTTTAACCATAATGTACTAAGATCACTACCATGCTGTTTTTATAAGGTTGGATTTACAAACAGCACATGTTCATGGATGAAGGGTACTACCACATTAAACCTAACTGGATGTTTTTTACCTACCATTGTATGTACTGTTAGAATTGGCAATTTCATACGCTTATGTTTCAAAATATAATGTGATTTCCTCAAACTTGAAATTTTATTACAAACTCTCAAGTTTAAGTGCCTGACTTGACTGATTGACTAAAGGTTTCAAGAAATTTAACACATGCAAAAACATATAGTCATCAGATATTTTTGTTTACTTTGAAATTCTTATCAAAATTATACAGTCCAACTGTGGGAGATATATATGTCACTCTGATTCATGGACCAAGGGAGACACTATAATTATAACCATTTTAAGTTTCACATACCTTAGGTTCATGACTCTGAGATTCAGTATTGTAACGGAATTTAGGATGCCGGGCAATCGGGTAATCTTGTCTCTCAAGTTCACTCCGACTGGCACTCTGCATATAAATTGACTTCTATGAGAACAAGAGATTTAAGCAAGAAACATATATAACTATATAACGTAGATAGTGTGTCGTACTTACATCCACGGAGTCAGTCCTTTCAAATAAAACTACACAACCACCTCTATCTCCGGTAGCAAGATGGTCACCAGATTTGTCAAACTCAATTGCAGAGATGATGTCAACTGAAACAAGAAACAACTTTTTCCATCCGCCACACAGTAGTGGAGCTCATTTTCCATTTAGAAAAAGGATGCTGCTTCCTCTGTTGCACATTATAAGAAGTTTTGGGTGTTGAATAGATTCATGCATGGATCCATGTATCTACTTCATATATGTCTCCAAATTCATATGGACGTTAGTGAATCTAGACAATGGCCCAGGAGACCAAACTGTCTTATAATATGGAACAGAGGGAATATCACAATATTAGTAGGTGCAATCATGTTAAATATGCGACAGGTGGAAGAACTAGATCCAACATGTTATAATTTGCACGCATTTTCAACTTTATGCTCCTTGCATTCATATAAGTAGGGGTAACACTGCCTCCTCTAAACTGCACCATCATACTAATGTATCAATGCATTTTGTGTATTGAATAACACTACAAACTAAAAACAAGTAGAAAATCCTGAGTTCCTGAAGGAAAGCTAATCATGGACCACTATGTTGAGACAAGAAAAAGATGCGCTGCTAATGTGATCAAGTCAAAGACAGAAAATAAGCATGCAAGCACAGGCATGTCATATGTATATCTGTTACAGGGTAACAGATAATAAGAATTATCTTCACTACTCATTGAGAAACTGTTATAACCAACACATCTAACAACAGAAGCAGGACAAATTGAAAATCATCTTAAAAGCAATATATCACATAATCCACACATGCCTAAGAGAAGATGTCCCATTGAAAGTAGAGAAAGAAAATAGGAAAAAACTATGCTCTTGACACACTTATGAGCCCTCATACGTGCACGGGTATACAAGGTCATGGTACTGTTAATTTACATGAATCCAGAATTTAAATCGTGCAAATGAGACATTATGTGTATATCATGCACATTAAATCCAATTGACTGAAAGAATTGAAGGAATAAATCCTACTCAGAGAAACAATGTCAACTGACTATGGCAAACCTGATCAAGAAATCTCCTTCGAAGTTGTTGGGCAAGCACAACGGCATCCAGCTGTGAAACCAAGCTCATGCAGATGAGATTACACTGACCAAGCTAAATATTTGCATCATAAACATTCCAACGAACTTACCTCCTCATTTCGGTTGGCTCTTGCCTTGGTATACTCTAGTTCTAATGTGAGCAATGCCAATTGGAAATCATCGGGAGGGGCGAAACTGATGTAAATATTATCAACTAAATATGATTCTTAAAAAAGTATCAACTAAATATGATCTTTAAAACAGTTGATGTTGCTGCCTCAATAGATTTGGAAATTGGAACTAGGGTGCAATCTTTTTCCTCCACCAATTTGAGCTATGCAAAGTTTATATTCTCCCATCTGTAATAGTAGACTTGTACTTTTCTATTGTACCAAATTTACCATGGGATTTGAGGGCTTTGAGTAATCAAACTCCTTGAAAATTTCGTACTACTATCTGGCAAGCAAGCTAGTAAAGACATACGGAGTATTTGTATTGGGTGATGAACAACATCCTCTTTGTGGCAAAATCATGGGGAACATTTTCAATTTTTCATTCTATTTGAACTCCATGCGGAAATGCTGAAACAAAGTTTGACGTTTTTGCTCTCTCTAACCAACATTGTTAATTAGGCTATATTCTTTTCCACACTATCCTAATAAGAAAGGATATGACAGAGAAATAGGATCAAGCAACAAAAAGAATAAATGGATTGAGAAGGGAAACAAGCCGAGCTAGGATTAAACCAGCATGGCTAACAAATCTACCGTTGCAAATAGTAAAAAAAGATGGACGGGCGAGAGAGAGAAACATACATCGACGGGGCCGGGGCCACCGTCGGAGCCAAGGAGTCGAAGTCGGCGCGACCTGCGCCTGCTAAGCGGGAGTCACGGGGCACGGCGTCGTCACGGAAGCTGCGACCCTTGGTCTTATGGGGCCTGTCATCGTCGGCGGATGGGGGCGGCGGATGGGGTCGCTGGCAGATGGGCGCTGAGACAGATGGGATCGACGCGACGGATGGGGACGGGATTGGCACGACGGCGGATGGGATCGGTGCGCCGGATGGGGGCGGCAGAGTGGCGGCGAGGGCTGGAGGGCACAGTTGCGACGTAGGCTTGCGCGCGGCTAGGGACGGCGGCACGGCGGTGCCCGTGCGACCTCGCGAGCGGGGACGGGATAGGCGCACGGATGGGGATGGGATCGGCGCGGGCTCGCGCGCGGCTTGGCGCGACGACGGATGGGGGCGGCGACATGGCGGCGAATGGGGTGGGGCGCTGCCTGGAGGCGAGGAGCGGCGGATGAGGGTGGTGGCGGTGTGATGGGGATGGCGCGGGGGCGTGCTAGGGATCGGGAGACCGGGTTGCGGTGGCGTGGGGGCAGAGCGTGCCCGATGGGGGGGGCCCGCGCGATGGGCGATGGGGATGATTTTATCCGTTGGATAATGAGTGAGTAAGAGAAAGTAAATGTATCTCAGCCATTAATAAGGTGTATTATATATAAAAAATAAAAATAAAATAATGGTATAGATATAGATTGTACTTATTTAAAGGCGAAATCCTTCACGTCGTTCCGTTCCTGGGCCGCACGTGCGCCTAGTTGGCACGCACGTCTCATGAATTTTTGGCATTTTTAATTTTAATTTTTTAAAGATTTATAAAACTAATTTCCGAATTTCGAAATTTACTGAGAACTAGTCTCCTCCCGTCCTCCGGGAGGCGTGATTAGATAAAACGCCCTCCCGGAGGGCGTATTATCCAACGTGGCGACGGCCGTTGGGTGCCGTTTGCCGCGTGGGTGAATTTTGCAGGCGGCCCCCTTCCCGCCCTTGGTAAAGGCGGTTTCTCACTGTGCACGGGGGGCCGTTTGCAAAAAGGGTGGCCGCCCTGGCATTTTTGCAGGTGGCCCCCTTCCCGCCCTTACCAAGGGCGTTTTTTCGCTGTTTTGCAGGCGGCCCCCTTCCCTCCCTTCCAGAGGATGTTTTGGCCATTCCCGTCCTCTGGAAGGGCGTTTTTATCCTAAATCCTAATCGGCAAACCTAATCGACATCGACCGACCCTCTCTCGTATTGTTTGAAATGTAAAATGTTATCGTTGTATTTTTTGCAAATGTAACCGATCCATTTGATTTGTCGTATTGTTACAAATGTAACCGTCCATTTGATTTGTCGTATTGTTTGAAATGTAAATGTTATCGTCGTATTTTTGCAAATGTAAATATGTTGTGTAATGAACATTTGTTTTATCGTCGTATTGTTGCAAATGTAAATATTGTTGCAAGTGTAAATGTTTGAGGTATCGTACATATGTTGTTTGCATTACCTGTGAACATATTGTTTTAACCAAGTTAACTTAGTAGCAATGGTTAAGCAGTTATTTGTCACATTGTTACATAACCCATTAGGTACGGATGATACAATACAACTAACTCATCCCCGACGAGTCAAGGCTCGGCTACCTACGGAACCGTTCAAGGGCGATAAGCTTGTCATCAATTTTCTCTTTCCTTCTCGGCGTTGTACTCCTTTTGAGTTTCACATTCAGTTACTTTTAGGCCGTTATATTGGGGAATGACATTGTCGATCCACCTAGTGAATCCACACCTCCTTTGAATGCCCTGGTAAAGAAACACATGTAATCAGTTAGAGAGCCACTAGAGCGAAGACGTTTGCAGAATTGATAAAATGAAAGACGTACAACCGCACATGGGAGGTAGCCATGTTGCAACGATCTGACCATATGTTCGTGGTTCAAAGGAGGTAGCCATCTTGCAACGATCCCTACAACCGCACATGGGACGCTCCGACCATTTAGGGAAACCCAGTGGGTTGTTCCTCCAAGCTAAGCTTGCGATTTCGACGCGACGTTCATACTTCATCCAAGCCTGAATGAATTGTTTAGTCGACTCAGGTTGTGTTACCGTCTGACCGATCGAAGCAGGTTTAACCGTATCGATCCACTCTTCGTATGGACACTGACGTACATCCTCCTGGTTGCACATTTATGATGTTCGGGGTTAGAAAATGGAACAAGCGAATAGGTTAAAGAACGAAAAATTATACTCATGACAAAATCGTCATCCACAATCTCGGGACACACGAAGCATCTTTGTCCTCTAGTTGCTTGTCTTATGGATCTTACCACACCGGCAACGTAGACCACGGTGGCATTACGGACGTTCCCGCCATGTGGGTAGTGCCGGTGATCCATAGGCCGGTCCAAAGCTTCAGCCACGAACTCGACGTTGGTACTCGGCCTTTCGTCGAAGGTAGTCTGACCTTGTTTCGCTAAGTGGGTAGTAACGTGTTCCGTCGGTTCGTGGGTTCTCCGTATCTATCCACTCAACGAAGTTGCACACCCGACGATATGCCTGCATGAGGTGTTAACACGATGTACAATCAAGTTAGCGTTTTCTGCTTGAAGATTTTGTAGATGAAAGCATTGCAGTTAAGCCATACCTGATCAATGTTGGCGCATTGGAAAAATCGTCTCCCCCTGGTTTCAGTGAGGAGGGACGACGTAAGTATGCAGCCATCTTCACAATGGCATAACGGACGGTCACACCATGGTGGAATAAAACCGCTCAAAGGATGGAGTCGCCAGTGGAGACGCTCAAGGAATGGATGATATGAAGATCTCATTGCACGAGTAAATGTAGAAAAGAGAATGCAGATTTGAAGAGCTCGTATTCGGATCTAGGCAATATATAGTGCAGGGAGGTGAAGGTTCACATCTATGTATCGTTTATGTCTGTCACGGGGCAACAGCTGAACGAGACCTCCTTCTCATTGTTGGCGGGTCATTATGCAATGGACCAAGAGGTACTGCAGGCTCGTCAACCTGTGGCAAACGAGATTGCTCGTCGGTTTGCTTCGTTGTCAGCTCATCCAACCTTCTCCACATCTCATTGAATTTTTTCTCTTGATTTTGACCACATAGCCTCTTGAATAGATCCATCAGGTGCTTGTTCTTGAATTGTTTGTAGAAATTGGCTCCCATATGCCGCATGCACCACCTACTCCGAACATCATGCCACCTAGCTGGAAGTCCCCTCTCCGGCCAACCATTCTAAAGATAGTCGATTGCCCTCAGCATGCCGGCATGTCGACCATGTATGAGACAAACATTGGGCCTCATACGAACGACTTGGCATCGAACTCTCTCCAAGAACCAATACCAGCTTTCGGTGTTCTCACTCTCGACAAATGCAAACGCCATAGGTAACACCTGGTTGTTCCCATCTGCTCCAATCGCCGTCAGTATCTAACCTCTGTATTTGCCTGTCAGAAAGGTTCCATCTATGCACAGCACAGGGCGACAGTGTACAAATGCATTGATGCAAGCACCAATCGAGAAAAAGGCACTTTGCAGCATGCTCTTGCTTGAATCAGTAGATGATGGAAATGTCTGAATGTTGTAGTAGGTATTGGGGTTTCTCTGAGCAATGGTGGCTAATAGACGAGGTAAATTATCATACGATGCTTCAAATGTGCCATACCTCATCTTCAATATCTTTTGTTTTGCCCTCCAAGCCTTCGCATAGCTAATAGTATACTTGAATTTGTTCTCAATGTGCCTAATAATGGAGCCAGGTTCAAAATCTGTGTTTTTAACAACATGGATGTACATCTCACCGGCAACAAAACGCCGAGGTGATGTTGTGGTGGTATTTATCTACCCCCGGCAACAGACATGTGTGCTCACCAACAATGCTCACTTTCCAATAGTCACTCCATTTCCCCTTGTATGCATGAACGCGCCATGGACAATCATCCTTCATACACTTTACATCATACACATAGTTCGTAGACTTCACCACCCTAAACTCTCTATGCAAAGACACCGCCCAATGCTTCACTGCCTCTTTCATGTCTTCCTTATGAGCATACCTAGCACCCTGGATGACCTCATTATCCTTGTATTCAAATGAAACATGTTGCCCTTCCGAGATAACAAGCTGAGAGAAATCAGCTTTTTCCCAATCGATGGGCATGACATCTTCTTCCTCGTCCGATGATTCATCGCCCTCCGCCTGCTCATTTTCAGAATCCTCCCTCTCCATTTCGTCAATAATTGCTTCGATTATCTCCCCCTCGTTCGCCACGCCAATCGCCTCCTCCAAGCTTGCTTCATTGCTCGGACCTTCGCCATACTCTGTTTGCATTGTATTACTGCTATCGATTTCGTGCAGTGCCACAAAAATAACAAGGGGCCAGGACCTTTCAAGTGCCATGTCCACATAACGTCTCCACGACTCAGTGTAATCTATAGGCATAAGTTCCCAATAATATCCTTCTGTTGCACGACTTACTACAACGGATAGAGACATTGTGTTCACTCTTGTATCCACTTTAAATCCACGTAGCAACCAACTATACACTGACTCAAATGTTTTCTCGGCTGGCCTATCGATGCCCTTTGATTTCATCCTAAATTCTGACAAATCTACACCTTCTGGACCGTATCTAATGTTGCCTTCACCGTGAACTATCTGAAATATGATCTTACTTGCCATAGTGCCTGACAAACAAATTGAAACTGAGTTTATTTCATACTACGAATAAGTTGCCTAGATGATTCTGTGCCTCACTTAATTTTTTTTAACAATATGTTCTCTGGTCTACATCTTAAAATATCCTGAATCGATTTGTTCGTTTCATCTACCGCCAATACCGCCAATCGTACCTCGTTCATTTCAATTTGCCAAATTTTGTAAACTAAATTTAATTAAATCGTACTTTATATCTACACATATTTTGATTATCAACGAAATTATACGTACGATTATCTATAGTGCTTACCATCTACTCACATAATTTACACTTAGATCCAAACACATTCTACCTAAGTTGATCTATCTATTCTACCTATGTTAATGTCCATTAAATTATCCTTGTTGATCTATCTATTCTACCTATGTTACTGTCGATTAAATTATCTAAATTGATCTAAATTAAATCATCTGTTTTACAAATCTATAACAAAATATTTAATAGCTATTCAAATATTAAATTTATATTTTTCCTAATATTGCATTTACATACTAACTAATAAACAAAATAACGACGGGATATTGCATTTACCTCGGATGAAGTACGCAATCCAGCAGGGCTTCGCCGCGTTCCTTTCTCTTCCTCACCTCTCTCTGTTATTTTTCTGGATTTGGGAAGATGTAAATGAGGACAAAACCTTTGACTGTCGGCTTATATACTGCGCAGGGCAAAAAACGTCCTTCTAGATGGCGGGAAGAGGGCCACCTGCAAAAATACCAGGACGGCCGCCCTTTTTTGCAAGCGGCCCCCTGTATGCACAGTCAAAAAAACGTCCTTGGTAAGGGCGGGAAGGAGGCCGCCTGCAAAAATACCAGGGCGGCCGCCCTTTTTACAGGCGGCCCTTCATGCACAGTGAAAAAACGCCCTTACCAAGGGCGTGAAGGGGGCCACCTGCAAAATTCCATCCGCGCGGCAGACGACACCCAACGGCCATCTGCTACGTTGGATAAAACGCCCTTTGGAAGGGCGTTTTATCCAATCACGCTCTTCCAGAAGACGGGAAGAGACTAGTTGTGTAAATTTTTAAATTCGAAATTTAGTTTTGTAAATCTTTAAAAAATTAAAATTAAAAATGCCAAAAGTTCCACGTCTCACACTCTTTTTTTTTCATTTTCTTTTAATTTTCTGAAAAGGGAAGGGGGCGAGAGAAAGGCAAGAGGAGGCGAGCAGAGGAGTGGAGGAGCATCCGAATCCGGCCACCTCATCTCGCCTCGCTTCCCGACGGAGATCGAGAGGGTGGCGGCGGCGCGCTGCCTCCGACGAGCCCAGGTAACGGCAAGCCGCAGCCTCCCCCATCTCTCCGCCGCTGCCTGCCGCCTCCTGCTCAGGCGCGGCGCGAGGATGCCTTCTCCTCTGTAGTCCGTGTGGTTCACTGGTGGTTGGTTGGTAGGTTGTTGCTTTTAGCAGGAGCAGCGAGAGATTCGGGTCAACCGCTCGCCCGCGGAGGGGCCGCCGAATCTGGATCACGCGTGGGAATTGGGAGAATGGCAGAATTAGCGGCGGGCTTGGATTCGGAGCTTGATTTGGCTTGGGTTTTGTCAGGTGTATGATGTTTGTGCACAAAAGCAGAACCCTTTTGTACGGTCACAGTGACCATGAACAACAAATCCGACTTAGAGGAGGAGGGGAGAGGGGGGAGTGAATCCACAGGATTACTGACCTGAGTGAGCAGAGCCCAATTTCAGCGTTTCCTGTGACGAGTAGAACGCAGAGGACGAATTGTCGTTGTATTTGGTGTTAGATCATGAGTTTGAATTTCCTTCTGATCTGTTCTTGTTAGTTCATTATTTTTTTTGAGAAAAGGCCAAAGGCCCTGCTTTTACAGAAAGCAGATTATAGTTCATTATTATTATTATTATATCGTTCACGCCGGAGGTGATTCTTCCTGTGCTCCATTTTTTCTCTCAAGTAGTAGTATTGCGTCCCAGCCTTCACTGAGGGTTAATGCTTGTTAAATTGGTTGACGAAATGGGGGGAACATGTTAAGTTGGGTCTTTTGTACCTACGTACTATGTCATTTTGGACTGAGGCCTGATAAGCTTGATTTTCCCATAATGTTCTTGTTCAATCAGCCTCCTGCATGATTAGTTTTCTGATGTGTACATTTTCTGATTTTTTTTAAACATAAACACTCTTAACATCTTTTGGAACGCTATTAACTCTGTAAAACCCTTGGTCCATCATATGAACCAGAAGCTACAAACATCACTTATGATAGATAATACTTTTTTATTGTTTCTTATTTATTTTATTTATTTTGGTCTTAATTTGTCCTGTTTGCATATTTATTATCTCACATGTCTTCCTATCAGTGTATGACCAAAGGTGTAGGAGGCAGATAAAGTGTTATGGATGTCGAGAACAGTATGGATGATGACCGTTTCCAACAAAACATGATGCGTAATGGAGATGGAATGAATGTAGAAGGAGGCAATATGGAAATTATTACTAGAGTGGAACTTGAGCTTGCATTTGCCTCTGAGAAATTACTAAATTTGGAGATGTTGGTGATGGAGATAGCTCGCAAGGCTACTGATTTTGAGCCTCCTATATTGGAAGGTGAATCTGTTTCTTCTGAGACTGCCGAGAGTGCTTTCGAATTGGACATCCTGTATGGTATTCTAGATGCAGAAGTTGGGGAGTTAGATGACATGGCCAGTACTCTTGAGACTGATATTCAAAATGTTGAGCGTATGGTTTATGAAGATGAATCTGGAGGCAAGATTAAAACTAGGTTGGATGCTGCTATGGTGTCTTTAAAGCAGATGAAGGATTTAGTTTCTGATATCAGAAAAGAGTCGGCCAAGTTTGAGAAAGCCATAGAGTTTTCCCATGACAAAGAAGGTAATGCTCAGTTTTCCTAGGTTTTATATGCATCAATTAGCATTTTTTTTCTAACTACAATTATACAGGGGTTACTGAAGATGCTGGGTATGAAAATGGTATTATGTCATCCCACACTAGTATGCAGACAGAGGATCAACGAAGAAATGTTTTGCAGATGTTAGAACAATCGATAGCAAGTGAGCTGGATCTTGAAAAGAAGCTCTCTGAATCAAGATGTACTATAGAAGAACTCAAACTGAAACTCCATCATCATGATCAGGAAAAATATTTCCTGGAGGAATCTATAGAATCATTATGTGGAAGAACATTTGCAGCAGAAAATGCATCTGAGGTACTCTTGGGAACTTCAGAGGAACTTGTGGACAGAGTTACTACCATAGAGTGCCACCTAAGTGCATCAAGATGTAGGGAGGGTGATCTGAAGTCGAAGTTAGAAGAAAGCTTGATGAGATTATCTTCTCTGCAAATCAACATAGAGAAAATTCAAGAAGAGAGTCAACATACTGGAGGTAGAGAAACTCATCCAAGTCCTGAATTGTCATCCTTGCAGGATAAGGTTAAGGAGCTAGAAAAACAGTTGAGGGAATCTGATTCACAGTTGCAGTTGGCAAAGGCATCAGCAGAAACTTTTCAGGAGGAGCAGAATGTGCTGCATTCCGAGATAAGCACATTAGAAAACATTATCAAGAGTCTCAAAGATGATGTCTCAAGAGCAGAAAGTAGAGCACAGAATGCTGAATTAAGGTGCATGCAGCTAACTGAAGCTAATGTAGAACTTAATGGGGAGCTAAACTCTCTTAAAAGTCATGGTTCAGAAAAGGCCAGCCTTTTGGAGAGGAAACTTAAGGAGTCGCATACCCAATTAGAGCATGCAAAGGCATCTGTTGATGCCACTGTTGAACAGCAGAGTATGCTGAGATCTACAATGTCAGACATGGAACATATGATTAATGATCTGAAGGGAAAGGTTTTAAAAGCTGAAACCAGGGCAGAGAATGCTGAATCCAAGTGTACATTGTTAACAGACACTAATTTAGAATTTAGTGAGGAGCTATCGTTTCTGAGAGGTCGAGTAGAAAGTCTAGAGAACTCATTACATGAAGCCAACCATGTTAAGATGTCTACAGTCAAGGACATTGGAATCAGAACTAAAATCATTACTGATTTGGTCACAAAACTTGCATTGGAAAGAGAACGACTTCATCAACAGGTCTATACATGACTGCATACACGTTTTGTTGCCATTGTCAATACTTTGTCCCTTTTATATATACATGCTATTCATACATACTTTGGAAAAAACATGATTCGGAAAAAAGGACACTGATATTCAATTAGATCTTTTAATTTTACTGTGCTGAATGACACTGTGGATTGATCTTGCTTCCAAATTTAGCAAGTCATGAGTTGATACAAAAAATACTAAATGTTAAAAACTGAACATACCTTTTAACACTCTTAATAAATCCAAAGATCTGTTTACGACTATGTTTTGAAGTCTATGCCTGTGATTAGATAGATGAACCATTTTTATTATTTGTAAAATTTGGTTATTCTTGTCGGCAGAGGTAAACATGAGTTGGTTGGGTTTTTCCTTTTTTCTTTTTAAGACAATAGATGATGTGAATGCGACTTAGACAGTGGGTGATTGTGACCTAGCTTTAGTGCATCAAAGTTCAAAGATCTGCATGTACCTTTTGAATGTAAATAGAAATCTAAAACTTTGTGGTGAACAAATTTCCTACATAAAGCTGACGTGATACTCTTTGCATGGTGTGTTTTGTTTTCCAATTCAAGCAATGGTAAGTGCTTTGGATTATTTTAGGAAGGAAAACTATTAGTAGTAAATTGATTACCTGTCGCATGATTCGTTCTACAGTAAATACAGTGTGAACTCATATTCTACTGAATCTGAATTGATCTGTTGTATCTTAAGCAGTAAGTTGAACTGTTGCTGCTTCCTAGTTATTTGATGATTTCTTTTCTGATGGCTGCAGATTTCTTTGTTGACAAAGAAAAACAAGATGTTGGCTCAGAAGTGCAAAGGAAGTGTTAAGGATGGCACTCAATTGAGCAAAAATGTTACTGGCAAAGATGTTGAGCTTCATTCTACTAAATTAGCGGAGGAAATAGTTCCTGATTTTTCGTTATCACAGACTAAGGTGAAAATTATCTTTAGTTGATTCTCTTTTCATGCTAGAGTAAAATAAAGGTATTAATTGCTGCTTCTTGGTTGACATCATCCACAACTATTTGATACTCATGCCATTATTAATTAGTAAGTTAACATTTGCAGTGGTGAATTAATTAGGTCTAGCATGGGTTTGGGCTGAACTTGCCAATTTGAGTTTGCTTGTGGTTAGGTTGGGCTTTGGGTAAGATGGCCCAGATCGGGCTCAGCCTCTCAGGTATGACTTGGGTTGTGTCAGGGACCAAAAGGCCAATTGCCCTCAGGCCAAATACTCATTTGTAGCAAGTACACATTAGTATGCACTCAAGTCAGTCAATCTCACTACTTAAGTTAAAAAAAACTTCTGTACTAATTTCATATTGTTACCTGCAAAATAGTTCAAGTTTGTTCTACCTCTTTTCACAATACTTGAATAAATTAAACAACTACTATTTTTAAATATCTTAATTAACACAGATGTATGAAACATTTTTCTCTTGACTCTGTTGCAATGTAATTCCCTCATTCTTCTTTCTAATAAAGATGTACAAGGTTACAAGCAGAAGCAGCATATCTGTTTGAGATCTCAGCCATAACTGTCCGTGTGGTACATTCTCAATAGTTTATTGACTATTTCTAAATGCCTTTTAGAACATGGATAATATTTTGATCGAACTCTGGTAGGTTTTCAAACTCTTGTTACATTATTGAAATTGTGTACAGGTTGAGAGACCTGTAGATCCTATCAACGAGGAAGAGAAGACAAGCACTTCGGAGGATGACGACTCTGCCGGGGATGGCATTCCTGAGGCAGTGCGGACCATACAGCCGTCTGTGCTGAACTGGAAGTACATCACCGTGGCATTCCTAATCTTGTTGGTCGCCGTCTTCATATACTTGCCACTCCCAGAAGAAAGCAGCTCCGTTTGAAGAGCCCAATGCAATGATATGATGGCTAATGTAGTCTGTAGTGTCATCTCCCTTGTGTACCACTATTTTACATCTCTGTTTATTTCTTGTTCTTTTTCCCCTTTGTTTCAACTCACCCTCCCCCTTCCCTTTCGCTCATAGATTAAGCAATTTTTGGTGCTGTAGACTCTGTGATATGTAGTGTTCAGATTTGTCCTAAACTCTGTAGTGACTAGTGATGCTCCTGGTTGAGTGATTGTAAACTGCTAGCATGGCTGGCATTGCCTAGTCTTTTGGCCTCAAGACAAATGGTTATGACTTGTGACTGGTTAATTTCCTTCTGATAACGATGGACGCTACTGAGCGGAAGCTCTTCCAAGGCTGCTGTGTTGATGCTAGGGGTGGGCAAAAATAACTGGCACTGAAGAACCAAACCAACTTGATTGAGACCGAAACCGAAAAGAAATGAAACCGAAAAGAAATTTCAGTCTTAAGAATACAATAACTGAAATAATCAAATAAAATTCGGTCGTAGCCCTCGGGTATCCAAACTAACCACCAAAGTGATCGAAGTTCGTTATGATGTCTGTTGACCTGTTGTTTGCTCATTTGTTGTTTATCAATTGTTATTTGGAACTTTTAATTATGGGCACTTGTAAAACTTTTAATTATGGGCACTTGTAAGTTGTATGTTTGTTTGAATTTGTTTAATTGTTACTTTGCAACCATTTTTATGTTGAAAAATAGTATCATATTTGTTTAGTGAACTAGTTAATTTTTAAAATATGTACCATGTCCTAAAAATTTTAGTTTGACTGAAGACCGAACTAAACTGACCGAAGACCGAAGTGCTCGGTCCTGACTTTTTAAACATCAAGTTCAATCCTAAGACCAAAGACTGAGCGGTTCGGTTAGATCGAATGTCCACACCTAATTGATGCTAAGTGCCATCAAAATTATCCGGTACAGCTAAAATTGGCATGAAGCTTTAAAAACTTGTGAGAGGAACGTGTCAGCACTATTCAATTTTACTCTGCCCATATAAAACATGGTCACAACTTTATTTAAAAAATAGCGATTTTATAGGAGACTAACAATTGTGCTCGTGTGTTGCAACGGGTGAAGTCGAGGCGCGACGCGGATGGGGACGGCACGGAGAGGCGAAGGGGGTCTTTTTTTCATCCAAGCCCTCCCTTTCTTTTTAGCATTGGGACTACGGGTAAGGCTGACGAAATACTCGTGGCTCGCTAGCTCGTTCGGCTCGTGGTTGGCTCGGCTCGGCTCGTTGAGAAATGCTAACGAGCTGCGCCAAGGGTTTAGCTCGTTAGCTATGATGAGCCAGCTCGAGTCAGCTCGCGAGCTGCTCGTGAGCTCAACGAGCCAGATGCAATGTACAAAGCAGTGCCTAATGTTTTTCTTATTTTGCTATTCTTTTGCTTGTTTTGTTGTAGATATGGTAATAAATCAATAATTTTTATGATTTTGTGATGGTCAATATGAATCTAATGCTTTAGATTATAATAGTAATAATATCTAATCTAGTTACATCATTACATTTGCATGGATAATTATCGATGGACAAGTGTTATTACGTTAATTATGGACTTAATATATCAAATTTTTTTCAACTGTATATTTGCATGTTTAATAGACTAAAAATGAAATGTAGTTTGTATATAAATTGCATTGTATTAAAGTGGCTCGCGAGCTAAATGAGCTGGCTCGAGCCGGCTCACGAGCCGAGCCGACCTCCTGGCTCCGCTCTCTACCAAGCCGAGCCAAGCTAAGCTGGTATCCACCCCAAACTGTGGGTTAATTTTGGAAAAACTCAAGGGGTTTTCTGCAAAACAGCCAGGCAGAACAAAATTTTGGATAGAAACACTACTTGCTTTATTGATAGTTACTAGCAATTATGCTCGTGTGTTGCAACGGGTGAAGTCGAGGCGCGACGCGGATGGAGACGACACGGAGGGGCGCGGGAGCTCCGAGCAACGATGGGAGGGAGGAGCGCAGGCACGACGCGGGGTGCGTCGCAGATGGGGACGGGAGGGAGGGGTGCAAAGAGGGAGGGGTGAAGGAGGTCTTTTTTTCATCCAAGTCCTCCCTTTCTTTTCAACATTGGGACTGCGGATAGGGCTGACGAAATACTCGTGGCTCGCTAGCTCGTTCGGCTCGTGGTTACTTCGGCTCGACTCGGCTCAGCTCGTTGAGAAATGCTAACGAGCTGCGCCAAGGGTTTAGCTCGTTAGCTATAACGAGCCAGCTCGAGTCAGCTCGCGAGCTGCTCGTGAGCTCAACGAGCCAGATGCAATGTACAAAGCAAGACCTAATATTTTACTTGTTTTGCTATTCTTTTGCTTGTTTTGTTGTTGATGTGACAATAAATCAATATTTTTATGATTTTATGATGGTCAATATGGATCTAATGTTTTAGATTATAATAGTAATAATATCTAATCTAGTTGCATCATTATATTTGTATGGATAATTATCGATGGATAAGTGTTATTACGTTAATTATGAACTTAATATATCATTTTTTACTTTTTTCAATTGTATATTTGCATGTTTAATAGACTCAGAAAAAATAAAATGTAATTTGTACATAAATTGCACTGTATTAAAGTGGCTCACGAGCTAAACGAGCTGGCTCAAGCCGGCTCACGAGCCGAGCCAAGTCAAGCCGAGCCGGCCTTCTGGCTCGGCTCTCTATCAAGCCGAGCCGATCCGAGCCGAGTCGAGCCGATATCCACCCCGAACTGCGGTTAATTTTAGAAAAAATCAAGGGGTTTTCTGCAAAATAGCCAGGCAAAACAAAATTTTGGATAAAAACACTATTATAGATATAGATTAATTCTTGACTAGAAATTTAAACATCATGCTCGTTACACCATTGGGAAAAAAAGTTGCAAAAATAGGTTCCACCGAGATTTGAACTCGGGTTACTGGATTCAGAGTCCAATGTCCTTACCGCTAGACCATGGAACCATCTTTGACTTAAATTCATTTTAAACTTTTATACCCTTAAATTTACTTTCAACTTACCTATACCTATATATAAAGCAAGTAGTGTTTCCACCCAAATTTTATTTTGCCTGGCTATTTTTCAGAAAACCTTTTGAGTTTTTTCAAAATTAACCCGCAGTCCGTCTGACTATTTTAAAAAAACCCAATTAAAAAAGAAAAAAATGTTACTTTACAGAAAACCCCCTGACTGTTTATAAAATTAACATGCAGTCCCAATGTTGAAAAGAAAGAGAGGGCTTGGATGAAAAAAAGACCTTCTACGTCTCTCTCTTCTGCTCCCATCCGCGCTGCGCTTGCGCCCCTCCCTCCCGTGCCGCTCAGAGCTCCCGCGCCGCCGCCTGGACCTTCGTCCTCCACCGCTTCCCTCCTGCATCGTCGTCCCGTTGCAACGCACGGATATTTTGCTAGCTATCTATAAAGCAAGTAGTGTTTCTATCTAAAATTTTATTCTGCCTAGCTATTTTGCAAAAAATCCCTTGATTTTTTTCCAAAATTAACCCACAGTTAGGGGTGGATACCGGCTCGGCTCGGCTCGGTAGAGAGCCGAGCCAGGAGGCTCGGCTCTCGGCTTGGCTCGGTTTGGCCGGCTCGGTAGAGAGCCGAGCCAGGAGGCTCGGCTCGTGAGTCGGCTCGTTTAGCTCGCGAGCCACTTCAATACAGTGTAATTTATGTACAAATTATATTTTATTTTTTAGTCTATTAAACATGCAAATATACAATTGAAAAAAATAAAAAGTGATACATTAAGTCCATAATTAACGTAATAACAGTTGTCCATCGATAATTATTCATGCAAATGTAATGATACAACTAGATTAAATATTATTACTATTATAATCTAAAGCATTAGATCCATATTAACCATCACAAAATTATAAAAATTATGTATTTATTGTCACATCAACACCAAAACAAGCAAAAGAATAGCAAAACAAGCAAAACATTAGGCCCTACTTTGTACATTGTATCTGGCTCATTGAGCTCACGAGCAGCTTGCGAGCTGATTCGAGCTGGCTCATTATAGCTAACGAGCTAAACCCTTGGCGCAGCTCGTTAGCATTTCTCAACGAGCCGAGCCGAGCCATCCACGAGCCGAACGAGCTAGCGAGCCACGAGTATTTCGTTAGCCCTACCCGCAATCCCAATGCTGAAAAGAAAAGGAGGGCTTGGATGAAAAAAAGACCCCCTTCGCTCCTCCCTCCCTGCACCCCTCCCTCTCGTCCCCATCTGCGCCGCGCCCAGCATCGCGACTGCGCTCCTCCCTCCCATCGCTGCTCGGAGCTCCCGCGCCCCTCTGTGCTGTCCCCATCCGTGTCGCGTCTCGACTTTATCCGTTGCAACACACGGGCACAATTGCTAGTATATATATAATATCTATAATCTATAATCTGTTATCTATGAAGCAAACAGTGTTTCTATCCAAATTTTGTTTTGCCTGACTATTTTATAGAAAATCCTTTGGTTTTTCTGAAATTAATCCGCAGTCCATCTGGCTATTTAAAAAACCAGTTAAAGAAGAAAAAGATGTTATTTTGCAGAAAACCCCCTGAGTGTTTATAAAATTAACCCGCAGTCTCAATGCTGAAAAGAAAGGAAGAGCTTGATGAAAAAGAAAGACCTCATGCGTTCATCTCTTCCGTCCTCATCCGCGCCGCGCGTGCGTCCCTCCCTCCGTCGTCGCTCGGAGCTCCGCGCGTCGCCTGGACCTTCGCCCTCCATCGCTTTTCTCCTGCGTCGTTGTCCCGTTGCAACGCACGGGCATTTTGCTTATATACATACTAGCAAAATGCTCGTGCGTTGCAACAACGACGATGCGAGGAGGGAAGCAGGAGGACGAAGGTCTAGGCGAGCGCGAAGCTCCAGCGGCGCGAGGAGGAAGGGCGTAGGCACGCACGCGGATGGAAGCGAAGAGAGGACGCAAGAGGTCTTTTTCATTCAAGTTCTCTCTTTCTTTTCAACATTGGGACTGTAGATTAATTTTATAAACGATCAAAGGGTCTCTCGCAAAATAAACCTTTTTTCTTTTTAATTGGGTTTTTTAAATAGTGAGACGGACTGCAGGTTAATTTTGAAAAAACTCAAGGGGTTTTCTGCAAAATAGTCAGGCAAAACAAAATTTGGATGGAAACACTACTTGCTTTATAGATAGCTATATATATATACTAGCAAAATGCCCGTGCGTTGCAACGGGACGACGATGCAGGAAGGGAAGCAGGCGGAGGACGAAGGTCCAGATGGCGACGCGGGAGCTTCGAGCGGCGACGGGAAGGAGGGGCGCATAGGCGGCGTGGATGGGGATGGAAGAGAGGAACACATGAGGTCTTTTTTCATCCAATCCCTTCTTTTCTTTTCAGCATTGGGACAGTGGGTTAATTTTATAAACACTCAAGGAGTTTTCTACAAAATAGCCCCCTTTTCTTCTTTAACTGGGTTTTTTTAAATAGTCAGGCGGACTGCGGATTAATTTTGGAAAAACTCAAGGGTTTTTTGCAAAATAGCCAGGCAAAACAAAATTTGGGTGGAAACACTACTTGCTTTATAAATAGTTATAGATTATAGATTATAGATTATAGATTATAGATTATAGATTATAGATATAGAGTTATAGATTATATATATAGATATAGATTATAGATTATAGATATAGATAGATTATAGATTATAGAATATAAATTATAGATTATAGATATAGATTATAGATATAGATTATAGATTATAGATTATAGATTATAGATATAGATTATAGATTATAGAGTTATAGAGTTATAGATTATAGATTATAGAGTTATAGATTATAGATTATAAAATAGATTATATATATATATATAATAGGAATTTAAACGACAAAAAGTGACGCGGTGAATCTCTAAACCTTCTATCTAAATTTTAAAATACAAAATGACGAGATAGAGTCCGCATCTACTACAGTTACCAGTACAAATGGTATCTATACGCATAACAGTTTATAATTGCACCGACCGTCATTGTTTCAGAATCCCATATCGATCGTCGATTTCTTTCAATTTTTCGTCTATATCCGATGTTCGACGCGGTCTCCCGGCGGAAGACGTCGCCGCAGGCGGTGTTGGAGGAGGAAACGGCGACTGTGCCTCAGGCGTCGGCGCCAGCGACGCCGTCCATGCTCGGCAATCCAGATGATGGAGCTCCGGCGGTGGCCACGGACCAGAGCGCGGCGTGCGCCACCGGCGGCGAGGCGGTGGGCGACGTGGACTCTGTCCGGGAGGAATCTGAAGTGGACAGGCTGCGCAAGGGGAAGATGGTCGCCGAGGACGAGAGCCCGCCGAGCGTCAGCGGCGGCGCGGCTGACCTACCTCCCGGCGGCGACAAGCTCGCTGAGAACGGCGGTGACACTGACACCCTCCTGGGTGCCCGATAGCAAGAAGACGCCATTGCGATGATGACGCCGAGTATGAAAGAAAATGTCCGGAAGTGTAGGATGGCCGGTCTGAGGGCCGCCACTCCGGTCGCGCGCCGGCGTCCCCGTCCCGTCGAGAAGAAGCTCATCGGCGACGCCATCCTGGGAGCCCGACCGCACGTCGCCGCGGATGAGGTGAAGCCGCCGGAAGCCAAGAAACCAAAGACTGACCGCCGCATGTTCTTCTGGACCGCACTAGGACACGACATGACGTCGACGACCTCGGCCGGGTCCGACATGGGCGCGTCGCTCGATAACATCGCCGTCGTCGACGACAACCTCCGCGCCACCCTGAGAATCCTCGGCGCCTCGCCGTGGCCGCCGGTGCGCGTCTACGGCAAGAAGATGACGTTCACGGACCGGAGCGTCGGCCAGCACCGGCTGCTCATGTCGTGCAAGAGCTGGCACCGCAAGCACGACGACGACGAGCCATTCCCGTTCGAGGAGCTCCTGACGCTGGCGGAGAAGTCCGCCGTCGATGACGACGAAGGCCTGCTCGCAGGCCTACGACCGCACCGGCCGGGATTACAACCTCAAGTGCAAGTTCCTCAACTGCAACGACGCCTACCGGCTCATCGTAGAATGGTCCGAATTCCTCAAGGAAAACCACCTTGACGTAAAGGACAAGAACGCCGCCGTGGCCAACGAAGCCATGATCGACCTGTGGGTGTTCCGTTCCCGATGGCTGAGCCATGGCGAGGATGGTCATGAGGACGGCCGGCTCGGGCTGGTCATGGTGCACTACTTCAGAGGCGACGCCCCGCATGCCGATGCCGCCCCGAATGTCCACGACGCCCTAATGCAGACGTGGAAGGTGAAGTTGAAGAAGAATAAGGAGACTGGATCATCGTCGTCATCATCGAAGGTGAAGAAGAATAAGGAGGAGAATGGATCATCGTCATCGGGGGAAGCATTAGCAGTGGTGGAGGCTTTGCGGGAGGAGCCGAATGGGGATGCCGTTGACGAGCAAGAGGCAGCGGCCGCCATGGCCGACGCCGACGAGGCTGATGTCCAGGGCGGCGCGCCGGTGGCGGTAGAGATGGAACCTGTGCCCGATGAGAGGTTAGCACTAGCATCAAATGCGATGGTGCAACTGGCATGCAGGGGTTGTAGAATGCAAGGTCGTACATGATAGGCAACTAGTATGTAATGCTATAAATTTTTAAGTTAGTAAAAATTAATAGCTATGGGAGTTTTTTCTACTGTCTTGATTTGTTTCATTAATAGTACTATCACAACAAAGTACTTTAGTCAACTTATCTGACTGTTGACTCTGCATTTGAGTATGGTCTCCAATTTTTCGGAGCTGCTTCCGTTAACAGCATATGCCGTCGCTGCTACATAACTCTTCATCCTGGACGGCCTATCCGTGTCGGGGGCTTACGAACCATCACATCGTCGTCACGCTTGACAGGCCAGAATAAACACCGACAAAAATGTACACTTGCAATTTTCATAGCCTTATAGGCAATTTCCAAAAAATAGCCTCGTCATGGATGAGTTTCATCAGTGACGAGCTAAGACAAAGATGAGTGTCATCGTTGACCGTCTAAGCCCATCATCGATGAGTGTCATCGTTGACGGGCTTGACGTAAAACCCGACAAAGATAACGGTGAAGCCCATCACCGATATTTGTTTATTGATCGTTACCGATATTTATTGTGTACTATAAATACTCCAACCGTCGACAAGGAATGGTTATCCCATTGTTTACATTTGTGTGGGAGGTGTTGGGAGGCGAATTTTGTCTTTTTTAAAGAAGAACAAAAAATTCAGAAAAAAATCTATTTAGGTACTTGGAAAGTAACAAACAATCCCTACAGATTTAGGTACATGGAACTTATCTTACAAAAAAAAATTATCTAATATTTGTTCATTTTTGCAGCGATGGACCGAAGTTGGTGGATGTACAGAATTGATCGACATAGCAAACAATATAGAAGTGGTGTTTCAAATTTTATAAACATCGCGGAGAAGAAGAGGAAAAGAAGAAACAATGCTTACATGACTTGTTCATGTGCAGATTGTAGAAATGAGAAGATATTTGATGACAGAGTAGATGTACATGCTCATCTGATATATTGAGGATTCATGAAGGGATAGACATGGTGGACGAGGCATGGAGAGCAAGAATCAGTCGATACTAATGCAAATATAGCGAGTAGTGGCGCACAAAATCAGGAAGATGAAGATGAACATGACATGTTTGTTCCTTCTCCGTTGGGCAGTGAAATAGTTGATGTCGATCACGATCTACTGCAAGACATGTTGCACGATGTTGAGGAGCTAGCTTACAACGAGAGAGATTTCATGATAGGTTGGTCAGGATTCAGAGACACCGTCGAATGCAAGTCGAAACACACCAAATTATCATCAACCCTATCCCTCGATGGTGCCCGCCGCCCTGCTGCTCCCGACAGGCGGGGCTTGCCCCTCAGCCATCATAACTATGAAGACCTCAAGCGTCCCGCCAGAAGAGATAATGAGGGAGGAAGCTGAGGTGATTATGCCCCAGTCAATCCCCAGGATCTCTTCCATTTCCAGCTCCCCCAGCCTCTCCTCGAAGCCCGCCTCCACCCTCCCCCTGGCCGTTGCTGCCAACCTCGAGACCGCCTCGGGCCTTTCCTCCGTCGTCACGGTGGCGGCAGTTTCCTCCTCGGCTCCAGCCTTCGACCTTCCCTCAGGCTGGTCGGCTTTCGGAGGGGTGACTGCTGGCTCCACGGTCGCCAAGGGCAGGTCAGACCTTCCTTTTCCATTGGGGAGGTTGGCTTCGCCGTCCTCGATGGATCTTTGAGGAAGAGGTCGGCATCCTCCACGTCACTGCCCATGCACCCGGTCGGTACAAAAAGGGGAGGAAAGAAAAGGAAGAGGGGGTAAGTTCGGTACAAACATGTTTGAGGTCTCGAATCCGAAGCCAATGAGCCTCGGCACCTTCTTCGGGGGCGCCTACAACTCCGGCTTTGGTGGCCCGCTCGAGCCCGATGATGGGGTTGCGGGTTGCACTTCGATCCCTTCCAATCCCTCCTCATCTGAGGAGATCAAGAGTTTGCGCTTGAAGCCAGGGAGCTTTAGACTACCCGGCGCTGCCGTCCGTACCTTCGGCTTCTGCTTGGGGGAGCTCAAGCTCTTTCCCTTTTGCCTCCGGTGTATCCCGGGGGAGCCGAGCCCTCGGCCTCTCCTACTTGGCCACCGACTCCCCTGGGATCGGCGACAGTGACACGAAGACAACCAGCCCCTGTCAAGTGTCAGCACCTAGCAGGTGAGGCGCCGAATACACAAACAAAGAAAATTATAGGCAAAGAGAATGGTCGGGATTACCTCCGACCGTGGATGGAGAAGGCTAAAGGTCCTCGAGCCCCGTTTGCTAAAGTCGGCTGCACTGGAGAAGAAGGTCCCCAGCCTTTGGCCCATCTGCTTAACGGCCGCCTTCTCATCTCGAGCCGGGTCCTGTCTGCCCGAGTACTCGTAGGCTGCCTTCAACCTATCGTTGCAGGGCTGCAGTCCTCGGAGGGTGAAGAGAGAAATTTGGAGAATGAAGTTGGGATTAAGGTTTTAGAAAGAGATGTCATAGTAGTGGAGCAGGCCCCGGACAAAGGGGTGGGCCGGTACTCCAAAACCACGAAGGAAGAAGGAGGAAAAGATCACCAGCTCACCAGAGTCGAGGGTCAGGAATGGCTCGCCCTATGCCGGGCACCACTCTGCGATCTCCCGCGACGGAAGGACACTGGCCAACACCAGCTGCTCTATCATCTCGCTCCCGACGCGCGAGGGGACGAAGGCTGAGCTCTTCTCCGTGCCTTCACCACCGCGGGTTGAGCTCTTGCCACCTTTCTTCAAGGTCTTCTTCACGGTGCCATCGACTTCAGTGAAAACAATTGCCGACCCTTGCGGTAGCACACCATGCAACAGCAGTGGAGATGGCGGCCTTGCGCGCTAGAGCGGCGATGAGCCAGGAGGCGAAAGCGATGGCGCGAGTGCAAAGAGTTTGTGAATTTTGAGCGAAAAGGGCATGAAGGAGGAAGAAGGCAAAACGGCAGGGCTTAAGAGGAGGCCATGATGGGCATGAAAGTGCTATTTTCGGAAAGCATGCAACGCCATTAACGGCATGTGCGGGGCATCCGAGGCACCCCAGCCCATCCGGCTCCCAGGCTACCACGACATCCCAGCGGTTGATCAGGGCTGTTGATTACCCCGAGCGGTTAACGGCGTATGTACGGTGCGTGTTATGCACCCCGGTGAAACCGCCATCGGACCCGCCACTCCACCCGAGTGAGAAATCTCGACCGTTGGATCCGTGAGCCGTTGGAGATAAGTGGGAAACCTGATGTATGATCAGCCGTTACGTGAACCCGGTCTTGACGACCTTAATGGGATGTGACTGGCGCACAGTTCAAACTGTCAGCAGCCCACGTGCATAGCGCATGCCCCGAGTCCAGGCAGCTGCCCGACGACCAACCCCTCGACATCTTCCTCCGACCACGGCAACCGCCATCAGCCTCCGGGCTATGGCATCTCGGTCATCAGCCTCCGGGCTATGACCTCGGGCTAACCGCCATCAGCCTCCGGGCTATGGCGCGGTCGATCACCATCAGCCTCCGGGCTATGGCCTCGAGCCGACCACCATCAGCCTCCGGGCTATGTCATCTCGGGCATCAACCTCCGGGCAATGGCCTCTGGCCGACCGCCGTCAGCCTCTGGGCTGTGACCTCGGGTCGACTGCCATCAACCTCTGGGCTACAGCGGGGCGAACCGCCATCAGCCTCCAGGCTATGGCAACTCGGCCATCATCCTCTGGGCTATGGCCTCGAGCCGACCGCCATCAGCCCCTAGGCAATGGCTCTCCTGATCCCACCAAATGCCACCGATTCGAAGACGATGGCTTGAAGATATGCCGAGGGTGATGTTTTCAGACTTGACCCTAGGCCTAGATGTACCATCCAGCCCCAGGCTCGGGGGCTGCACCTGGCAGGTGCACCTGGCAGAGCACGTTTAGGATGTCACGAAGAATTTGCCATCTCAACCAGGAAGAACTTTGACCCTAGGCCCAGATGTCCCATATGGCCCCAGGCTCGAGGGCTGCACTTGACAGGTGCACCTGGGCAGTGCACCTGTTGGAGCTTGTTCAAAAGATCTCAAGAGCCGGCCGTGGGACCTAACTAGAAAAAACTCAAACCCTAAGAACGAATATTCTATCCATCCCTAGGCTCGAGGGCTGCTGTGGGGGGGTATCACCTCGGGGTAGCCCACAGAACAGAGTTAAGATCAGTTGAAGTCGGACTGGTAGTCCTCGGGAGGGGGTCAGAAGCCCGACCTCGTCATGGGGTCGGCTGCCCCGACCTCATCATGGGGTCGGCCGCCCCGACCTCCCCTCTGTTTCGACTTCAGCGTTCTATCCCGACTTTGACTTATTAGCTCAACCCAGGATCTCCTCGGGAGGGAGGCTTGCTTCGCAAGGATCACAGAGGAGACAAGGAGGGGACAACCCGGCAAAAGATGACATCACCCGACAAGACTACACAGAAGGTACCTATGGAGGATGGATCCCAATGCAAGATGGAACACGAGATACCCACGGCGCGTAGAACCTAGGTGATCTCTATGTACTTTTTAGATGTTGTTTATACTTGCTTTTTAGCCTTTAGTCGTAGCTTTCTTGGCCTCCAAGTCCTCTTGTAACTGCCCCCTTGAGCTATAAAAGGGAGGGCAGGTCGAGGGGAGAGAGGGGGATTGATTCTTTGGGGGCCAGATCCAATCTCTAGAGCCCCAAGAACTCACACCATTGTACTCTGATTCATACACCACCCCAACAAAGAACACAGGACGTATGCTTATTATCCTCTGGGAGGGCCGAACCTATCTAAAATCCTTGTCTCGCATTGTCTCTGAGTCGACCATCGTATACTTTTGGTAGACGCCCCGACCACTCTTTCACCTCCTCGGGTATCCCCCTTGGAGGACTGATTGACCATCCATTGACAAAGCAGCATATGTATAAGTTTTTATCATGAATATCGATATATGGCTCTGGTGGGAATAAAACATCATCAAGGAGATTGTAAAGCTATGATTTTGGATTTTCAAAATAAAATACCCAAGTATCTCATGAAGTATGTAACAAAGTTACTCATTACCAAACTATTTCTCATTCATCAATTACTTAGATAACATGCTTTCCCTAAATATATGATCCCACAAACAACAAGTTAATGCCATAGGAATAAAATGTATGTGATCCAACCAAAATAAATCATGTTTCCATGCATGGATTATTAGCTTGAGATCATAATCGTAGTGCTATAAGATTTTAAAAATTACGAAACAAGGCAATAGAGGGCTAGGAATTGCAAACCTTCACATTGGAAAAATTTGAAGACGAGTAGAGCCTGCTCTGGTTCCATTTGTGTTGCTTTTTCTTGTACTGACCCGTGCAAAATTGTGCAATATTGTGGTGGGTGTTTCTTGAGAGATTTTGCTTCAACAGTCCGAGGAACACTCTCACACTTGTTCTTGTACCTGTGGACTTTATTCGAAACAAAAACACAAGTGGAAGCAAATAGCGGTTCTACCGGTGTGACAAACCGGAGAACTTTATTTTATTCAATGAACCAAGGTGCTTACAAAGATTGGAAAGAAATAAATGAAATTAAAACAAACTAAACTAAGCGCCTAAAACTAAAGATAACTTAGGGAAGGTTTTTATGGTGATGGTGCATGATAGAGGTCTTCCTTCCCTATGGCCTTAAAAAGTCATTTTATTTTAGCACAAAGGCCGCGGCGGAGGATCTGAAAGCTATCCCTTAAATCAGCTAACTCTAAATTACCCTTCGCTACTAAGTCATGCAACCTCCTATTTTTTGATTTTAATTCTATGATTGTGGAGGCTAATTGCATGAACAAGGGCTCTTTGGGGGATTTCTCCCTGATGCTCTTGAATTTTTCTACTGTCCTATTGATTGGAGGCGGCAAGACATGCTGCCTCACCTTGTTGGTCATTGGTGAGAAACCAATGGATTCCGTCTGTCACTTCTCCTCCGGTGCTAGTGCCAGCTTAAGCACCTTCCCATAGCCCGTAGGGGTTCGCACCCCTTGGACTTGGAAACGACACTGAAATGGTGGACTCTCCAAGGATTGGGATGACATATCCTAATGGCTTCTATTTTCTCCCATCTTGCTAACCACCATACTAGCGTAGCGATCCGCCAGTTTGAAAGCTGGACCGAGAGTATCATCCCCATGAAAGAGACGAGTCCTCACCGGCAGTTTAGGGCTGAGCACCGTCGTGTTAGGTCGCTGTTTGCTGCGTGAACTGACCCTTTTTGCGCCCTCCTTGGTAATGGAGACCGCACAGTCGAACGGGGGCCGAGGTTGGCTGAGCCTGGTTCCGTGTCAGAGTCGGCTCCGTGTCGAGGTTGAACGTGGAGGTGGAAGATGTGAATGGGATCAACCCCTTGCCAGCCATTTGAGATGATTGCTGAGGTTTATGCTAGGATGGAATTGGAGGATTTGGGAGGAATGGAGGAGAAAGGTTGAGATGGGAGATTAAAAAGAAATAATCCTCCTTAATTAACCCAAATTTCTTCGGATCAGGCCAAAATGACTGGGAGAAGTGGATATAAATTTTTTTGAAATTTTTTGAAAGAAAATTGGAGTGTGGCGGCGCCGTGGGTGGTTCGGCCGAACCCCGTGGGCCCCACTCACTTCTAACTTTTTTGCAGGATAAAGGTTTAACTAAGGGAGATATTTATTTACTGATCTAGCAAATTAAAAATTAATGAGGAGCTAAGGTAAAGCATCTAAATCAATTAATTCAATAGCATCTACCTCCCTCTCTAGATTTTTATTTGGATCAAGAAAAACTTTTAAGCGATGGCCATTTACCTTGAAGATGTTACCTTTGTCATTTTGGAGTGTGATTACTCTGTGCAAAGACGTGTTGATGATGGTGAATGGTCCTTCCCATTTGCTTCGGAGTTTTCCTTGACTAAATAGCTTGACCCTTGAGTTGAATAGTAAGAACTTATCCCCAGGCTTTGAACTCCTTCGGCAAGATCCGCTTATCATGCCATCTTTTTGTTCTCTCTTTGTAAATCATGGCACCGTGATAAGCCTTGTCCCTCCATTCTTCTAGCTCGGAGAGCTGCACCTTTCTAAGGGCCCCGGCTTGATTAAAATCCATGTTCATTTTTGGATAGCTTAGTATGCCCTATGCTCCAACTCGACTGGTAAATGACATGTTTTTCCATGGACGAGTTGGTAGGGTGACATGCCGAGTGGCGTCTTGTATGCAGTTCGGTATGCCCAAAGTGCATCAGGTAGTTTCCATTTCCATGACTTCCCCGTCTCTTGAACGGTCTTCTGCATAATATTCTTAATCTGCTTGTTTGAAGTTTCAACCTGACCGCTTGTTTGGGGGTGGTACGGAGTGGCTATATTGTGATGTGCTCCAAGATCCTTTAGGAAGTTTCAGAAGGTCTTATCAATGAAATGAGACCCCCGTCACTTATCATCATCCTTGGCATTCCAAACGGCGGAAAGATGATTTCGTGAAACATCTTTCGGTCATGCTTGGCGTCAGCAACTCTACATGGCATAGCTTCTACCCACTTGGACACATAGTCGAGGGCCACCAAGATGTACTCGCAATCATATGACCTTGGAAAAGGCCCCATGAAATCAATGCCCCATGCATCGAAGAGTTCCACTTGAAGATTATATGTCAAGGGCATTGCATCGCGAGTACTTATCCCTCCATGTTTTTGGCATGTCCAGCACCTCCAAATAAATTCTTTGGCGTCTTCATACATTTTTGGCCAAAAAAATCCACTCTGCCATATTTTGGCATGTGTTCGAAATGCACCATAGTGCCCTCCGTACGGGGCTGCATGACACCTCTCAATGATCTTGGTAGCTTCGGCTGTCGGGATGCATCTCCTTAACAATCCGTCAGCACATACTCTTAGTGAGCAGGTATTTCAAAGCGGCATGATCAGTGTAAATTATTACTTTGGCTCCTACTAAGTAAGATCTAACCTTAACGATAGAAAAAACAATAGCCAGGAGCTCTTTTTCAGTGGTATCATAGTTAAGTTGAGCTCCAGTTAGAGTTTTGCTAGGCTATGGCATTATATTTCTTGTCATTGGTTTGTCCAAGGACTACTCCTACCGCAAAGTCGCTGGCATCGCACATGACTTCAAAGGGTAGCGACCAGTTGGGCGATTGAATTATAGTAACAGAGATGAGTGCTTTTTTAAGAATATCAAAGGCATGCAAGCACTCATCATCAAAGTCGAATGTGACGTCCTTAGCTAAATGGTTCGTGAGGGGTCTAGCGATTTGAGAAAAGTCCTTAATGAACAGTCGATAGAACCCCGCATGACCTAGAAAGCTTCGAATTCCCTTCACATTGACTAGAGGTGGAATTTTTTCTATGACTTCAATTTTAGCTTTGTCCAGCTCTATTCCTCTTTCGGACACAAGATGTCGAAGGACTATTCCCTCTCGGACCATAAAATGATACTTTTCCCAATTAAGCACCAGGTCCTTTTCTTTGCACCTTTGCAAGACCTTGTTTAAATTCTCAAGACAATGATCAAAAAAATTTTCATAGATGGAGAAATCGTCCATGAAAACTTCCATGATTTGCTCAATCATGTTCTAGAAGATAGACATCATGCACCTTTGGAACGACGTGGGCATATTACACAACCCGAAGGACATTCTACGATAGGCATAGGTTCCATAGGGGCATGTAAAGGTGGTCTTACTCTGGTTGTCGGGATGGATGGGAATTTGGTGATAGCCAGAATACTCGTCAGGGAAACAGAAGAAGAAGTGATTGGCAAGCCGCTCTAACATCTCATCGATGAAAGGAAGCAGAAAGTGATCCTTCTTAGTTGCCTTGTTTTTTTTGAGGGAAATAGCAGGGGAGGCCCCTACTGGGATTTTCAATTATAAGAGATATTTACATGTACACGGCCTTAAGCCAAAAGTTAAAAAGAGAAATCTGGACTAGTGGAAATTACAGAACCAACTTTCTAACTCCGCCTTAAGAGATGGTTTAGCTCTATGAATGACAAGGCTAAACTCTCTTTTAAATATGAACTTCCATCTATTCAAGGAAAGTGGAATTCCTTCGAAGATGACTTCATTACGATGAGTCCATATTGCCCAAGTTGCCACTATGAAAATTTCCCTGAAAATCTTGGAGTTGAAAGCACGACGGGCTTGAATAATCATGGGAGATAACTTCTTAGTTGCCTTGTTGATATTCCGGTATCCTTCTTAGTTGCCTTGTTGAGATTCCGGTAGTATATGCATATTCTCCATCATGTGACGATTCATTGCGGAATTAATTCATTTCTATCATTGGCAACAACCGTTATACTCCCCTTCTTTTGCACTACTTGAACTGGGCTAACCCACTCACTATAAGGGACGGGATAAATTATCCCGATGTGCAAGAGTTTCAGGACCTCTTTCTTCACTACTTCTCTCATCACATTATTTAACCTTTGTTGAGGTTCCCTAGATGGTGTAAGAGTTGGGTCTTTAGGGATGCGATGGGTGTAGAGAGTGGGACTTATCCCTTTCAGGTCTTGGAGTGAGTAACCCAGCACAGATCAATGCTTTTTTAAGATGGAGATGAGTTTTGAAGTTTCTTCCTCAGAAAGCTTGTCACTAATGATGACAGGGGATTCTGTATCTCTGTGTAGAAAAGCGTATCAAGTATCGAAAGCCAGATAGTAAGGGTTTGAGCTCTATCGGAGGTTGTAATGGTGATTCTGTCTTGGGTAGCTCGATGGTCTCTCCAGAATCGTCTGCTTCATGGGTAAAGAAATGAGCTTCTTTCTCAAGGACGGATTCTGGGGGCTCAAAAGGAGAAACCTCCATTACTTCCTTGATAGGTTCATACTCAGGAGAGGGTTCAGCTATGGTGTTCATAGCTCTAGAAATAGGAATGGGAAACACCTCTCTTCCAAGTTTAATGTTGAGGATTCCTAGTGTCGGTGCATCCAAGAAAAGCTTTTCAAATGGATGCCCGATTAGAATGTCGAAGTCTAGAGCTTCAAACACGTGAAAATATAGGATTGCCTCAAGTTTCTCGTGCCTCACGATCATGTTTTGCAAAATCCCATAACTTTCTAAAAGATTCCTAGAAGGAGTTTGGAAAGTTTTGTTGGTCGGGGTCAAAGGTTCATCACCTAGAAGTGTGAACGCAAAGGAATCAGATATGATATTGGCTCCGACAACAGGATTATAAAGGACCTCTACCAAAGTTCCTCTTATGTCGCAATGAATGGTTGATGAAGGTGAGCTAATCCGAATTGCTTCGGACGACAACTCACACTCTTTCAACCACTCATGGCTCATAATGAATGTTAACTCCTTCACGGTCTCCCTAAGGAATTTATCCTCGAGAGGCATAGGAGGAGCAATTAGAACTAGTGGTCTCTTTTTACAAAAGAAATTTGAGGTGTTTCCATAATCTTCAAATAGATCATCCTCGAATATGAAAGAAAATTCTGAAGGTTGAATTTCTTCTTCCTTAGATGTTTGTGGTTTGGGTAAGGATTCATCGGCTGAATCTTGAGATGTATAGGGTAAAGGATCGGATTCGGTTTGTGATGGGTCCTCGTCACTCGTCTTGACTTTTTTGGATGGAGGTTCATGGTATTCTTCGACGAAGGAAGTGTTTTCTGAGATATCATTTAGGATCTCGCTTCCTTTCATCGGAGTTTTAAGTGGAAAAGAACCGCCAATTGAGATGTCAAGGTATAGGGCAGATTTCTTGCTAAGACCTGACCAAAAATGTTGTAACAACACATGGTCGGGTAAAGACAAGTCAGGGCCGGATTAGATTAGCGTTAAGAACCTAGCCCATGCTACACCTATGGTCTCCTTCTCATTCTGCCGAAAGCTAAGAACTTCTACTCGCAGGGATATGATGCAGGTTAGCGGGAAGAAAGCAAGACAAAATCTATCTGTAAGTCTTTCCCACTCACCATTCATATTCCCTACGATAAGAGTGTACCATTGCTTCGCCCTTTCTATAAGAGAAAAGGGAAACAACTTCTACTTCAAAGTTTCTTGTGTTATGCCTGAAATGATCAAGCATGAACACAATTGCTCAAACTCTCACAGATGATGGTATGGATTTTCATTTTCATGACCAGAGAAGGATTGCTACCAAACCATGGCTAGAAAGCTAGGGCAGAGTTCATAGCGAGATGAAAGAATTGGCTTGGAAGATGACGGTGGCTCATAGAACACGCCCTTCGGAGCGGATAGGTTGTGGATAGATAGCTCCATGATCTTACAAAACAAAAATGAAAAGATACGAGGATGACCTAGGCTCTAAGATAAATAGCAACTATTCCTCGACAATGGCATTGGAAATGCTTGTTGGTATTTCTTACGGTCATAGTTAAATCCGCAATGGCGCTGGAATACTGTTGTAGCACTTCACCCAGGAATATTCCAAGGTATCAAATTTCACAGGGAATGTGTGTGGATCATCTAAGGGTCAGGTTCATCTAAGGACACCAAGAATAAATAGGCGAGGGTATAGAGAGGATTTCTACGGTTGTGATTCTAAATAGATGGTAATTGCCTTACTCTATTTACTTACTTCAGGCATCGGCTTACACTAGGTCTGCCGAGTGACTCCGGTCTACAAGCTCTATGATGTACCCGAACGTGGAGGATTACAAAGGACGGATAGGGCTGTCACCATCTACCGCCTACCTCTACAACCCGTGGAGTACGCGACAAACAAAGGTAAACATCAGCTTAGACATCACGTCTACGCTAATGATTACTACTTTAATATTGGCCAAGAACACCCATTTTCATCAGGGGTCTTAGACTAGAGCACCCACGAATGGACGATGATCCCGTAAGTAAACTAAGTAAAGTAATTACTCAATGTAAAGGAATGCAACCATAGGAAATCACAAAAACTTACATGATTGAATAAGCATCCTGTTAACGCCAAAATTTGGTAAGCCCCGAAGTCCTTATCGGCTAAGGGTTAGTATCGGCTCGAAGCAAAATCGGCTGAGAGTTTTGTGTCAGCCGATGGAGGATCCATATCTCCAGCAGTCGGATTCTTGTTAGGTTTGGTTTGAGAAGATCTTATCCAGAAGAAACCGAATCTAGGGAGGATACGGCTTGTATCTATTAATTAGGAAAAGATTGTTAGTTTTCTATTTTATCTTTAGGAAAGTTTGTTTTGTAATCTGTTAGGATCTTTGTCACCCTACAGGTATAAATATGTAAGCCCAGGGTTCATGTAAAATCATCTCTCGATCAATACAATTTGACGCATCGCCACTCTTTTACTCTTCATCTTCGTTCGACATCCAGCGGAGCTTGGCATCCGGCGCTGGGCCGCATCGATTAGGTTCGACCTCCAGCAAAGGAATAAGTCCAACGTTCTGCTGGATCAGGCGATCATATTGACTGCGTCGACGTTGTGCAAGGCTGCATCAGTACGTTCGATCTCTTGGATTGCTCCGGTTTAGTTAGCATGCTTGCGTGACTATTTATCATATGTTTCTATTAATCTAATCTTAGTATTTCAGTTTAGCCCTATCATATGCTTGCCTAATCTAATGTTAGTTTCCTAGTTTATCTTTAGGAAAGTTTGTTTTGTAATCTGTTAGGATCTATCGATTGTCTAGTTTCCTAGTTTAGCCCTATCGGTTTCCTAGTTTAGCCCTATCGGTTGTCTCTCGTTTTAGGGTTTCTGCCGATACCGGCTAAATCGTTATACTAGATTAGATTGGTTTAGACATCTAGCACCCTGAAAATCAGTCAAGGGCTTGATTGTCTAGATATTGCTTTTCTTTTCATACTTAGTGCTGCATCAGTTTGATCTACTAAGTCATGATTAGAACCGTAATCTCTAGCCTGCCTGTTGACTACCACTAAGGGTTTCATCGGGGTTTCAGCCGATGAGTTATCTTGATATTGCATCGGCTTATAAGGATTGTATACAAGTTGGATCTAGCCAATTGTAGCAGAGGCTTCATTGAACATTTGATCATTTGGATTTTATGAAATCGGACTCCCAGCCGATGTGTGCTTTAATCTTTAAATCAATATCTATTTTACCATGTGATTGGTTCGTGCAATGTTATATATATCGTGTTATTGTCAGCCGATCGCCTTTGTATATAAATGTTTGTTCAACACACAGCTGATGGATTCAAACCCTAACACCATCGGCTGGCATCGGCATCGGCTGAAATTGCACCATCGGCTTATCAGCGGCTCAGTTAGTTTTTGGGTATCGGTCTATCGGCCGATATGATTTATGTTCTGCTATTTTGCATAACTTGTCAGTGGCAGGATCAAACTGACTGGCACGCCGACGCTTCATCTATTCTAGGACCTGCACTGGAGCTAAGCAGATCTCCCAGGCCGGCGTGTTGATTTTTCTCGTCAACATATTTTTTGGCATGCCCAGTGGGACCGTGTTTGTGACAACATGTTTTTTTACACGGTTCTTGGGACCCATAATTGCCGCAAGATGTCTGATAAGGAAGTCAAGGCCGAGGAAGAACAATCTCTCAAGCTGATTAATGAAGAGAAGGAGCAATTTATCGAGCCGATGGATGATGAGACGCTTCAAGAGATAGTTGATAGCATCATTCATCGTGCTGTGTTCGATCAATCTGGAGTTTTGATGAATACATTGTATGGTTTGGTTGAGGAAACAGTTCCCAAGGTAATTGCCTTAAGAAGTCAGCGTTGGGGGCAGATTGGCAAGCAATCTCAGCATCATCGGCAACAACATAATTGGCTCGGGGGGCAAGTTGATCGATGTTAATATGAAGAGCCACATCAGAAATATCGGCCAGAGGAAATTCAAAGATATCCGTCCAAAGAGGATTGGGCCGATATAATTGCAAAGGTAATGGAGGAGCAGTTTGGAATTAAACGCAAAGATCAAATTTCTGTGTATCGGCCGCCATATCCTGAGTGGTTTGATGGGGTTCCACTTCCAAGCCGATACAAGGTTCTATATTTCTCCATGTTTTCAGGGCAAGATGGTATATCCACAATGAAACATATCAGCCGATTCTTAGGTCAATCTGGGGAAGCATCGGTTGAAGAAGCTCTGAAGGTTAGGCTTTTTCCATTGTCTTTGACTGGATCGGCTTTTACATGGTTTTCATCATTGCCACCGAATTCCATCAGGAGTTGGGCTGATCTTGAGAAGCAGTTTCATATGTACTTCTTTGCTGGGGTTAGCGAGTTGAGGCTTGCATATTTGATATCAGTTAAACAACAAGAAGGGGAATCGGCTAAGGAATACATTCAAAGGTTTCGTAATATCCACAACTGATGTTATAGCTTGAGCCTAACTGATGAGCAAAAAGCAGATCTTGCATTCCAAGGGTTGTCGGCAACTAACCGAAGCAGGTTTTTCATCCATGAGTTCGACAACCTGGCTCAGCTATTACAGATGGTATCGGCTTATGAGGGCCGATGTCAAGAAGAAAAGAATCAGTTTTGGGGCGATCAAGACAAGGATAATTTTGAAGCATGACTTCTCATACTCCAAACTGGAGGCATGTGTTACCGCCAAAATTTGGTTAGCCCCAAAGTCCTTATCGGCTAAGGGTTAGTATCGGCTCGAAGCAAAATCGGCTGAGAGTTTTGTGTCAGCCGATGGAGGATCCATATCTCCAGCAGTCGGATTCTTGTTAGGTTTGGTTTGAGAAGATCTTATCCAAAAGAAACCGAATCTAGGGAGGATACGGCTTGTATCTATTAATTAGGAAAAGATTGTTAGTTTCCTAGTTTATCTTTAGAAAAGTTTGTTTTGTAATCTGTTATGATCTATCGGTTGTCTAGTTCCCTAGTTTAGCCCTATCGGTTGTCTCTCGTTTTAGGGTTTCTGCCGATACCGGCTAAATCGTTATACTAGATTATATTTGTTTAGACATCTACCACCCTGAAAATCAGTCAAGGGCTTGATTGTCTAGATATTGCTTTTCTTTTCATACTTAGTGCTGCATCAGTTTGATCTACTAAGTCATGATTTAGAACCATAATCTCTAGCCTGCCTGTTGACTGCCACTAAGGGTTTCATCGGGGTTTCAGCCGATGAGTTATCTGGATATTGCATCGGCTTACAAGGATTGTATACAAGTTGGATCTAGCCGATTGTAGCAGAGGCTTCATTGAACATTTGATCATTTGGATTTTATGAAATCGGACTCCCAGCGATGTGTGCTTTAATCTTTAAATCAATATCTATTTTACCATGTGATTGGTTCGTGCAATGTTATATATATCGTGTTATTGTCAGCCGATCGCCTTTGTATATAAATGTTTGTTCAACACACAGCCGATGGATTCAAACCCTAACACCATCGGCTGGCATCGACATTGGCTGGAATTGCACCATCGGCTTATCAGCTGCTCAGTTAGTTTTTGGGTATCGGTCTATCGGCCGATATGATTTATGTTCTGCTATTTTGCATAACTTGTCAGTGGCAGGATCAAACTGACTGGCACGCCGACGCTTCATCTATTCTAGGACCTGCACTAGAGCTAAGAAGATCTCCCAGGCCGGCGTGTTGATTTTTCTCGTCAACACATCCGTTGAGGTACAAGATCGGAGGTCGGTGCCGAGATACCCGACACTCCTTCGGACGACCCATCACTCTCTACCCTATTTTCTAAGCACTAGAGAACTTGGGCTTCTTCTTTGGAATGGAGCTTTGACCTTCTTGTGTTGTATGTTGAATGAAGTGAAGCTTTCTCCTTTTATAGCCTCCAATGGCGGTTGTAGAGTCGGTTTGTTACCGCCAAACTTGCATAACTGCCATTAGGGACCAATGGGGAGTTGCCACGTGCGATGAGGGAGTCAGAGGCACCATCTCTGGTTAGGCCGAACCAGCTCCACTGCCTTTGGCCACCGACTTTGGCCAGAGGATGACAGGTGGGCCCCTTGGTCGGTTTCCAGGTGTTTGGCCTCACTTTAAGTCGGTTTCATCGGACTTGTGGGCCCTCCGATCCGTGGGATGCTGACGTGGCGAGGGTCGATTGGTTGGAGTTGTGTTTCTCCACCACGAAAGCGTGCCTTCACTTCATTTCAATGTATTATTTTTCTGCTGTTAACGACCAAATTTGGTATGCCGGATCCTTTGGTTTGAAGCTATAATCGAAGCGGAATTGGAGTGCTTGATTCTTGGAAACAGAGTGCGCGTCGGCTAAGTACGAATCGGCTAAGGAGTCAATTGGCTGAGACCGAGTCGGATGAGGATATCTGGCATAGCCGATTCCTATTGGGATAACAAATGTGACCAATTCTGGTGCGAAAGCGTGGAGATTATTATTGGATTCGATTTTTGGTACTTCAGAGATATTGCCATCTATGGATAAAGTCCTGAAAAGGCAATTGTATCTTTAAATTAGGATATTGTGTATAGTTTCCTTGAGAATCACGGCAGGGGATCCTGTCTTGGATATTTATCGTATTTTAAATAGTAGTTAGAGATAAGAGTCGTGTCCTACAATGATTATGTTTGTAATTGGGTATAAATATGACCCGAGAACATGTAATTGAAAATAATGAATACACAATCAATACAATCTCGGCGCATCTCCACCTTTTTCCTTTAATAGTTTTCGACGAGTTCTTGCTTCTAGTTGGGCTGCATCGTTTGATCTCCAGCGAAAAGATAATTCCTGTCACAATGGTTTGTGTTGTCGAGATTAGTGCTTCCATCGTCATGATACTCTAATCCTATCTTCGTAATCTGCATAGTTATCGTATATGCTATATAATTTAGATCGGTGTTTTGGTCTAAACCCCAATCGGGTAGCGTCAATTGCTAGATGATAGCCGGTAGATTTAGATTTCAATGTTAATCTAGATTATATAGTATATCTACCATCTTGAAAGACATTTATAGACTCGTATAGATCCTATGCTTCTTTTGGTACTTAATGCTGCATCGATTAGGTTTGATCTATTAAGTCGTTTTTAGAATCATAACAGATCTATCTTGTTTTATGATCATTACTAGAGATAGTATCAGAGTTTCAGCCGATCTTATCTGTTTTAACTGTCTTGTATGTTTTATATTTACTTGATATGTTGAAACTGCCCTTTATATTAAGATCTCTCTATAATTAAATATATTAAGCTTGTAATCGATCTGTTATGTTATCTTAGTATATGATCGATCTCTGTTTAATATATTTGGCTAGCAGTGATATCTTAGTATAAAGCGGTATCGGAGTACTAGCCGATACATGTTAGACTAATTTCTCCGGCTATGCTGTGAACAAGTATAATCCTTGCCTTATAGTATTTTTAGATCTAAGTGATTTATACCGTCTTGGTATACTACCGATCTATCCCAGTCACTTGGTTTAAATATGCTTTAAGACGGATTATATTCTGTTAACATCTCCAGCCGATCGGATGAATCTAATCGTTGTCGATTCAGTATGCACTGCATCCGCTTAGTACTAGATGATATGTCATTGGCCACCAGCCGATCGACAATCGTTTGCAAGCTAATTCTTTCTATTGTTTCTTGTTAATTGCAGGATCAAATCAACTGGCACGCTTACGAACCTAGAAGCAATAGTTTGCACCTGCACTAGAGTTAAGCAGATTTCTTAGGTCAGTGCATGGGAAATTTTCTCATCAACATGCTTTTGGCACACCTGGTGGGACCCTAATCACAAGACAGACGCCATGATAGACATCAAGACCTCCGATGTTGATCCGGAGAACATCATTCCGATCACCATGGATAAATTAATGCCAGAGCAAAAGGTCGAGCTTGAGATAATGAACAAGCTGCAGAGTCAGTATCTACACTCTTTTACACAAACTCGGTCCGGCACGGTCGTCCAGAGGTACAAAGTGAAACTGCCAGCCGATGATGAGCCCAAACCTAGCTCTGGCAAGGGCAAAAAACCTCAAGAAATCAAGCAGGAAGATAGCTTAACAACCTCCAAGACATGATTGATTATGCAGTTCATCATGCCTTGATCAACCAATCTGGGATACAGGTCAACACCCTCAACAACATGATCAGTACAGTTGTTGACTCCACGATAGCTGAACACCAAGCCAGGGGACCAGTATTACTCCCTGAGGGTAAATTTCCTTAGTACAGGGCCTTGGCAACAGGCCTTGGCAACAGATGGGTTGCCGACTGCGTCAGGAGTTCCTCTGGAACAGCCGATCGCGCCAGGATCAGTTCCCCTCAAGCCGTTCGTGCCACCATTGGCATCAAAGCCGACGGACTTCCAACCCAGGGTCCTGATAAGGCCACAGGCTCACCATGTAGGCCATGAGATCCCTCAGATGCCCTCAGAACAAGTTGCAGCCATGTTCAGTGCAGATCGGCCACCTGTTCTGCCCAAGGTGCCGATAGGATCCTATCCATCAAGCTTCCCACAACATCCTATCGGCTCACAGCCTCCTCAGGATCAACAACCTCCCATGGTGCACCAACCTCCCCAGCATTATCAACCTCATTCGCCTCGGATGCAGCATCGGCAAGGCCCACTCCAGTTTGATTAGTACGAGCCGATGCAGCAACAAGCACAGGAGGTGCCTCAACAGAACAAGCCTTGAGTGGACTTGATAGCCGACGTGATGAGAGAACAATTCAGCCTCAAACCCAAGGACACGGGCAACATGTTGTTGATGAGAAATTTCTCTCACGCGTTGGCCTGGGAGATCTGCTTAACTCTAGTGCAGGTCCTTCTCGGCTGCCTGTTCGGTGCAGGGCGTGCCAGTTGATTTGATTTGTTAATCAACAAGAAAAACAAGAGAATATGCGTTAAGTGTTAGGTTAGATCCCCACTGGATCGGATGAGGGAATCCATAAACATATATATGCTATTCTAAACTATATTTAAGCCAAGTGACTGGGATGGATCGGCTATACCGAGACAGCATCAGCCACTTAACCCAAATACAGCAAAGAATAACAAATATATGAATCGATAACCTAGCCGATATTGGAAAGCTAACAATGAATCGGCTAGTACTCCGATGAATCTTATAGAAAGATATCATTCTTGAAACATATACACAGCCCGGAAACCGGCCAAAGGCTGTCGATGGTAGGCCGATTCCGGCTAGCGACGTCCAACAAGAATGCGATCTTAACATAAGAGGCAGTCCTAATATAAATCTAATAATAAATATATTAAAAGAAACATATCAGGGCAGGTAAGGCCGGCTGAAACCGCAGCGGTGTCTCTAAACAATATAAATCTCGACCGAACAGATCATCGATAGTTCTAAAAATGACTTAATAGTTCGAACCCGATGCAACATTAAGTATAAAGAGAAAAACATGATCTGTTATAGCCGATTTATACCTGTCGAGACGGTGGATACCACATATAAACCAGCCAACCTTTAGATCTAGCCCTATTGGCTGCAAGTTCTTGCCAGAACTGGCCAATGGCAGGATAGATCTAATCATTGATCTAATTTATATGCGCTTTATGATAAATAGCGTAGTACAAACTCCTGAATCTAATGTGTCATTACAATGGAAGCACTATAAACAGTAGATCATACCACTAATGACAAGAATTTACCTAGATTTGGGGATCGAAACGATGCAGCCCGTAGCCAAACAAAGTGCTCGTCTGAAGAAAAAGTTGGCGATGCGCCGAAGGTTTGATTGTGATTGTGTTGAATTTAATCTTTAATTACAGGGGGTCTCGGGTCCTATTTATACCCAAGATACAATTATCTGTATAAACCCTGGACTCTATCTAAACTACTATTTAAAACACAACATTATCCCGAGCGGGACCCATGTCGTGTTGCGACTAAAAGTTTAAACAAACCCCTAAATTACAGATACAATTGTCGTTACAGGACTCTATCCATAAGTGGCAATATCGTTTAACGCGCAATTAACAATCGAATCTTTTATTTATCTTCAATCTGCTGCGTCGAAAACGGTTTCATCTCTTTCGGACCTGGAATCGGCTATCTGTTGCCCCTGTCCGATCCAACCTTAGCCGATTGGCCTCGCAGCCAATCACTCTTCAACCGATGCGACCCCTGTCTCCAGCCGATCCGACGTCCGATCTAACCTTAGCCGATTGGCCTCGCAACCGATCACTCTTCAACCGATGCGACCCCTGTCTCCAGCCGATCCGACTCTGCTTCGCCTTTGCAGACTTGGGGATTCGATTACCAAATTTCAGTGTTAACACATGCCCCCCAAGTCCGTGATACGAAGTGTTGCGGATTTGCTTGCCTGTTCAAACTCCTGCTCTTTTCTTGACCTAAACTGCTTCGGCTTCCCTCCAAGTGCCCTTTAAATATCCACTCTCCTCGGCCGAACCGCTTACGCCTTCAAAGCGCACTCAGCCTCCTTTGCACGCAAGCTTCTTGCCTTCTCTCTCCTCGTCGGTGATCCCATCGGCGCTCGTCAAACTTCATCGCGCTCTTCAGACCAGACCCATCTTCGCCCTCAAGCATTCCGATGGCCTCCACCGTCGCCGCATCGAGAACCTCCGTTGCGCTAGCCACCGCCGCCGTGCCAGCCATAGCCGCTGCGCCAACCACCGGTGTCATTCCAGCCGCCGCCATGGCTGAGTTCTCTGAGGTACCCCCTTTCGATCCAAAACTTTCTTTTTCTTTCGAATCCGCTCCTTTGAACACATTGCATCAATATTACGTTCAGCCATTTTTTTGAGTAGCACTTTCCTTCGTTTTTATCAATTAGTACTTTTTCCTTCCTCGAACCGTAATATGCAACCGTTCTTGATTAGCGCCCCTCTTCTCTTTTTCTGAACTGTAGCACCTGTCACGTCAAGTGCTTATCCTCAATCTGACACAAGCGCAAAGGTACTTTCTTGGCCCCATCAGCAACATGGATCCAGCCGATGTAATCATAGCCGAAACCAACCGGATCCTCTTCAACACCGCCAAGCCATCCCTCGCCCATTGGAATGGAACATTCAAATCATGGCCGACCACTGACGCAGCCTGGATTGAGTGGTACAAGAGGGTGCGATTGGCCAAATATACACAATCGGAGGAGGCCGGGATAGCCCAAGGCTTGGCTCTGTCTATTGCCAACATGGAGAAGGACGAGCCACTTCTGTTGGCTGCAACGTATTTCTGGAATGACAGCTTCAACACCTTCATATTTCATCAAGGGCCGATGACCATCACGCTGGCCGACGTGTACATGACAACCGGTTTGGACATTGAGTCATCGGCCAACCCCAGCAACTTGAGCCGAAAGGGGCAGCACCAGTTCAAAACCAAGGCCATCGGCGGGTGGAGCGGCTTCATTGCCAAAAACATGAAGGATGGACCCGTCGGCCACAGAGAGCATGCTGCATTCTTGATGATGTGGCTTGAAAAATTTGTGTTCTGTGGATCGAGCTGCGGGCCGACCGCCAACTGGCAGGTCGTAGCCGAAGTCCTGGCCGACGGAGGAAAACTCGCGGCGGAGAAGTATCTCCTCGGCTACTTATATCGATGTTGCATCGCCGCGCGAAGATAGCCGCCAACGCTCCAATCAACACCGGTGGCCCTGGTGGTTTCTACAGATCTGGCTGGTGCTGGCGACCCAAAAGATAGCTGGTCGGCTCCCTCTGACAACAGCTGTATACCCAAGACTGGAGCCGATCGAAGACGACGACGGCAACCAGATCACCACCACCAGGTGCATGAGCTACGGAGAGGCAGCAGCCGCCCACGTAGGCTCAAAGCAATTGGCCGAGCTGCTGGCCGAATGGTTCATAGCCCTCTATGATGGACTGTCTCGCGAGAACCGCGCCTGGTACTTTTACCGGGACCGGGGGCTGTTCGAGTTGCCGGCCGACTTCAATTGGGAAGATGTCAATTCAGCCGACAACCCGAGGTGCAGGGAGCTATTCATCGCCACTCTATCTCCTTGCATCTTGCTGACCGGGATTCATCAGGGCCGATCAGTGGCCAAGAGCTACGAATTCTATTACCCGGTATTGGCAGTGAGGTAGTTCGGTCTTGGACAGCTGCCCATCGGCTTCTTTTATGCCGATAAAATTGAGATGAGGGGAGTGGTAAGCCAGGACCTGATAATGGATTGGCTGCTGAATATAGCTAGCCCTCCCCTCGGCGACGTCGGCGTGATGACACTGGCATTGAAGAAAAGCGCCGCTTACGACCAATGGTGGATTGAAATCAAGCGCCACATCTTCCACCAGCGGTCGTCTCATTACGTCGACCTCATTCTGCCCGAGAAGATCCCCTTGGTAAACATCAAGTCCCAACTGATTTTCTTCTTCTCATCATCGGCTGACATAGCCGATTAATATTTGCTCTTCAGTTTGCAGGAGATGGAGACGGAGCGGCCGACGGTGAGCGACTCCGGGCGCCCCATCGAATACCGTTTATATGTTCTGGATGGGGGCGGCCTCGCTCCGTCGGCCATCGGCTGGGAGGCGCCGAAGCTGGCCTCATTGCTACGAGGACAGGTGCGCCAGCCGATCGCCCAGAAGAAAAGGGCTGCACCACCTCCACGGCCATCGGCCGCGCCTGCCCCCAAGAGGTTGAAAGAGAAGAAGCCGGCAGCGCTAGCCGATAGCCTCCCCGATCCGGCCGTTGCGCAGTTCCTCGACACTGTCGCCAGCGAGGAAATGCCGGCGGCTGTTGGAGCAGCGGCCGAACCCAGGGTTTCGAGTCCTGTGTCGGTCAACGCTCTAGCCGACGTCCCGCCGATCCCAAGTCTCCCAGCAAAACATCGGCCGGTAAGCTTTCACTTCACCAGATTTTGGCTTCACGATGTTCAATTGCATCTGATCGAACCATTCTTTTCAGGTCAAGAAATTGGCCGGCCACACTTCACGCTCCGCGCCATTGGTAATCATCCCCTGTCACTTGACTTGTAGTAATTAGCCGACTTGTCCGCTAACTCTTTCTTTTGCAGCCCCCGCGATCTCCATCGGCTGCCCCCCAGGCGTCCAGTGAGCATGTTGCGCTTGCCGCGGGCGGCAGCGACAACATCGACGAAGAGGCCCCGACGGCCGCGGGCGGTGATCCAGCCGAGCCAACTGCTCCGACCCCGGTGCCAACGGTAAGCCGACTGAATTTGATGATCGGCTTTATCAGCTTACTATATTCTTGATCATCTTTCTCTTTGCTGTAGAACATAGCCGACCTCCTCAACTTTGACTTGTCGGAGTTCGAGGAGTCCGGTGACATCGGCGAGGAGGCGTTGGTGACGCCAGCTGAGGACCTGAGGGCCACCCTAGCTGACATCGGCAATCGGCTGGAAGCCTCACTGGACGCGCTGGTGGTCGACAGCAGCTCGATACACGCACGATTCAAAGACATCCAAGGCCAGCTGCCGGAAGCCCAAGCCGAAGCCATTGTGCCAGCGACCTTCATGGAAGCCCATCAGTTCAAGTATGAACGGGCACGACAACAGATAATCGATCGCCGCGAGAACCAAGCATGGTCGGCCACCATCCCGTCAACCAAGGATGCCATCGAGAGCCAGAAGGCCGCCTTCGATCGCCTGAAGAATGAGCCGGCGGCCAAGCTCGAGCAGCTCCTCACACGTCAAGATCAGCTGATGGCTGATCTCGTTCAAGTCCCGAACGAGATCGATGTCCATAAGGAGTACATGGCTGGTTTGCCGGCCGAGATCAAAGCTCAACGCCAGGGCATCAAGGCGGCTGTGGCACATTTGCGCAACCTGGTGAAGGGCATCCGGCCGGTGGCGGGGTTCGAGGCCGAAGACGTCAGGGCCATTGAAGAGATAGACCAAATTAGGCGGAAGGCGTTGTCGGCCATAGCCGATTTTTTAAAATGATGAGTTTGTAATATTCTGATCTTCTGAAATCGGCTAATGCCTTCTGTATTATACTTGTCATTCTTTTGCGATGGGATTGGACGATCATTTTACTCGTGCTTGTAATCGGCTTTGAATCGTGTAATATAATTTATCAATCTTCTGCCACTATGCTTGTAGATAAGATCGGCTGTACTTGTAGATAAGATCGGCTTTCGGCCGCGCGCAGTGTCTTGAATTGCTTAGGTTGAAATCGGCTCCAGCCGCCCGCATCGCTTTACGTTGCCGATTCCGAGACCGCACCATGATAGTGTCAGCGCTTGCACATTAGTCTCATTGGTTATCGGCCGGTAACATTTAAACGCCCTGCCAATTTGGCTTCATAGTCTGCCTTATCTGAACATGTATTTCAAAAACACGTGAGTCCTGAACAATAGGTATCCGGTCTTGAGTAGTCACCAACCATTCAATGATTCTAGATGCTTTTAATGATGACCTCTTCGACTTTTATATCTGCAATGATCTTTCACATCCAAATCCGCATCTTTTCTTTCTATAAATGGACCCCTTCAGGCCTTCCCGAACACATCACAACCGAAGAAGAAATTCCCTCACTCTCCAGGTGTACAAATTCCAGGTTTCCAAGCTTTCAGCAAGACTCCTCATGGCATCCTCAGGCTCATCGGTGAACCAGGTGATTTTCCAACCCATCCATCCGCACCATTTCTTTTCTCTAAGTACTCACGAGTTAATCTTCTCGCAGCCGCCCCATCCCCTACGAGTGATTCTAGAGATCATGAACACCCCGTATGAACTAACGGTTAGCCAAGACCGACAAGTGAGAATCAACTTGCAGCGCTTTAGGGAACGAGAGACTCGTCATCCGACGACCAGACCTCCAATAAACCTCAGCATTGTCCATTCGGCGTCTGTCCATTCGGCGTCTGCAACACTCATACGTCACGACAGGCTGGTAGCGAGGCAAACACAACTTGCCAATGAATTGTTAATCACAACCACCGATGTAAGAGTTACTAGGCTAGAGTATTTGATATTGGATGCTTTAGAGAGAATCTCCAGAGGCCGTCGACCGGGCCCTGGCGGCCATCAGAGACTATCTAGGAGACATGTAATCATAATCGGCTTCATGCCGATTATGAATAAAAATCGAGGATTGTCACACCGATTCAAGCATCGACCCAAATACTGGGGTAATATTTCTTCAGATATTTGCAATCGGCTCGATTTTGCAATCGGCTCGTGTACGTATATGCCCCCCAAGTTTTGTTGATAGCTTCGGTGTCGACAAAATTGTGAGTTCGAGCCGTTTGCACATCCTTGCCGTCTCTATCGGTCAATCATGAGCTGATCGTAGAAAACTTAGCAAAAAATGTTGCATAAAAAAATGCCTAAAGGCGATGCCTTGTTACTGTAAGACATCGGCTGTCGTAAATCGGCTGAAGTAACCATAGCCGAATCACGAGTTGATCCATACGCTTGGGTAATATTTCTTCAGGTATTTTTCATTAAGAGCCCTTCCAAATACTTCTCCATCCAGCCCTTTTAGCATGTACGCTCCTTTAGAGACGCATTTGTGGATCTTGAAAGGCCCTTCCCAATTTGGTGACCATTTGCCGAACTTGTTATCTCTAGATCCGATCGGCAGTATCAATTTCCAAACCAGCTCGCCTTCCTAAAAAGATTTAGGCACCACCTTTTTATTATAATGTCTGGCTACTCGTTCTTTATCTTTTGTGACTTTTTCCAAGGACCTCATCCTGGATAAAACTAAATCTTTCGATTCGTCCACCATCAGGTGATAATAATCATAGGCTGTGAGTTGATCCTGTAGCTGAATGCGCCTTGAGCCGACGACACTTTCCCATGGCAGCACTGTGTTGACGAGAAATTTCTCTCACGCGCTGGCCTGGGAGATCTGCTTAGCTCCAGTGCAGGTCCTTCTCGGCTGCCTTTGTTGCGCTAGCAATGGGATCGGCCGATTTTGTGTGACCAGTGTCCTGTAGCCAGGAATTTGGCCATCTGTGAAGTACGTCGGCCCTTGTTGCAGCTGGTCGGCTATCTTGGCGTGGACCACAGCAGCGATCATGTTATTGAGAGTGTTGACCAAGATGCTACTTTGGTTGACCAATGCGTAATGAAATGCCGAGTCAATCCGGTCTTGCAGAGAGTATACAGTCGGATCATCCTGTACCTGGGTCGGCTCCTCCACCTTCTGTTTGCCTTTTGTATCACCAGAGGAGGACGCCTTAGTATCGTTCATGCTGAACTTATACTTCTGATGCACGACCCCAGATCTTGTTTGGGTGAAAGATTGCAAATAGTTGGCCTGGAGTTCTTCCACCATCTTCTTATACTCGACTTGTTGTTCAGCCGATAACTGTTCCATCTTTACAGGCACCATGTTGTCCTGTGTAATGCTGGGGCTCTTGGAGTCGACCATCTTGCCGGCTGAATCTATGCGTCCGAGTCGAGCCAACAAAGAAAGTCCCACCAGGCATGCCAAGAAGCGTGTTGACGAGAAATTTCTCTCACGCGCTGGCCTGGGAGATCTGGTTAGCTCCAGTGCAGGTCCTTCTCGGCTGCCTGTTCGATGCAGGGCGTGCCAGTTGATTTGATCTGTTAATCAACAAGAAAAACAAAGGAATATACATTAAGTGTTAAGTTAGATCCCCACTGGATCGGCTAAGGGAATCCATGAACATATATGTGCTATTCTAAACTATATTTAAGCCAAGTGACTGGAATGGATCGGCTATACTGAGACAGCATTAGCCGCTTAACCCAAATACAACAAAGAATAATAAATATATGAATCGATAGCCTAGCCGATACTAGAAAGCTAACAATGGATCGGCTAGTACTCCGATGAATCTTATAGAAAGATATCAATCTTGAAACAGATGTATAGCCTAGAAATCGACCATCGGCTGTCAATGGTAGGCCGATTCCAGCTAGCAACGTTCGACAAGAATGCAATCTTAACATAAGAGGCAGTCCTAATACAAATCTAATAATAAATATATTAAAAGAAACATATCAGGGCAGATAAGGCCAGCTGAAACCCCGACACTGTCTCTAAACAATATAAATCTCAGCCGAACAGATCATCGATAGTTCTAAGAACAACTTAACAGTTTGAACCCGACGCAACATTAAGTATAAAAAGAAAAACCTGATCTGTTGTAGCCGATTTATACCTCTCGAGACGGTGGATACCGCATATAAACCTGCCAACCTTTAGATCTAGACCTACTGGCTGCAAGTTCTTGCTAGAACTGGCCAATGGCAGGATAGATCTAAACATTGATCTAATTTATATACGCTATATGATAAATAGTGCAGTATAAACTCCTGACTCTAATGTGTCATTACGACGGAAGCACTAGAAACAGTAGATCATACCACTAATGACAAGCATTTACCTAGATCTGGGGATCGAAACGATGCAGCCCGTAGCCAAACAAAATGCTCGTCTGAAGAAAAAGTTGGCGATGCACCGAAAGATTGATTGTGATTGAACTGAATCGAATCTCTAATTATAGGGGGTCTTGGGTTCTATTTATACCGAAGATACAATTATCTGTACAAACCCTGGATTCTATCTAAACTATTATTTAAAACACAACATTATCCCAAGCGGGACCCACGCCGTGTTACGACTAACAGCTTAGACAAACCCCTATATTACAGATACAATTGCCGTTACAGGACTCTATCCATAAGTGGTAATATCGTTTAACGCGCAATTAACAACTGAATCATCTATTTATCTTCAATCTGCTACATCAGAAACGGTCTCATCTCTTGCGGACCTGGAATCGGCTATCGACTACCCCTGTCCGATCCAATCCTTAGCCGAATTGCCTCGCAGCCGATTACTCTTCAGCCGATGCGACCCCTGTTTCCAGCCAATCCGACTCTGCTTTGCCTTTGCAGATTTAGGGATTCGATAACCAAATTCCAATGTTAACACACTGTCTCATGTCCATAGACCAGTTTGTACGGAAGGACTTGAATTGACCCATGGCATGCCATCCGATACGCCCACAGTGATTCGGCTAATCGACTGTGCCATTGTTTAGGGTACTCAGAGATCTTTCTTTTAATCAACTTGATCAAACTTTCGTTTGAGGCCTCGGCTTGCCCGTTGGCTTGTGCGTAGTACGGTGAAGAATTAAGCAGCTTGATCCCCATGTCGTCTGCAAACTGAATGAACTCGTCCAATACAAAGATAGATCCCTGGTTTGTTGTTATCATTTGAGGAACGCCAAATTGATAGATGATGTGTTCTTTGACAAACTCGATTGCGTCCTTAGAATCTACTTTTCTGAGGGGAATCGCCTCCACCCATTTTGTGAAGTAGTCCGTCGCCACCAGGATAAACTTATGTCCTTTGCTTGAGGGTGGATTGATCTGGCCGATCATATCAATGCCCCATCCTCTGAATGGCCACGACTTGATGATTGGGTTCATAGCTGATGTTGGTGCTCGTTGTATGACGCCAAACTTCTAGCAATCCTGACACCCCTTGTAATACTTGAAACAATCCTCCAGCATCGTCAGCCAAAAATACCCTGCTCGGCGAAGCAGCCATTTCATTTTATGGGCCGATTGATGTGTGCCACAGATTCCTTCTTGTACTTCCCCGATGGCCACTGTAGCCTGATCGGCACCCAAACACTTGAGTAGCACGCCGTCAATCGTCCGATAGTACAGATCTTCATCGAGCAACACGTATCGTAATGCCTTGTATCGTAGTTTCCTTGTGGCCGATTGAGAGGGGTTTTTGAGATAGTTGTAAACCTCAAACCTCCAATCATCGGCCGTAATGGCGTCAACATCTATGTCGACTTTTTTCAGCATCGGCCGATAGCCTGATGCCCCCTGAGCCAAGTCATTGGCCTCTGTGTTCTGCTCCCTGGGGATATGTTTCAAAGTAACTAGCCGAAAACCATCCATTAATTCTCGACATTGCCGATAATAAACCATCAGCACATCATTTTTGCATTCATATTCTCCTGATGATTGGCTGATGACCAATAACGAATCCCCCATTATTTCGATGGCGTCGGCCTCAACTTCCTTGAGCACGTGCAATCCTTTAAGGACGGCTTCATATTCGGCTTGGTTGTTTGTAGCGTGGGGGTTGATGGCAAAAACAAACTCGAAGCTTGCCCCCCTGGGCGAAATAATGACCAAGCCGATGCCACAGCCGTTGGTGCAAACCGAGCCATCGAACGTCAAAGTCCAAGGCATAATTTCCACTGAGCCGATTGAATCGTTTCTGTGTTCCACAATGAAATTGGCTATGGCTTGCCCTTTGACTGCCCTTGGTGCCTGATACCTCAGATCGAATTCTGTTAGTGCGAAAATCCACTTCCTAATTCTTCCTTTGAGCACTGGAGCCGATAACATATACTTAACTACATCGGCTTTGCAGATTACTATGCACTCGTTGGAGAGCAGATAGTGCCTTAACTTCGTACATGAAAAATGGAGGCATAAGCATAGCTTCTCCACAGGTGAATACCTCGTTTCTGCGTCTAGCAACCGCCGGCTGAGATAGAAGATGGCTTTTTCTTTGCCGTCGACGTCTTGGATTAGGACGGAGCCGATTGATTTGTCATCGGCTGATAAGTACAGCTTGAACGGTATTCCCTTTTGTGGAGGCATTAAAATTGGAGGGGAGCTTAGATAATCATTTATGTTGTCTAACGCCTTTTGCTGCTCTGCCCCCCATGTGAATGTCTGATCGGCTTTTAGCCAAAGCAGTGGCGTGAACGGCTTCATCTTTTCTGAGAGATTGGCTATGAACCGTCTGATGAAGTTTATCTTGCCGATCAATGACTGGAGTTGCTTTTTATCTTTTGGAGGTTCAATTGTCTTGATAGCATTTATGCTCCTTGGTGTAACTTCAATTCCTCTTTCATGACCGAGAAATCCCAAGAATTGCCCGGCCGATACGTCGAACGTGTACTTAAGCGGATTCATCTTTAGACCGTATTTCCTCGTCCGTTCTAACACTTGTCTCAGATCGGCTATGTGGCCTTCTATCTCCCTTGACTTGATAACCACGTCGTCAATGTATATCTCTACCAGCGAGCCGATCATATCATGAAAGATGTAATTCATGGCCCGTTGATATGTTGCCCCAACATTCTTCAAGCCGAACGTCATTACTACCCATTCGTACAAGCTGATTGCACCGGGACACCGAACAGCGGTCTTGTGGATGTCCTCGTTGGCCATGAATATTTGGTTATACCCTGCATTGCCATCCATGAAACTGATAATTTTATGGCCTGAAGCAGCATCGAAAAGCAGATCGGCTATCGGCATTGGGTATTCATCTTTAGGGGTTGCCTTGTTTAGATCTCTGAAATCGATGCACACCCTAAGTTTACCGTTTTTCTTCAATACTAGGACGATGTTCGAGACCCACTCGACGTATCGGCAAGGCCGAATGAATCCCCCGTCGTATAGCCGAGTGATTTCGGCTTTAATTGCATCGTACATATCGGCCTTAAACCTCCTGGGAGGCTGTTTAAACGGCCGATAGCCTGCCTTAATCGGCAGCTGATGGACCACTATTGATCAGCTGAGGCCGGGCATCTCGAAGTACTCCCAAGCAAAACAATCTTTATATTCTTTTAACAATTCAATAAGTTGGGATCTACAATGAGGAGACAGATTTTTGCTAATGTACGTCGACCTCGGCTTATCACTAGAGCCGATGTCGATTTCCTCTAATTCATCGGCCGACGTAAAACCTTGCCCTAGCTTGCCATCGTCTTCGTCCGCGGTGCCCACGCCGAGAACATTCGAGCCCTCCACCATGTCTTGTTCAAAGCAGCAACTGCGGCTCGTCATTTCCAATCGGCTGTATCGTTGAATTGGACACATTTAGAAAATCGGCTTGCCAGATTTTCCCGGATAAACAATCGATGCCCTTGACCCAAAGCGGCAAATCGGCATTGACAACACTAACTGACCTGTCGGCTGCCATGATCTCGATCTTGTCGCCATCCCATTGGATCATGCTCTGATGCATTGTAGAAGGGATGCAGCAGTTAGCGTGTATCCAGTCCCTTCCGAGCAGCAGGCTGTAAGACCCCTTCCCGTCGATGACAAAGAATGTTGTGGGCACGGTCTTGTTGCCGACGGTCAGTTCAACGTTGAGGACGCCCTTGGTTTCCGATGGGTTGCCGCCGAAGTCTTTGAGGACCATGTTGGTTTTTATTAGGTCTTCGGCTCCCTTGCCTAGATTTCTGAATGTTGCGTAAGGCATGAGGTTGACTGCAGCTCCCCCATCAACTAGCATTTTGGAAATCGGCTTGCCGTTGATGAATCCTTTAACGTACAATGGCTTTAAGTGCCGATTTTTGGTTTCTTCGGGTTTGTCGAAGACAGCTTGGTCTGGTGAGCTTGCTAGTTTCGCCAGGTCATCCTCCACGGCATCTGCATCGGCTTCAGGAGCGCCGAACTTGGCTGGCAGCACGAATACCATGTTAACCGATGCAAAAATTTTGCCTTTCCCTTTGGCTGTCCTCTTGGCTTGATCGGCTGGGCTTTCCTCGGCCTGCTCTTCGTCGGCTATGGCAACTTTCTCTTTGGGTACCCATCGCCTTTTGATTTTGCCAAGCCGACGGCACTGTTCATAGATCATTTGCTGAACCTCGTCTTCTCTCCCTTCGCGCTTAAGCCGTTGAACCCTTCTTTTTTGCGTCTTCGTGAAGAGATCGGACGGGCACCATTGGGGGTTGGCCGATTCCGCATCGTCGGCCTCTTCATCGTCGCGGTTGTTCCCATCACGATTTTCGTCGACGAAGAAGTCTTGGTGGATCGGGCCGAGCCGATCATGGACGGACCACCGCCTTTGGTTTAGCTGAACGGCTCTAGGGACGAACCGAGTTGGGCTTGCAGCCGAGGGGCTCCTGCGCTCGTCGCGACGATCGTTGCATGCCGAGCAATCGTCCAATGTTGGCAGTCTCATGCTGGATTCCCAGCAGTACCTGAAGAAATCACAATGCCAATGTGGATCAGCATTGTCATGGTTTACCTCGTATCGTTGGCTTTGGGTGTTCGGCTCACGCCGACGAGGTGCTTCATTGTAAGCTTCTTCCTGCCGAGACCGGTACTAATGACGGTGTCAGTTACGTTCATAGATCGGCCGTCGGTTAGCCGATATGATGACTGAGCGCACCATATTAATTGGTGCAGCGTGACATCCAATTTGATGTAACGCCGTGGGCCGTCACCTTCTACACCAAGTGGGCTAAGCTGTCAAAGTCCTGCGCAGAGAATCGCTTTCGGATTGGCGCGATCAGACCATGAAAGGCCAAATCGGCCAGCTGGGCATCCGATAGCACCAGGCTGTAGCATCGGTTCCTGATCTCTCTAAAGCGTTGGATGTATTCTTGGACCGATTCGTTGTGTTTTTGCCTGATGCTGGTGAGGTCCGATAACTTCATCTCGTGGTTGTCAGAATAGAAGTAGCTGTGGAACTGTTTTTCAAGATCGGCCTAGTTCTGAATTGAGTTGTAGGGCAATGAGGAGAACCAAGTAAAAGCCGATCCTGAAAGGGAAATAGGGAATAATCGGACTCTCAAGGCGTCTGTAGCCGATGCTTCAACGCACTGTGCCAAGAATCGGCTAACATGCTCGTAGGTTGAAACATTGTCCTGCCCTGAGAACTTCGAAAATTTTGGGATCGTGTATCGATTGGGCAACAGGATCCGCTCGAAGTGCTCTGGATAGGGGTACCGACACATGTTCCCTAAGTCTTTTGGCTTGAGGCCGAATTGATCGCGCATGACATCTGCGATCAGATCGGCCCATGTCCGGTTGTCTTGCTGTATCGGCTCGTATAGGTTATACGGCGCGGGTGCTTGCCGATACAGCGGTGGTGGCATCTGAGGCCTATAATGATGATCTTGACGACCTCCTTGGTACTGGTAGTGATGATTGGCGGGAGGTGGCCGAGGTGTCGGTGGTGGCGTTGGCGGTCCTGGAAACAGCTGTCGGCCACTGGCGTTGCACCGTCTATCTGAATCAATCGGTTCTAACTACCGATTGTCATTGAACATATTAGCAATCTGATCTTAGGGCAGCGGCTGTTGTCGGTTCAGCATAGTGATTGCTGGCCTTATAGCTGATTCACCTGGATTTGGCTGACCGAGGATTCCTCCCGGTGGCCCTTGTTGCGCTAGTGGTGGGATCGGCCGATCCTGCGTGACCAGCGTTCTGTAACCAGGAAATTGGTCGTCTGTGAAGTACGTTGGCCCCCGTTGCAGCTGGTCGGCTATCTTGCCGTCGACCACAGTAGCGATCATGTTATTGCGAGTGTTGACCAGGATGCTACTTTGGTTGACCAACACATGATGAACGGTCGAGTCAATCCGGTCTTGTAGAGAATATACTGCTGAATCATCCTGTACTTGGGTCGGCTCCTCCACCTTCTGTTTGCCTTTTGTCTCACCAGAGGAGGATGCCTTAGTATTGTTCATGCTGAACTTATACTTCTGATGCACGGCCCCAGATCTTGTTTGGGTGAAAGACTGCAAATAGTTAGCCTGGAGCTCTTCCACCATCTTCTTATAATCGGCTTGCTGTTCAGCCGATAACTGTTCCATCTTCACAGGCATGATGTTGTCCTGGGAAATGCTGGGGCACTTGGAGTCGAACATCTTGCCGGCTGAATCTACGCGTCCGAGTCAAGTCGACAGAGAAAGTCCCACCGGGCGTGCCAAGAAGCATGTTGATGAGAAATTTCTCTCACGCGCTGGCCTGGGAGATCTGCTTAACTCCAGTGCAGGTCCTTCTCGGCTGCCTGTGCTGTGCAGGGCGTGCCAGTTGATTTGATCTGTTAATCAACAAGAAAAACAAGAGAATATGCGTTAAGTGTTAGGTTAGATCCCCACTGGATCGGCTGAGGGAATCCATAAACATATATATGCTATTCTAAACTATATTTAAGCCAAGTGACTGGAATGGATCGGCTATACCGAGACAGCATCAGCCGCTTAACCCAAATACAACAAAGAATAATAAATATATGAATCGATAACCTAGCCGATACTGAAAAGCTAACAATGAATCGGCTAGTACTCCGATGAATCTTATAGAAAGATATCATTCTTGAAACATATACACAGCCCGAAAACCGGCCATCGGCTGTCGATGGTAGGCCGATTCCGGCTAGCGACGTCCGACAAGAATGCGATCTTAACATAAGAAGCAATCCTAATATAAATCTAATAATAAATATATTAAAAGAAACATATCAGGGCAGGTAAGGCCGGCTGAAACCCTAGCGTTATCTCTAAACAATATAAATCTCAACCAAACAGATCATCGATAGTTCTAAAAATGACTTAATAGTTCGAACCCGATGCAGCACTAAGTATAAAGAGAAAAACCTGATCTGTTGTAGCCAATTTATACCTGTCGAGACGGTGGATACCGCATATAAACCAGCCAACCTTTAGAGCTAGCCCTATTGGCTACAAGTTCTTGCCAGAACTGGCCAATGGCAGGATAGATCTAATCATTGATCTAATTTATATGCGCTATATGATAAATAGCGCAGTACAAACTCCTGAATCTAATATGTCATTACGATGGAAGCACTAGAGACAGTAGATCATACCACTAATGACAAGCATTTACCTAGATCTGGGGATCGAAACGATGCAACCCGTAGCCAAACAAAGTGCTCGTCTGAACAAAAAGTTGGCGATGCGCCGAAGGTTTGATTGTGATTGTGTTGAATTTAATCTTTAATTACAGGGGGTCTCGGGTCCTATTTATACCCAAGATACAATTATCTGTACAAACCCTGGACTCTATCTAAACTACTATTTAAAACACAACATTATCCCGAGCGGGACCCACGCCGTGTTACGACTAACAGTTTAAACAAACCCCTAAATTACAGATACAATTGCCGTTACAGGACTCTATCCATAAGTGGCAATATCGTTTAACGAGCAATTAACAACCGAATCTTCTATTTATCTTCAATCTGCTGCATCAGAAACGGTTTCATCTCTTCCAGACCTGGAATCGGCTATCAGTTGCCCCTGTCCGATCCAACCTTAGCCGATTGGCCTTGCAGCCGATCACTCTTCAACCGATGCGACCCCTGTCTCCAGCCGATCCGACTCTGCTTCGCCTTTGCAGACTTGGGGATTCGATTACCAAATTTCAGTGTTAACACATGTGTCGGTATCCTTATCCTAAGTACTTTGAAAGGGCTCCATTGCCTAACCGATACAAGGTGCCAGATTTTTCCAAGTTCTCAGGGCAGGACAATGTTTCTACTTATGAGCATGTTAGCCGATTTTTAGCCTAGTGTGGAGAGGCATCGGCTACAGACGTCCTGAGAGTTAGGCTTTTCCCCTCTCACTCTCTGGATCGGCTTTTACCTAATTTTATTCGCTCCCATACAATTCTGTACAGAGTTGGGCTGATTTGGAGAAGCAGTTTCATTGGTACTTTTACACTGGCATCCATGAGATGAAGCTGTCCGATTTAACAGCCATCAGGCAGAAGCATGACGAATCGGTCCATGACTACATCTAGAGATTTAGAGACATGAGGAACCGATGCTACAGCCTGGTGCTATCCGTTTCCCAGCTAGCCGATCTTGCCTTCCAGGGTTTGTTAACACCCATCAGGGAGAGATTTTCGGCCCAATATTTTGAAAGCTTGGCACACTTGGCCCAGAAGATCACTGCCCACGAGCAACATTTTTAGGAGGCCAAGAAAGCCTTCAAGAAGGTTAGCTATGTTGCCTACGCTTCCAATTCTGATTCAAACCGACAGCGAGACCGAAGTAGCAGCAGCCGAATGGGCTAGAAACAAGAAGATCATAACTTGCCAATGGGTGAAGAATTCGGCTAAAGAGGAGAAATATGATTTCGACATCACCAAAGGTGATAAAATATTTGATCTGCTGCTTCGGGAAAAACAAATCCAACTCCCGACCAATCATGTCATCCCATCGACTGAGGAGTTGAAGAAGAAAAAATATTGCAAGTGGCACAACACTGGTTCCCACAGTTTCCAGCAAATTCTGTTGGCTATAGAGGCCGGGAAAATCAAATTTGAAGATCCAAAAAGGCCGATGAAAGTTGACGGGAATCATTTTCCTGTTAACATGGTTTATGCCAGTCGCTGATCAGCCGATCATCATCCCCGAAAAATGGATAGCTTAGTCAAATTCATGAAGGAACATGAAGAGAGGAAGACGGGTAGAGTTCACAAAGTGCATCCAAGAAGACACGATCGGCAGGAAGAGGCTTACCATCGGCAACGTGATGGTTTAGATCCCCATTGGAGCTGTGATTTCTTCAGGTTTTGCTGGAATTAGGGGATGAGACTGCCATCACTCCAAGACTTCCCGGCGTGCAGTGGCTATAAAGATCAGCAGGCCGAGAGCTCCAGCCGATTTTCGCCCAGAGAAAATCAGCTGAGACAGAAGAAACGCCTTGTGCACCAAAGGCTGAGCCCTATCCATGAAGATATCTTTCAGGAGGACTTCGAGGATGACGAAGAATAGGCTGCAAACCCGCAATGGTGACCCTCCGACACTAAGAAGACCCAGAAGCGGAAAGTGCAGCGGCTAAAGAGCGTGGGTCGGCTGAAAGAGGTCCAAGCCAAAATCGACTATCGGCTAAAAAAGAAGAAGGAACAAGAGCGCCCAAGGAAACAATGGCGCGTGAAGAACAAGGATATGTCGACCGATGAAGACCAAGCCGACAAGGAAAATAGAAAGGCCAAGGAAAAGGTCGTGGCCGCCGTATCGATTAATATGGTTTTTGTATTACCACCAAATTTGAAGCGGCCCAAGCCGATGCGGACGTCGTAGAGGAGTCATCGGCTAAACTTATGTTATCCCGGAGCAAGGGATTTTTGAAAAGCCAGAAGGGACAGAACATCGACATATCTAGCCTCTTTACGTCAAAGGATTCATCAATGGGAGGCCAATGTCAAAGATGCTAGTTGACGGGGGAGCCTCCGTAAATTTGATGCCCTATGCTACTTTTAGAAAGCTAGGCAAGGGTGCCGATGATCTCATAAAGACAAACATGGTCCTCAAGGATTTCGGTGGGAACCCATCTGAGACCAAAAGGGTTCTTAATGTTGTGCTGACCGTCGGCAGCAAGACAGTGCCTACCACTTTTTTTGTCATCGACGGGAAGGGGTCGTATAGCCTGCTTGCTAGGGAGGGACTGGATCCATGCCAATTGTTGCATCCCTTCCACCATGCACCAGAGCTTGATCCAATGGCAAGGTGACAAGATTGAAATCGTGCCAGCCGATAGGTCAGGAAACGTAGTCGATGTCGATTTAACACTTTGGGAAATCGACAGCATCGAATGCTTGTCCGACAAAGTTTGGGAAGCCGATTTTCTAAAGGTGTCCGATTCTACTATACAGCCAATTGGATACGAGGAGCCTCAATTATTACTTTGAGAGCGTCATGGAGGGCACAAGCTTCTACATCATGGACACTATGGACGATCTCGATGGCAAGCTAGGACAAGGTTTTATGTTGGCCGACAAACTTGAAAAAGTTGATATAGGTCCAGGAGATAGGCCTAGGCCAACATACATCAGTAAAAATTTATCTTCTCATTTTAGAACCAAGCTGATTGATTTATTAAAAGAATATAAACATTGTTTTGCTTGGGAGTATTTTGAGATGTCAGGTCTTAGCCGATCGATTGTGGAACATCGGCTCCCTATTAAACCAGGATATCGGCAACACAAACAACCTTCCAGGAGGTTTAAAGCTGATATGTATAATGCGATTAAAGCCGAAATTACTCGGCTGTATGATGCTAGTTTTATTCGGCCTTGCCGATACGCTGAATGGGTGTCAAACATAGTCCCTGTAATCAAGAAGAACGACAAGCTCAGGGTGTACATCGATTTTCGTGACTTGAACAAAGCCACCCCTAAGGATGAGTACCCCATGTCGATTGCTAATTTGTTCGTCGATGCAACTTCAGGACATAAAATCATAAGTTTTATGGATGGCAATGCTGGTTATAACCAAATCTTCATGGCCGAAGAAGACATTCATAAGACTGCCTTTAGGTGTCCTGGGGCAATCAACTTATATGAATGGGTTGTCATGACATTCGGCTTGAAAAATGCTGGGGCTACTTATTAGAGAGCCATGAACTATATTTTCCATGATTTAATCGGCTTCTTAGTGGAAATCTACATTGATGACGTGGTTGTCAAATCAAAAGAAGTTGAAGATCACATAGCCGATTTAGGAAAGTATTGGAAAGAACGAGGAAATATGGCTTGAAGATGAATCCTACCAAATGCGCCTTCGGTGTATCTGCTGGGCAATTTCTTGGTTTTGTTGTTCATCAGAGGGGGATTAAAGTGACACAAAGAAGCGTTAATGCAATCAAAAGTATTCAACCTCCATAGGACAAGAAGCAGCTACAATCTCTGATCGGCAAGCTAAATTTCATCAGACGTTTCATTGCTAATTTATCTCAAAAGATGGAGCCATTCACACCTTTGCTAAGACTAAAAGCCGATCAAGAGTTTACTTGGGGGGCAGAGCAGCAGAAAGATCTGGACAATATCAAGGATTATTTAAGCTCCCCTCTAGTTTTGATCCTTCCACAGATGGGAGTGCCTTTTAAGTTGTATTTGTCAGCCGATGAAAAATCAATCGGTTCAGTTTTGATCCAGGAGTTTGAAGGCAAGGAAAGAATAATATTTTATCTCAACAGAAGACTTTTGGATGCAGAAATAAGGTACTCTCCTGTGAAAAAGTTGTGCTTGTGCTTATATTTCTCTTGTACAAAGTTGAGGCATTATTTATTATCCAACGAGTGCATCATAATTTGCAAAGCCGACGTAGTCAAATACATGCTATCAGCTCCAGTTCTAAAAGGGCGAGTTGAGAAGTGGATATTTGCCTTGACAGAATTTGACCTTAGGTATCAGGCACCCAAGGCAGTCAAAGGACAGGCTATAGCCGATTTCATCGTCGAACACCGAGATGATTCGATCGGCTCAGTCAACATAGTGCCTTGGACGTTGTTTTTTGATGGATCAGTTTGCACCCATGGCTGTGGCATCGGCTTGGTTATCATATCATCTAGGGGGCAAGTTTTGAATTTGCTTATACTATTGCACCTTATGCTACAAACAATCAAGTCGAATATGAAGCAATCCTCAAGGGTTTACAACTTCTGAAAGAGGTCGAAGCCGATGCTGTGGAGATCATGGGCGATTCCTTGTTGGTCATCAGTCAATTAGCATGAGAATATGAATGCAAGAATAACACATTGATGACCTACAATCAAAAGTGCCGAGAATTGATGGATGGTTTTCGGCTAGTGACCTTCAAACATATCCCTCAAGAGCATAATGACGAGGCAAATGATTTGGCTCAAGTGGCATCAGGCTACAAACCGATAACCAAAGATGTGGGAGTTCAGGTTGCAACGATCACAGCCGATCATTGGAGGTATGAAAGTTTTCAATTATTTGAAGAACCCTTCCCAATCGGCTTCAAGGAAGTTGCGTTACAAGGCTTTGAGATATGTTTTGCTCAACGATGATCTCTATTATCGGACGATTGATGGAGTGCTACTCAAATGTTTGAGTGCCGATCAGGCAAAAGTTGTAATGGGAGAAGTGCATGAAGGCATTTGCAATACTCATCAATCGGCTCACAAGATGAAATGGTTACTTCGACGAATCAGGTATTTTTGGCTGACGATGCTGGAAGATTGTTTCAAATATTACAAGGGATGCCAAGATTGTTAGAGATTTGGAGCGATCCAACGAGCACCAACGTCGGCTATGAACCCCATTATCAAGCCTTGGTCGTTCAGAGGATGGGGAATTGATATGATCGTCCATATTAATCCACCCTCGAGTAAAGGACATAAGTTTATATAGGTGGCAACCAATTATTTCACAAAGTGGGTAGAAGCAATTCCCTTGAAAAAAGTTGATTCTGGAGACGCAATCGAGTTTGTCAAATAACACATCATTTACCGATTCAGTGTCCCTCAAACGATTACAACCGATCAGGGGTCTATCTTTGTCTCGGATGAGTTTGTCTAATTTTCAGAAAGCATGGGGATTAAATTGTTTAATTCTTCATCATACTATGCACAGGCTAATGGACAGGCAAAAGAGTCCAATAAAAGTTTGATCAAACTGATAAAGAGGAAGATCTCTGAATATCCAAAGCAGTGGCATAGCTGATTGGCCGAAGCATTGTGGTCATATCGGATGGCTTGTCATGGATCAATCCAAGTGCCTCCTTACAAATTGGTATACGAGCATGAAGTTGTACTGCCATGGGAAAGTGTCATCGGCTCAAGAAGGATCCAATTGCAAGATGAGTTAACAGCCGATGATTACCACAATCTAATGGTGGATGAATCGGAGGACTTGGTTTTGTCCAGGATGCGTGCTTTAGAAAAGGTGACCAGGGATAAAAAGAGGGTTGCTCGTCATTATAACAAGAAAGTTGTGCCTAAATCATTTTCAGAAGGCGAGCTAGTCTGGAAATTAATCTTGCTGATTGGTACAAGAGATAATAAATTCGGAAAGTGGTCACCTAACTGGGAAGGCCCTTTTAAGATTAACAGATGTGTTTCCTAGGGAGCTTACATGCTAGAAGGACTTGATGGAGAGATGTTTGGAAGGGCTCTGAATGGAAGGTATTTGAAGAAATATTATCCCAGTATATGGATCAACTCGTGATTCGGCTGGATTGAGCCGATACATTGGTAGCCGACATGTTTATATCGCCTCTAGATGGCCGATATAATACATATCTGTTAGTGATATGCCCTAGAGGCAACATGGAGATGTTGGATATCATGGTCAATGTTTATGTATTTATGAATAAAGTGTTATTCAGTTCCATAAAATAGACATCTTGTATTGATCAATAAGTACGTGACTTATTTATGAGACTCTATATGTATGAATCTATTTCTAAATGATCCTCGATCATATATCATATTATTAGAACTAATATGATTCTAAGATTGGCATGTTTATTGATTGATGATCATGTCTCATAGATCATGGGTATGGAGATACAAAATCAATAAACATGGACATATGTGTTAGAGAACACATTGTTGGATAGACCCACCATGAGACACTACAGGAATTAATGTGCCATTAGTTGGTCTCGGGTAGTGTTGGTACAAAGTCCTTAGACCGAGATCACCATGGATTCCAACATGTGTAGTAGCCGACTTTGGGACTATCAAACACTATTCCGTAATCGGGTAGTTATAAAGGTAGTTTTCGGGTTTGCTATGAAACATGGAGTGGGATGTGAGTGATCAACATGGAATTTGCCCCTCCTTTGGAGAGATATCTCGGGCCCCTCGAGGTAATGGATTATGAAAATGCATGGCCATGCTAAGTTGATTGAGGAGTCAATCAAAGGACGGATGATCCAATACGGTTCGAGTGAATGGTTAAGCTATTGAAGGGATGACACACATCTTGCCTATAGCTTAATTGGTATCGTGAGGCAAAGGGATTTGTGTACACATTACAGGTTTAGAGCTGATATTATATTCTTGTATACTATGGTGTCAATATGTGCTGCTAGGCCCCGCTGTTGACAGGTCGGCTGAGTTGGACTCGAGCCGACGATCGGCTAAGTTAGACTATAGCCGAAACCGAGTATACCTGAACCTATAGGGTCGCATGCTTAAGGGGATAAGAACAGGCTTTCGAGTTGGACTCGGATCCGGCTCGATCGGATAGGGATCGATCGGATAGAGTCCTATGGTCTTACGACGTATGGGCGGCCAACTCTATGAGGTTCGGATGAGATCCGATTCAAAATAGAGTCCTGATCGGCCACTAGTCCCAGTCGGCCAACTCTATATAAAGGGGTGAGGGGTGGAGAGCGGAAGGACGTCAATTGAAGTCAATTGCGCCGAAATCAATCTGATCACACGCGGCTTTAGAAGTCGACGAGATCAATCTCCACGGAAACCCTCCCCACTTTCGGGCCAAACCCCTGCCTTGCATCGCGTGCTAGCACACGGGTGTTCAGCGTTTTGTCCCCGGACGTGTGGATACCGGTAGAGGCGCCGCTAAGTTGCGCGCTGTTGATCGGCTACGAATCGGCTGTGGTGAAATCGGCTACGGTCGAGCGCATCGGAGCGAGGCGCGAGAACGCGGTCAGACGACTCGGCGAATCTGCGACATCGGCGAATCGGCTGATTGGTGAATCGGCTGTCCACAGGAATCGGCTGTCGACTTGCGAGAATCGGCTGTCATCAGCCAGCACAGTTCCAGATCGGATAGTCCTGATTGGCTATTTCCGTTGCATACTCCAATCGGTAACGATCTATCGACCTTTACTTGCAAGTGTTCCTGGTTTGCGCGGTAGAAAAGTTTTTGTTTTCAGCTAGCGTAGCCTCCACGTAACCCTTCAGTGGTATCAGAGCTAATCTTGATTAGTTTGGGTTTTAGATTGGATCTGGAAAAAGTTTTGCGCATGGGTTGATTAGATCAATCGATTTTACGGGATTTGTTGAGGAGAGTTGATGGTAATTGCGTTCCTTGATAGTGTATCGGAACGGCGTAATGTGATTACGTCGAAGCAATATCCATAGAACTCGGTTTGAGTCGGGTTCGAGATAGCGTTCCTTGATAGTGTATCGGAACGGTATAATGTGATTATACCGAAGCTATCTCGTAGTCCGACCTTGTTTGCTGCCTCGCGCCTACGCAAACCATCTCCCTTGATAGTGTATCGGGACGGCATAATGTGATTATGCCGATATGGTTTCCGTAAGCGATTTCATAGATTGGATCTACGAATTTCGTGTGGTGTTCCGGCGCTGCCCGAAGCCCGTAAGGGGCGGCTTCCCCTCGACCCCCGCCCGCGAGGAGGCAGCTTCCCCTCGACCCACCGCCGTGTGCGTCCCCCTTATAGGTCGTCTCGATGCTGTATCTGCGATAGGTAGAAAATGTTCTACGCCTAACTTGTTTTTGCAGAGAATGCTTTGAGATGGTATGGCCCTATTGTATGTATGAGATGCATGTGATGCATGTAATATTCTTTCATATGTGCAATCCCCGTAATATTCTTTCATACGTGCAATGCTTGTAATATTTTTTCATGACCTACGAGTCGATGTAATCTTCAATTATAGCTTCTATAGTAGTATCTTAGTTTGAAGAAATCAAGCCTCATGCACATTAGAAGATGGTGCCGAAGATGGAGATCCTCGGCGTCGGCATGGAGATGGAGATCACCATGTGAAGGGGGTCATACTATTTCATAATATGCTATTCTACCTGCTTTCATATATGTGATATGTTTGTTTGATAGGATAGCATCCCTCACAAAATTAAGTAGTAATGATGCCCTTCCAAATGTTGCACCCGTCACCGTTATGCTCGTCAATGGTGGGTCTCGCCAAAGCGAGTGCCATTCTCTATCATAACACGAGGGGGTATATGTCGGACATATACAACAGGAGCATTTGGTTTACTTAACAAGGCTATCAAAACAGTTTTGGGCCTTGGGGCATAGGTTGGCGCCGGGGCATGGAGATGCCACACCAACAACAAGAGTCACATAGAGATGTGATTAGCAAGGTGTTGCTTACCGATGTTGTTAATTTTCTAGCATGATGCCAAAGCTCACTAGAAAATTAATTTACATGTGGATCTTGACCCGAAGACGTAACCTAGAGGGAAGGTGTAAAATACATAATGGGAGTCTAATGTTAAATTGTTTAACAATAGACATAGCATAAACATTGTGCTAAACTTTGCTTTTTCGTTATAGAATAAATGGCGGCTAATACTACACCCGGTGCTTTTAATTTGCGATCTATTCTCGAGAAAGAAAAATTAAACGGAACAAACTTTATGGATTGGTATCGCAACTTGAGAATTGTTCTCAAGCAAGAGCGTAAGGAGTACGTTCTTGAAGTACCTTATCCGGATGATTTGCCTAACAAAGCTACCGCAGCGCACGGAGGGCTTACGAAAAGCACACTAATGATGCCCTAGACATAAGTGTCTCATGCTAGCTACAATGTCCCCGAGCTTCGAAGCAATATGAGAGCAGCGATGCTCACACTATTATTCGGGACTGCGTGGCATGTTTTAGAACCAAGCAAGGGCCGAGAGGTTTAACACCTCGAAGTCCTTGTTTGCGTGCGAGCTTGTTGAAGGGAATCCCGTCGGTCCGCATGTGATTAAGATGATTGGCTATATCGAGAGTCCGGAAAAACTAGGTTTTCCCTTAGCCAAGAGTTGGCTACGATGTGATTCTCCGTCGCTCCCTCCGAGCTTCGAGCCATTCATATTGAATTATCACATGAACAAGTATGGATAAGACCTTGGCCAAATTGCATGGGATGCTAAAGACAGTGAGGAGAGTATCCAGAAAAACGGTCATCATGTGATGATGATGCGAAGGCTAAGCGCAAACCACTGTCAAGAAACTTTGCACCAAGAGGAAGTTAACTCCCGATGAGATCGTGAGTGCCTCCAATGCAACGAAGGGAAGGAAGGGGTCAGCGGCATCGGATGCCGTTTGCTTCTATTGTAAGGAGACAGCCTTTGGAAAAGGAACGCAAGAAGTACATGGAGGATCTCAAAAAGAAGCAAAGTACGATTTACGCTTCAGGTGTTAATGTTATAGACATTAATCTTGCTACTTCACCTACCGACTCTTGGGTATTTGATACCGGATCGTAGCTCATATCTGCAAATCGTTGCGGAAATGAGAAGAAGTAGAGGCTTGAGAAGGGCGAGGTGAACATGCGCGTCGGCAATGGAGCAACCGTTGCTACGATTCTTGTCGGCACAATACCACTTTATCTACCTTCGGATTAGTTTTGGAATTAAATAATTGTTATTGTGTTTCGACACTATGTCAAAACATTATTTCCGCTTCATGTTTGCAAGCGGAAGGATATGATTTTAGATCAATGGACAATGATTGTTCAATATATCTCGAGAGATATGTTCTATTTTCATGCTCCATTGGTGAATGGATTATACGTTTTGAATCTTGAAGCGTCTCCCATCTATAACATTAATACGAAAGGCAACTCTCTAATGATACAAACCCCACGTTTATCCGGCATTGTCGCTTAGGCCATATAAATAAGAAACGCATGGAGAAGCTCCATAAGGATGGATTGCTTCACTCTTTTGATTTTGAATCATTTGAGACATGTGAATCTAGTTTACTTGGTAAGATGAAAAAGGCACCTTTCACGGGACATAGTGAGAGAGCAGCGGACTTGTTGGCACTCGTACATACGGATGTATGCGGACCAATGAGTTCAACGGCCAGAGGTGGTTATCGTACTTCATTACCTTTACCGATGACTTTAGTAAATATGGTTATATCTACTTAATGAGGCATAAGTCTGAATCCTTTGAAAAGTTTAAAGAATTCCAGAATGAAGTACGAATCATTTAGGGAAAACAATCAAGTTTCTATGATCGGATCGTGGAGGGAATACTTGAGCCAAGAGTTTGGTAATCATCGAAAGATTGTGGAATTGTTCCACGGTTGACTCCGCCGGAACTCCACAATGGAACGGAGTGTCCGAACGGAGAAATCGCACCTTGTTGGACATGGTGCGGTCGATGATGAGCCAAAGTGATCTTCCGTTATCCTTCAGGATATGCTCTTGAAACGATTGCGCTCACACCAAATAGAGTTCCATCTAAGTCGACGAAAAGACACCATATGAGACATAGACAGGGCAACCTCCTAGTTTGTCTTTTCTCAAAATTTGGGGATGCGAAGCTTATGTAAAGCGTTTACGTCCGACAAGCTCACACCCAAATCGACAAGTGCTTCTTTGTGGGATATCCTAAGGAAACTAAGAGATATTACTTTTATAATTGAGAACAAGGCAAAGTGTTTGTCACCCGACACGATGTTTTCTTGGAGAAAGAGTTTCTTTCAAGAAGGGTTAGTGGGAGCATGGTGCATCTTGAAGAAGTTCAAGAAACACTAGAAAATGTTTCAGCGACCACGGAACCACAACGGGAGGAGCAAAGTCTTACGCCGCTAGTTGTAGATACACCGCCCACGGAGGTCGAAAGATCACGTCGTGCGCCGACAGTACACGGTGTGGAACAACATGATATATTGTTGTTCGACAACGATGAGCCTAAGACCTATGAGGAAGCAATGGTGGGACCCAATTCCAACAAGTAGTTTGGAGCCATGAAATCCGAAATAGAATCCATTTATGACAATCCAGTTTGGAACTTGGTTGATCCACCGATGGTGTCAAAACCATTGAGTGTAAATGGGTTTTTAAGAAAAAGGCTGATATGGATGGAAATGTTCATATCTATAAGGCGCGATTGGTGGTGAAAGGTTTTAAACATTCGGGAGTTGATTATGATGAAACCTTCTCGCCCGTCGCAATGCTTAAATCTATTCGGATTATCCTAGCGATTGCTGCATATTTCGATTATGAGATATGGCAGATGGATGTCAAACCTAAGCGAGGATGTATACATGATACAACCTCAGGGTTTTGTCGATCCACAATCGCTTGGAAAGATATGCAAGCTACGAAGTCCATTTATGGATTGAAGCAAGCATCTCGGAGTTGGAATATTCGTTTTGATAAAGTAATCAAAGGGTTTGGTTTCATCAAAAACGAAGAGGAGGCCTGTGTTTACAAAAGGGTCGGTGGGAGCGCAATTGTATTTCTAATCCTATATGTGGATGACATATTACTGATTGGAAATGATATCCCTATGTTAGAATCCGTCAAGTCTTCATTGAAAAATAGTTTTTCCATGAAAGACTTAGGGGAGGCAGCATACATATTGGGCATTCGAATCTATAGAGATAGATCCAAGAGGCTAATTGGATTAAGCCAAAGTACATACATTGACAAGGTGTTGAAAATGTTCAACATGCATGATTCCAAGAAAGGTTTCTTTCCCATGTCACATGGCATTAATCTTAGCAAGAATCGGTGTCCTCGGACACATGATGAGCGGAATAAGATGGGTATGGTTCCATATGCTTCGGCAATTGGATCCATCATGTATGTCATGCTTTGTACACGTCCGGATGTCTCGTACGCTTTGAGTGCTACGATCGGATACCGTCGATCCAGGTGAAGGTCACTGGATCGTAGTAAAGAATATCCTTAAGTACTTAAGAAGAACTAAGGATATGTTCCTAGTCTATGGAGGTGAAGAAGAGCTCGTTGTAAGTGGTTACACCGATGCTAGCTTCCAAACAGACAAGGATAATTATAGATCGCAATGCGGGTTCGTGTTCTCGCCGAACGGAGGCGCGATCACTGGAAGAGTTCCAAGCGGGATACCGTTGCTGATTCTACAACGGAGGCCGAGTACATTGCTGCTTAGCCGCAAAGGAGGTAGTTTGGATCAAGAAATTCGTTTCTGAGCTTGGTGTGATGACTAGTGCGATTGGTCCAATGTCTCTCTATCGTGACAATAGTGGAGCCATTGCGCAAGCCAAGGAGCCGAGGTCACATAAGAAGTCCAAACACATACTTCGGCGATATCATCTCATCCGCGAGATAGTGGACGATGTGATGTCAAGATATGCAAAGTGCACACGGATCTCAACATAGCCGATCCGTGACAAAACCTCTCCCTCGGCCGAAGCATGAGGCGCACACAAGAGCAATGGGTATTAGATACTTACATGATTGACTCTAGTGCAAGTGGGAGATTGTTAGTGATATGTCCTAGAGGCAACATGGAGATGTTGGATATCATGGTCAATGTTTATGTATTTATGAATAAAGTGTTATTCAGTTCCATGAAATAGACATCTTGTATTGATCAATAAGTACGTGACTTATTTATGAGACTCTATATGTATGAATCTATTTCTAAATGATCCGTGATCATATATCATATTATTGGAACTAATATGATTCTAAGATTGGCATGTTTATTGATTAATGATCATGTCTCATAGATCATGGGTATGGAGATACCAAATCAATAAACATGGACATATGTGTTAGAGAACACATTGTTGGATAGACCCACCATGAGACACTACGGGAATTAATGTGTCATTAGTTGGTCTCGGGTAGTGTTAGTACAAAGTCCTTAGACCCGAGATCACCATGGATTCCAACATATGTCGTAGCCTACTTTGGGACTACCAAACACTATTCCGTAATCGGGTAGTTATAAAGGTAGTTTTCGGGTTTGCTATGAAACATGGAGTGGGATGTGAGTGATCAAGATGGAATTTGGCCCTCCTTTGGAGAGATATCTCGGGCCCTCGAGGTAATGGATTATGAAAATGCGTGGCCATGCTAAGTTGATTCATGAGTCAATGAACGGATAGATAATCCAATACGATTCGAGTGAATGGTTAAGCTATTGAAGGGATGGCACACATCTTGCCTATAGTTTAATTGGTATCGTGAGGCAAAAGGGTTTTGTGTATACATTACGGGTTCGAGCCGATATTATATTCTTGTATACTATGGTGTCAATATATGCTTGCTAGGCGCCTGTGATGTGGTCGGCTGAGTTGGACTCGAGCCGACAATCGGCTAAGTTAGACTATAGCCGAAACCGAGTATACCTGAACCTACGGGGGACGCACGCTTAAGGGGATAAGAACAGGCATTCGAGTTGGACTCGGATACGGCTCGATCAGATAGGGATCCGATCGGATAGAGTCCTATGGTCTTACGACGTATGGGCGGCCAACTCTATGAGGTTCGGATGAGATCCGATTCAAAATAGAGTCATGATCGGCCACTAGTCCCAGTCGGCCAACTCTATATAAAGGGGTGAGGGGTGGAGAGCGGAAGGACATCTATTGAAGTCAATTGCGCCGAAATCAATCTGATCACACGCGGCTTTAGAAGTCGACGAGATCAATCTCCACGGAAACCGTCCCCACTTTCGAGCCAAACCCCTGCCTTGCATCACGTGCTAGCACACGGGTGTTCGGCGTTTTGTCCCCGGACGTGTGGATACCGATAGAGGCGTTGCTACGTTGCGCGCTGTTGATCGGCTACGAATCAGCTGTGGTGGAATCGGCTACGGTCGAGCGCATCGGAGCGAGGCGCGAGAACGCGGTCAGACGACTCGGTGAATCTGCGACATCGGCGAATCGGCTGATTGGTGAATCGGCTGTCCACAGTAATCGGCTGTCGGCTTGCGAGAATCGGCTGTCATCGGCCAGCACAGTTCCAGATCAGATAGTCCTGATTGGCTATTTCCGCATACTCTAATCGGTAACGATCTATCGGCCCTTACTTGCAAGTGTTCCTGGTTTGCGCTGTAGAAAAGTTTTTGTTTTCGGCTAGCGTAGCCTCCGCGTAACCCTTCAATATCACCCTTAGTATCTTCAACTTTACCATAATCGTTTGTGCTCTGCCGATATTTGTTGGCCGATATAAAGTATATCGCCCTTAGTCATTTCATTCTTATCATAATCGGTTATGATTTAACATATACGTGATGGCCGATTTCATGTGTTGTTTTTGAGCTATAATTTTACCAATGATCGGTTGACATGGTAAAATTAGGGGGGCATATCTATACATATCCAAAGTTAGAATCAAGTGGACTTCAAGTTTTTGCGGACATTGAAATTTTTTTCAAGACAAGATAGGTTGCAGGAATCAACAGAGATTATATTACAAAACAAAAAGACTAAAGTTTACAAGTTTGCCGATGCAAAAGAATGCATTACATGTGTTTCAAATCTTCACGAGTGCTAGCCCTATTACAGATCAACTCAGTTGCCGATAGCCGGTTAATAGCCGATATCGCCCTTTGTCTGATCTGCTCAATCTCATCTATCATTTGGGCATCGGCTGCATCAGTGCCTGGGATCGTTTTTAAGATTTTCTCAGATCTCCCAGATATTGTATGGAAGATTTTAATTTGGTCCTTTGCTCCTCAGTGGCCTTTGGGAGATGGGTTAGCTTTCGCTCTTCAGATGCCATTTCAGCTCTGCACTTCTCTAACTCGATGATGAGATCAGCTTCTCGTTTCTTCAGCTGATTGATGTTAGACTCAGTAACAGACGGCCCGGCAATCAGCTCATCTAGCTTGGCTTTTTCGGCAATGACGCATTGCCGATTGGTCTCGATCATGGCTTCAAGGCCAGCCTTCGCCTTCCTGTCAGCCATCCTTTGTCGTGCCCGTTCCAGCTTATGCCGATGCAGATCGAGATGGGCAGCTTGGGAGATAATATCAGCCACTTTGTCTAGCAGCTAGCTCTCAATCTCTTCGAATCTAGCTTTGATTGGCCCGCAGTTGGTAACCAAGTAATCCAATGAGCTATCTAGCCGACGAGCAATATCCAAGAGCTTCTCTTTTAACTCATCGACTATGGGAGCTTGGGCCTGGCTAGTGGTCTCTTCTTCTTCGCCAATGAACTCCCTTATGTCAAAGGAGAACATGTCGGCTAAAGCCTGCAAGACATGATTCACGATTGTTTAAGTATCAAGGAAATTAAGTAGCCGATTTGCTCTTGAGGAGATTTTTTACCTTGACTGTGGGAGCCGGTGCCGGTTCTTCCTCTTCGACGTGATGGCTACCCCTAGCCGATGGCGTGCGCTCGCTTGATACATTGGGGGCAGCCAATGGAGAATGAGGGGGCTACATAAACAAGTGTTAGGTGAAATCGGCAAGTTGACGAAAAGAGAAGAGACAGAGTTTTGAGTTTACCGGTGAAGCAGGGCGTGGTTGCCGATGAGCTAGTCTTTTGCGCTGTAAGAAAAGGGTTTTGGTTAAGAACAAAAAGACTTCAAGAAAATTTAAATTGCAAAAACTTCAAGAAAGGAAGGATACGTACTGGTTGAGGGCGAGCAGGACGCTGGGGAGGAGATGGTGTTTGTCGAGCTTGATCATCAGTTGATGGTGTTTGTGCATACTTGCTTGAGTGGTTGGATTCAGCTGCAGCTTCCTCAATCGCTTGATTGATTTCTTCCTCCATAATTTCTTGCTTGAGGGCTTCTTCCATGCTTGGGTCAAGTGAAGGCAGGTCGTCGGCTAGTGTAGTCTTTTGTTTCTTCGCTTTCTTTCGTGGCGTAGCCAATGGACCAGTAGCCGAAGTGGAGTAAGGTCTACTACTTTAACTCCCGAATTAGTGAGAAATACAATTTTTCAATGCTTGAAGCTGCATTAAATGACGCTTGGGCCCAATACGTGCAAAAAGGAGGCAAGCATAAGGAAGAACATCCCAACCTCTATCACCACAAAGACTTCCCATGTCGTCAACAAGTTGGTGAAACTTGTGGTTCCCACGTGTGCCATAACATGAAGACTTTTCTGAATAAGGTGACATTGCTAGATCGTGAGGTTTATGCTTACATATACTTAATTACAAAAATAAAAGCTAGTAGTTCAATTGTGTACACACACACACATATATATACCAACTTGGCTCCTTATTTGTAGTCAAAAGTTAGCAACATTTTGCCAAACAACTTCAAACAAATTAGAGAGGAACTAGCTACCTTCATACTTGTGGAAATCGTATCTCCAAAAGGAAGCTTTAGACCAAAGTAGCTCGTCCAAAATTTGTTGAACATTTTTCAATGCTTGTAAAAAACATGTGATTATGTAACATTTAGGTATTAATACAATCTTTGAAGTAAATGTATACATTTGCAATGCTAATTACATAATTTGCTTCAAACTATAACTTAGTTTTGTATGTTTTGATGCTTAACTCTTGAAGATGCATATCAGTGGTTTGTGTGTGAATCTGGATGTGATTGTGAATGTATTTACTAATGGCATGTGAATGGATGTGTGAATGGGGTTTCTGGGAACGGCTGTGTGAATGGGGTTGTTGGGAATGGGAATATATATATATATATTTGTTTCTTTTATTTTGCAGCGGGCATGACTAGCAAAGACCTAAGGCTAGCCAAAAAATAAATTTATTTTTTGGTAAATTACTCATCGGTGACGGGTTAGAAAAATTCACCGATGTCGATGCGCATCAAAGACGTCGGGTTTAACATAGAGGCCGTCACCTATGAGTCATCCATGACGAATCTTTTGATTGGGTTATTGGTGAGTAGCTTGGTCGATGCTTGGTGTAACAAGTGATAAGTTGCTCCAAAAAGATATTGGCCTAAGGGTATGGTTTTTCTTTCGACCAGGTCTTGGGCAATGTGCTGTAGGTTGGCTGTCGGCCCAACTGTTGCTCCACAAAAAATGAATCTTTCAAGCCAGAAGTTAAGAAAAGCAACATGTTCCCAATCTATTATTGGCCCTTTCTTGGCATGCCTAGCAATGTACCCTGACCAACCACCTGGGCCCTTGGTTTCTAGCAATTCTTAGATCGACGAAGTTAACTGATGATGATATATGCAAACTAGTTAGCATCATTATATCTAATAAGGTTGGTGTCATCGGTCCATGGTGAAAAGAAAAGCATTCAGTGTATCGGACTAGAAATGTGTAGCCGATGACATAAGGGATTCATTCTTCTTCATCTCGGCTAAGGACAAAGATAGACACTGATCTATGCCTATTTGAGACCAGAATTGGTACTTGGCAGGAAGCATCCATCGATACAAATCTCTACAGTTGGGATGTTTCGATGGCCAAGATCTGAAGCTAAGGTGCCAATCTGATAGAGATGATTTTGATTGCTTAAAAGGAATCCCATTGGTTTCGGCATTAATAAAAGCGCTAGGATCTTCATCTCCCATTGGTCCTAGAAAATAAAAGGGGGTATCAAGCATGGGGACCGCTATTTGATGACCTAGATGCTACAGAAAAATAGACAGTAAAAGCAAAGAACTTGGAGAACACCGGATACAAACAAAATCAATCTATGGCAAATAGGAATAATGCAATAAAAAGAGGAGTAAAAAGGAGTGCATACCTCTGGGATATTGGATAAGTTGCCATTAGAATTGAAAAAGGGGTTTGTCGACGTAGAACTTGGGAGCTCGGTTCAATCGCCGGAGTTGAGGAGAGAGAAAGCTGGAGCTTGCTGGCATGGAGGATGGAGAAGGGTTTGGACAGCGTAATGATTAGCGGTGTTGCCGTGGGTTTTTATGATGTTAGATGCGTCAAAGGACGTACCGGGCTGAGTGGTCCGATTACCTAATGGGCTGGTAAGGCTAAATGGACCATGCAGAAGAATTCCAAATCATGTTTATCCATACTACATAATTGAGGGGCATGTGTTAACGGCAAAATTTGGTATATTACGTTAGATATGGAGCAAGATTGGTAGCGTGATTTTGGTAACCAAAAACGAAAAGTTACATCAGCTCGGGATGTATCGGCGAGCATGTATTGGTTCTGGAAGTTGCCGATAGGTGCTAGGAGTTTGAGTTCTTGCTCATGGGTATAAATATGTACACCCAGGGTCCTGTAAAACAACAGTAGTTCAATACATACTTTCGGTGCATCACTACCCTAGTCTTCTAGGTTTTTCATCTTGACGAATTCTTATTTCGAGTTGGGTTACATTGGTTAGGTTCGATCTCCAGCAAGAGGTGAGTTCCGTCTATAGTTGTTTGTCTCGACGAGGATAGGGCTTCCATCGGTTGAGTTCGCCACTCTATTCCGATCGATACAAGCGCTAAGTTATCATATATATTTTCTAATCTAAATTGTTAGTACTGTTTACTTGTATCGGGTAATTCGCTTGGAGTTTGCTGGTATCAGGCAAACTGTTCCTACCGACTTAGATTGTTTAGTGTATCTACCATCCTAAAAAACAATCAAAGACTTGTTTAGACCTTATCATTTCTTTCATACTTAGTGTTGTATCAATTGAGTTTGATCTACTAAGTCATGATTTAAGTTGTAAGAACTAACTTGTTCCTGGGTTGCTAATAAGGATAGTATCAAGATTTTAGCCAATCTTACCTGCTATAACTGTTTTGTTTTAAGTTACATGTTTTCTTTTGCTTAATCTGTTATATTAATCATCTTATATAAGTTTATCAATATTATTAGTCTCGTATTATCTCGGTTAAGTCTGATCTGGCAAGATTATAATTTGTTTAGTAGATTTAATTAAGGTTGATAGTCTTATATAAAGTTGTATCGGAGTTATAGCTGGTATGTTACCTAAAAACACCTAAGCTATTTTATCAACTATGATATAAGTCCATATAATTATTAATTTATTTGATCTTGGTTATAAGTAATTAATACTGTCTCAGTTGAGTACAATCTATCGTAATTGCTTATGGTTAATAAAAAGATTAAATTAGTAAATTACATGTTAGTTACATCTACATCCGATCATGATTGTTTTGGATCTAATCTATAACATCTATCTATTGGCTAGTTATTTAGATCATATAATTATATAACAATTGACTTTAGTAATCCCAATATTATGTTGCATTAATTGGATTCGACCTATAAGATTGGTTCTATTAAAGAAAAGTTATTTATAATTATATCTAATCTAAATCTAGTTCATGAGTGGCATCTTCTACCTTATAGTCGATTCGAATTGTTTATATTGGCTAGGTCATCATGATACAACATCGGTCGATAGGCCAATCAACTATCGTATTCTAACGTTTACCATTATCTTGTTGGTTATAGGATCAAACCAACTTATACGTCTTTGAACCCAAAGCTTTGGACCTGCACTCAAGCTTAGTAGGATTCTCAGGCCACCGTGTTTTCGCATCAACAACTTGACAAAGACGCTAAGACAATAAGGCGGTGAGGCAAGGGGAGGAAGATGACGTGGCAGCGATGTGAAGGAAGTGAGTGGCGCTTGCGCCGTGGAGGAAACCAGCGGCGCGGCAGAGGAAATCACGTCGCACGACGACGTGATGTGGAGTCGAGTTGGGCTGGGCTGGACGTGGGCTCAAGCTTCCATGAACGAAAAATGCTCCTCTCTAATGACAATTATACAATGTTAATTCACCTTTAATCTCAGCCACTGATGTGCCTTAACTTTCGTGCAGGTTTTTTAAGCTTAGAAGCATGATTCTTTTTATTCTTAGAAGTGTAACGTAAGTCTAAGGAGTGTTTTATATATGCTAGGGGTAAAAAATGCAACACGAACATACAGATTTGCCTTTTCCACTCCTTCAGTTGCTGGATCCGAGCTCCGTCAAAGTACATCCCTAGCACAGAATGAATCAACCACAACATAAGAAAATTGGATTGGGAGATAAGCGCCAAGAATTGGATAGAGCACAGGAGACAACGCCGGCTCGGCATGTTGTAGACTGGATCGCTGGTATCCTCCACTACTAAAAATATATTTTTGCATATGTTTGGACCATCCATCTATGTGTCAGTAAAAATCGCTATTTTATTTATACGGGTAGCGCACCCACACACGAAAATCTGATTTTCATGAGCAGGTGCTTACATCGTCTTCCACAAAAATAAAAATCATAAAAAAAATATCAAAAATCAAAACCCAAAACCCTAGCCGGCTCCCATCTGCTAACGACGTTGTCACCGTAGTCCGCTGCCTCTTGTAGCCAAGGCCCCGTAGCTCATCGTCGCCGTCGTCGTTCACCACTGCCCTCCACACGCTGATGGCAGCGGCGGCAAATCCGCCCAAAGGGGAGTTGATAGAGAAGCTAGGGTGACCGACTACCGAAGACCAATAATTCGGTTTGGTGCGATGCGGTTTGGCCTTCGGTTTTTGATGATTTTATGCCTACCCCTATGTGGAAGGCTAAAAGCCCATGTGCTTGGTTTATCTTTGGCGAACTGCTATTAAATGTACAAGCATTAAGAAGAGATGGGCAGAAGTAATAGAAAAAGTAGGGATGAATGTTGGTATTTGTTATGGTCACAGATAAATTTGCAAGCGCATGGATATCATACTTCACCTTAAAGTATTCTAAGGGTATTGAATAGTATCGAATAACAAGAAACGTTTGTATAATCTAAGAACAGAATTCATCCAAGGACAATGACTAAATGGGTTAATAATCTTAATTAAGTTAAGGTAAAACTCTATCAATTGTTTTATGTACCAGTTTTTGTTGGTCTGCCAAACTGAGTTTGGCTTATAGCTCTATGATGTAGCTGAACATGAAGGAATACGAAGTTCAAACAAAAATGTCACTACCTACCACGTACCTCACTTGCCGTGAGGCACACAACAAACGAATGTAACCTCTAACGTAGACACCATGTCTAGATTATCGATTACTATTATAGTTTTGGCCAAGAAGTTCCTTCTTTATCCATAATCTTAGTACTAGAACATGTAATATAAATACTAAGCGATAAATCCACAATGATGAAAATCTATCTTACTTAAATAAGAAACTAAATGCTAATAAGAATTCGAATACTAGACTAGTGAAATACCCATACTTTGTTATGAGATTAAAAAGAGAATCTTATTGCATGCTCTGAAAATTATTAGTTTCACTTTTAATACAGTCTAAGGAGGTGTTTACCAATCTTTCTGTTTTGACGGAATAGACCCAAATATTATCACAGAGACGAGCATGTGACCAACCCTCTTAATAGGGGACATGTCTTTTTTTTGGCAACAGGTGACATGTCAAGACGCCAAATCAGACCATTCTTTCCGAAAGGTACAAAGGAAAGGTTCCAATTGACGACAAGCTTTACTGGAATAGATCGTAAAGTCACATAACCGTCTTATTTTAAGTGATGCACATGCTCCAACCATCATATGTTTGTAAATTTTATAAAACTTCATCTTTTATGTCTAAGTTAAGAAAATCATAAAAATTTTGTTATGTGGCACTGACACATAATCTCAGGAATTATTACTTTAAAATTTCACAAAATCATACTTTGACCTAACATACTTTTCAGTCAACGATACCTCAATTTATGAGGATTTTATCTACCATAAAATGGTACATTCATATTTTAAATTTTAATATAGCAATATGTCAAAATGATTAATGGTGTGGTTTTATAAAAGTCTAAGATTATGCATTAAAATTGTTATGGTTTTGTTTAAATTGAATCATAATAGCTGGTATTTATAAAATTTAATCTGTGTCTAATGTAAGTCACAAACACGGCACATCCAAACTGAAACTGCCAAGGCGCTGGGACATACTAAATTTCAGTTCAGCCTTCTTGTTCTTCTATATCTGTTACAAAGTTTAAACTCCAGTAGTCTGCAATTGGCTAATTAAGTATTTGAGAACCGAGTATGACAACTACTCCACCAAATTAGAGATTGATATCTGCGAGCTAAGCACGTAAAGACAGCCACATCGAAGGACAGACGAAAAGTTCGGTGTGAGCATAAAGGCACAGCATGGTTAAGCTGGCCAAGGAGTCGGCCTGCACTCTGGCCTGCGCTCCAGCCTCCACTCCACAGCTGGAGACGCGGAGGTCGGTCTGGCAGCGACAGACGACGCCTCTCCAGGCAGAGGCGGGGGCGGAGGGAGCCATGGAGGCCTCGCCAACCCCAACAAATTCATTTCTTGTGAGGACCTACACGTTAATTACATACCACCATCGTACTAAAGTATTTTATCATAAAATTGAAGGACATATCATAATATTAATATTTCCTAGATTTGTACCCTTAAAATATGTTTTATCCAATACCAGGTTACTATATTTCAAACGTAACATACTATAATATTTAAATTTGAATAGCTTTTAATTCAAACTTATGTTTCTTTTAATCCAGACTTATATTTTGGAACGAGAGAAGAGTTATATTAGGCCCTCTAAACTCCAAGTCTACAACAATAACAAATCGATTCAGGCTCTAGTGACAGCAGGTCACATGTTTGGGCGCTTTGGGTGTGGATAGAGGTGGACATTCGGTCTATTGAGAAATTTGGCTCGGTTCGATCCTTTGAAAATTTGGTCTTCAAAACCACAAGACCAATCGGTCTTCAAGACCAAACGCTTCAGTTTTCAGTTAGTTTGGTTTGGTCTTAGTCATGGACCAAATTAACCGAACTAACCGTAACAACAATCTGAACAGAAAAAAAAAGAAAGAGTACTCAGTACAAGGTCGATGAATCAAAGCAACTCAGATGCAGAACTACGATATAATACCACTAGCAAATAAAGAATGATTTCCATGAATCAAAGCAACTCAGATACAGAAGTACAATATAATACCACTAGCAAATAAAGCTTGATTCAGGAAAAAAAGAAAGCAAATCAAGAAAATCAATCCTGCACCTTTTTACAGCCGCGTGAGGATGCGAGGAGGCAGAGGTGGCGTGGCTGTGGCTGCGCAAGGGGCTAGAGGCGGAGGCGGGCTGGTCGGATAGAAGCGGCGGACGGTGGCGCAATGGAGGCGGAGGCTGGCTGGAGGTGGCGGCGCGCCCTATGCCGTGCGCGATGGAGGCGAAGGATGGGATGGCGGCCGGTAGTAATTTCGGAACAAATTTTTAAAATTTTTTAAATTTCGATAATTTCCCTCATAAACAAGCACATATCTTGCTCAAAATTTTTGGTTTTTCAAATTTGATTTGATCAAATTTTATTAAATTCATTTGAAAATTCGTCAAATTTTCAGAAAGTTTCGGCAAAAAAGTACCAAAATTTCTGAAATTTCGGAGATATCAGTTTTTTTGGCTCTTCCATACAAATTATAATTTTGAGATTGCTAACCCTGACCGACACACAATGAAGGACGAAGGCATTGCACCGTGCGACGATGGAAACGGAGGTGGAGGCCACGATGCGTGAGACGGGGGCGGTGGGCTTGGCTGCGCCTGCGCCGATGCGGCGTTGCACGATGCTGCGAGATAAAGACGAAAAAGGCGGCGTGACTGTGTATCTTAGTTTGCTAATAGGCTTATTGGGCCTACTAGGCCTATTGGGCCACAGTTCATTCATATCTCAGTCTTTTTGTCTCGATCTTGGGTTTTTCGGTTCGGTTTTATTCATTCTGCCCACACCTAGCTGTGGAGACGAGAGACTAAAGAGAGACTGATGCCAAGCTGACCGGTATATGAGTTGCGGAGACGAGAGACTTTAGGCAATTTAAAGCTGGCAACAAGAGTGGTTTGCTACAAATCTGTTGACAGATTATTTCCTTCGAATCACATGATTTTTTTTAATCGTATGATTCCGTCCTGAGTTTGGTGATTCTTTTCATAAGAAATTCAGGCGCTCAAAACACTCACTCATACGAGCACACATCATATCTTGATGAGTAATTCTGAATGACTCAATTGACATATCTTGAAATTGATAAAATCGTCATAAACACCATGTTATTAATGGATACGTCGTTTATCACTAAAAAGAATAATTGATTATAAATATGAACACTCATGTCTAGTCTAAAATTTAAATTCGATGTATTGATTCTATCAAAAAAACTAACCAGTTAAGCTACGCTCACTTTAATTGCATCGCGCGTGCTTCTCTCTCTTGATACTTACCCCGTACTATAGCTAATGAACCCACTAGCTTAGTTGCTACTCAAAATATAGCAGACACCACCTCTGAACAGGACTAGTTTAGCTTGCAACATTCTCAGTTCCACTGTCGAAAGAAAATTGTATACAAAGAATCAATAGGTTAAAATTTTATTAGTACAACTGTTCACCTAATCAGTTCAGTATGTTTCGATCGAATCATGCATGAAACGAAAAAAATAATCAGGTGGAAAGCAAATGTTACTTTAGCAGGCCCTTATGTTCACACCTTCTGAAGATATGTTTTGAAATATGGTCCCAGAACCGTGAATTCGTTGCATTGACAACTTTCAGTTATTCTAGTTTAGTAACAGCATCATTTCAAAGCAAACCAGCTCATAATTTCGTCCCCACACAGTAAAGAAAGATGACCACTCATATCACTGAAATTTAAAATCATAGTGTGACATGGGCCCTTGTAATAGTAGTGCATCATTAACAGTCACTACAACAGTCATCCTCATCTCAATCGGACGACAACCTATCTGTGTCAGGTATGACGTCCGTCACGATGCAAAAGTTACTGATGTGAGAAGTCATCTCTATCGGGCAAACGTCCGTCACAGATGCAAACGTCTCTGATGAGCTTTAAGCTCGATAAACCTGGTCATGTCTCGTTGGTCATAATTATCTCAACTAAACTATGACCTAATGATAGGCTGTGGGTGCATGGTTTTGGATAGTAGCACCCATGACAATTAAGAACCGATTCATGGGAAATATTAGAAGAATTACAGCGCTTACCACAAGTAAGAATGGGCAACTACTTGACTCATAGTATAGCTTTTCTCTAGCCGGCGTACTCTACAAAGGGTGGGCGTGATGGAGTTGGGTCGGCCTCGGTGTTAAGGGTTGATCAGCTTTTGGATTCACCGCGGTACGTGAGGGCTGCCCATACCCTTAGGGGAGTGGGGGTGAATCCTTGGTGTAGTATCGCTTGGTTAGAGGGAGTTACGTGAAAGGTCTTCTGACGATTTCCCTCTTTTACATTATTATGGTGATACTTCGGGCATGGTAACATGTGTGGAATCGTGTCTTGTGGGTAAAGTTGCGCACCTCTGATCAGAGTAAAACTATTCGAATAGCCGTGCTCGCGGTTATGGGCGATCGATTAGATTCACTATGATTAGTCTTACACTACTTAATAATTGGAATTAATGGAACTAGCTAGTTCAGGTGGAATGGATGGGCCTGTTCAACGTGGGACAACGTTGTTCAGTGAAGGATGAAATATGACTCAACTTAATTAACCGTTTTACTGTCTCCCTTGCATGTCTGCATTTCTCGGTGTAGCTTGTTGAGTACGGTGGTTGTACTTAGTCTTGCGATTTTTTTCCTTTCAAAAGTGTAGTGCTTCTAAACTGAAGATGATGTTAGAAGACCAAGGCTCAGACCCTAGTTGAGTTTGCTTGTGGAGTGAAGTTGAAGTCTCACTAAGATCATCTTTCTTTTTCGCTGTTGTATTTGGGTGTGAGGACTAAGTGCCTTTTCAGTAAGTGTTTTTATTTTACGCTTTATTTTACATTTGTATCTGTGTATTAATTTGTTGTTTTGTGTATCCTGGTTGATTTGATCCTAGACAGGGATTTAATACGCAAAATAGTCTATAAATTTGGGTTGAATTTCTGGGCGTAACAAGTTTGTCACAACCCGATTTTCGTTCGGGATTAAAAATTATTAAATAAATCATTTTTCAGAAATCAAATAAAAAGAAAAACAAATTAACCAAGAGAAAGTACTAGTGACATTAAATTTTCCTTCAAAATCATGGCTAGAAATATTTTTGAAATATTCTCCATGCCCTAAATACTCTCTAAAATTTTACGTAAAATTTTGGAGGTCCAAAAATAATTTTAATAAACAAAAACATTTCAATAATTATTTAAATAAATAAATTAATCATTAAATGAGTTGGAGATATTTTTATTAAATGCTTTGAGTGTCCATATATTTTCAGAATTTTTCTTGGACTTATTTGAGCACTGGAAGCATTTATAGAAATTCAAAGTTCATTTATGTGATTAATGTAAATGGAAAACCAATTAAAAATCTTTTCCTGTGCTTGGGCTGCTTTCGTCCCAATCATGCCAAAGTCCAGTTTGGCTCCCTGTTGCTCTCTCTACCGGCCCAGCCCACTTCTTTCCCACACGCCAAAGTCTGTTTTGCATCCTTGCCCCTCCCGAGCCTTTGATCAGTGGGCCCCTGCGGTCAGCCTCTCCCTTTCTCCCCGAGCCATGGCCCCACCTGTTGGGGCCGTCCCCAACCTCCCGCCTACAATCCTCGCTGTCGTGCCGTCAAATCAGCGCCGCCGGTGCCGCCTCTCAGTTTCTGTCTTCGCCGCATCCTCTCGCTGTTGATGCCAAATCCGTACCGCCGTTGTCGTGCCAAAAGATGTGTTGACGTTAGAGCACACGCTGGCCTGGGGATCTGCTAAGCTCCAGTGCATGTCCTAAAATCATTGAAGCGCAGGCGTGCCAGTCAGTTTGATCCTACCACTGACAAGATATGCAAAACATCAAAATATTAAGCATATCGGCCGATAAGCTGATAAACGAGACAGCCGATCTGTTGACAACCGATAGAGTGATTTCAACCGATGCCAATGTCAACCGATGCAGTTAGGGTTTTGAATAATCGACTATATTTCCGATGTAGATTCCAACACTTGTGTAAACAATGATATAAAGACAATCGGCCGATAATAATGTAATCAGATAATAAACCAATCGACAAATAATGGTATGATAGAATAAATACTGATCCGATGGTTAAAGCATACATTGGCTGGAGGTCCGATGTCATTAAGTCCGATGATAAGCAATGATCGGTGAATACTCTATTGTCATCGGCTAACAACCAACTCATATACAATCCTTGCAAGCTGATGCAACGTCCATGATAACTCATCGGCTGAAACCCTGATGAAACAGTGATTGATACCTACTGACTTAAATAAATCTAACTTACAACCGTAACCTCATAGGTCGAACCCAACAGGTGCAGCATAAGGTTGATGATTGCCTTATAGATTTAAACAAGCCGATATGCACACTGTAACACCTTGAGGTGTTTTCTCCTTTTTAAAAATCCAAAAGAAAATCATAAAAGAAAATCGTTAGAATTAACTGAAGAGAATAAATAATTTTAAAAGCCAAATTCTAAATGGAAATGGCATGGTAGGATTTTTCTTAAATTCTATATGTCAAAATGCACTAACAGGATTTTTAGTGGAATTTTCAGTGCACTAGAAATTATTTTTAACCAATTAAAATCAAAATCGGAATTAATAAATCCCAGGAAAATCTTTTCTCTCTCCTTCGTCCTTTTCCTGCCCAAAAATCGGCCGTGGGTCGCCGACCCGACCCGACCGCCCATCTACTCCCCGCGCGCGCCAGGCTGACGGCCCGTTCTTTCCCGCTCGTGCGCCTATCCTCTCTCCTCTCTCGCGGGCCGGCCGAAGGCCACGACCCGTTTAAGCCGCGCGCCTGCAAACAAGTCTATTTTGCGTCCCCGATTCCCCGCGACCCTGATAGGTGGGACCCACCTGTCAGGCCCGTCGTCCACCTCCAGCCAGCCGCCCCGACGCTATTTCCGCCACCCCACTCCGCACGGATCTCGCGCGACCGCCTTCCCTGCGCCCCGGAATCCCGCCGCCGTTACTCTCCACCGTGCCCGCCGGAATTTAAAGCGCCCGGCCGCCTCTCCCGCGTCCAATAATGGTCGGAATGGATCGCCGGCCATTATTCCCCCTTCTCTCTCTCCCTTAACTCCGGCGAATTAATCCGCCCTTATCCGGCCACCGCTGACCTCCCCGCGACCTATTTAAGCATCCCCTCGCCCTCCTTGTCCTCCCCACACACTCACCCGAGCTCATCCCTCTCTCCGTTGCCCCCACACCATGCGCTCTAGCTTCGGACCTCGCCGCCGGTCTTCGGCCGCATTTTTCTCACCGTCATGAGCCACCCCAAGCCCCGTCGACACCTCCTTCCTCGTCGCCGGTGCCCGCGCCACCTCGGCCACCCCTCCCCGAGCCCGTTCGCCGCCAATCCCGCCGTCGCCGTTGTCGTCTTCTCCAACTCCGGCGGTACCCGCGGTGGGCTCCCCTCCCACCCTCTCAGTCCGAGCCCGTGTCACCGTTTGCGGGTGCGCGCGGCTCCGCCCGCGTGAGAGCCGTGGCACTCCGCCGCCCCGCGTCGCCGCCCGAATGGCGCCGGTCGGCCTTCGGCCATCGGCCGCTATCGCCGGCCGACCACGCCCTGTGCCCCTTCCTCTCGGCCGTCCGATCGGCTTCGGCCGATCGGCACTGTCCCTTCCCCGCTCGCTCGCGTGGCACGCCATGTGGTCGCCACCTCAGCGTCACGTGTGCGCCACGTGGTGCACCGCCCCGTGGACCCGGTCCACCGTGGACCAGCACTCCCGCGGACCGCTGAGGTCAGCCCTCGGCTGCAGACGTCAGCTCTAGCTGCTGACGCCTCCCCCGGGCTTTTTTGCGCAATAAATCAATTAATGATTTTCTGTTTTAGTAAAAAAACCCAGAAAACTTCTAAAAATCATATCTTTTCAATCCAACCTTCGTTTTAGCCCATTCAATTTTTATTAAATTCATAAAAATTCCAAGAATCCATTAAAAATAATTTTGTTCTCTGTTTCAGTAGCTTTTTGGCCTATTTTATTGAATTGCTTGTTTGTCGTGTAGATCCCGGTAGTTTCGCTGTTCCGGTTTACTTTGAAGTTGTTGCTGAAGTCCCCCAAGTCGAAGATCAAGGCAAGTCATGCTATATTATTGATCATATTGCTCCCATTTTACTAAAACACCTGTTTTACTCTATTAAATTGCATGTATTTTATAATGTCATTTCATGGGAAATAGTACACAATATATTTAGATTATGCCTTAGGTTTGACACTCCAAACCCCTTCACTAAACTTGGGAAAATAATATGATTAGATTCAGGACTAGGTTATGCTTAGCCTAGATTAGATTCACTAGCTCACTAAATGGGTCATTCTCACTTAATATGTCTCTCCTGGATATCTGTTCGGAAGATTAATAATTAGAGATCTTGGTGAACCAGATTAATAACTAAAATGTGACAAATGGTGGGCTGTGGGTGGTATGGTTTTGGTTAGCGGCGCCCATGGCAATTAAGGACCGGTTCACGGGAACCCTCGGGAGAATGACTGTGCAAACCACAAGCAAAAATGGGTAAAGTGGGTCCCGTAGTGTAGTCTCTCCTAGCTGACGAACCCATCGGCAAGGGTGAGCGGGATGGAGTTTCAGTCGGCCCCGGTATAAGGGTTGCTGGACAGCCGGATTCACCGAGGGACTCGGAGGGGCTGCCCACGTCCTAGGGTCAGGGAGTGGGGGTGAAACCTTGGTGGGGTTCGCTTGGTTAGTGAGGGGTTATACGAAAGGTCCTATCACAGTTTCCTTTCCGGGGTACCATGGTGGTATTCTGGCGCACGGGAGACCGTGTCGTGAGGCTGTGTCTTGTGGGTACAGTTGCACCCCTCTGATCAGAGTAAAACTATTCGAATAGCCGTGCCCGCGGTAATGGGGCGATCGACCGAGCTCACCGTGATTAGTCTCACACTTTTAAACCTTGATTAATGAAACATGACTAGTATAGGTGGATGGGTTGGGCCTGTCGCAATGTGGGGATAACGTTGGACAGTGTTGGATTCAAAATGCCTAATTACTTAAATTACTATTGTTTTGACTACGTTTAAAATTCTTATTGTTTGGAAAACCCTTGCTGTTTGCGCAAAAGCAAACCTTTGCCAAACCCGTGTCTTCCCTGCATTCATTTCTCTCCCCTTCCGGTGTGACTTGCTGAGTACATGAAAGTACTCATCCTTGCCTCTTCACCAGAGCCTGAGCAAGATGCTAAAGAAGAAGACGAAGTTGAGTAGGCTTTGTACTGCACTCTGAAAGTTGCCTGTGGTTTGGGTGAAGCCTCGTGGCCAGCGTCAAGCTTAGGCTTAGGCCCCTTTTCCTTTTTCCGCTGCTCTTTTGTAATCTTTTTATAATGTTTCTAAGACGTGGAACTATAATTCAACAATTGTCATATGTGAACCCTAGCTGGTCCTGGACAAGGATTTTAATACACATATAGCTTCGGAAATTCAGGTCTGAATTTCTGGACGTGACAAGTTGGTATCAGAGCCAATTCCAGACCGTAGGAAAAGCCAAACGGAAACACCTTAGGAGCCTCTGAACCTTTTCATATGCATAAGTCCTGGCTTTTGTTGTCGTTTCGGGAAAATGGGTTTTTGTTTCCTCGGGATTGGGAAGAATTTTGAGTCTCTTTCAAAACAGAAAATTTTTGAAAACCAGGTTAGTCTATGGGATAGGATTTTGAAGCTAAAATTTGAAAAAAAATCATTTGCAATCTTATTCGACCGTCAGTCGGGATTTTTAATGGAGCAAAGTCCTAAGTCAAGATAGGAGGGTAAGGTCGCCGATTTTATACTTATTATAACTAAGCATCTATTTTTAAGCATTACCACATCATCTAGGGGATGTCGTTAGAAGTTTTACTTAGCCTCATAAAAATGTTTCTCAAAAACCCTCTTTTTCTCATTTACTTTACTTGAGTCCTTTACTGTTTATATAACTTGGATTTGAGCATGCATTGATCCCCTACCTTGTCTTGTCTAGATGGCAGTCCGTCCAGTCACCCACAACGTTCAGGGTTTGAAGGGATTCGTCGTAGAGCTAGCAAGGATGGCCTTGGCAGTAGGCTATCCTGATGCTCCCGAGTACACTGTCGTCTCACCATTCGGCAGCGAGTTGCCCCACCAAGTCCGTCTGGAGATGCACGGGTTCGTCGGCACCAACATCCCGAACATGGTGGTCACTGCTTCGGGAGGAACGGATGAGCATGCCTGCCAAGATGCTGCGTACCTGATGGTGGCCCGGATGAGGGAGATGCATGACTATCATCTCCGCCACTCTACCTACCGGTACCATCCCTGGCGTGGAAGTTCATCAGCGGTCAACTCCTTCCAATCTGCCGAAGGGGAGAACGACACCACCTTCTCCCACATGAGGACTGTGATTGAAGGGCTGGACAAGATGCACGCAGACCTTCATATGGCTGCAAAGGCCCTGAATGACCAGAAGATCCTAAGGATCAAAAGCCTGAAGGATGAAGTGGATCGTTGTAACATCCTGAAAATCGAAGGAGTAGAATTCGGAACGTGAAAATCGGAACTCACAAAAACTTTTTGGAATCATTACTTCTTATCGTGTTTTTCGATCTTAATTGCCAGTTCAGCGATATAAGATTTTCTTCTAGAATTACTTTGAGGTAAAATGAAATAAAACCCTAAGCATTTCAACCCCAGCCGGTGAGAACAATTTCAAAATAAACAGGTGTGTACTCTGAAAAGAGCATATAGATATATATATGTATATAATAGGGTGCATTACAAAAAGGGATAAATTAATGTTTAAACTCTAATTAATGGGGGAAATATAATAAATAATTAGAATTGGATGGCAAAAATATTTATGGAAAAAGAGAAATAAAATTTGAAATTTGGCTTAAATCAAAATTCCATTTTCTTGAATTTAAGAGAAGAGACAAAATAAGAAAAATGGAAAATATCTATAAACAAAATATAGGGAAAAGTGAAAAATATAATTTTAGAAATGGTTCTGTGAATAACAAGATTTATTTGGGATTTTTAGGGATAAAAGAAATGGAAATGGAAAATAGGATTTCAAAATCGGGATAAATGGAAAAGTGCACTATTCATCACGTCACATGTGTTCGACTCAAAACCGTCAGCCACGTTCGCGCGCGCCACGCGCCGAGCGCCGTGCCGCGCCGTACCAGGACGCCCTCGCCCGCGTGCTCTCGCTGACGACACCGTCCTGCGCACACAGCTGCCGCCGGTACAGTCGCGCCACCCCGCGGTCGCCGAAGTCGCCGCTGACGCCGCGCTAGGCCGTCGCCATGTCGTCGCCGTACTGCTCGCGTGAGCGCCGCGTCTGTACAGTCCGCATGCTCCGCCCTCGCCGCGCTCACCGTACGCACACACATCGGCTGCAGTTGCCGCACGTCGCGCACGATCTCCCCGCGGCCGCGCCATGCCGCCGCGCTGCGCCGTCTTGCCGTCGCGTCGCCCTCGCCGTCGACCGCCTATAAGAAGCCTCCCGAGACCCGGCCCTCAACATCAAAAATACTCCCCAGTGCTCACTCGTGCTTTTCCCCCAATTTCCCCCAAGGATTGGCCACTACATTGCGCGAATTTTGGGAAAGATCGGAGCTCGGCCGGAAGAACCCTAATTCGATCGCCCGTGCGACACTCTGAAATTCGTCACCCTCGGCCGATTTCTTCCCGAATTAAAGGTACCATTATCATCCCCGTGCTCTAGGTATTAATTCCCCTAAGCTTCCCGAGTCAAATGGTCGCGGAAAATCGCCGGCGACGAACCCTCGAATTCCCTGTCTCGGCCGCCGAACCACCTCGCCGTCGCCGGCCGTGCGGCGCCTCTCCGGCCGAACCAACCTCACCGTTAGCATCCCTGGGGTTCGCTGAAGCTCGTAGACCCCTCACTTCAGCCAGGGCTTCGCCGGATTTTGCCGCCGACGAGCGCCACCGCCGCCGAACCACCTCACCGTTGCCGCCCTTTCCGCCGCTCCCGGTCTCGGCCGAGCGGAGAAATGAAACCCTCGTGGTCCCAGGATGGTGTAGCGCCCCTCTTTTCCCTAGCTCCGGCCCTCCTCGCCGTCGGCACCCCTCCCTCACCGTCGGCCGCCGGTGGAAAACGAGCGAGGAGAGGGAGAAAAGAAGCGAGAGGAAGAAAGAAAAGAAAGGGAAAAAGAAAAAGGAAGAAAAAAAAATAAGGAAAAGAAAATAGTAAAGGAATTAGGGTAAAGGTAAAAACATTATTTTGGAAATATTTTGGGATATAAAATAAGGTTTTTGAAATATTATATTCTAGGGATGGGTATAATATTCTTTTTCCTTCCAAAAAGAAATATTTTAAAATAACTTATAGATTAAATTTTTCCTTTTTCTGAATTCAAATATTGTCCGACCTCTAAATTGTTATCAAAGTTCACATGAGATTTTTTTTAAAAAAATATTAGTTAAGCATGAAGGACATTATCCTGTCGTTAGAATTTCAAAACCCCTAGCAGATATAATTGCAACATTAAAGATAAAATTATTGGAGATATGGAAATTAGAAATCTAATTATTCTAGGATATCTTCAAATTTAGGAACAAAATATATATTTATTACGAGATGGTCTGCTCGGTTTAACTGGACTCCTTTTCGTTGATTCAACTATTGAAATGTCCGAAGTTTGAGATTGTGTTTGGAATCCGCTTTCCGCGATCATTTTGAGATCTCTTTCTTTTTCGTTGATATTGTTGGATTTTAATTGGATTCAACCCTTCTTTTCGCACGTACGGATAGCGTCCGAAGAAGTGAACACTGACTACGCGAAAGACCCCACTCAACCAGCATGCGAGCAAGGCAAGTCTTCACACCCTTTGAACATATCGATCCCAATTGCGAAATGATGTTATTTTAAACTTTAAACCTGCATGCTTTACAGAGTTACCTATACTTGTTATGCCATTCCTTGCTGTTGATTACCTTTAGAATTGCTCCTTGTAACTCGCGATGTGATACAAACAACCGAAGAATAACTTCGGTAAACTGCTTAGCCATGCTATACTTAGATTTATGCATACTCATGACTTTATGAAAAAGCTTTGTGCTTGGGCAACTACCTTAGGGGAGGTGGTTGAGATTCGGCATGTGGAGACATGAGCGCCACATGGCCATGATGAATTAAGTTTGATGAAAATGGAAAGTACTATACAAATGTTTTAGACTGGGGCGGCCGGATGATTTGGGTGGATTCCGGAAAAGGCAAGTGCCGACCCTGGTCAATTAAGGACCGAGCCATGAGATAGCCGGGAAACGAGCCAGTACAACCGTACTTCTCGAATGGGTATAGACCTAGCTGACTAGATAGCCGAGCGGAGGCAGTATCCTTGCATAGATGGTTCTCTATGATGTGGTTATGGGATGAGAATGAGGCTGCGGCCTTTGTTATGAATGGTGGAATTAAACTACGTTAATTAAACTTAAAGATTGGAAATGTCTTCCCTTACCCGGGTGCGCGAACTCCTCCTTGCTAGAAAAGGACGGCTAGAGTGCATGAGGACATAAGTTCATGGAGCGGGTACTGCCAAAGTGAGGTTATCGAAAGGCTTTGCCGTGACCGTCTCATGTGTTGAGGCGTAGGCTCATTTGTTGGGCTATCGCGGAGTACGGGTAAAGTGTACATCCTTGCAGTGTGAATGAATCAATCTATTCGAATAGCCGTGCTCGCGGATAATGAGTATCGTGACAAGACTTTCGCTTGGCTAGACTTGAACTTGAAAATCTGGGATGGGTTTGCATAATGATTTTATTATTTGGTGGATCAACTTCTCGAGAGTACGAGAAGGGGTGAACTCCCAGAAAATCATGACGAACCGGAGGCGGGAAGCCATCCTTGGAATCACGATGGATGGTAGACAGAACCGTCGCCGGGTTAATGAACTATGAAATTAAAACTTGATTTGGCTAGTCGATAGGCTTGTGTAAAGAATGTGGCGGCTTTACGCAAAAATAACCCTAGCCATGTTCTTTGAATAACCCTATCATATGCATCAGTTGTGCGGCTTGCTGAGTACGGTTGGTACTCACCCTTGCTATACGCACAAACCTCGTGATGGAGTTGAAGAGCCGGAAGATCCATACGCATATCACCGGGAGGACGAGGGCGACGGCGCATATTAGACTTTAGCTCCGGTCGTTGCACGTGGCAATTGACAAGCCGCCGCCTCTTCCATTGCCTTATCTAAACTCTATTTTTATGTTGTATTCGGACCATAAGGTCCTATGGGATGAACAATGCCTTCGGGCCTATTAATGTAATAATGGTATTGTAAGACTATTCGTGCATGCGCACTTGATTATCCGATCTTGTATTCGTGGGTACCAACTACTTGATCCAGGGAAATGGTACTATGAACACGAAAGATTCCCGCCTCAAAATCGGGGGTCCACGAGTGGTATCGAGCCATGCGACCGTAGGCTAAGACCAAATGGCGCCCTACCCTAACTAGATGGCTAAAGGGAAATATCCCTACGGTAGGATCAGTTTTGAACTATTATTTCCGAAAATGCAAATATATCTTTCCTACATCGTATTTCTTTTTACCAAATGATTATGATAGCTCCCTCCCGCTAACCCTAAGTTGCTGTAAGCGAGATGTCAAACCACGACGGAACTGGGAAGTCACTATTCCGCGAGACGAGGGGTTCGTGGTCCAACTCCAGTCCCTACTATGGTGCTTAAGGTACCGGAACCACCCACTTATCACACCAAAAGGCATGGCTCGAAGAGTATCCAGCACTGGGAGGCAATTGTATCCATAGAAGCCCGCATGGGAAGTGAGACATCTTCTTGCTTCCATACTCGCTACCACGGGACCTAGCAGAAGCAGCTATTCAGGATGCAGCTCGCGAGGCTTTCCTTCGCCTTAATGCGGAACACCGTGTCGAACTCACAATGACAGAGTTCGTGCATCATCCTTACTGCGAAGAGGGCAACCCGGTCGCACCGTGGAGGCTACCCCTGCTGCTACAACCCGATGGTCACGCGTCTATCGCGTTGGGCGAGAAGCAGACGACTTACGAGGAAGCCCCGCTCGAGATCAACGATCAGCAGTCACGCCTCAATGATCTGGTCAACAGCCACCAAGGCTGTGGAGACCAGATAAGCATGCTGCAGACTCAGCTGCAGGCCAATGGTGCTCAGTATGAGCAACTCTCGGACCGCTACATGGCCCGAGGGAGGCTGCGTAGAGCTGGAAGAGCGGCTCGGGAAGAGCAAGCGGCGGATCAACCGGCTAGAGGAGCAGTGCGCACTCGTCTGTCTACACTGCAGTACTTCCACCGAGCTGTACCATCACCTCCTGCCCCGTGCCGAGACCACTATTACCTTATGACTCCAGCAAGCTTAGATACTTTTCAAGCTATGATGGAGCAAGCTTTATGTTGAGCACGAGCCCGCACCGTGCACAGGTAGACCCCCTGCTGCCACATCCATGGGACCCACTCCGAGCTCCGTACCAGTACCATCCGAGCCGGGATCAGGAGAGGGTAACCCCATCCAGATCTACACCGATACGGAGTCTGAGGCAGAGCCCATGGAGATCAAATGGGAGTCTAGCGACACCGACTCAATGGAGGAGGAAGTTCCCCCTCGTCGCCTGACTCACACGGGAGGCCCCCTCACCCGCCAGACTGCTCGCAAGAGTACGCGGCCACCGAGTCGGAAGATTCGGCGTGACTCCGAGGCCACCACCTCCGAGCCATGGGGACTTCGGTTTGCTTCAGCAGCGGACCACCCACTTCCGGCGCCTGGCTCTTGCGGGTGGTTGGATGACTAGGCGGAAGGACCTTCCCAGCTCGGCAGCACTTCCTATTTCCCCTTAATTAGTTGATCTAATTGGACGATATAATTATTATTGCTATCCTGGCATGAAGGACTGTGTGTGTACAGTCCGTGTACCCCCTTATGTAATATGATGAACCTGAGCATCGCCTTGCGATGTCTTAATTCGTAAGCTTATTATTATGTCACCCTGTCTGTTGATTGAAGAATTCCCCTGGGAACTATAACCTAAACTAGTCCGATCTCTTAATTCATCTACCTTCTTCAGATGGCACATCGCCGCAGAGCCGCAGCAACCAACGAGAACCCGCCAGAACCCAACCCCTCCACCCTGGCGGAGGTCATGGCTTTGCAGACCCAGCTACTCCAAGCGATTGCTAATAATCAAGGAGGTCGAGGAGGATCGAGTCTGGGAGAATTCATGAGAGCTAAGCCACCCACTTTTTCCACGGCCGAAGAACCCATGGATGCCGAAGATTGGCTAAGAGTGATAGAAAAGAAGCTAACCCTCGTCAGAGTCCGAGAAGCTGATAGAGTTGTCTTCGCTACTAACCAGCTGGAGGGCCCCGCGAGTGACTGGTGGGACACCTACAAGGAGACACGAGCTGAAGACGCCGGTGAACCAACATGGGAGGAATTCACGGCTGCGTTCCGTGAGAATTTCGTGCCATGCGGTGATGAGGATGAAGAAAACGAGTTCCGAGCTGCGTCAAGGGAACACCTCGATACAAGAATATCGAACAAGTTCACCCGGCTTGCCCGTTACGCCACCGGTGACACAGCGGACGAAGAAGAAAAGATAGACAAATTCATTGAGGGACTAAATGACGAACGAGGGGACCAATGATCGGGCGGGATCACACCGGTTTCCAAAGCCTCATCAACAAGGTCGTCCGACTTGAGCATGACCAAAAGGTGGTAGACAATAACCGCAAGAGGAGGCTCGCTATGGCTCGCCCATTCCGGGGAACGCCACAACGCCCCAAGGGAGCCACCCCGTCGGATGGAAGCCAAACGTCCGGCAACCGGACGTTCTCTCGCTTCCGACCATGTCAACAGTCGGCTACACCACGGCTTCGTACACCCACACCAACCCTAGCCGCTCCGGGAAGAAGGAATGTGAGTGTTTCAATTGCGGAGAATTCGGGCACTACTCCAATAGCTGCCCAAAACCACGCAACGCCCCGTGCGCACGGCGCCAATGCAACGCCCGTCGAGGAACCCCCACCCCGCGGCGGGACGAGGTCTATTCGGGACCCCGCTACCCAACGAGGCTGCCACCGGGTTTCGACGTGGCCAGTGAATCATGTGCGGGCGGAAGAAGCTCGGGAGGACCGGAGCGTATTGATGGGTATGTTCTCTATCAACTCGCACTGAGTTAAAGTTTTATTCGATTACGGAGCCTCGCATTCATTCATATCTTCCCAAGTAAGCAAACAACACCACCTACACCAAGTAGCACTTAAGAGGCCTATGTTGGTACACTCACGGGGAGATATAACCGTACCCCATGCCTGCATTAATGTGCCCATACGGATTAGAGACGTGGTGTTTCTCTCAAACCTTATGGTGCTATCACCCCGACCATAGATGTCATACTCGGGATGGATTGGTTGATCAAAAATAATGGGATTATAGATGATCGAAGGGAAGTCATGGTATCCACCCCATGGGGATCACCGATGAGCATAACTATGGATCAAAACCCAAAGCTATGTGAGCAAGCTGCGGGAGTGTTCACCATGCTACCCTTAGGCGGAATGCCCGTAGTACAAGAATACCCGGATGTGTTTCCCGAGGAATTACCGGAATGCCCCGGATCGCGACGTAGAGTTTATCATCGATCTAATGCTTGGTACTGCCCCCATATCCAAGAGACCTTATCGAATGCCGGCCAACGAGTTAGAGGAACTCAAGAAGCGAGATAAGGGAACTACAAGAGAAGGGATTTGTACGCCCCAGCTCTTCTCCTGGGAGCCCCGTACTCTTCGTCAAAAGAAGGATGGGAGTATGAGAATGTGTGTGGACTACCGATCGCGAATGAAGTAACTATCAAGAACAAGTACCCGCTACCTCGAATCGATGACCTATTCGATCAACTTAAAGGTGCGCGGTGTTCTCCAAGATTGATCTACGGTCGGGATATCATCGTTGAAGATTAGAGCCGGAGATATTCCTAAGACGGCGTTCTCTACACGTTACGGCTTATACGAGTTCACCGTGATGTCCTTTGGATTGACCAATGCCCCAGCATACTTTATGAACCTGATGAACAAGGTATTCATGGAATATCTGGACAAATTCGTGGTGGTGTTCATCGACGATATACTTATCTACTCCAAGAACGATGAGGAACACGCGGAGCATCTACGACTCTTGGAAAAGTTACGAGAGAGCACAGTATGCAAAATTCAGCAAATGCGAGTTCGGCTCAAGGAAGTCGCTTTTCTTGGCCACGTGGTTTCAGCCGGAGGAGTAGCGTGAGACCCCGCCAAGGTCGAAGCGTCACGGGATGGAAGGCACCCAAATCGGTGACGGAAGTTCGGAGTTTCTTGGGCTTGGCCGGTTATTACCGACGGTTTATCGAAGGGTTTTCCACGTGGCCCGACCTATGACTCAACTTCGAAGAAGGAAAAGAAGTTTGAATGGAATGAGAAGTGCCAAAAGCCTTCGACCAATTAAAAGAAAAGTTAACCACGCCCCAATCCTGACCTTACCCGACAACCGGAAGGACTTCGTGATGTCTTGTGATGCCTCCCGGCAAGGATTAGGAGGAGTATTAATGCAGGATGGGAAGGTCGTAGCGTATGCCTCTCGGCGATTACGACCCCACGAAGAGAATTATCCCACACACGACTGGAATTAGCCGCGGTTGTACACGCATTGAAGATCGGAGACACTATCGATCGGGAACCACCGTGATGTGTATACCGATCACAAGAGCCTAAAATATTTCTTTACTCAGCCTGATCTCAATCTACGACGAGGCGATGGCTGGAGTTGATCAAGGATTACGATCTAGGAATTCATTATCATCCCGGCAAGGCAAATGTAGTGGCCGATGCGTGAGCCGCAAAGCCCAATGCAACCACATGGGATTGGGGGTATGGCCGCGAACTTCAAGAAGAGATGGCTAGACTCAATCTACACCCGATTCCTCACGGAGGAGTGAACTCTGGAAATCCAACCTCTACGAGAACTCAAATAGAGGAAGCCCAAAAGGGAATGAGGAAACCCGGAAATCAAGGAACGCATGGCGTGGACGCGCTCGGGAGTTTTCGAGTGGATGACAAGGGAATCTGTGGTACAAGAAAAGAATCGTGTGCACGAACGAGGCGGTTTGAGAGGATTGATCTTAAAGGAAGCCCACGAATCGGCATATTCGTTACATCCGGAAGCACGAAAATGTACCAGGATTTGAAAGGAGAATCTGGTGGCCCAATATGAAGAGAGATGTAGCCGAATACGTAGCCGTGTGCGATGTGTGCCAAAGGGTGAAAGCCGAGCATCAACGGCCAGCTGGCTTGCTGCAGCCACTCAAGATTCCCGAATGGAAATGGGATGAGATAGGCATGGATTTCATAGTGGGACTACCCAAAACTACGACGGTTACGATTCCATTTGGGTAATAGTAGATCGGCTCACCAAGACCACCGATTTATACCCGTGAAAACTAACTACAACGGTGCCAAGCTAGCGGAACTATATATGAGTAGGATTGTATGTCTTCACGGGGTACCAAAGAGGATCATATCGGATCGTGGTACCCAATTCACATCTCATTTTTGGAGCAAAGTCCACGAGGCACTCGGAAGTCATCTCGCTTTCAGTACCGCCTATCATCCACTGACCGATGGGCGGGCGAAAGGGCAGACCAAATCTTGGAGGATATCGAGAGCCTGTGCATTGGACTTCACCAAGGATAGGGAGAAATGCTTGCCGTACGCCGAGTTCTCTTACAACAATAGCTATCAAGCCGATCGAAGATATCGCCAAACGAAGCTCTATTTGGTCGCCGATGTCGGACCCCATTGATGTGGTCGAAACCGGTGAACGAACCGTATTCGGGCCGACATAATCAAGGAGGCTGAGGAAAAGGTTCGCCTGATTCGGGACCGACTACAAGCTGCTCAATCACGACAAAAGAGCTACGCGGATACACGACGAAGAGAATTGGAATTCAAAGAGGGTGACTACGTGTATCTAAAGGTCTCACCACTACGGGAACACAGAGGTTCAAAGTCAAGGGAAACTCGCACCACGATACGTGGGCCCATTCGATAAGCGCTAGGAGGGGAGAAGTGGCTTACCAATTGAACGCCCGAGAATCTCTCCGATGTCCACCCGTATTCCACGTATCGCGGTGAAGAAATGTACGCGGTACGGAAGAGCAAACCCCGTTAGAAACCATCCATGTCCACGGTGATCTTACCTACCCGGAGCATCCAATCAAGATACTAGACGAAGCGAGAAAAGAAGACACGAACCAAGTCGTGGCGCATGTACAAAGTACAATGGAGCAATCACACCGAAGAAGAAGCTACGGGAGAGCGAAGAATTCCGAGGACAGAATATCCACACCTATTCAGCAACCGGTAAGAAAATCTCGGGGACGAGATTTATTGTTAGGGGGGTAGGTTTGTAACATCCTGAAAATCGGAGTAGAATTCGGAACGTGAAAATCGGAACTCACAAAAACTTTTTGGAATCATTACTTCTTATCGTGTTTTTCGATCTTAATTGCCAGTTCAGCGATATAAGATTTTCTTCTAGAATTACTTTGAGGTAAAATGAAATAAAACCCTAAGCATTTCAACCCCAGCCGGTGAGAACAATTTCAAAATAAACAGGTGTGTACTCTGAAAAGAGCATATAGATATATATATGTATATAATTGGGTGCATTACAAAAAGGGATAAATTAATGTTTAAACTCTAATTAATGGGGGAAATATAATAAATAATTAGAATTGGATGGCAAAAATATTTATGGAAAAAGAGAAATAAAATTTGAAATTTGGCTTAAATCAAAATTCCATTTTCTTGAATTTAAGAGAAGAGACAAAATAAGAAAAATGGAAAATATCTATAAACAAAATATAGGGAAAAGTGGAAAATATAATTTTAGAAATGGTTCTGTGAATAACAAGATTTATTTGGGATTTTTAGGGATAAAAGAAATGGAAATGGAAAATAGGATTTCAAAATCGGGATAAATGGAAAAGTGCACTATTCATCGCGTCACGGGTGTTCGACTCAAAACCGTCGGCCACGTTCGCGCGCGCCACGCGCCGAGCGCCGTGCCGCGCCGTACCAGACGCCCTCGCCCGCGTGCTCTCGCGCGACACCGTCCTGCGCACACAGCCTGCCGCCGTCAGATCGCGCCACCCGCGGTCGCCGAGTCGCGGCGACGCCGCGCTAGGCCGTCGCCATGTCGTCGCCGTCTTGCCGCGTGAGCGCCGTCGTGCATCGGTCCGCATGCTCCGCCCTCGCCGCGCTCACCGTACGCACACACATCGGCTGCGTTGCCGCACGTCGCGCACGATCTCCCCGCGACCGCGCCATGCCGCCGCGCGCTGCGCCCGATCTTGCCGTCGCGTCGCCCTCGCCGTCGACCGCCTATAAGAAGCCTCCCGAGACCCAGCCCTCAACATCAAAAATACTCCCCAGTGCTCACTCGTGCTTTTCCCCCAATTTCCCCAAGGATTGGCCACTACATTGCGCGAATTTTGGGAAAGATCGGAGCTCGGCGGAAGAACCCTAATTCGATCGCCCGTGCGACACTCTGAAATTCGTCACCCTCGGCCGATTTCTTCCCGAATTAAAGGTACCATTATCATCCTCGTGCTCTAGGTATTAATTCCCCTAAGCTTCCCGAGTCAAATGGTCGCCGGAAAATCGCCGGCGACGAACCCTCGAATTCCCCTGTCTCGGCCGCCGAACCACCTCGCCGTCGCCGGCCGTGCGGCGCGCTCTCCGGCCGAACCAACCTCACCGTTAGCATCCCGGGGTTCGCTGAAGCTCGTAGACCCCTCACTTCAGCCAGGGCTTCGCCGGATTTTGCCGCCGACGAGCGCCACCGCCGCCGAACCACCTCACCGTTGCCAGCCCTTTCCGCCGCTCCCGGTCTCGGCGAGTGGAGAAATGGAACCCTCGTGGTCCCAGGATGGTGTAGCGCCCCTCTTTTCCCTAGCTCCGGCCCTCCCTCGCCGTCGGCACCCCTCCCTCACCGTCGGCCGCCGGTGGAAACAGAGAGCGGGGAGAGGGAGAAAAGAAGCAGAGGAAGAAAGAAAAGAAAGGGAAAAAGAAAAGGAAGAAAAAAAATAAGGAAAAGAAAATAGTAAAGGAATTAGGGTAAAGGTAAAAACATTATTTTGGAAATATTTTGGGATATAAAATAAGGTTTTGAAATATTATATTCTAGGAATGGGTATAATATTCTTTTTCCTTCCAAAAAGAAATATTTTAAAATAATTTATAGATTAAATTTTTCCTTTTTCTGAATTCAAATATTGTCCGACCTCTAAATTGTTATCAAAGTTCACATGAGATTTTTTTAAAAAAATATTAGTTAAGCATGAAGGACATTATCTGTCGTTAGAATTTCAAAACCCCTAGAGATATAATTGCAACATTAAAGATAAAATTATTGGAGATATGGAAATTAGAAATCTAATTATTCTAGGATATCTTCAAATTTAGGAACAAAATATATATTTATTACGAGATGGTCGCTCGGTTTAACTAGACTCCTTTTCGTTGATTCAACTATTGAAATGTCCGAAGTTTGAGATTGTGTTTGGAATCCGCTTTCGCGATCATTTTGAGATCTCTTTCTTTTCGTTGATATTGTTGGATTTTAATTGGATTCAACCCTTCTTTTCGCACGTACGGATAGCGTCAGAAGAAGTGAACACGACTACGTGAAAGACCCCACTCAACCGGCGTGCGAGCAAGGCAAGTCTTCACACCCTTTGAACATATCGATCCCAATTGCGAAATGATGTTATTTTAAACTTTAAACCTGCATGCTTTACGAGTTACCTATACTTGTTATGCCATTCCTTGCTGTTGATTACCTTTAGAATTGCTCCTTGTAACTCGCGATGTGATACAAACAACCGAAGAATAACTTCGGTAAGCGCTTAGCCATGCTATACTTAGATTTATGCATACTCATGACTTTATGAAAAAGCTTTGTGCTTGGGCAACTACCTTAGGGGAGGTGGTTGAGATTCGGCATGTGGAGACATGAGCGCCACATGGCCATGATGAATTAAGTTTGATGAAAATGGAAAGTACTATACAAATGTTTTTAGACTGGGCGGCCGGATGATTTGGGTGGATTCCGGAAAAGGCAAGTGCCGACCCGGTCAGTAAGGACCGAGCCTTGAGATAGCCGGAAACGAGCCGTACAACCATACTTCTCGAATGGGTATAGACCTAGCGACTAGATAGCCGAGCGGAGGCGGTATCCTTGCATAGATGGTTCTCTATGATGTGGTTATGGGATGAGAATGAGGCTGCGGCCTTTGTTATGAATGGTGGAATTAAACTACTGTTAATTAAACTTAAAGATTGGAAATGTCTTCCCTTACCCCGGGTGCGCCAGAACTCCTCTCACTGCTAGAAAAGGACGGCTAGAGTGCATGAGGACATAAGTTCATGGAGCGGGTACTGCCAAAGTGAGGTTATCGAAAGGCTTTGCCGTGACCGTCTCATGTGTTGAGGCGTAGGCTCATTTGTTGGGCTGTCGCGGAGTACGGGTAAAGTGTACATCCACTGCAGTGTGAATGAATCAATCTATTCGAATAGCCGTGCTCGCGGATAATGAGTATCGTGACAAGACTTTCGCTTGGCTAGACTTGAACTTGAAAATACTGGGATGGGTTTGCATAATGATTTTATTCGCTGGTGGATCAACTTCTCGAGAGTACGAGAAGGGGTGAACTCCCCAGAAAATCATGACGAACCGGAGGCGGGAAGCCATCCTTGGAATCACGATGGATGGTAGACAGAACCGTCGCCGGGTTAATGAACTATGAAATTAAAACTTGATTTGGCTAGTCGATAGGCTTGTGTAAAGAATTGTGAAAACTGGCTTTACGCAAAAATAACCCTAGCCATGTTCTTTGAATAACCCTATCATATGCATCAATTTTGTGTCGGCTTGCTGAGTACGGTTGGTACTCACCCTTGCTATACGCACAAACCTCCAGCTGATGGAGTTGAAGAGCCGGAAGATCCATACGCATATCACCAGGAGGACGAGGGAACTGACGGCGCATATTAGACTTTAGCTCCGGTCGTTGCCTGTGGCAATTGACAAGCCGCTGCCTCTTTCCGCTGCCTTATCTAAACTCTATTTTTATGTTGTATTCGGACCATAAGGTCCTATGGGATGAACAATGCCTTCGGGCCTATTAATGTAATAATGGTATTGTAAGACTATTCGTGCATGCGCACTTGATTATCCAGTACTGTATTCGTGGGTACCAACTACTTGATCCAGGGAAATGGTACTATGAACACGAAAGATTCCCGCCTCAAAATCGGGGGTCCACAATCGTCTCAGGAGAGAAATCGCCAGCTTGAAAGGACTTCCACCTCTCAACATCCTTTGGATCAGGATCACGCCTCGGAAGAACACCAAGGCCCCGGTGCGGATGCAGCTGGCGCCCAGGGTTCCCCTTCCTGCACCGCCACCTTCCCCACTTCCCGCCCCAATGCCAGATCCTACTCCTGCTCTGGTCCCTGCCCCGAGCAGAGGAGGAGGATGGATCTCCGTGTCCAGCAGCAGCAAATGCAGTAGCAACGGCAGCTCCAAGAGCCCTGGGAGAAAAGAAGAGTTAGCAAGCTCTCGAAGCCGCTCGAAGGAAAAGGAAGACGGGAACTCCCAAGGGAGTGGTTTCGACTCCACCGACCGCGGAAGCCGCTCTGACCCCTAGAGTGTCGCCACCCTTAGTTTACCGTTTTCCTAGTTTTCCTGTTTGTTTAGTTGCTGTGTGTTAGGAGTGTTGTGCGTGGGTAGTGGTCAACCTGTATCAAGTGTGGGTATGGGTTGTCCAGTTAAGGATGTTGAGTGTGTTTTAAGTGTTTTAAATAAAGAACAGATCAAAACAAGTAATAAAGATCAGATTCTCTGTCCAATGTGTTTTACTCCTTCTCTGCCTTGTTGGTTCCGCTCCTTCGGATGGTGAACACCGATAGCAGCCTTGCCAACACCGACCTTGAGTCGCCGAGAACAACACGGAACCAATGTCAACAACCCACCTCCTCCACCCGAGAATATCACTTTGGCTCAAGTCTTAGCCAACTAGACCCAAATGACGGCTGTAATGATGCAGCAAATGCAACAGCAGCATCAACATATGCAGTTGCAAATGATGCAATAGTTTCAACAGCAGAACCAGAATCATCACGATCATTTCGCACCACCACCTCCCCCACAAAACAAACTGTCAGAGTTTCTTCATGTCCGACCCCCAACTTTCTCGAGCACCACCAACCCCATGGAGGCTAATGATTGGATCACCGCCATAGAAAAGAAGTTGGACCTTCTCCAGTGCACGGACCAAGAACGAGTGTCCTTCACCACCCACAACCTCCAAGGCCCCGCCTCAGCCTGGTGGGACAACTTCTTGGTTACCCGTCGGGCAGATGCACCTGCGGTTACTTGGGCACAGTTCTGCCACCAATTCCGAAAGGCACACATCCCCGGAGGGATAGTAGCTCAGAAAAAGAGGGAGTTCAGATCCCTGGAGCAAGGCACTCGGACTGTCACTGAGTATCTGCACGAGTTTAATCGCTTAGCGCGATATGCTCCAGAGGACGTACGCACTGACACCGAGCGTCAAGAAAAGTTCTTGGCCGGGCTGGACGATGAATTAACAGACAAACTCATCTCCGGAGAATATGTCGACTTCGAGAAGCTAGTCGATAAAGCCATCCGTCAAGAAGATCAACGCAATAAAATGCTCAAAAAACGGAAGGCTACTCAATTTAGGCCACAACCTCAGCAAGGGAATCCCCAACGGCCGTATTTCACTCCGGGTGGTCAAAGTGGACCTACCACTATGATTGTCCGCCAACATCGTCCATACCATCCTGGGAATTTCCAACCCAGTGGAAGCCGTCCTGGACAGCCGCAGCGGAACTTAGCCCCGTGTCCGCCAACGGCGTAGCCGCCACCTCAATCCAAGCCAGTACTGCCAAAGAAGGACTCGGGATTCAAACCCGGCAACTGTTTTCAACTGTGGAGAACCTGGACATTTCGCAGACAAGTGTCCAAGACCAAAACACGCGCCCCGGTTTATCCAGGCAAGAGTGAATCATGCTTCGGCAGATGAGGCACTGGACGCACCAGATGTCATACTAGGTATGTTCCCTACGAATTCCTTTAACGCATCAGTCTTGTTTGATTCGGGTGCAACCCATTCTTTCATATCAAAAGCATTTGTGAGGACACATGGGTTGTCGGTACTAAAACTTAAGATACCCATGCGGGTTCAAACTCCCGGGAAACATTTGGATACCACCCACTTTTGCCCTTCAGTGGAAATAGAAATCCAAGGATCCCCCTTTCTAGCCAATCTTATCCTTCTAGAATCAAAAGGCCTGGAAGTCATCCTGTAACATCCTGAAAATCGAAGAAACTGAAATCGGAACGTAAAAATCGGAACTTTCAAAAACCTTCGCTTGTTGCTTCTTTCTCGGGTTTATTACTTCTTATTTGCTCAGCTCGGTTGCATAAATTTAGTCGTGATCAATTCCCTTTCGGTGTTTTTGGATGATTCGGAGTTTGTCGAAATGAAAAATGCGAAAGTCCATATTAGGGATTTTTAAAAAGAAATCGGTGAAGCGCGGATTTATGAAAATGCGATTTGGGTGATATAAAATAGTAATTGTGGTTGAGAGAAGATAAATTAGGACACAAAATAAATAATAAAATACTCGGGTGTCGTACTCGAAATCAGGGAAAATTTTGGAAAATAAAGGGTTAAATATTGAAATTAGAAAAGAGGGATTTTAAATAAATAAATATGAAAAATAATGTGGGAAAATAAAAGTGGAGAAAAGTTGAAAATATTATATTAAAAATTATTTTTGAATTATAGGAATTTATTTTGGAAAATAGAAATGGGAAATTAAAATTGAAAATCGGGAAAAATCGAAAAATGCACTTCGTGGCACGCCAGGTGTTCGACGTCGTACGCGCCTGCAGCCCGCCCGCCCGCACGCTCGCCGCGCGCCGCGCGCGCGCGCGCGCGCAGCCCTACCCCGTGCGCGCCACGCGCGCCGCGTGGGCACGCGCGCCGCGCCGCGCGCGCCACGCGCGCGCGCGCGCCGCCCGCGCCGGACCCCGCGCCGCGCCGCCGCGCCCACACGCCGCGCGCGCGCACGCGGCCGTACCGGCCCCGCGCCCTCGCCGCCACGCGGCCATGCCGCGCCAGAACCCCGCCCGCGCCACGCGCCTCGCCGCCGCGTCGCGCCGCCGTACTCGGCCCGTCCCGCGCCGCCGCGTGTCGCGCGCGCCGCGCTCACCCGCGCCGGCCCTCCCTCTCGACCCGCGCCGCGCAGAGCACCCCGGCCGCGCCTATAAAAGCGGCGCCCCCCCCGCTTTTTGCCGCACCGCCGCTCTCTTTTAGAAAATTTGGAAAAATTTGGAAAAATATTTTGGGAAGATGTGAGTGAAATTTTGGGCAAAAATAAATTATTTTCTTGCATGATTTCTCGGTGGAAAATCTGAAAATCAAATCCGGACTTTTCCGAAATTCCGTTTTGCGACGTTTTTGAATCGAATTTCGTTTAAATCTTTCTCGCCATTTAAAAATGTTTCTCTTTTGTGCTCGGACCTTCAAAAACCTCTAGCACCACTTCCTCCGCGGATATTTTCAAATCCGTTTTCTCGAACAGATCACGATCGTCGATTTACAAAAACCCTAAGTCGTCGACCCGATGGCGAAACTTGGAGTTTTTCGGGGCGATCATAGTACAAATTTAAGCGAATGGGCTTAGCGCTTGGAATCATTTACGAGACTTTTCGAATCTTTTCGACCTTTTGGTGTTATACGGGATTCTAATCGGAATAAATTGAATTTTTCGCACGTACGGGTAGCACCTGAAGAGACCGGCAACGACCCCGTTGAAGACACCACCCCTCAAGCGTGCGAGCAAGGCAAGTCATCACACTCTTTGAACATATTGATCCTACTTTGTGAAATGATGTTGATTTTTAAATTACAAATTGCATGCTATACACAAACGAGTACCTATGCTTGATATACCCTGCTTTGATATTGATCACCATTAGAATTTATTCTTTGTAACCTTCGATGTGATATGACCGGAGGCTAACTTTGGTACTAGATCCCTGCATACTCATGATTTTACAAAGAAGCTTTGTGCTCGGGCAACTACCTTAGGGAAGGTAGTTGAAATACGGCCTGTGGAGACATGAGCGCCACATGGCCATGAGAATGATGAACTAAGTTTGATGAAAAGTGAAAATGAGATACAAATATTTTAGACTGGGGCAGCCGGATGATTTGGGTGGATTCCGAAAAAGGCAAGTGCCGACCCTGGTCAATTAAGGACCGAGCCATGAGATAGCCGGGAAACGAGCCAGTACAACCGTACTTCTCGAATGGGTATAGACCTAGCTGACTAGATAGCTGAGCGGAGGCAGTATCCTTGCATAGATGGTTCTCTATGATGTGGTTTATGTGATGAGAATGAGGCTGCGGCCTTTGCTGTGAATGGTGGAATTAAATCGATAATAATTGAACTTAAAGATTGAGGAAGTTTTCCCTTATCCCGGGTGCGCCAGAACTCCTCTCACTGCTAGAAAAGGACAACTAGAGTGCATGAGGGCTTAAGTTCATGGAGCGGGTACTGCCAAAGTGAGGTTATCGAAAGGCTTTGCCGTGACCGTCTCATGTGTTGAGACGTAGGCTCATTTGTTGGGCTGTCGCGGAGTACGGGTAAAGTGTACATCCACTGCAGTGTGAGTAAATCAATCTATTCGAATAGTCGTGCTCGCGGATATCGAGCATCGTGACAAGACTTTCACTTGGCTAGACTTTAAAATTAAAACTGCTGGGATGAGTGTGCATGATGATTTCATTCGCTGGTGGATCAACTTCTCGGGATGCGAGAAGGGGTGGATTCCCCAGAAAATCATGACGAATCGGAGGCGGGAAGCCATCCTTGGAATCACGATGGATGGTGGACGAACCGTCGCCGGATTAATGAACTATGGAACTAAAACTTGATTTGGCTAGTTGATAGGCTTGTGAAAAGAATTGTGAAAATTGGCTTTATGCAAAATAACTCCAGCCATTCCTTGAATAACCCTATCATATGCATCAATTCCGTGTTGGCTTGCTGAGTACGGTTGGTACTCACCCTTGCTATACGCACAAACCTTCAGCTGATGGGAATGAAGAGCCGGAGGATCCTTATGCTTACTACCAGGAGGGTGAAGGAACTGATGGCGCTTACTAGGTCTTAGCTTCGGTCGTTGCCTGTGGCAAATGACATGTCGCTGCCTCTATTCCGCTGCCGTATCTAATTTCTGCTTTTGTGTTGTATTCGGACCATGAGGTCCTGTGTGTTGAACATTGCCTTCGGGCCTATTGTTGTAATAATGTCGTTGTAAGACTATTCGTGCATGCGCACTGATTATTGATCTTGTATTCGTGGGTACCAACTACTCGATCCGGGAAATGGTACTAAGAACACGAAAGATTCCCGTTCCAAAACGGGGTCCACACATCCTTAGGATGGACTGGCTAAGCCGTCATAAAGGCCTGATCGATTGCTCAAGCCGCACGATCACCTTGACCAATGGCGAAGGGAAGAAAGTGATTTACCGCTCCCCTAAACCGTTGCGGGTAGTGGCAAGTCTGAATCGGATCTCGGCTAAGGAGAAACCCGAAGAGAAAGGAAAGGACCAGGCGAAGTTAGAAGATATTCCCATGGTTTGTGAGTACCCGAAAGTCTTCCCGGAAGACCTAACCACAATGCTACCTTAAAGAGAAATAGAGTTTCGGATTGACCTAGTCCCTGGCACTGCTTCGATCCACAAGAGACCTTATAGAATGGGAGCCAATGAGTTGGCAGAAGTCAAGAAGCAAGTAGATGAACAATTACAGAAAGGCTATATCCACCCGAGCACATCGCCCTGGGGTGCTCCAGTAATATTTGTGGAGAAAAAGGATAAGACCAAGAGGATGTGCGTCGACTATCGCGCACTCAACGAGGTCACTATCAAGAACAAGTACCCTCTCCCTAGGATTGACGATCTGTTCGATCAATTAAAGGGAGCAAAGGTGTTCCCAAAGATAGACCTGCGGTCAGGCTATCACCAGCTAAGAATTCGAGAAGAGGACATTCCCAAGACCGCTTTCATCACTCGATACGGTCTGTACGAGTGCACGGTCATGTCCTTCGGACTTACCAATGCCCCAGCCTTTTTCATGAACTTGATGAACAAGGTGTTTATGGAGTTTCTGGACAAGTTCGTCGTAGTGTTCATCGATGACATCTTGATCTATTCCCAGTCGGAAGAGGAACACGAGCACCATCTCCGGTTGGTACTCGAAAAGCTAAGAGACCACCAGCTCTATGCTAAGTTTAGCAAATGTGCTTTCTGGTTGAGGGAAGTGCAATTCCTCGGACATATAGTGAATGCCCAAGGAGTCACAGTGGATCATTCCAATGTGGAAGCAGTAACCAAGTGGACTCCACCCAAAACCTCACCCAAATCAGGAGTTTTCTAGGACTTGCGGGATATTACCGTCGGTTCAATGAGAACTTCTCAAAGATTGCCAAGCCAATGACGCAGTTGTTAAAGAAGGATGAAAAGTTTATATCGATTAGAGCGCAACCGAGTTTTGAAACTCTCAAGACAAAGCGGTGTCCACACTGTATTGATCTTGCCGAGATCAAACCAAGGATTTCCAAGTCTATTGTGACGCATCTCGCCAAGGGTTAGGTTGTGTGTTGATGCAAGAAGGAAAAGTGGTCGCTTATGCTTCCCGCCAGTTGAGACCTCATGAGTCTAACTACCCAACACATGACTTGGAACTAGCAGCAGACGTCCATGCTTTGAAAATATGGCGACATTACCTCGTCGGTAATCGATGTGAAATATATACGGATCATAAGAGCCTGAAATACATTTTGACCCAACCGGATTTGAACCTCCATCAGCGAAGGTGGTTGGAGTTGATCAAGGATTATGATCTAAGTATACACTATCACCCTAGCAAAGCTAACGTGGTAGCTGATGCTTTGAGCCGAAGGAGTTACTGCAACTCTATTCACATAAAAGGGAAATGTGAACAGTTACAACAGGACCTAGAGCGTCTAAACCTGGGAATTATCAAACCTGGATTTGTGGCCGCTCTTGAAGCCCAACCTACACTCTTAGACCAAATTCGCATAGCTTAGGCCTCGGATCCCGACATAATTGAGCTAAAGAAGAACATGCGGGTTGGAAAAGCTCGTGACTTCACGGAAGATGAGCACGGAACCATATGGATGGGCAACAGGATATGCGTACCAAAGGATAAGGAATTGAAGAAGTTAATCCTTATTGAAGCTCATCAGAGTCAGTATTCTATCCACACGGGAAGTACCAAGATGTATCAGGACCTTAAGGAGAAATTTTGGTGGGTTAGCATGAAAAGAGAAATAGCCGAGTTCGTGGCACTATGTGATGTATGCCAGCGAGTGAAGGCAAAACACCAGAGGCCTGCTGGATTACTACAGCCACTCCAGATCCCGGAATGGAAGTGGGAGGAAATCGGGATGGATTTCATCACTGGTTTACCTCGGACATCGTCAGGACACGATTCTATCTGGGTTATCATCGACCGCCTAACTAAAGTGGCTCATTTTATCCCGGTACATACCACCTATACGGGCAGGAAGTTAGCAGAATTGTACCTTGCAAGGATTATGTGTCTTCATGGGGTACCCAAGAAGATAGTATCTGATCGTGGTAGTCAGTTCACCTCCAAGTTTTGGCAGAAGCCACAAGAGGAACTTGGCACCCGGTTGAAATTTAGCACAGCCTATCACCCACAAACCGATGGTCAAACGGAGCGTGTAAACTAGGTTTTGGAAGATATGCTGCGAGCTTGTGCTCTGGATTTCGGAGGAGCGTGGGATAAGAGCATGTCCTATGCGGAGTTCTCCTATAACAATAGTTATCAAGCCAGTTTACAGATGGCACCTTTCGAAGCGCTTTATGGACAAAAGTGTCATTCCCCGCTTTTCTGGGATCAGACTGGCGAACGTCAGTTGTTTGGGACTGAAGTGTTAAGTGATGCCGAAGAGAAAGTTAGAATCATAAGAGAGAGGCTGAAAGTTGCACAGTCTCGTCACAAAAGTTATGCAGACAACCGCCACAAAGAGCTAGCTTTCGAAGTCGGAGACTATGTGTATCTCTGTGTCACCCCACTTCGGGGAGTACACTGATTCCAAACCAAGGGCAAGTTGGCACCACGCTATGTGGGACCATATCGAATTCAAGAGTGACGAGGTGAAGTAGCATACCAACTCGAATTGCCACCCACCATGGCGGGAATCCATGACGTTTTCCACGTCTCCCAGCTCAAGAAATGTCTGAGAGTACCAGAAGAACAGGCCAGTCCGGATCAGATCGAAATCCAGGAAGATTTGACTTATGTGGAGAAACCAGCACGTATCCTCGAAACAAGCGAGCGAAGGACCCGGAACAAGGTTATCAGGTTCTGCCGAGTTCAATGGACTCATCACTCCGAAGAAGAAGCCACCTGGGAAAGGGAAGATGAGCTAAAGGCCGCTCATCCCTATCTGTTCGCTAGTACCTCCGAATCTCGGGGTCGAGATTCTGTTTAAGGGGGGTAGGTTTGTAACACCATGAGGTGTTTTCCCCTTTTTAAAAATCCAAAAGAAAATCGTAAAAGAAAATTGTTGGAATTAACTGGAGAGAACAAATAATTTTAAAAGCCAAATTCTAAATGGAAATGGTATGGTAGGATTTTTCTTAAATTCTACATGTCAAAATACACTAACAGGATTTTTAGTGGAATTTTCAGAGCACTAGAAATAATTTTTAACCAATTCAAATCAAAATTAGAATTAGTAAATCCGGGAAAAATCTTTTCTCTCTCCTTCGTCCTTTTCCCGCCCAAAAATCGGCCGTGGGCCACTGGCCCGAGTCGACGGCCCATCCCCTCCCAGCGCGCTTCAGGCCAACGGCCCGTTCGTTCCCGCACGCGCGCCCATCCTCTTTCTCTCTCGCGGGCGGCCGAAGGCCACGGCCCGTTAAGCCGCGCACCCGCAAACAAGTATATTTTGCCTCCCCGTTTCCCCGGGAACCTGACAGGTGGGGCCCACCTTTCAGGCCCGTCATGCACCTCCAGCTGGCCGCCCCGACGCCATTTCCACCGCCCCACTCCGCACGGATCTCGCGTGCACGCCTTCCCCGCGCCCCGGGATCCCACTGCCGTTACTCCCCACCATGCCCGCTGGCATTTAAAGCCCCCATCTGCCTCTCGTGCGTCCAATAATGGCCGAAATTGATCGCCGGCCATTATTCCCCCTTCTCTCTATCTCCCTTAACTCCGGCGATTTAATCAGCCCTTATTCGGCCACCGCCGAACACCCCGCGACCTATTTAAGCATCCCTTCGCCCTCTCCATCCTCCCCACACACTCACCTGAGCTCATCCCTCTCTCCGTCGCTCCCGCACCATGCGCTCTAGCTCCGGACCTTGCCGCCGGTCTTCGGCCACATTTTTCTCGCCGTCCCAAGCCACCCCGAGCCCCGCCGATGCCTCCTTCCTCGTCGTCTTCTCCAACTTCGACGGTACCCGCGGTGAGCTCCCTTCCCACCCTCTCGGTCCAAGCCCGCATCGTCGTTTGCTGGTGCGCGCGGCTCCGTCTGTGCGGGAGTCGTGACACTCCGCCGCCTCGTGCCACCGCCCGAATGGCGCCGGCCGGCCTCCGGCCATCGGCCGCCGTCGCAGGCCAACCGCGCCCCGCGCCTCTTCCTCTCGGCCGTCCGATCGGCTTCGGCCGATCGGCACCGTCCCTTCCCCGCTCGCCCGCGTGGCACGCCACGTGGTCGCCACCTCGGCGCCACGTGTGTGCCACGTGGTGCACCGCCCAATTCGGCCCGTGGAGCCGGTCCACCGTGGACCGGCGCTCCCGTGGACCGCTGACGTCATCCCTCGGCTGCTGATGTCAGCCCTAGCCACTGACGCCTCCCCGGGCTTTTTTGCGCAATAAATCAATTAAGGATTTTTATGTTTTAGTAAAAAATCCAAAAAACTTCTAAAAATCATATCTTTTCAATCTAACCTCCGTTTTAGCCCATTCAAATTTCATTAAATTCATAAAAAAGCCAAGAATCCATTAAAAATAATTTTGTTCTATGTTTCAGTAGCTTTTTAGCCTGTTTTGTTGAATTGCTTGTTTGTCGTGTAGATCCCGGTAGTTCCGCCGTTCCAGTTTACTTTGAAGTTGTTGCTGAAGTCCCCCAAGTTGAAGATCAAGGCAAGTCATGCTATATTATTGATCATTTTGCTCCCATTTTGCTAAAACACCTATTTTACTCTATTAAATTGCATGTATTTTATAATGTCATTTCATGGGAAATAGTACACCATATGTTTAGCTTATGCCTTATGTTTGAGACTCCAAACCCTTGACTAAACTTGGGAAAATAATATGATTAGATTGGACTAGGTTATGCTTAGCCTGGCTTAGATTCACTAGCTCAATAAATGGGTCATTCTCACTTAATATGTCTCTCCTGGACATCTGTTCGGAAGATTAATAATTAGAGATCTTGGTGAACCGGATTAGTAACTAAAATGTGACAAATGGTGGGCTGTGGGCGCTATGGTTTTGGTTAGCAGAGCCCATGGCAATTATGGACCGGTTCACGGGAACCCTCGGGAGAATGACCGTGCAAACCACAAGCCAAAATGGGTAAGGTGGGTCCCGTAGTGTAGTTTCTCCTAGCTGACAAACCCATCGGCAAGGGTGAGCGGGATGGAGTTTCAGTCAGCCCCAGTATAAGGGTTGCTGGGCTGCCAGATTCACCGAGGCACTCGGGGGGGCTGTCCATGTCCTAGGGTCAGGGAGTGGGGGCGAAACCTTGGTGGGGTTCGCTTGGTTAGTAAGGGGTTATACGAAAGGTCCTATCACAGTTTCCTTTCCGGGGTACCATCGTGGTATTCTGGCACACGGGAGACCGTGTCGTGGGCTGTGTCTTGTGGGTATAGTTGCACCCCTCTGATCAGAGTAAAACTATTCGAATAGCCATGCCCACGGTAATGGGGCGATCGACCGTGCTCACCGTGATTAGTCTCACACTTTTAAACCTTGATTAATGGAACATGACTAGTATAGGTGGATGGGCTGGGCCTGTCGCAACGTGGGGATAACATTGGACAGTGTTGGATTCAAAATGCCTAATTACTTAAATTACTGTGTTTTGACTATGTTCAAAATTCTTATTGTTTGGAAAACCCTTGCTGTTTGCGCAAAACCAAACCTTAGCCAAACTCTTGTCTTCCCTGCATTAATTTCTCTCCCCCTTCCGATGTGACTTGCTGAGTACGTGGAAGTACTCATCCTTGCCTCTTCACCAGAGCCTGAGCAAGAAGCTGAAGAAGAAGACGAAGTTGAGTACGCTTTGTCCTGCACTCTGGAAGTTGCCTGTGGTTTGGGTGAAGCCTCGTGGCCAGCGTCAAGCTTAGGCTTAGGCCCCTTTTCGTTTTTTTGTTACTCTTTTGTAATCTTTTTGTAATGTTTTTAAGATGTGGAACTGTAATATCAACAATTGTCGTATGTGTACCCTGGCTGGTTTTGGACAAGGATTTTAATACACATATAGCTTCGGAAATTCGGGTCTAAATTTCTGGGCGTGACAGACATCGATCAAAGTGGTCATGTGTTAAATTTAACCAAGATGGTAAAACCATCAAAGGAAAATTTAACACATCAGATAAGATCGGCTAACCCTCCAATGAAACATTAGCATGAACCTATCGGCTTAACAAGACTTAGACTATCATATCAATCTAGTAGATCGGACCTAACCAATGCAACATGAGATTGCATATGATAATCTAATACTTAATGAGTCGATAGATCTATCTAATGTGATGGATATAACAAATCTATCTAAAGCGACATTATGTTTAAAGAAACATCAACTTGATGAGAATATCGGACCTAACCGAGAAAGTCCTAACTAAGTTGATGTAACTATAAATAGTAATAAAACTAAAGATAGAGATGATGTACCAGGGCCGACAGGACATTGGACTTACCCCTTCACTGGAGATCAAAGCTGATGCAGCCCCGCGTCGGGTGCCAAGTTCTGCCGGATGATGAATAAAGTCGAAAAGACAAAAGGTGACGATGCGCCGAATTGTATTGATCGACAGAGAGATTTACATGGACCTTGGGCTTACATATTTATACCCGCAGGTTGACAAAGATCCTAACAGATTAGAATTCAAACTTTCCTATAGATAAAAGGAAACAAACCGAGTCCTTATTGGACACTAAAACACTTTTCTAAAGATAAAATAGAAAGCTAACAAACTCTTCCTAATTATTAGATACAAGCTGCATCCTTCCTAGAATCGGTTTCTTCTGGATAAGACTTTCCCAAACAAAATCTAACAAGAATCCGATTGTTGGATACGTAGATAATAGAAAACCTCCATCGGCTGATGTAGGACTCCAAGCTGATTCTAGCTTTGAGCCAATTTAGACCTTGAGCCGATGGGGACCTTGGGGCTTACCAAATTATGGCGTTAACAATCGCGCTCCGAATTGATCTTGCGCCGGTCGCTCATGGTCCGCCGCATGCCGCCGCCACTCCGGCATTGCGCCACGACCGCTCCAAGCACCACCGGCGATCTCCGAGCCCACCACCGCCTTCGCTGCACCGCTCCGCCCCTCGGGCGTCATTTCCCGCCTTTGGGCCGCCGTTGCAATGCCCCCACCTCCGTGTATCCCGAACCCGCCATCGTTTGCCGCCTTCGGCCAAAAATCATCGCCGTTCTAGTCACCGCCGCCACGTTCTAAGGCTGCTGCCGCCTTCACCGCATCCCGCCGCACCCCGACCACCTCTTCCCGTACTCGGATCGCTGCCAATTCGCCCTGCGCCGTCGTCCCCTTCGACTCCGGCCATCGGTGAGCCCTCCCTCTTCTTCCTTATTTTCCCTTTTTTGGTTAGTCCCGAGCCGCCTCACGCGTCGTCGTTGCCCGTGCCCGCACGCGCTTGCGCGCGCGTGCCCTCCGTCGCTCACCGGGGGCCTTATGGCCCCATGCACCGCCCAGCACCACCGCCGGCCGCCATGCCGCCTCGGCGCCGGCCTGGCCTTGCCTCCCGACTGTCAGATCGGTCCCGAACCGATCCAGGCCATCGGTTCCCCGTGGTCGCCTGATCCCCTTCGGGGTGATCCGGGCCGTCCACATAGTGGACCAATGGACCGGTCCCGTGGACTGAGTCCACCGTGGACCCCGTGCGCCGCCGCCGCCGCGGCTGACGTCAGCCCTTGAGCTGCTTACGTCGGCCTCGCTTGCACGGCATGACGTCGGCCACACTGCGCGTCGGCATCTGTTTTGCCGACGGCATCCCGCGCCATGCTGCGACATCAACTCTTATTTTGCTGATGTCATTCTGAGCATTTTCCTTTGTAGGAATAATTAAAAACTACATAATAAATCATTTTAATTTCCAGAATTCGTTTAAATGGTCCAAAACTTCTAAAATTCATATCTAATTCATATGAACTCAAAAATGGGCCATTCGAATTACAAAATTTATCTAAAATTGAGATCTACATGTTTTTTTACTTTTGATGTCTGTTATTTGGTTTCAATTAGGGTTTTTCCTCATTTTGCATGCCAGCGTGTAGATTTCACCGTTTTCGGAGTTCGCGCTCATGAGAAAAAGAGTTCAGAAGTCTGTTTGAAGACAGAAAGTCACACTTCCCTTGAAGCATATTGATACTATCTTTACAAATGTTTTACTCTTTGCAAATAAAATTACATTGCTTTGCTAATTACATAAAATGATGGATTACCTATCTGCTTGTTTGGGCCTTATTTACTTGTTATTCGTCCTTGTTAACCTTGGGTGTTAATTTTACTAGCTTTAGTCACTAATGTTAATTTTAGCTAGAATTATATACTTAGCCATGCTTAATTGCCACTATCTCACTAAATAAGATAATTACACTATTTATTCTAGCCTCTGATATGTTGTAAGCTCGATAAACCTAGCCATGTCTCATTGGTCATAATTATCTCAACTAAAATATGATCTAATGGTGGGCTGTTAGTGCATGGTTTTGGAAGTAGCACCCATGGCAATTAAGGACCGGTTCATGGGAAACCCTGAAAGAATTACAACGCTTACCACAAGCAAGAATGGACAACTGCTTGACTCGTAGTATAACTTTCCTCTAGCCGACGTACCCTAGAGAGGGTAGACGTGATGGAGTTGGGTCGGCTCCGGTTTTAAGGATTAATCGGCTTCTGGATTCACCATAGCATGGGGAGGGCTACCCATAACCTTAGGGGAGTAGGGGCAAAACCTTGGTGTTGTATCGCTTGGTTAGGGGGAGTTATGAAAAGGTCTTGTCACTATTTCCCCCTTTGCAGTATCATGGTGGTACTTCGGGGCATGGTAACATATGTGGAATCGTGTCTTATGGGTAAAGTTGTGTACCTCTGATCAGAGTAAAACTATTCAAATAGCCATGCTCGCTGTTATGGGCGATCGACCAGATTCACTATGATTAGTCTCACACTACTTAATAATTGGAATTAATAGAACTGGTTAGTTCAGGTGGAATGGATGGGCCTGTTCAACGTGGGACAACGTTGTTCAGAGGAGGATGAAAATGACTCAACTTAATCAACTGTTTTACTATTTTTAAACATTAAAGGTTTATAACCACATTTATGCAAAATATCCCAAGCCACTCTTGTCTCCCTTGCATGTCTATATTTCTCGGTGTGACTTGTTAAGTACGGTGGTTTTACTCAGTGTTGTAATTTTTCCCTTTCAGAAGTGTAGTGCTTTTGAACTAAAGATGGTGTTTGAAGACCAAGGCTCATACCCCAATTGAGTTTTCTTGTGGAGTGAAGTTGAAGTTTCGCTCTGATCGTCTTTCCTTTCCGCTGCTGTATTTGGGTGTGAGGACTAAGTGCCTTTTCAGTAAGTGTTTTTATTTTATGCTTTATTTTACATTTGGATCTATGTATTAATTTGTAGTTTTGTGTACTCTGGTTGATTCGTGGACAGAGATTTATTACGCAAAATAGTCTAGAAATTTGGGTTGAATTTCCGGGCGTGACAAGTTGGTATCAGAGCCATCTCGACTGTAGGATGAGCCAAATGGTCAAACCCTAAGGACAAATTTGCGAAAACCTTATTTGCAAAAATGTCTCTTCTATCCCTCTGGAGTCTCTGCAAAGTGTTTTGTCAAATTTCTCTCTTCCTCCTCCACCTCTCTTAGTTGTTGAACCTGGGGAACAAACCCAGTTGCTCGTCAACCGGTGGAAGTCAAGCCAAGCTCCAAGCTTCAAGCAAGAAGATCAAGCCGAGCAGCCCGAGTCAGCACTTCTCGAGGATCAAGTGAAGTTTTTCTAGAGCTCCCCTAAAACCCAATCATTCCCGAAAGAGTAGTATCGATAGTTCCTAGGTCGTGTGATGTTTGCCTAATTAACTTGAACAATAAAAGTTCACTCACATCAGATCAGTTTTAAGCAGATTAAGGTCTCGTCATTAGTTTAATCTCTCCCTGGTCCCCTCCTTTCTCCTTGTGTAGCAGATGGGTAAAGTCAGAGGCAATGTCAGTGGATTAGAACCCCAACCGTCTCATGGGTCAGCTCAGAATAACGCTACAAGTATTCCATCTCCTGGGGATCCAACTCTAGCCCGTAGTAGTGGTCAATCGAGACGCAGATTAATGGCCATGATTATGCGTAAATGCAACGGCAGACGTATCGGCGGCGTAGATGCAAGTTTAGATGCAAGCTCGGGGTCGGTATCAAGAGCAACACCAGTATGTTCCGATGCAAACCCTGACGACTCCCACCAGTATACCGTCAAGTTTCCAGGAGACGATGGCACCAACTTCGCCATCAGGTTGGAGGGAAACACATGGCACCTACTATGCTTTCAATGAGCAAAGTCATGACGCAACAAACAGTTCATGGGACATCTACACCAAGACACCGACCGAAGATGAGATGCAGTGCCCAAGAAGGAAAGAAGATTCCAGTCAACTAATCAGCCAAGATTTTGGTTCGCCACCGTCCAATTCTGAGAAAAGAAAAGTACCAACAGGGAATACAGGTTGTGCCAGCAAGATGATCGTCACAAGTACAGAGTTTATTCCTAAAGATGCCAAGAAGATTCCCCGATGCCTGAGAAAGAATACTTTCCATGGTACCCATCAGCTAACCCGACATCTCAGGCTTTACGGTCCACCCAAGCTAGAAGATGATGAATCAGAAGAGATATCCTCTGGTGATGATGATGAAGCAAACTTGAAAGACGATAGTGAAGAAGAAATGGAGCTCAAAGCATGTACTCGTTGTGGAGAGGTTGGACAGACTACGAGCATGTGCATCCACATCTGCCACTGTGGTGAGGACACCCATATGCCAGATGAATGTCCCACGAGAAATTTCATGTGCTTCTTGTGTGAGGGAATAGATCACGTGCCTAAGGACTGTTAGCTAATGTTGGTCTTAGATAAGGACAAGGAAAACCAAAGGACATCTCGACAGTCTGTCAGTCAACTCGTGGTTGGTACCTTCCATGGTGATGATGTTCCTGATCATCAACTAGCTCCAACCCCTGTGAAGACCATCAGTGATAACAGAAGCGTGGAAAACAAGTCTCACGAGTTAGTGCACATTTCAGTTCCAGTTGCTAGCCTATAGACCAAGAAGAGAGCAAAGTGTGAACAACCAGGTTCGATTTGCTGCAATTGTCTCAAGTCAGGACATCGTCTCCATAAATGTCCACTTTTGAGACTAGCAAAATAAGCCCGTCGTTGTTTCAACTGTGGAGGACCAGGTCATTCTATGGAAGGTTGCCCAATGCTCAAGCGCCAACATCCTCAAGGCACCAGCATTGTCTGCAACACCATTACTCCGTAAGCTGCCCCAGCTTCGGCACAATGTGGTCGAATCCAGCAGAAAGATACCCATAAGGCAAAAGATACCAGTCATCGCCCGTACGTGCAACCTCCATCACGGCATATTATTGTTAAGGGCACCAGCAAAAGTTCTAAGGTTCACCTGCCAACCTATCCCCAAGCTACAGGATCAGCAACAACAAGGCAAGCAATGCCAAAGAAACAGTGATCCACTCCAATGTCACGCCCAGAAATTCAGACCCGAATTTCCGAAGCTATATGTGTATTAAAATCCCTGTCCAGGACCAACCAGGGTACACATATGACAATTGTTGATATTACAGTTCCACGTCTTAGAAACATTATAAAAAGATTACAAAAGAGCAGCGAAAAAAGAAAAAAGTGGCCTAAGCCTAAGCTTGATGCTGGCCACGTGGCTTCAACCCTTCCACAGGCACTTCCAGAGTGCAGGAAAAAGCCTACTCAACTTTGTCTTCTTCTTCAGCTTCTTGCTAAGGTTCTGGTGAAGAGGCAAGGATGAGTACTTCCACGTACTCAGCAAGTCACACCGGAAGGGGGAGAGAATGAATGCAGGGAAGACAAGGGTTTGGCTAAGGTTTGCTTTTGCGCAAACAACAAGGGTTTTCCAAACAATAGGAATTTTGAGCACAATCAAAACAATAGTAATTTAAGTAATTAAGACATTTCGAAACCAATCACTATCCAACGCTATCCCCACGTTGCGACAGGCCCAATCCATCCACCTATACTAGTCATGTTCCATTAATCATGGTTTAATAGTGTGAGACTAATCACGGTGAGTTTGGTTGATCGCCCCATTACTGTGGGCACGACTATTCGAATAGTTTTACTCTGATCAGAGGGGTGCAACTGTACCCACAAGACACAGCCCCACGACACGGTCTCCCGTGCGTCGGAATACCACCATGGTACCCCGGAAAGGAAAACTGTGATAGGACATTTCGTATAACCCCCCGCTAACCAAGTGAACCCCACCAAGGTTTCGCCCCCACTCCCGGACCCTGGGACGTGGGCAGTCCCCCCGAGTGCCTTAGTGAATCCGGTAGCCCAGCAATCCTTATACCGGGGCTGACTGAAACTCCATCCCGCTCACCCTTGCCAATGGGTTCGTCAGCTAGGAGAGACTACACTACGGGACCCACCTTACCCATTGTGGCTTGTGGTTTGCACGGTCATTCTCCCGAGGGTTCCCGTGAACCGGTCCTTAATTGCCATGGGCGCCGCTAACCAAAACCATAGCGCCCATAGCCCACCATTTGTCACATTTTAGTTACTAATCCGGTTCACCAAGATCTCTAATTATTAATCTTCCGAACAGATGTCCAGGAGAGACATATTAAGTGAGAATGACCCATTTAGTGAGCTAGTGAATCTAAGCCGGGCTAAGCATAACCTAGTCCTGAATCTAATCATATTATTTTCCCAAGTTTAGTCAAGGGTTTGGAGTGTCAAACCTAAGGCATAAGCTAAACATATGGTGTACTATTTCCCATGAAATGACATTATAAAATACATGCAATTTAATATGATTTTTAGAAGTTTTCTGGGTTTTTTTACTAAAACAGAATGGGTGGCACAGGCGGCCGAGAGGACGGGGGAGGGGCGGCTTACCACGGGCGTCGCCGGAGACGGAGAAGACGACAACGGCAGGGGCGGAATCGACGGTGAACGGGCGTGGGGAGGGGTGGCCGAGGCAGCACGGGCACCGGCGACGAGGAAGGAGGCGTCGGCGGGGCTCGGGACAGCAAAAAAAGGCGGCCGAAGACCGGCGGCGAGCTCTGAGGCATGGGCGCACAGTGCGAGAGTGAATGAGAGAGAGACGAGCTCGAAGGAGAGTTTGGGGAGCTCGGGGAGGGCGAGGGGGTGCTTAAATAGGTCGCGGGGGGGGAGAGGTCGGTTTCGGCCGGGGGAGAGAGTAATGCTCGCCGGAGTGAATGGGGAGAGAGAATCGGGGAAATAATTTCCGGCGTTTAACTCCGGCCATTAGGGTGTGCGGGAGCGGCGACCGAGGGGTTTTAAGGTCGACGGGAGAAGCGGGGAGTTAAGGCGGGGACACGCTGAGGCACGGGGGAGGCGGGCGTGCAAGATCTGCGCGGGCGGGGCGGCCGGTAATGGCGCCGAGGCGGACGGAGGTATGGGACGACCCCGATAGGTGGGCCCCACCTGTCGGCGTCCCGGGGAAAAGAGGGAGGGAAACTAGACTTATTTACGGGCGCGAGGCTTAAGTGGGCTGTGGCCTTTGGCCGGCCCACGAGAGAGGAGAGAGGATGGGCGCGCGGCGGGACGAACGGGCCGTCGGCAGCGCGCGCGGGGAGGATGGGGCGGCTCGGGCGCGGCCACGGCCGGATTTTGGGCGGGAAAAGGACGAAGGAGAGAGAAACGATTTTCCTGGGATTTATTAATTCGATTTTGAGTTTAATTGGTTAAAAATTATTTCTATGGTCTCGAAAATTCCACTAAAAATCCTCTTAGTGTATTTTGACATGTAGAATTTAAGAAAAATCCTACCATGCTATTTCCATTTAGAATTTGGCTTTTAAAATTATTTGTTCCTCTCCAGTTAATTCCCAAAAGATGTTCTTTTGTGATTTTTCTTTTGGATTTTAAAAAAGGGGAAAACACCTCAGGGTGTTACATCCAACCCCAAGGTCACCATGAAAACTAGCAAGGCATCTCATGTTGCCTCCGCGCAGATGCTTGGCAATTAATTAGGTCTACATGCAAGGCAGTTTCCCCATTGGAGCACCAGTTTGTAAGCAAGGTCAAATCAAGTCAACCAGGCCAGAATCACAGGACTAAAAGTTGCCACAATCAAGACGTCTACTAGTCAAGTCTGCGGCAGTTTACAATTGTTTAATCTTCAAGTACCTTTGTTACTACATAAAAGTTTCATGGTAGTTACTCTTGACGAGAAAAATCAACACGCCGGCCTGGGAGATCTGTTTAGCTCCAGTGCAGGTCCTAGATTCGATGAAGCATAGGTGTGCCAGTCAGTTTGATCCTGCCACTGACAAGTTATGCAAAACAGTAGAGCATAAATCATATCGGCCGATAGGCTGATAATCAAAACAGCCGATCTATTGATAGCCTTGTGTGATTCCAGCTGATGCTGATGTCCAGATAACTCATCGGCTGAAACCCCGACGAAACCCTTAGTGGCAGCCAATAGGCAGGCTAGAGATTACGGTTCTAATCACGACATAGTAGGTCAAACTGAATTGATGCAGCACTAGGTATGAAAAGAAACGCAATATCTAGACAACCAAGCCTTTGACTAATTTACAGGGTGGTAGATGTCTAAGCTAATCTAATCTAATATAACGATTTAGCCGATATTGGTAGAAACCCTAAAACGAGAGACAACCGATAGAGCCAAATCGAGATACTAGGACTTGATTCAACAAAGACATATGATAAGACCGGCTAACCCTCCGGTGAAACATTAGCATGAACCTATCGGCTTAACAATACTTAGATTATCGAAAACAATCTAGTAGGTCGGACCTAACCGATGCATCACGAGATTATATATGATAATCTAATACTCGATGAGCCGATAGATCTGTCTAATGTGATGGATAAATCAAATCTACCTAAAGCAACATTACATTTACAGAAACATCAACTTGATCAGAATATCGAACCTAACCGAGAAAGTCCAAACTAAGCTAATGTATCTATGAATGATAATGAAACTAAAGATAGATACGATATACCTAGGCCGGTGGGACCTTGGACTTACCCCTAGGTCAACTCTAGGTCAACTTTATTTCGGCCGTCATGAAAACTCCTTAAATAATGCTCGCCGCCCGCCGAACAACTCACGGCGCCAACAGCTAACCACTCCAGCAAACGTTTCGAGTCCTCCGGCGACCTCTCTGGCATCTTCAAGCTCGCGGCGGCGATTTCTTCCTCCAGCGACCCCAACGCACTCCAATGGCATCCTCCGCCGCTCCGTCGAGCGCCTCTCCTGTGGAGTTCCCTGAGGTATGCCCTAATCGGCTAGAACTCCCCTTTTCGCTCATTTCCCTTTATAGATCTGAATTCTAGGATTTATGATTTTGAAATCCGCATCTTTTCGCTTGTAGCATCTTGCTCACCAAGTAGCCATCCCCAGCCTCCTGCAAAAGGACAGATATTTCCTAGGGCCGATCGGCAACAAGGACCCCACAGAGTTCATAATAGCCGAAACCAATAGAATGCCCTACAGGATGAAAAATCCAAGTCTTAGGAACTGGGCAGGCTCCTTCAAGTCTTGGCCATCAATGGACAAGTCTTGGGCGGCATGGTACAAGAGAATGGAGCCGACCAAGTGCAGCCACTGGGAGGAATTTGGGATAGCTCAATGCTTAGCCCTGTCTGTAGACGATATGGCAAAAGACGAACCACTGATGTCGGCTGCAGCCTATTTCTGGAACAACACGTGGAATGCTTTTATTTTCCAACAGGGCCCCATGACCATCACCTTAGTCGATGTAGTAATGATAACTGGACTAGATGTCCTATCATCGGCTAACCCTAACAATCTGGAAGCCAAAGGCCAATTTTCATTCAAGACTAAAGCCATAGGTGGTTGGAACGGCTTCGTGGCCACGAACATGCAGGAAGGGCCGATCAGTGCCGGAGAGCATGCTGCATTCTTGATGATGTGGCTGGAGAAATTCTTCTTTTGCGGATCTAGCTGCGGGCCGACGGCAAATTGGCAAGCAATAGCCGAAGCCTTAGTGGACAAGAAGAAAATCCCATTAGGCAAGTTCTTGCTCGGCTACTTGTACCAAACCTTGAACCAAGCCGTTTCCAAGATCGCCTCCAACGCCAACATCAATACCGGGGGCCCCTGGTGGTTTCTCCAATTGTGGCTAGTGTTGTTGACACAGAAGATAGCCGGTCGGCCACAATTGACTGTGGCCCACTTCCCCTTGTTAGAGCCGACCGAAGATGGTGAAGGCGACGAGGTAACCACCAGGAGATGTCTCAGCTATGGTGAAGCAGCGGCTACACACATTGGATCCAAGCAATCGGCTGAACTGCTAGCCGAATAGTTCATGTCCTTATATGATGGTTTCGCCAAGGACAACCGATGCTTGGTACTTTTACGGGTCGAACACTTTTGAGCTGCCGATCGAGCTAAACTTTGAAGAAGTCAATTTGGAAGACTACCCCAAATGCCGAGAGATCTTCACTGCAGCACTTGCGCCATGCATTCTGCCGACAGGGATCCACCAAGGCTGAAACGTGGCGAAGACTTATGAATTTTACTATCCGGTGTCGGCTGCTCGGCAATTTGGACTTGGGCAACTGCCCGTCGGCTGCTATTATGCCGACAAAATCAAAACCCGAGGGGTGGTGACCGAGAGGCTGATCATGAACAAGCTAATGGAAATAGAAGGCCCACCTCTCGGCAGCATCGACACCTTGGGTCTATCTTGCAAGAAGAGCATAGCATATGACAAATGGTGGGTACAGATCAAAAGACACTTGTTCCATCAATGGTCTTCCTACATCACCTCCTTGCTGCCGGACGAGATCCCCTCGGTAAGCTCTTGACTTTGAATATTTTTCCTTCTCTGAGTGATCGGCCAACCTGGCTCGCTAACACTTAAGTCTTTTTCTTCCTTGCAGATGATAGAAACAGATCCACTGAAAGTGAGCAATTCCGATATCACCATCGAGTACCGCCTAGGCGCTCTCCCCGGTTGCTATGGATTAGCTCCTTCGGCGATCGGCTGGGAAGCACCAAAGCTAAAGACCTTGCTATACGGCGAACACGCAAGCCGTTGGCATGGAAGAAGAGGGCCGCCCCTACTATAAAGCCATCGGCTAATCTTGCCAAGAAGTAGAAGAAGAAGCCTGCCACACCAGCCGACAGCCTCCCATCCATTGACCCAAGCATCGACCAGGCCCTCAATGAGGAAGTCATGGATGAGGAAATGTCTCGAGCTGTCGAGGAGGCGACCGAATCAAGTGATTCGAGCCACGACTTAGTGAGCCCACAAGCCGACGACCCGTCTCCTCCAAGCCCTCCTGCCAAGAAATGGCCGGTAAGTCCTTCTATCGTCAAATCTGGCCCACGAACCTTGATCACCTTAATCCTTAACCAAACTTTCCTCTGTAGTTCAAAAGGCTAGCTAGTCGCCCTTCACGTCCTGCTTCACCAGTAAACTTCTAACCCTGTCTTTTCTTTCCTCTGCTTTCCTTGGCCAATCTAGACTAACACTTTGTCTCTTGTGCAGCCTCCTCAGTCTCCATCGGCTGCCCCCCAAGTCTCAATCGAGCACACTCAATCAGCTATCGGCAGTCGCAATGCCAAAGACGTTGCTGGGCCAACCAGCGAGCACGCGCTGAGGAGGTGGCTACTTCGGTCAGCGATCACGATGGGGAGGCCGTCGCTCCAACCAGCCCGACGGCCGAGGAAGTGGTCACCCCAGTTCCTGCAGCAAGAGTAAGCCTCGTTCCTTCCTTCTCTTTGGTCCTTGGATGGTCAGCCATTCTTGTCTGTGATCTGATCTCTCCACCCCTTTTGCAGGCGCTAGCTGATTTGCTGTCCTTTGACATCAAGGAATTCCTTGGTGATGAAGAAGGCAAAGCAACTAGTTCAGATAAAGCCATAGCCGATGAACTCAAGAGCAGGCTTCAAGACATCCGCAATCGGCTGGATATTAACGTGGATTGCCTGGTTGTGGAGTGCGGATCGACCAGGTCATGGTTCTTCGAGATTGAGGACCAACTCCCCGAGGAACTGGCCACCAAAATCTCTGAGGCCGTCTATATCGACTTGCATCAGCCTAAGTTAGGGCGTGCGATGAAAAGGATGCTTGAAAGAATAGCCCAGGCCGATGTAGCAGCCAGGATTGAAGAGACGATCAAGAACGTGGAAGTTGAAAAGGCAAAGCTGAACGAACTGACGGTCGGTCCATCAGCTTCACTGGCCCGGATTGCCGATCTCAAACTTGAAGAAGCCGGCCAGTTGCTGTAGTTGGAACAATGTAGAGTGAAGATCGCTGCCAAAGAACAGCTGCTAGCCGATCTGCCCAAAGCAATTGAAGATCAAAGGAGCAGATTGACAGCCATGATTAAGCATCTAAAGGAGCTGCATAAGACGGCTAAGGTGGTCCTTGGTTCCGATGAGGAAGACCGGTTTATATGGGGCACCTGGATTGATCCGTGGCAAGCCATCCTATAGGCCCATAGTGATTCGGCTAATCGGCTGTGCCATTGCTTTGGGTATTCAGCGATCTTTCTTCTTATCAGCTTGATTAAACTCTTGTTTGAGGCCTCTGCTTGCCTGTTGGCCTGAGCATAGTATGGTAAAGAATTGAGCAACTTGATCCCCGTGCCATCGACAAACTGAACAGACTCATCTGCGATAAAAATAGATCCCTGATCCGTAGTTATAGTTTGAGGGAGGCCGAATCGGTATATAATGTGTTCCTTGACAAACTCGATGGCATCCCCAGAGTCAACCTTCTTCAAAGGAATTGCTTCCACCCACTTGGTAAAATAATTGGTTTCCACCAATAGAAACTTGTGTCCTTTGCTTGAGGGTGGATTAATTTGGTCGATCATGTCGATTCCCCAACCTCTGAACAGCCAAGGCTTGACGATGGGGTTCATAGCCGATGCTGGTGCCCTTTGGATAGCTCCAAACTTTTGACAGTCTTGGCATCCCTTGTAATACTTGAAACAATCTTCCAGCATGGTCGGCCAAAAGTACCCTGATCTCTGAAGTAGCCACTTCATCTTGTGGGCCGATTGATGTGTGCCACAAATCCCTTCATGTACTTCCCCGATAGCAACCTTGGTTTGATTGGCACTGAGACATTTGAGTAGCACACCATCAATCGTCCGATAGTATAATTCTTCATCAAGCAGAACATATATCAAAGCCTTATAGCGCAATTTCCTTGAAGCCAACTAGGAAGGATTTTGCAGGTAGTTGTGGACTTCAAACCTCCAGTCGTCGGCTGTCATGGTGGCGATCTCCACTTCAACATCTTTTATCATCGGCCTGTAGCCTGATATCCCCTGAGCTAAATCATTGGCTTCTACGTTTTGTTCCCGGGGGATATGCTTCAATGTCACTAGCCAAAAGCTGTCCATCAATTCTCGACATTTGTGATAGTATACCATCAGCGTGTCGTTCTTGCATTCAGATTCCCCTGACAGTTGGCTGATGACCAATAGCGAATCTCCCATTATCTCGATGGCATCGGCTTCCACCTCCTTGAGCAGTTGTAGTCCTTTAAGCATGACTTCATACTCAACTTGGTTGTTTGTGGCGTGGGGTGTGATTGAAATAGCAAACTCAAAGCTTGCCCCCCTTGGAGAAATTATTACCAAGCCGATTCCGCATTCATTGGTGAAAACCGAGCCATCAAAAGTTAAAGTCCAAGGCATAATTTCTACTGAGCCGATTGAATCATCTCTGTGTTCCACTATGAAATCGGCTATAGCTTGTCTTTTTACTGCCTTGGGTGCCTGATATCGTAGATCAAATTCTGTTAAGGCAAATATCCACTTCCCAACCCGCCCTTTTAGCACGTGAGCCGATAGCATATATTTTACTACATCGGTTTTGCATACCACGGTGCACTAATTGGATAATAGATAATGTCTCAACTTTGTGCATGAAAAATACAGGCAAAGACAAAATTTCTCCACGGGCGAATACCTTGTTTCAGCGTCTAGAAGCCGTCGACTGAGGCAAAATATAGCCTTTTCTTTCCGTTCGACCTCCTGAATTAAAACTGAGCCGATGGACTTTTCGTCGGCTGACAGATATAACCTGAATGGTATCCCTTTTTGTGGAGGAATCAAGACTGGAGGTGAGCTTACATAATCCTTGATAATGTCCAGCGCTTTCTGCTGCTCTGCCCCTAGGTGAATGCTTGATTAGCCTTCAGCCGAAGCAATGGTGTGAACGGCTCCATCTTCTCTGACAGATTGGCTATGAATCGCCTGACGAAATTGATTTTGCCAATCAACACTATAGATCCTTCTTGTTCTTGGGAGCTGAATCGTCTTGATTGCGTTAACGCTCCTTGGTGTAACTTCAATTCCTCTTTCGTGAACAAGAAGTCCTAAAAATTGCCCGGCCGATACTCCAAACGCACACTTCAAGGGGTTCATCTTCAGGCCATATTTTCTCGTTCTCTCCAAAACCTATCTTAGATCGGCTATATGGTCTTCTATTTCCCTGGATTTAACAATGACATCATCAATGTAAATTTCTACCAGGGAGCCGATCATATCATGGAAAATGTTGTTCATGGCCCTTTGATACGTAGCTCTAGCGTTTTTCAAGCCGAACGTCATGACGACCCATTCATACAGGCCGATTGCCCCTGGGCATCTGAAAGCTGTCATGTGGATGTCTTCCTCAGCCTTGAAGATCTGGTTGTAACCTACGTTGCCGTCCATGCAACTTATGATTTTGTGGCCGGAGGCGGCATCCACTAGCAGATCAGCTATAGGCATCAAGTACTCGTTCTTGGGGGTAGCCTTGTTCAAATCCCTGAAGTCGATACATACCCTAAGCTTGTTGTTTTTCTTTAACACTGGAACTATGTTGGAGACCCACTCTGCGTATCGGCAGGACCGAATAAATCCGGCATCGTACAGCCGAGTGATCTCGGCTTTGATCACATCGTACATATCGGCTTTAAACCTCCTGGAGGATGCTTGTACTATCGATATCTAGGCTTTATAGGCAGCCGATGCACGACAATGGATGGGCTAAGACCAGGCATCTCACAATAATCCCAAGCAAAACAGTCTTTGTATTCCTTTAATAAATTGATGAGCTTGGACCTAAAATGAGAAGACAAATTTTTGCTAATGTATGTCGGCCTAGGCCTATCTCCTGTTCCTATGTTAACTTCTTCTAGCTCATCGGCCGACATAAAACCTTGCCCAGGTTTGCCGTTGTTGTCGTCCACGGTGTCCTCGCTGTAGACGCTCAAGCCCTCCACGACGCCTTCAAAGTAGTAATTTAGGCTTGTCGTCTCCAATGGGCTGTATATCAGAATCGGACACCTTTATAAAATCGGCTTGCCAGATTTTGCTGGACAGGAAATCAATACCATCAATTTCCCAGAGTGGCAAATCAGTATTAGCAAACGTTGACTGACCTGTCAACTGGCACGATCTCTATCTTGTCACCTTGCCACTGGATCAAACTTTGGTGCATTGTAGAAGGGATACAGCAGTTGGCGTGAATCCAATCCCTTCCGAGCAGCAGGCTATATGATCCCTTCCCGTCGATGATGAAAAATGTAGTGGGCATGGTTTTGTTGCAGACAGTCAGCTCAACGTTTAAAACTCCCTTGGCCTCTGAAGGGTTGCCACCGAAGTGTTTGAGAATCATATTTGTCTTGATCAGGTCTTCGGCTCCTTTCCCCAGTGTCCTAAAAGTTGCATAGGGCATTAGGTTGACAACAGCCCCTCCATCGACTAGCATCTTAGACATCGACTTGCCATTGACGAACCCTTTGACGTATAGTGGCTTCAAGTGCCGATTTTCAATCCCCTCAGATTTTTCAAAAATATCTTGTTCTGGGGACAAAACCAGTCCAGCCATGGTCTCCTCCACTGTGTCTGCGTCGGCCTCGGCAGCCTCAAACTCAGCTGGTAGAATGAAAACCATGTTGACCGATGTCGAGACTACTGTTTTGCTTTTCGCCACCCTTCTGGCTTTGTCGACTGGGCTTTCGTTGGTTGGGGCCGCTTGTTTCTTGGCGCGCCATCGTTTTGTGCCCTACCGACATTGTTGTTGTTGGATCATCCGCCGGACTTCTTCCTCCTGCCCCTCGCTCTTGAGCCTCTGAATTTTTCTTTTCTGTGTTTTGATAAAGAGGTCCAAAGGGCACCATTGGGGGTTGGCCGATTGCTCTTCATCAGCCTCTTCCTGATCTTCTTCCTGGAAGAAGTCTTGGTGGATGGGGCCGAGCCGATCATGAAAGGAAGGTTTCCGCTGATTAAGTTGAACGGCTCAGGGGACGAATCGGCTAGAACTTTCCAGTGGTGGTCCCTTGTATTCGTCGTCCCTGTAGTCACTGCACGCTGGGCAATTTTTGAGGGTTGGTAACCTCATTCCTTGCTCCCAGCATAACCTAAAAAACTCGCAGTGCCAATGCGGGTCACAACCGTCGTGGCGATGGTAGTATGCCATGCCCAGTCGATCAGGTGCCCTCTCGTATGGCTTGCCGCGCCGACTTTCTTCTTCCTCTTGGATCGTGCGTTGGAATCGCAGCCGGCTGTCCTGCCTGGACCGATGACCGATCGATCGTCCATTGGTGTGCACCATGTGGATTGATGCAGCTATATCTCCAGTCGGCTCTTTGTGGGGTGGCCCTGAGTCAGCACTAACTGATTTTAGCGTTTCGGCTAAGCTGTACGTCATTCGGTGCTGCCGATCAGCTCGCCTGTGGCCGGCTTGGACCATGTTGACTGGGAAGGGGTTGTCATCGACCTTCATCAACTTAGCTGATTTTTCGAATTTTATGTTCCCGGCTTCGATGGCCGATTGGATTTGCTGCCTGAATACCTTGCAATCGTTTGTGCTGTGGGAGGTGGTGTTATGCCACTTGTAGTATTTTTTCTTTTTGAGTTCTTTGGCTGATGGGATAACGTGGTTGTCCGGCAACCGAATTTGCTTCTCTTTCAACAGTAGATCAAAAATCCTGTCGGCCTTAGTGATATCAAAGTCATATTTCTCTTCCTTGGCCGACCTTTTCAACCATTGGCATGTTATTGCTTTCTTGTTCCTAGTCCACTCAGCTGTTACCACCTCCGCATCGTTGTCGCTTGAATCTGTGTCTGTTGCGTAGGCGATGTGGGCGACTTTCTTGAAGGCCTTCTTAGATTCTTGAAATCTCTGCTTGTGAGCCGTCACTTTCTGGGCCAAGTGGGCCAGGCTCTCAAAGTCTTGAGCCGAAAACCTTTCACGGATCAGCGACAAAAGGCCGTGAAACGCCAAATTGGCTAGCTAGGAGTCCAATAAAACCAGACTGTAGCATCGGTACCTCATTTCTCTGAAACGTTGGATGTAGTCTTGGACCGATTCCTCGTGCTTCTGTCTGATGCCGATGAGGTCCGACAACTTCATCTCGTGAGTGCCGGAATATAAGTAGCTATGGAATTGTTTCCTAGATCGGCCCAGCTTTGAACTGAGTTATATGGCAATGATGAAAACCAGGTAAAGGCCGATCCTGATAATGACAACGGGAACAGGCGAACCCTGAGTGCATTTGTAGCCGATGCCTCCCCGCATTGAGCCAGGAATCGGTTGACGTGTTCGTAGGTAGACACATTGTCTTGCCCAAAGAATTTGGAGAAGTCTGGCACTTTGTACCGGTTTGGCAGTGGTACCCTCTCAAAGTGCTCTGGATACGGGTACCGGTACATATGGCCAGAGTCCTTTGGTTTGAGGCCGAACTGATCGCGTATCACATCGACAATAAGATCAGCCCAAGGTCTGTTGTCTTGAGCTTGAGGTATTGGCTCGTATTGTTCATACGGTATGGGTCCTTGCCGATACTGAAGAGGTGGTGGCGTCTGCGACCGATACTGCTGATCATATCGGCCTCTTGGATGTTGGTATTGCAAGTGATTTGCGGCGGGAAGCAGCCGATGCGCCAGCGGTGGCGTCTGTTCAGGAGGGAGCCGATGACCACTGGAGTCGTGATCTGGCCCTAGAATGAGATGGCCAGCCGGCTCAGGTCACCGATTGATGTCGAACATATCTGCCAATTGCTCCTAGATCACTGTCCGGGCGCCGTGCTCCTGATGAGGAGGCTATAGTTGACTCAGGATGAGGGGCGGCAGCCTTGAAGCCGATGCGTGTGCAGTCAGCTGGATCGGGATTCCTCCTGGTGGTTTTTGCTGCCCCGGCAGATGTGTCAGCCGATTCTGAGTTGCCAGCACCCTATAGCTCGGGAACTGACCGTCAACGAAATAGGTCGGCCCCCTTGGCAATTGCTCGGCTATCTTTGAGTCAACCACGATGGCTATCATGTTGTTGAGAGTATTAACCAGTATGCCACTTTGGTTGATGAGGGCGTGGTGGACAGCCGAGTCGATTCGGTCCTGAAGAGTGTGCAGTCCCGAGTCATCTTGTTCCTGCTTAATGTCCTCTATTTTCTTCTTCCCTTTCCTGTCCTCCTCAGAGGACGTGTTGAGGTCTTCAAGCTTGAATTTGAACTTCTGGAGGACAGCCCTAGATCTGAGTGCAGGTAAAGGACTGTAGGTAATTAGCCCGGTTGCTCAACCATCGTTTGTAGTCGGCTAGTTGTTCGGGACAATTGTTCAATTGTCACCGGGATGACGTTTTCCTCGTTGATTTCTAGGTTCTTAACGCCAGACATTGTGTTGAACTTGGAAGTCTACACTTGGTCACATTGGGCGTGCCAAAAATGTGTTGACGAGAAAAATCAACACGCCGGTCTGAGAGATCTACTAAGCTCTAGTGCAGGTCCTAGAATCGATGAAGCGCAGGCGTGCCAGTCAGTTTGATCCTGCCACTGACAAGTTATGCAAAACAGCAGAGCATAAATCATATCAGCCGATAGGCCGATAATCAAAACAGTCGATTTGTTGACAGCGGATTGTGTGATTCCAGCCGATGCCGATGTCCAGATAACTCGTTGGCTGAAATCTCGACGAAACTCTTAGTGGCAGCCAACAGGCAGGCTAGAGATTACGGTTCTAATCACAACTTAGTAGGTCAAACTGAACTGATGTAGCACTAAGTATGAAAAGAAACACAATATCTAGAAAATCAAGCCTTTGACTAATTTTCTGGTTGGTATATGTCTAAGCTAATCTAATCTAATATAACGATTTAGGCGATATCGGTAGAAACCCTAAAACTAGAGACAACTGATAGAGCCAAATCGAGATACTAGGACTAGATTCAACAAAGACATATGATAAGACCGGCTAACCCTCCAGTGAAACATTAGCATGAACCTATCGGCTTAACAAGACTTAGATTATCGATAACAATCTAGTAGGTCAGACCTAACCGATGCAGCATGAGATTATATATGATAATCTAATACTCAATGAGCCGATAGATCTGTCTAATGTGATGGATATAACAGATCTACCTAAAGAAACATTACGTTTACAGAAACATCAACTTGATCAGAATATCGAACCTAACCGAGAAAGTCCTAACTAAGCCAATGTATCTATGAACGATAATGAAATTAAAGATATATATGTTATACCTGGGCCGGCCGGACCTTGGACTTACCCCTTCGCCGGAGATCGAAGCCGATGCAGCCCTGCGTCGGGTGCCAAGTCTCGCCGGATGATGAACAAAGTGGAAAATTAAAAGGTTGCGATGCGTCAAGTTGTATTGATCGAGAGATGAGTTACATGAACCCCAGGCTTACATATTTATACCCATGTGCTAACAACATCCGTGTAGGACACGGTTTCTACCTTATCTACTATTTACAGTATGACAATATCTTGGGACACAGTCCCATGCCACATTACAAAAGGAATATCTAATACCTTCCTAATTTACAGATACAATCGTCGTTACAGGACCTTATCCATAGATGACAATATCTTTAACGCACAATTTGGAGACCGAATCCAATACTTTATCTTCAAGTTTCCTTTCGGACCTGGCTCCATCCCTATCATCGCGCGGGAATGGCGTCGGCTATCCTGGTCTGACTCGGTCTTAGCCGACTAGCTCCGTAGCCTATTCGAACTTAGCCGACACGGCCCCTACTTCTCCGCAAGTCGCGCATCTTCTCCGATTCCACCTCAGTCTCTGCTTCAAACCTGGGGATTTGGTTACCAAATTTGGTCGTTAACAGTTACGTAATAAGAAGGAAATATTGAATAAAGTCTGAGATACATAGTTTCTCTTCGTTTGGGATTCATCTTGAGAATTTGAAAGCATGTTAACTTGTGTAATTGCCAATGTTATAAGAAACCTAGAGTTTCATTTTCCCCGCTCATTCCAGTTTTGGTTAAACTCCAAGAAATGATTGCTAACCAAGGGAAGTAAATGGTCAATCAAGAAAACATGCAAGTTCATACCACCGTAACATTCGGCATGATACGATCTTCTTAAAAATCACAATTAGTGGCACCTCAAGGAAATAAGAAGAATAACGAAAAAAATGTAATAACGTCATGAGAGAAACGTCCGCACTCTTAATCTTGGAAGTTCTCCAGACAATAGTAAGTGCAACTGCACCTTAGCGATGAACATGGATCACAAATGGTTATCCTTAGTTCAAGGCGACCGCAACAGTTCTCGGAAACCACTCTGATGTTTCCTGGAAGACATCATTGGAAAAAATTCCCATCACCTTGCTCAGGAGCGAATTAACCCAAATGTCAAGCTAGAGCATCCAGCCATCCAAGTATGATTTGAAGAAATTGTCTAGGTAAACCATCTCTACTCAAGGGTGCAAAGCAAACCGGTGAGATCAAAAGCAGGAACCCTTGTTTGTTTCAAAGGTAGTTCCCAACAACTCTCCAGTTTCGACATTTGTGGGAAAGCAACGTCAAAGTTTGTGTCCTATCAGTCTTCAAAGCTAGCACAAGACAAGGACAAACGGAATGAAGGAGCTCTACCAATACTTCATTTCAATGGAAGGACGAAGAATTAGTCGTACGGATCAAAGTTGCCTATAAATCAAAGAGGTCAGTTCTGAGCTATTAGCAGAGTTACATAAAACTCAAGTTAACAAGCTCAAATCTAAGGCACACCCCAAGCGGTCATGTCAACAGTCCAGACAAAAGAAGCGATAACTCAAGACACCCGCGGTTTAGGTAAAAGCAGATCAAGCAGTTTCTTGAAACCCTTGTCATTTCATGTCAAGAGCAGTTGAAGCGAGTTTTAGAGTCCATGGTTTCAGGGTAGTCCTTCTCGAGGTTTCATGAACAGCTCCACCAAAGACTAGTCAAAGCGAATTCTTTGAATACCAAAGGTGCCCATGTAGCTATGGAGTTTGAGGATCTTTGAACCCCTGCAACCATATTCAAGTCAATCTGAGCAGAATAAGTCAGTGTGAGCCAGCAGAAACCGTAGCAGTTAGCAAGCCAACCCAATCTCGCCATACCCTTTTTTTCTAGCCCCGAATCTCAGGACGAAATTCCTGTAAGGGGGGTAGATTTGTCACAACCCGATTTTCATTCGGGATTAGAAATCATTAAATAAATCATTTTCCAAAAATTAATAAAAATAAAAGCAAATTAACCAAGAGAAAGTATTAAGGAAATTAAATTTTTCTTTAAAAATCATGGCTAGAAATATTTTTAAAATATTCTTCATGCCCTAAAATACTCTTTGAAATTTTTCGTGAAATTTTGGAGCTCCGAAATAATTTTAATAATACAAAGAACATTTCAATAATTATTTAAATAAATAAATTAATCATTAAATGAGCTGGAGATATTTTTATTAAATACTTTGAGAGTCCATATATTTTTAGGATTTTCCTTGGAATTATTTGAGCACTGGAAGCATTTATAGAAATTCAAAATTCATTTATGTGATTAATTTAAATGGAAAACCAATTAAAAATCTTTTCCTGTGCTTGGGCTGCTTTTGGCCCAATCGTGCAAAATTCTAGTTTGGCTCCCTGCTTTTGGCCCAATCCTGCGCTTTGTCTTTCACTCTTTCTCTCCCCCTTGCCACAGGTTTTTCGATAGTTATCTGCGGAGGAGAGGAACGCGTCTTCCCTGATTTCTTCAGCGGGGAGGATTAATGATCGCCGTGCTGTCGGCCTCCATGTCAACTTGTGGAACATGAGTGGGAGCTGAAGGGGCTGAAGGAGCAGGTGTCGGTTGAGGCGATGGCCGAGTGCTCGGTGCAGTGGCTGACCTTGGAGTCAACTTGATTTCAATGAGCTCTTTGGGCCATTGGATAAAACTTCCATGTGCAGCTCCTAGGGTTCGGATCTTGTCATTTGGTGGATGCTGTAGTGGCAATTTTGTGTATTCGTTCTTCACTGTGTCCACTTGCACTTTCGCTTGGCCGACTATCAGTTGTGCCCCCATACACAAAATGGGGTCGGCTTAAAGGCAAGTCCCTCGGCCGCCGGAACCATGAAGGTCGGCATCACCCTAACTGTTAGCACGCAGTTAGTCGGTTCCTGCGATAGATTCATCCATAATTTTAGAATGTTATATAATACAAGGATTTATTAAGACTGTTACACATTGTGGCCGAGAGTTTTACCATTATGTGGTCGATGGCGGCTGGGACTGGTGGTGGATTTTCTGTCGTTTCAATTGATGCGCAACTGCTCCACCTTTGTGTTGGATTGTCTCGGTGCGGAACGACGGCAGCCACAGCGGTTTGCTGCTTGGCTTGGATCTGTTCCCTCCCGTATCCTTTCAGCCAGGCGTGCATCTTTATCCACCTTCGTGAGGCTCCGTTTCTTGTACTGCCACGCGTATTCTAGAAATCCATATTTCCAAGGGACGGTAGTGCCAACGCCCCTAGTCCGTCCACGATGTTCGTCGGTGCCCAACGCTTGAGTGAGGACGTCATCCTCACGTCTAGAAGAGCAGGCCTCTTGGGAGGACTGTCTCACGGCAACTAACTCTTTCTGCAGTACAAGTGAGTTCGAGAGAACGATAGATGTAAAGAAAATAAACATATTAAGGTGAGACACTTACAATATTTTCATAAACTTGTTGATCTTGGGCATTTGGCAAGGTGATTGTTCCATCGCTGTTTTTCATAGCCCTTGTCCTATCCCAGCTCCTTGCCCTTGGGTGCAGGATATCGAAAAATGGCGGACGCGTGTTTGATGCCTTTGCTGTTTCATCCTCTTTTTGCAATTGCTCGATCTTCCTGGCATATCCTCCGGTACCCAGCCGGTGCGGGTGCAAGTTTCGAGCCTGGAGTGCTCGATAAGCCTCGCTTCTGGCTTGGGATTCGGTAGTTGATTTCTTTTTGGAGAACTCCTCCCACATGACTTGCGTGATGTAGGGATAGTTCCCAAAAATGAAATTTTTTTGGTCCACAAGATTGAGAAACCTTACTTTTATTTAATTTGGGCAAAATTTCGTTGACCCTAGAATTTGGGGACGTGACAGCTCTATCCCCCTTAAAGGAAATCTTGTCCTCGAGATTTGGGTTTCGGTATGATCAGAGGTTCATCGGTTTAACTAGGTTCGTCGTATCTAGGACTTCATTTGTAGGGTTACGCGGAGGCTACGCTAGCTAAAAACAAAACTTTTCTACCGCACAAACCAGGAACACTTGCAAGTAAGGGCCGATAGATCGTTACCGATTGGAGTAGAGTGCAGCGGACTAGCCAATCATGAAGGGTTACGCGGAAGCTACGCTAGCCGAAAACAAAACTTTTACCGCGCAAACCAGGAACACTTGCAAGTAAGGGCCGATAGATCGTTACCGATTGGAGTAGAGTGCAGCGGAATAGCCAATCAGGGCAATCCGATCCGGGAACGGTGTAGCCAATTCCGGAGACGGCCGATTCGCCAATCAGCCCGATTCGAGCCGTCCGGCGCGTTCTCACGCCTCGCTCCGATGCGCCCGACCGCAGCCCGATTCCACCACGCCCGATCGCTCCGATTGCGGCCTCGATCCGGGCCGATCAACAGCGCGCAACGTAGCAGCGCCTCTACCGGTATCCACACGTCCGGGGACAGAACGCCGAACACCCGTGTGCTAGCACGCGATGCAAGGCTAGGGTTTGGCTCGAAAGTGGGGAGGGTTTCCGTGGAGATTGATCTCGGCGACTTCTGTAGCACGCGATGCAATTGACGTGTCGCAACTCTCCACCCCTCCCTCCTTTATATAGAGTTGGCCGACTAGGACTAGTGGCCGATCAGGACTCTATTTTTGAATCGGATCTCATCCGTATCTCATAGAGTTGGCTGCCCATACGTCGTAAGCCCATAGGACTCTATCCGATCGGATCCCTATCCGATCGAGCCGTATCCGAGTCCAACTCGAATATCTATTCTATCCCCTTAAGCGTGCGACCACCGCAGGTTCGGGTATACTCGGTTTCGGCTATAGTCTAACTTAGCCGACCGTCGGCTCGAGTCCAACTCGTGACTGCACATCCTGCGGCGCCTAGCAAGACATATTGACACCATAGTATACAAGAATATAATATCGGCTCGAACCTGTAATGTGTACACAAATCCCTTTGCCTCACGATACCGTTAAGCTATAGGCAAGATGTGTGCCATCCCTTCAATAGCTTAACCATTCACTCGAACTGTATTGGATTATCTGTCTGTTGATTGACTCCTCAATCAACTTAACATGGCCATGCATTTCGATAATCCATTACCTCGAGGGCCCAGAGATATCTCTCCAAAGGAGGGGCAAATTCCATCTTGATCACTCACATCCCACTCCATGTTTCATAGCAAACCCGAAAACTACCTTTATAACTACCCAGTTATGGAATAGCGTTTGGTAGTCCCAAAGTAGGCTACTACACATGTTGGAATCCATGGTGATCTCAGGTTTAAGGACTTTGTACCAACACTACCTGAGACCAACTAATGGCACATTAATTCCTGTAGTGTCTCATGGTGGGTCTATCCAACAATGTGTTCTCCAACACATATGTCCATGTTTATTGATTTGGTATCTCCATACCCATGATCTATGAGAATGATCATCAATCAATAAACATGCCGATCTTAGAATCATATTTGTTCCAACAATATGACATATGATCAGGGATCATTTAGAAATAGATTCATACATATAGAGTCTCATAAATAAGTCACGTACTTATTGATCAATACAAGATGTCTATTTCATGGAACCGAATAACACTTTATTCATAAATACATAAACATTGACGTGATATCCAACATCTCCATGTTGCCTCTAGGGCATATCACTAACAAATCAGGGCTATCTGATCTGGAACAGTGTTGGCCGATGACAGCCGATTCCCGGGGATAGCCGATTCACCAGTCAGCCGATTCGCCGATGCCGTAGCCGATCCGAGTCGTCGGACCGCGTTCTTGCGCCTCGCTCTGATGCGCTCGATCTCAGCCGATTCCACCAAAGCTTGCGTCACCGATCTGTCGCAGTCGCCTCGCTCCGATTGCAGCCGATTCGTAGCCGATCAACAGCGCCGCAACGTAGCAGCGCCTCTACCGGTATTCACATGTCTGGGGACAGAACGCCGAACACCTGTGTGCTAGCACGCGATGCAAGGCTAGGGTTTGGCTCGAAAGTGGGGAGGGTTTCCGTGGAGATTGATCTCGGTGTAATGCAATTCGATGCCGCAACTCTCCACCCCTCGCCCCTTTATATAGAGTTGGCCAACTGGGACTAGTGGCCGATCAGGACTATATTTTAAATCGGATCCCATCCGAATCTCATAGAGTTGGCCGCCCATACATCGTAAGCCCATAGGACTCTATCCGATCGGATCCCTATCCGATCGAGCCGTATCCGAGTCCAACTCGAATATCTATTCTATCCCCTTAAGCATGCGACCCTGTAGGTTCAGGTATACTTGGTTTTGGATTGAGTCTAACTCAGCCGATTTGTCAACAATGGCGCCTAGCAGCGCATATTGACACCATAGCATACAAGAATATAATATCGGCTCTGAACCTGTAATGTGTATACAAATCCCTTTGCCTCACGATACCAATTAAGCTATAGGCAAGATGTGTGCCATCCCTTCAATAGCTTAACCATTCACTCGAACCGTATTGGATTATCTGTCTGTTGATTGACTCCTCAATCAACTTAGCATGGCCATGCATTTCCATAATCCATTACCTCGAGGGGCCCAGAGATATCTCTCCAAAGGAGGGGCAAATTCCATCTTGATCACTCACATCCCACTCCATGTTTCATAGCAAACCCGAAAACTACTTTTATAACTACCTAGTTACGGAATAGCGTTTGGTAGTCCCAAAGTAGGCTACTACACATGTTGGAATCGATGATAATCTCAGGTCTAAGGACTTTGTACCAACACTACCTGAGACCAACTAATGGCACATTAATTCCTGTAGTGTCTCATGGTGGGTCTATCCAACAATGTGTTCTCTAACACATGTGTCCATGTTTATTGATTTGGTATCTCCATACCCATGATCTATGAGACATGATCAGCAATCAATAAATATGCCGATATTAGAGTCATATTTGTTCCAATAATATGACATGTGATCAGGGATCATTTAGAAACAGATTCATGCATAAAGAGTCTCATAAATAAGTCACGTACTTATTGATCAATACAGAAAGTCTATTTCATGGAACTGAATAACACTTTATTCATTTATACATAAACATTGACCATGATATCCAACATCTCCATGTTGCCTCTAGGGCATATCACTAACATCATCCTATCAAGTCGACGGGTAAGATAGTTGCTTGGGGTAAGATAGGATTCGTCAATGACTGGGGATTGTAGTCGTAGGGTCTAAAAGGGAAAGGGAGGCTTCTTTATTGGTTCAAGGGGACCCACCTTACCCATTTTGGCCTGTGGTTTGCACGGTCATTCTCCCGAGGGGTCCCGTGAACCGGTCCTTAATTGCCATGGGCGCCGCTGACCAAAACCATAGCGCCCACAGCCCACCATTTGCCATATTTTAGTTGTTAATCCGGTTCACCTAAAACACTAATTATTAATCCTTCGAACAGATGTCCAGGAGAGACATATTAAGTGAGAATGACCCATTTAGTTAGCTAGTGAGTCTAAGCCAGGCTAAGCATAACCTAGTCTGGAATCTAATCATATTATTTTCCCAAGTTTAAACAAAGGGTTTGGGGTGCCAAACCTAAGGCATAAACTAAGCATTAGGTGTACTATTCCCCATGAAATGACATTATAAAATACATGCAATTTCATAGATTAAAACAGGTGTTTTAGCAAAATGGGAGCAATATGATCAATAATATAGCATGACTTGCCTTGCTCTTCGGCTTGGGGGACTTTAGCGATGACTTCAAAGTAAACCGGACGACGGAACTACGGGATCTACACAAGAAACAAGCACTTCAACAAAACAGGCTAAAAAGCTACGAAACAGGGAACAAAACCATTTTTAATGAATTCTTGGCATTTTTATGAATTTAATGAAATTTGAATGGGCTAAAACGGAGGTCGGATTGAAAAGATATGATTTTTAGAAGTATTCTGGGGTTTTACTAAAACAGAAAAATGCTTAATTGATTTCTTGCGCAATAAAACCCGGGGGAGGCGTCAGCGGCTAGGGCTGACGTCAGCGGCCGAGAGCTGACGTCAGCGCCCTGCGGGAGCGTCGGCCCATGGTGGACCGGGTCCACGGTCGGACCGGGCGGTGCACCACGTGGCGCACACGTGGTGCCAAAGTGGCGACCACGTGGCTTGTCACGTGGGCGAGCGGGGACGGACGGCGCCAATCGGACGAAGCCAATCGGATGGCTGAGAGGAGGGGACGCGGGCGCGCTCAGCCAGCGGCGACGGCCGGTGGCCGGAGGCCGGCCGATGCCATACGGGCGGCGGCGTGGGGCGGCGGTGTGCCGCGGATTACGTGCGGGTGGAACCGCGCGCCCCCGCACATCGCGTTGCGGGATCAGACCGAGGGGAAAAAAGAAAAGCGGCTCACCGAGGGGTCGCCGGAGTTGAGGGAGACGACGGTGACGGCGGTGAGGGAGACGGCGGATACTCTCGAGGAAGGGTGGCCGAGGTGGCGCAGGCACCGGCGACGAGGAAAGAAACGTCGACGGAGCTCGGGATGCCTCGGAACAACGAGAAAATGCGGCCGAAGATCGGCGATGAGGTCCGAACCGAGGGCGCATGATGCGGGGTCAAACGAGTGCGAGATTGGCTTGGGTGAAGGTGTGGGGAGCTCGGGGAGGATTCGGGGGTGCTTTTAAAGGGGATGGGGAGGTCGGCGCCGACCGGATAAGAGCGCAATTGCTCGCCGGCGCAAATTTGGGGGAAGTAATGGCCGGTGATGAAATCCGGCCATTAGGGCATCCGGGAGCAGCGGTCGGGGGGTTTTAAGGCCGGCGGAAGAGGCAGCGAGTTAAGGCGGAGGGATCCGGAGCGCTGGGGAGGCGGGCGCGCGAAAAACGAGCGGAGAGGGGCGGCGGAAATGGCGCCGGAGCGGCCGAGGTCGGGGACGACGGCCTAACAAGCGAGCCCCACCTGTCGGCGTCCCGGGGTAAAGGGGGAGGCGAAAAGGACTTGTTCGCACGCGCGAGGGATAAACGGGCCATGGCCTTCGGCTGGCCCGTGAGAGAGGAGAGAGAACGGCGCGTGGCTGGGATCGGTTGGGCCGATCGGCCGGCGCGCACGGGGGGGATGGGCCGTCGGCTCGGGCCGGCAGCCCACGGCCGAAAAGAGCGGGAAAGCGTACGAGAGGAGATAGAAAGGAATTTCTCAGGATTTATTTATTCCGATTTTGATTTTAATTGGTTAAAAATTATTTTTAGTGCTCTAAAAATTCCACTAAAAATCATGTTAATGTATTTTGACACGTAGAATTTAAGAAAAATCCTGCCATGCCATTTCCATTTAGCATTTGGCTTTTAAAATTATTTGTTCTCTCTAGTTAATTCAAACAATTTTCTTTTACGATTTTCTTTTGGATTTTTAACATGGAAAACACCTCAGGGTGTTACAAACCTACCCCCCTTAAACGGAATCTCGACCCCGAGATTCGGAGGTACTGGTGAACAAATAGGGATGAGCGGCCTTTAGCTCATCTTCCCTCTCCCAGGTTGCTTCTTCTTCGGAGTGATGAGTCCATTGAACTCGGCAGAACCTGATAACCTTGTTCTGGGTCCTTCAGTATCCCGCATCAATCTCTACCGTTTAGTATCCCGCATGATCTCCATCTTGGACGTCACCTTATCTCCAAGTTGACTCCAATTCTATCACCGGCAACACTTTCCCGATGTGTAAAGATTACCTACACATAATTAAACAAAGAAACCATATCCAACCACAAGCTATCTCCAACTTGACTCATTGTCAACATAAACAACCATACACGTACATAGAAACATGAAACTTCCATGTATATGCAAGGAAACAACCCAAAACTGAAACCAAAACAAAATCGGCCTGCAGTCGGACTGTGTCGACCGGTCTGAGTCAGGGTGAAGTGGGACCAATCCCGATGGAAATGTAGAGATAAGGAGTTGGATTCAGTTCCCAAATTGTGCGTTAAAAGATACTGCCATCTATGGATAGAGTCCTGTAACGGCAATTGTATCTGTAAATTAGGAATTTGTTTAGATTTCCTATTGTAATACGGCATGGGACCATATTCCAGGATATTGTCGTACCATGTTTAGAATATTAGATAGAAACCGTGTCTTGCACGGGTAGTTTTATTCTTAGGTATAAATAGGACCCAAGACCCCTGTAAATATAATCAATACACAATCAATCAACTTTCGGCGCATCGCCTCCTATTTTCTTCAGACGAACACTTTATCCGGCTTCGGGGTGCATCGTTTCGATCCCCGATTAAGGTAAATGTTTGTCATTAGTGGTGTATCTCGTCGAATTTAGTGCTTCCATCACTATGATACTCTAGATTCAATAATTTATACTGCGCTATTTATCATATATCGCATATAATCTAGAACAATGTCTAGATCTATCTCGATATCGGCATGTTTCTGTCAAGAACTAGCAGCCCATAGAGCTAGATCTAGGGGTTGGCCTAGATTATATGCGATATCCACCGTCTTGAGGGGTTTACATCAGCTATAATAGATCTGATTGTTCTTTTTATACTTAATGTTGCATCATTTTGACCTATTAAGTCGTTCTTAGAGCTCTTATGATCTATTCGGCTAGATTTATATGCCTAGAGGCAGCGCCAGGGTTTCAGCTTGCTTTATCTATTTTAATATTATTTTAGTATGTGTACTATTAGATTTATTAAAGCCGCCTCTTATATTAAGATCTTGTTAGTGATATGCACTAGAGGCAACATGGAGATGTTGGATATCACGTCAATGTTTATGTATAAATGAATAAAGTGTTATTCGGTTCCATGAAATAGACATCTTGTATTGATCAATAAGTACGTGACTTATTTATGAGACTCGATATGTATGAATCTATTTCTAAACGATCCTCGATCATATGTCATATTGTTGGAACAAATATGATTCTAAGATCGGCATGTTTATTGATTGATGATCATGTCTCGTAGATCATGGGTATGGAGATACCAAATCAATAAACATGGACATATGTGTTAGAGAACACATTGTTGGATAGACCCACCATGAGACACTACAGGAATTAATGTGCCATTAGTTGGTCTCGAGGTAGTGTTGGTACAAAGTCCTTAGACCCGAGATCACCATGGATTCCAACATGTATAGTAGCCTACTTTGGGACTACCAAACGCTATTCCGTAATCGGATAGTTATAAAGGTAGTTTTCGGGTTTGCTATGAAACATGGAGTGGGATGTGAGTGATCAAGATGGAATTTGCCCCTCCTTTGGAGAGATATCTCTGGGCCCCTCGAGGTAATGGATTATGGAAATGCATGGCCATGCTAAGTTGATTGAGGAGTCAATCAACGACGATAATCCAATACGGTTCGAGTGAATGGTTAAGCTATTGAAGGGATGGCACACATCTTGCCTATAGCTTAACCGGTATCGTGAGGCAAAGGGATTTGTGTACACATTACAGTTCGAGCCGATATTATATTCTTGTATACTATGGTGTCAATATGTGCTGCTAGGCGCCGCTATTGACAGTGGCTGAGTTGGACTCGAGCCGACGATCGGCTAAGTTAGACTATAGCCGAAACCGAGTATACCTGAACCTACGTGGTCGCACGCTTAAGGGGATAGAATAGATATTCGAGTTGGACTCGGATACGGCTCGATCGGATAGGGATCCGATCGGATAGAGTCCTATGGGCTTACGACGTGTGGGCGGCCAACTCTATGAGATACGGATGAGATCCGATTCAAAATAGAGTCCTAATCGGCCACTAGTCCCGGTCGGCCAACTCTATATAAAGGAGGGAGGGGTGGAGAGCGTGAGACGTCAATTGCATCGCGTGCAACGAAGTCGCCGAGATCAATCTCCACGGAAACCCTCCCCACTTTCGAGCCAAACCCTAGCCTTGCATCGCGTGCTAGCACACGGGTGTACGGCGTTCGTCCCCGGACGTGTGGATACCGATAGAGGCGCGCTACGTTGCGCGCTCTTGATCGGCTGCGGTCGGGCGCATCGGAGCGAGGCGTGAGAACGCGGCCGGACGACTCGAATCGGCGATTGGCGAATCGGCTGTCTCCGGGAATAGGCTACACTGTTCCGGATCGGATTGCCCTGATTGGCTATTCCGCTGCACTCTACTCTAATCGGTAACGATCTATCGGCCCTTACTTGCAAGTGTTCCTGGTTTGCGCGGTAGAAATTTTTGTTTTCGGCTAGCGTAGCTTCCGCGTAACCCTTCAGTGGTATCAGAGCTAATCTTGCTTAGTTCGGGTTTTAGATTGGATCTGGAACAAGTTTTGCGCACGGGTTGATTAGATCAATCGGTTTAACGGGATCTGTTGAGGAGAGTTAATGGTAATTGCGTTCCTTGATAGTGTATCGGAACGGTGTAATGTGATTACGTCGAAGCAATTTCCAAATAACTCGGTTTGAGTTGGGTTCGAGATAGCGTTCCTTGATAGTGTATCGGAACGGTATAATGTGATTATACCGAAGCTATCTCGTAGTCCGACTTTGTTGCTGCCTCGCGCCTACGCAAACCATCTCCCTTGATAGTGTATCGGGACGGCATAATATGATTATGCCGATATGGTTTCCATAAGCGATTTCATAGATTGGATCTATGAATTTCGTGTGGTGTTCCGGGCGCGTTTGCGTACCCCCGTGTGCGTACCCCCTTATAGGTCGTCTCGATGCCGTAGCTCGCGATAGGTAGAAAACGTTTCTACGCCTAACTTGTTTTTGCAGAGAATGCTTTGAGATGGTATGGCCCTATTGTATGTATGAGATGTATGAGATGCATGTGATGCATGTAATATTCTTTCATATGTGCAATCCCTGTAATATTCTTTCATACGTGCAATGCTTGTAATATTCTTTCACGACTGCGAGTCGATGTAATCTTCAATTAGAGCTTCTATAGTAGTAGCTTAGTTTGAAGATATCAAGCATTCGACACTTGGAATATGGTGCCGAAGATGGAGATCCTCGGCGCGACATGGAGATGGAGATCACCATGTGAAGGGGGCCATACTATTTCATTATATGCTATTCTTCTTGATTTCATATGTGATATGTTTGTTTGATAGGATAGCATCCCTCTCAAAATTAAGTAGTAATGATGCCCTTCCAAATGTTGCATCCGCACTGTTATGCTCGTCAATGGTGGGTCCACAAAGCAGAGTGCCATTCTCTATCATAACACGAGGGGGTATATGTCGACATATACATGCAGGAGCATTTGGTTTACCTAACAAGGCTATCAAAACAGTTTTGGGCCTTGGGGCATAGGTTGGCGCCGGGCATGGAGATGCCACACCAACAACAAGAGTCACATAGAGATGTGATTAGCAAGGTGTTGCTTACCGATGTTACTAATTTTCTAGCAGTGATGCCAAAGCTCACTAGAAAATTAATTAACATGTGGATCTTGACCCAATACGTAACCTAGAGGAAGGTGGAAAATACGTAATGGGAGTCTAATGTTAAATTGTTTAACAATAGACATAGCATAAACATTGTGCTAAACTTTGCTTTTTCGTTGTAGAATAAATGGCGGCTAATACTACACCCAGTACCTTTAATTTGCGATCTATTCTCGAAAAGGAAAAATTAAATGGAACAAACTTTATGGATTGGTATCGCAACTTGAGAATTGTTCTCAAGCAAGAGCGTAAGGAGTACGTTCTTGAAGTACCCTATCCCGAGGATTTGCCAACTAATGCCACCGCAACCGCACGGAGGGCTTATGAGAAGCACACTAATGATGCCCTAGATATAAGTCGTCTCATGCTTGCTACAATGTCCCCCGAGCTTCGAAGCAATATGAGAGCAGCGATGCTCACACTATTATTCGGGGACTGCGTGGCATGTTTGAGAACCAAGCTCGGGCCGAGAGGTTCAACACCTCAAAGTCCTTGTTTGCGTGCGAGCTTGTTGAGGGGAATCCCGTCCGCATGTGATAAAGATGATTGGCTACATTGAGAGTCCGGAAAACCGGGTTTTCCCTTAGCCAAGAGTTGGCTACGATGTGATTCTCCGCCGCTCCCTCCGAGCTTCGAGCCATTCATATTAAATTATCACATGAACAATATGGATAGGACCTTGGCTGAATTGCATGGGATGCTAAAGACAGTGAGGAGAGTATCCAGAAAAACGGTCATCATGTGATGATGATGCGAAGGCTAAGCGCAAACCACTGTCAAGAAACTTTGCACCAAGACAAAGTTAACTCCCGATGAGATCGCGAGTGCCTCTAATGCAAAGAAGGGCAAGAAGGGGTCGGCGGCATCGATGCCGTTTGCTTTCTTGCAAGGAGACAGCCACTGGAAAAGGAACTGCAAGAAGTACATGGAGGATCTCAAGAAGAAGCAAAGTACGACTTCGCTTCAGTATTAATGTTATAGACATTAATCTTGCTACTTCACCTACGACTCTTGGGTATTTGATACCGGATCGTAGCTCATATTTGCAAATCGTTGCAGGGAATGAGAAGAAGTAGAGGATTGAGAAGGGGCGAGGTGAACTCGCGCGTCGGCAATGGAGCAAGCGTTGCTACGCTTGCGTCGGCACAGTACCACTTCATCTACCTTCGGATTAGTTTTGGAATTGAATAATTGTTATTGTGTTCCAACACTATGTCAAAACGTTATTTCCGCTTCATGTTTGCAAGCGGAAGGATATGATTTTAGATCAATGAACAATGGTTGTTCAATATATCTCGAGATATGTTCTATTTTCATGCTCCATTGGTGAATGGATTATACGTTTTGAATCTTGAAGCGTCTCCCATCTATAACATTAATACAGAAAGACAACTCTCTAATGATATAAACCCCACGTTTATCCGGCATTGTCGCTTAGGCCATATAAATAAGAAACGCATGGAGAAGCTCCATAAGGATGGATTGCTTCACTCTTTTGATTTTGAATCATTTGAGACATGTGAGTCTTGTTTACTTGGTAAGATGACAAAGGCACCTTTCACGGGACACAGTGAAAGAGCAAGTGACTTGTTGGCACTCGACATACCGATGTATGTGGACCAATGAGCTCGACGGCCGAGGTGGTTATCGCACTTCATTACCTTTACCGATGACTTTAGTAGATATGGTTATATCTACTTGATGAGGCATAAGTCCGAATCCTTTGAAAAGTTCAAAGAATTCCGAATGAAGTACGTAATCATTTAGGGAAAACAATCAAGTTTCTACGATCGATCGTGGAGGGGAATACTTGAGCCAAGAGTTTGGTAATCATCGAAAGATTGTGGAATTGTTCCACACGTTAACTCCGCCAGAACTCCACAATGGAACGGAGTGTCCGAACGGAGAAATCGCACCTTGTTGGACATGGTGCGGTCGATGATGAGCCAAAGCGATCTTCCGTTATCTTTTCGGGATATGCTCTTGAAAAACGCTGCGCTCACACTAAATAGAGTTCCATCTAAGTCAGTTGAAAAGACACCATATGAGATATGGACAGGGCAACCCCTAGTTTGTCTTTTCTCAAAATATGGGGATGCGAAGCTTATGTAAAACGTTTACGTCGACAAGCTCACACCCAAATCGACAAGTGCTTCTTTGTGGGATATCCTAAGGAAACTAAGGGATATTACTTTTATAATCGGGAACAAGGCAAAGTGTTTGTCGCCCGACACGGTGTCTTCTTAGAGAAAGAGTTTCTTTCAAGAAGGGTTAGTGGGAGCAGGGTGCATCTTGAAGAAGTTCAAGAAACACCGAGAAAATGTTTGCGACCACGGAACCACAACAGGAGGTGCAAAGTGTTGCGCCACCGGTTGTAGATACACCAGCCCCACGGAGGTCCGAAGATCACGTCGTGCACCGCAGTACACAGTGCGGAACAACGTGATATATTGTTGTTGGACAACGATGAACCTAAGACCTATGAGGAAGCGATGGTGGGACCCGATTCCAACAAGTGGCTTGGAGCCATGAAATCCGAAATAGAATCCATGTACGACAATCAAGTTTGGAACTTGGTTGATCCACTGATGGTGTCAAAACCATTGAGTGTAAATGGGTTTTTAAGAAAAGGCCGATATGGATGGAAATGTTCACATCTATAAGGCGCGATTGGTGGCGAAAGGTTTTAAACAGATTCAAGGAGTTGATTATGATGAAACCTTCTCGCCCGTCGCAATGCTTAAATCTATTCGGATTATGCTAGCGATTGCTGCATATTTCGATTATGAGATATGGCAGATGGATGTCAAAACGGCTTTCCTGAATGGAAACCTAAGCGAGGATGTATACATGATACAACCTCGGGTTTTGTCGATCCAGAATCGCCGGAAAGATATGCAAGCTACGTAAATCCATTTATGGATTGAAGCAAGCATCTCGGAGTTGGAATATTCGTTTTGATGAAGTAATCAAAGGGTTTGGTTTCATCAAAAATGAAGAAGAGGCCTGTGTTTACAAAAAGGTCGTGGGAGCGCAATTGTATTTCTAATCTTATATGTGGATGACATATTACGATTGGAAATGATATCCCTATGCTTGAATCCGTCAAGTCTTCATTGAAAAATAGTTTTTCCATGAAAGACTTAGGGAGGCAGCATATATATTGGCATTCGGATCTATAGAGATAGATCCAAGAGGCTAATTGGATTAAGCCAAAGTACATACATTGACAAGGTGTTGAAAAGGTTCAACATGCATGATTCCAAGAAAGGTTTCTTGCCTATGTCACATGGCATCAATCTTAGCAAGAATCGTGTCCTCGACACATGATGAGCAGAATAAGATGGGTATGGTTCCATATGCTTCGGCAATTGGATCCATCATGTATGCCATGCTTTGTACACGCCCGCATGTCTCGTACGCTTTGAGTGCTACGAGCAGATACTCGCGATCCAGTGAAGGTCACTGGATCGCCAGTAAAGAATATCCTTAAGTACTTGAGAAGAACTAAGGATATGTTCCTAGTCTATGGAGGTGAAGAAGAGCTCGTTGTAAGTGGTTACACCGATGCTAGCTTCCAAACGGACAAGGATGATTATAGATCGCAATCGGGTTCGTGTCTCGCCCGAACGGAGGCGCAGTCACTGGAAGAGTTCCAAGCGGATACGTTGCCGATTCTACAACGGAGGCCGAGTACATTGCGCTTCGGAAGCCGCAAAGGAGGCCGTTTGGATCAAGAAATTCGTTTCGAGCTTGGTGTGATGACTAGTACGACGGTCCAATGTCTCTCTATTGTGACAATAGTGGAGCCATTGCGCAAGCCAAGGAGCCGAGGTCACATCGAAGTCCAAACACATACTTCGGCGATATCATCTCATCCGCGAGATTGTGGACAGAGGTGATGTCAAGATATGCAAAGTGCACACGGATCTCAACATAGCCGATCCGCCGACAAAACCTCTCCTCACCGAAGCATGAGGCGCACACAAGAGCAATGGGTATTAGATACTTACATGATTGACTCTAGTGCAAGTGGGAGATTGTTAGTGATATGCACTAGAGGCAACATGGAGATGTTGGATATCACGTCAATGTTTATGTATAAATGAATAAAGTGTTATTCAGTTCCATGAAATAGACATCTTGTATTGATCAATAAGTACGTGACTTATTTATGAGACTCGATATGTATGAATCTATTTCTAAACGATCCCCGATCATATGTCATATTGTTGGAACAAATATGATTCTAAGATCGGCATGTTTATTGATTGATGATCATGTCTCGTAGATCATGGGTATGGAGATACCAAATCAATAAACATGGACATATGTGTTAGAGAACACATTGTTGGATAGACCCACCATGAGACACTACAGAATTAATGTGCCATTAGTTGGTCTCGGGTAGTGTTGGTACAAAGTCCTTAGACCTGAGATCACCATGGATTCCAACATGTGTAGTAGCCTACTTTGGGACTACCAAACGCTATTCCGTAATCGGATAGTTATAAAGGTAGTTTTCGGGTTTGCTATGAAACATGGAGTGGGATGTGAGTGATCAAGATGGAATTTGCCCCTCCTTTGGAGAGATATCTCTGGCCCTCGAGGTAATGGATTATGGAAATGCATGGCCATGCTAAGTTGATTGAGGACGACGGCCTAACAAGCGAGCCCCACCCGCTTCGGCGTCCGGGGTAAAGGGGAGGCGAAAGGACTTGTTCGCACGCGCGAGGATAACGGGCCATGGCCTGCTGGCCCGTGAGAGAGAGAGAGAACGGCGCGTGGCGGGATCGGTTGGGCCGATCGGCCGGCGCGCACGGGGTGGGATGGGCCGTCGGCTCGGCCGGCAGCCCACGGCCGAAAAGAGCGGGAAAGCGTACGAGAGGAGATAGAAAGGAATTTCTCAGGATTTATTTATTCCGATTTTGATTTTAATTGGTTAAAAATTATTTTTAGTGCTCTAAAAATTCCACTAAAAATCATGTTAATGTATTTTGACACGTAGAATTTAAGAAAAATCCTGCCATGCCATTTCCATTTAGCATTTGGCTTTTAAAATTATTTGTTCTCTCTAGTTAATTCAAACAATTTTCTTTTACGATTTTCTTTTGGATTTTTAACATGGAAAACACCTCGGGTGTTACAAACCTACCCCTTAAACGGAATCTCGACCCCGAGATTCGGAGGTACTCGGTGAACAAATAGGGATGAGCGGCCTTTAGCTCATCTTCCCTCTCCCAGGTTGCTTCTTCTTCGGAGTGATGAGTCCATTGAACTCGGCAGAACCTGATAACCTTGTTCTGGGTCCTTCAGTATCCCGCATCAATCTCTACCGTTTAGTATCCCGCATGATCTCCATCTTGGACGTCACCTTATCTCCAAGTTGACTCCAATTCTATCACCGGCAACACTTTCCCGATGTGTAAAGATTACCTACACATAATTAAACAAAGAAACCATATCCAACCACAAGCTATCTCCAACTTGACTCATTGTCAACATAAACAACCATACACGTACATAGAAACATGAAACTTCCATGTATATGCAAGGAAACAACCCAAAACTGAAACCAAAACAAAATCGGCCTGCAGTCGGACTGTGTCGACCGGTCTGAGTCAGGGTGAAGTGGGACCAATCCCGATGGAAATGTAGAGATAAGGAGTTGGATTCAGTTCCCAAATTGTGCGTTAAAAGATACTGCCATCTATGGATAGAGTCCTGTAACGGCAATTGTATCTGTAAATTAGGAATTTGTTTAGATTTCCTATTGTAATACGGCATGGGACCATATTCCAGGATATTGTCGTACCATGTTTAGAATATTAGATAGAAACCGTGTCTTGCACGGGTAGTTTTATTCTTAGGTATAAATAGGACCCAAGACCCCTGTAAATATAATCAATACACAATCAATCAACTTTCGGCGCATCGCCTCCTATTTTCTTCAGACGAACACTTTATCCGGCTTCGGGGTGCATCGTTTCGATCCCCGATTAAGGTAAATGTTTGTCATTAGTGGTGTATCTCGTCGAATTTAGTGCTTCCATCACTATGATACTCTAGATTCAATAATTTATACTGCGCTATTTATCATATATCGCATATAATCTAGAACAATGTCTAGATCTATCTCGATATCGGCATGTTTCTGTCAAGAACTAGCAGCCCATAGAGCTAGATCTAGGGGTTGGCCTAGATTATATGCGATATCCACCGTCTTGAGGGGTTTACATCAGCTATAATAGATCTGATTGTTCTTTTTATACTTAATGTTGCATCATTTTGACCTATTAAGTCGTTCTTAGAGCTCTTATGATCTATTCGGCTAGATTTATATGCCTAGAGGCAGCGCCAGGGTTTCAGCTTGCTTTATCTATTTTAATATTATTTTAGTATGTGTACTATTAGATTTATTAAAGCCGCCTCTTATATTAAGATCTTGTTAGTGATATGCACTAGAGGCAACATGGAGATGTTGGATATCACGTCAATGTTTATGTATAAATGAATAAAGTGTTATTCAGTTCCATGAAATAGACATCTTGTATTGATCAATAAGTACGTGACTTATTTATGAGACTCGATATGTATGAATCTATTTCTAAACGATCCCTGATCATATGTCATATTGTTGGAACAAATATGATTCTAAGATCGGCATGTTTATTGATTGATGATCATGTCTCGTAGATCATGGGTATGGAGATACCAAATCAATAAACATGGACATATGTGTTAGAGAACACATTGTTGTATAGACCCACCATGAGACACTACAGGAATTAATGTGCCATTAGTTGGTCTCGGTAGTGTTGGTACAAAGTCCTTAGACCTGAGATCACCATGGATTCCAACATGTGTAGTAGCCTACTTTGGGACTACCAAACGCTATTCCGTAATCGGATAGTTATAAAGGTAGTTTTCGGGTTTGCTATGAAACATGGAGTGGGATGTGAGTGATCAAGATGGAATTTGCCCCTCCTTTGGAGAGATATCTCTGGCCCCTCGAGGTAATGGATTATGGAAATGCATGGCCATGCTAAGTTGATTGAGGAGTCAATCAACGCATGATAATCCAATACGGTTCGAGTGAATGGTTAAGCTATTGAAGGGATGGCACACATCTTGCCTATAGCTTAACCGGTATCGTGAGGCAAAGGGATTTGTGTACACATTACATGTTCAGAGCCGATATTATATTCTTGTATACTATGGTGTCAATATGTGCTGCTAGGCGCCGCTATTGACAGTGCCGGCCGAGTTGGACTCGAGCCGACGATCGCTAAGTTAGACTATAGCCGAAACCGAGTATACCTGAACCTACGTGGTCGCACGCTTAAGGGGATAGAATAGATATTCGAGTTGGACTCGGATACGGCTCGATCGGATAGGGATCCGATCGGATAGAGTCCTATGGGCTTACGACGTGTGGGGCGGCCAACTCTATGAGATACGGATGAGATCCGATTCAAAATAGAGTCCTAATCGGCCACTAGTCCCGCCGGCCAACTCTATATAAAGGAGGGAGGGGTGGAGAGCGTGAGACGTCAATTGCATCGCGTGCAACGAAGTCGCCGAGATCAATCTCCACGGAAACCCTCCCCACTTTCGAGCCAAACCCTAGCCTTGCATCGCGTGCTAGCACACGGGTGTACGGCGTTCCGTCCCCGGACGTGTGGATACCGGTAGAGGCGCTGCTACGTTGCGCGCTCTTGATCGGCCGCGGCCGGCGCACGGAGCGAGGCGTGAGAACGCGCCTGACGACTCGAATCGGCCGATTGGCGAATCGGCTGTCTCCGGGAATAGGATACACTGTTCCGGATCGGATTGCCCTGATTGGCTATTCCGCTGCACTCTACTCTAATCGGTAACGATCTATCGGCCCTTACTTGCAAGTGTTCCTGGTTTGCGCGGTAGAAATTTTTGTTTTCTGGCTAGCGTAGCTTCCGCGTAACCCTTCGATCTTACTCGGTTAAATGCCCTAAGCGTGAATTAGCCTCGTCGCCCACAATGACACCGACTCGATCTAGGCTTAGCGCATTTAGCCTAGATCAATATCTTTTCATAAGATGAATCAGAGTACTAGCCGATTCACAGTTAGTCCTACGGTATCGGCTAGGCTATTAAAGTATATATTTATTATCCTTTTGTATATTTAGATCAAGTGGTTAATACTGTCTCGGCATAGCCAATCTATCCGAATCACTTGGTTTAAATATGCTTTGGGATAGCATATATATATGTTAATTGATTCCCTCAGCCGATCGAGTAGGATCTAACCTTACCTTAATACATACATCTTTGTTTTTTCTTGTTGGTTAGCAGATCAAACCAACTGGCACACCCTGTATTTCACAGACAGCCGAGAAGGACCTGCACTAGAGTTAAGCAGATCTCCCAGGCCAGCGCGTGAGAGAAATTTCTCATCAACACGCTTCTTGGCACGCCCGGTGGGACTACCTTTGTCAACTCGGCTAGGACGCATCAACGCAGCTGACAAGATGGTCGACATCAAGAGCCCCAACATTTCTCAGGAAAACATCGTGCCTGTGAAGATGGAACAGTTGTCGGCTGGACAACAAGCTGACTACCAGAGGATGGTAGAAGAGCTCTAAGCCAACTACCTACAGTCGTTCACCCAGACAAGGTCTGGGGCTGTGCATCAAAAGGATAAATTCAGCATGGACGAATTCAAGGTGTCCTCCTCCAGCGGGTCAAAGGACAAACAGAAGGCGGAGGAACCGACTCAAAAGCAAGGTGATTCGAGTTTGCATACTTTGCAAGACCGAATTGATTCGGCCATGCACCATGCACCATGCACTGGTGAACCAAAGTGGCATTCTTGTCAACACCCTCAACAATATGATTGCCACTGTGGTTGACGCCAAGATAGCCGACCAACTACAGCGGGGGCCGACTTACTTCACAGACGGCCGCTTCCCGGTTACCGGACATCACCACCTGAACCGGCCGATCCTACCACCAAGACAACCAGCCGCCAGAGGGATCCTCAACCACCGAATCCATCTGGATCGGCTTCGAGACCGGTGGTCACCATGCTGAACCGACAACAACCACTCCCCAGGACCAGATCGCCAACATGTTCCACAACAATTGGCAGTTAGAGCCAGTTGCCCAGATTGTCCTGCGAGGACAGTACAATGTCGATGGCCGACAGCTTTTCCTGGATCCGCCGACGCCACCGCCGACGACCGGCCGCCTCTCGCCGCCATCCGCACCAGCACTCGCATGGGAGGCCACCAAGATCAGCACCACAGCCCTGCACACGCCACCGCCGTATCGGCAAGCACCCGCGCCATATGATCAATATGAGCCGATACAGCAGGACAACCGGACATGGGTCGATTGGATTGCGGACGTCATGCGCGATCAATTTGGCCTCAAGCCAAAAGACTCGGGAAACATGTATCGCTACCCCTATCCGGAGCACTTCGAGCGGGTTCCACTGCCCAACCGATACAAAGTCCTAGACTTTTCAAAATTCTCAGGGCAGGACAACGTGTCAACCTACGAGCTTGTCAGCCTATTCTTGGCGCAGTGCGGCGAAGCATCGGCTACAGACGCCTTGAGGGTTCATTTATTTCCCTTGTCACTTTCAAGATCAGCCTTTTACCTGGTTCTCTTCATTGCCCTACAACTCAATTCAGAGCTGGGCCAATCTTGAAAAACAATTCCACAGCTACTTCTACACCGACAACCATGAAATGAAGTTGTCGGACCTCGCTAACCAGGCAAAAGCAAAACGAATTGGTTCAGGACTACATTCAACACTTCAGAGAGATGAGGAACCGATGCTACAGCCTGGTGCTATCGGATGCCCAGATAGCCGACTTGGCCTTCCACGGCCTGGTCGCGCCGATCCGTGAGCGCTTCTCCGCTCTAGACTTCGACAGCTTAGTGCATCTTGCGCAGAGGGTGACGACCCATGAGCAGAGGTTTCAAGACACCAGGAAGGCTGTCAAGAACGTAGCTCAAGTCATCGTCAAATCAGCCTCTGATTCCAGCGACGATGATGCAGAGGTCGCGGCAGCCGAATGGGCCAAGAATAAAAAGGCCATCGTCTATCAATGGCTGCGGAAGACGGCTAAGGAGGAGAAATACGATTTTGACATCACCAAGGCCGATAGGATCTTCGATTTATTACTCAAGGAGAAGCAGATCCAGCTTCCCGAGAACCATATGATCCCATCAGCTAACGAACTAAAGAAGAAGAAGTATTGTAAGTGGCACAACTCTACATCCCACGCCACTAATGATTGTAAAGTCTTCAGGCAGCAGATCCAGTCGGCAATAGAGGCCGGGAAGCTCAAGTTTGCTGATTCCACTCGGCCGATGAAAGTAGACGGCAACCCCTTCCCGGTCAACATGGTTCAAACTAGCCCCAGGCGAGCTAATCGGCAGCGCAGAATGACGTACAGCTTAGCCGAGACATTAAAAGGGGTCATGGCAGAGAGCAAGCCGACTGAAGATCAAGCCGCGCCAATCAACATGGTGCGCCCCGTTGCCCGATCGGCTGACCGACGGCCGATCAACACAGACAGCCGACGCCGCTTCCGACAGCGATCTTGGCAGGAAGAAGAGGCTCGGTTTGAAAGATTTCGTCGACAAGAGCCAGAGGCACGAGGCCGCCAGTACGACGGGGATCACAGCGGTGCCGATCCTCATTGGCATTGTGAATTTTTTAGGCACTGCTGGGAAACCGGGATGAGGCTGCCGACGCTAGACAATTGCCCGGCCTGCGGCGATTACCGCGAGGACGAGCACAGGAACCCGCCAATCACCAGCCCAACACAGTTTGTCCCGAGGGCCATACAGCTCAACCAGCGCCGACAGTCCGTCCATGGTCGGCTAGGGCCGATCCATCAAGACTTCTTCGATAAAGAGGACGAAAACAATGACTACTACGACGAAGAAGAAGTCGATGATGAAGAATCAGCCAACCCCCAATGGTGCCCCTCTGACCTCTTCACAAAGACGTAGAAATGAAGAATTCAGAGGCTGAAGCGTGAAGGAAGGGAAAAAGTAGTTCGGCAGAAAATCCAAGAGCAACGTCATCGGCTAGGCAAAAGCAAAAAGCAATGGAGGCCCAAAAAGAAAACTACGCCAGCTGATGAGGATCGAACCAAAGAGACCTCAGCCGATCAAGCCAGGAGGGCAGCCAAGGGAAAAGGAAAAGCTTCTGCATCGGTCAATATGGTATTCATATTGCTAGCCGAATTCGGCGCCCCTGAGGCCGATGCAGACAACATTGAAGACGCCTTGGCCAAACTAGCACTGTCCCCGGATGAAGCAATTTTCGACAAGCCAGAGGGGACCAAAAATCGGCATCTCAAGCCACTGTACGTAAAAGGCTTCGTCAACGGCAACTCGATGTCAAAGATGCTAGTAGATGGAGGAGCTGCAGTGAACCTGATGCCCTATGCAACATTTAGAAAATTGGGTAAGGGAGCTGAAGACCTGATCAAAACTAACATGGTACTCAAGGACTTCGGTGACAACCCATCAGAAACCAAGGGCATGTTAAATGTCAAGCTGACCGTCAGCAACAGGACCGTGCCCATGACCTTTTTTGTCATCGATGAGAAGGGGTCTTACATCCTGCTGCTTGGGAGGGACTGGATACATGTCAACTGTTGTGTCCCTTCCACCATGCACCAGTGTCTGCTTCAATAGGATGGCGACAAGATAGAGATTGTACCAGCCGACAGGTCAGTAAGCATCACCAATGCCGATTTGCCACTTGGGAAATCGATGGCATTGATTGTTTGTCCGGGAAAATCTGGCAAACCGATTTTCTAAAAGTGTCTGATTCTGCCATACAGCCGATTGGAGACGACGAGCCGCAGCTGCTGCTTTGAACAAGACGTCGTGGAGGGCTCAAGCATCTACGACATGGACACCACGGCTTGGGCAAGGTTTTACATCGGCCGACGAATTAGAGGAAATAGACATAGGCTCTGGAGATAGGCCTAAGCCGACGTATATTAGCAAAAATTTATCTTCTCATTGTAGATCCCAGCTCATTGCTTTGTTAAAGGAATATAAGGATTGTTTTGCTTGGGTGTATTTTGAGATGCCTGGTCTTAGCCAATCTATCGTTGTTCATCAACTGTCGATCAAGGCAGGCTATCGGCCATTCAAACAGCCTCCCATGAGGTTCAAGGCCGATATGTATGATGCGATCAAAGCCGAAATCACTCGGCTATACAATGCTGTATTCATTTGGCCTTGCCGATATGCCGAGTGGGTCTCAAATATTGTCCCAGTATTGAAAAAGAATGGCAAACTTAGGGTATGCATCGATTTTAGAGACCTAAATAAGGCTACCCCCAAAGACGAATACACGATGCCTATAGCCGATTTGCTCATAGATGCTGCTTCAGGCCACAAGATCATCAGCTTTATGGACGGCAATGCAGGTTACAATCAAATCTTTATGGCCGAAGAAGACATTCACAAAACTGATTTTCGATGTCCTGGAGCAATCGGCTTATATGAATGGGTTGTTATGACATTTGGGCTGAAGAATGTTGGGGCAACATATCAACGGGCCATGAATTATATCTTCCACGACATGATCAGCTCTCTGGTGGAGATCTACATTGATGATGTTGTTGTCAAATCCAGGGAGATAGAGAACCACATAGCCGATCTAAAGCAGGTTTGTAGCGGACAAGAAAATATGGCATGAAGATGAATCCGTTGAAATGCGCGTTCGCGTGTCGGCCGGACAGTTTCTGGGGTTCCTTGTTCATGAAAGAGGAATTGAGGTTACACCAAGGAGCATCAACGCTATCAAGACGATACAGCCTCCGAAGGACAAGAAGCAACTCCAATCGTTGATTGGCAAAGTCAACTTCATTAGGTGGTTTATAGCCAATCTTTCAGAGAAGATGGAGTCGTTCATACCACTGCTTCGGCTGAAAGCTGATCAAGCATTCACATGGGGGGCAGAGCAGCAGAAGGCTTTGGACAACATCAAGGATTATTTAAGCTCGCCTCCAGTTTTAATGTCTTCACAAAAAGGGATATCGTTCAAGCTATACCTGTCAGCCGACGACAAATCAATCGGCTCAGTCCTAATCCAAGAGGTTGAGGGCAAGGAAAAAGCTATCTTCTATCTCAACCGACAGCTGTTTGACGCAGAAACAAGGTATTTACCAATGGAGAGGCTATGTCTGTGCCTATATTTTTCATGTACAAAGTTAAGGCATTATCTGCTATCCAATGAGTGCACAATAATACGTAAAGCCGATGTAGTCAAATACATGCTATCGGATCCAGTGTTAAAAGGGCGAATTGGAAAATGGATTTTTGCCTTGAAAAAGTTTGATCTGAGGTATCGTGCACCCAGAGCAGCTTAAGGGACAAGCTATAGTCGATTTTATCATGGAACACAGAGATGACTCAATCGGCTTAGTTGAAATTATGCCTTGGACATTGACATTTGATGGATCGGTGTGCACCAACGGCTACAATATCGAATTGGTCATTATTTCGCCTAGGGGGGCAAGCTTTGAATTTGCTTTTTCTATCAACCCCCATGCTACAAACAACCAAGCCGAGTACGAGGCCGTGCTCAAAGGGTTACATCTGCTCAAAGAACTTGAAGCCGACGCTATCGAAATAATGGGAGATTCACTATTGGTCATCAGCTAGTTGTCGTGAGAATATGAATGCAAAAATGACGCGCTGATGGTCTACTATCAACAATGCCGAGAATTGATGGATAGTTTTCGGCTAGTTACTCTAAAACATATCCCCAGGGATCAGAATACAGAAGCCAATGATTTAGATCAAGGGGCATCGGGCTATAGGCCGATGATAAGAGACGTTGAAGTGGAAGTTGCTGCCATCACAGCCAATGATTGGAGGTTTGTAGTCTACAGCTATCTACAGAATCCCTCTCAATTGGCCTCAAGGAAATTGCGATACGAGGCGTTAAGATATGTTTTGCTCGATGAAGATCTCTACTATTGGACGATCAATGGAGTACTGCTCAAGTGCCTTGGAGCCGATCAAGCCAAAGTGGCTATCGGAGAAGTTCATGAAGGGATTTGCGGCACGCATCAATCGGCTCATAAGATGAAGTGGCTACTTCGGAGAGAAGGGTATTTCTGGCCGACAATGCTGGAGGACTGTTTCAGATATTATAAAGGTTGCCAAGACTGTCAGAAATTCAATGCCATACAAAGAGCACCAGCATCGGCTATGAACCCGATCATAAAGCCTTGGCCGTTCAGAGGATGGGACAACGACATGATCAGCTAGATCAATCCACCCTCAAGCAACGGGCATAAATTCATTCTGGTAGCGACAGACTATTTTACAAAGTGGGTGGATGCAATTCCTTTGAAGAAAGTCGACTCCAAGGACGCAATCGAGTTTGTTAAAGAGCATATCATCTACCGATTTGGTGTCCCACAAACAATTACAACAGACCAGGGATCTATCTTCATATCAGATGAGTTTGTTTAGTTTGCCGACAACATGGGGATCAAATTACTTAATTCTTTGCCGTTCTACGCACAGGCCAACGGGCAAGCAGAAGCTTCAAACAAAAGTCGGATCAAGCTGATTAAAAGGAAGATTTCTGAGTACCCAAAGCAATGGCACAGCCGATTAGCCGAATCACTTTGGGCATATCGGATGGCATGCCACGGATCTATCCAATTTCCCCATACAAGTTGGTCTATGGGCACGAAGCAGTACTGCCATGGGAAAATATCATCGGCTCAAGACGGATTCAGCTGCAAGATCAACTCACAGTCGATGATTACTATCACCTAATGGTGGATGAATCAGAAGACCTCGTTTTTCACGGATGAGGGCCTTGGCAAAAGTAACAAGGGATAAGGAATGAGTAGCTCGTCATTATAACAAGAAAGTTGTGCCTAAAACCTTTGAGGAGGGCGAACTCGTATGGAAATTAATACTGCCGATTGGGTCAAGAGACAATAAGTTCGGCAAATGGTCACCAAATTGGGAAGGGTCTTTCAAGATCCACAAATGCGTCTCTAAAGGAGTTTACATGTTAGAAGATTTGGATGGAGAAGTATTTGGAAGGGCTCTGAACGGCAAATATTTGAAAAAATACTACCCAAGAGTTTAGATCAACTCATGATTCGGCTCTGTTTGTTTCAGTCGATTCGTGCTAGCCGAGGTCTTGCCTTGAGCAAGCGTCGCCTTTAGGTCATTTTCAAGCCAAGTTTTTTCCCTAGTTTTCTATAATCGGATGGTGTTGGCCGACAGTGACGACAACGAAGCGCAATTGTGTTATGTTCATAATTTTGTCGATATCAAAGACATTAACAAAATTAGGGGGGCATATATATACAACAATCACGATCAAGAAGGCAGACATCAGCAAAATTTTCAAGTTTTCAACGCATTTTGAAGCTTTCAAAATCGGCAATCCGGATATTAAACGATGCAAGAGTGGGCCGATTACAGACAGTTAATTACAGATCGACAGCTTAAGCCGATTACACAAAATTTCTTCAGTTCTGAGCCTAAGTCTATTACATCAGCTACCGAGCTAGGAATGCATCTATGGTTGACAACGCTGCAGCTTGGATCGCCTTGACTTCATCGATCACCGCTCGGTCTTCGGCGTCGGAGCCAGGGACCACCTTGGCTGATTTGTGGAGCTCATTCAAGTGCTTGATGGCGGCCGTTAGTTTGCCGGTTTGATCTCGGTGGCTTTAGGCAAATCAGCTAGCACTTGTTCTTCCTCTGCGATGTTAGCTCGACATTGTTCTAGCCGCTGCAGCAGATCAGCTTCTTCGGCCTTCAAGCTGGCGATCCGAGCCTGAGACGTGGTGGGGCCGGCCTTCAACTCATTCAGCTTTGCCTTTTCGGCCTCCACGCTCTTGACCGCGTCGTTGATCCTGGCCGTCACATCGGCTTGGGCAAGCCTCTTAATCATTCGTTGCATCGCACGCCCAAGCCTTGGCCAATGCTGATCAATACAGACGACGGCGGATATCTTGGTGTCAAGGTCTTCGGGAAGTTGGCCTTCAATTTCGAAGAATCGAAACTTGGCCGATCCACATTCTTCCATTAGCCTGTTCACGTTGATGTCCAACCGATGGCGTATATCTTGAAGTCTTTCTTTAAGTTCGCCGGCTGGGGCTTTGTCTGGACTGGTGGCTTCCCCTTATTCATCGCCAAGGAACTCCTTAATGTCAAAAGAGAGCAAATCGGCCAGAGGCTGCACAAAAGAAGCAACAGGACTAGGATTAACATGGCCGATTGTTCGGAGCATTACGAGAGGAAGGATGAAAATAAATTTACTCTTGCTGCAAGCATCAGATCGACTTCTTTTTCATCTTCGGCCGACTCGACGGGGATGGTATCTTCTTCGACAGGGTCACCAGCTAGTGTTGCTACACCAGCTTGCTCGTCGGTCAGCGTCATTACGATTGCAGCTTCTTGGCCACCCACAGCCGACGCCGTATTCTCGCTGAACACCTGGGGGGCAGCCGATGGAGATGGACAAGGCTGCAAGAGAAGACAAGCGTCAGGTGTCAAATTGGCTGGGGTCAGTAAGCTAAGATATAAGCCGAGGGAGATGGTTACTGTTGAAGCACGACGCGGGGGATGAAGAGTCAGCTTTTTGACCTACGCAAGATATATTCGGCTAAGTACAAAATGGTATTATGTTAAATCCGAATAAAACAAGACAAGGAATTACCGGCCATTTCTTCGCAGAGGGGCTTGGAGCTGGCGGGCTGTCGGCTGGAGGATTGGTTGAGTTGTGGCTCGAATTACATGATTCGGCTGCTGCTCCGACAGCTGCTGACATTTCTTCATCAGCAACCTCCTCGTTGAGGAATTGATCAACGTTGGGATCCACCAACGAGATGCTGTCAGCCGACGGGATCGGCTGCTTTTTCTTTTGCTTCTTGGCTGATGCAGCCGATGGCTTTGCGCTTGGAGCAGCTCTTTTTTGCCGGGCCAGCGGCTGGTGCGTCTGTCCATACAGCAAAGTCTTCAGTTTGGGCGCATCCTAGCCGATGGCCGATGGAGCTAACCCGCACCCGTTTGGCAGAACGCCTGGGCGGCACTCGATGGGGATGCCTGAGTTGCTCACTGTCGGCCGTTCGGTTTCAGTCACCTGCAAGAAAAAAATTTCAAGTGTTAGCGGATTGAATCGGCCAATGATCTAAAAGAAAGAATAACGTGAAGTTCGAGACTTACTGAGGGGATTTCATCTGGCAGCAGCAGAGTGATGTAATGGGAAGACCGCTCATGAAAGATATGATGTTTGATCTCGACCCACCAACGGTCATAAGTTGCACTCTTCTTGTAAGCTAGTACCGTATCGCCGATACTGCCGAGGGGAGGACCGACTAAGTTCATCAATTTGCTCATAATTGGGGCCTGGTCCACTATTCCCCTTGTCTCAATCTTATTGGCATAGTAATAGCCGATGGGCAGTTGCCCAAGTCCGAACTGCCTGACAACCGACACGGAGTAGTAGAACTCATAGCTTTTGACCACCAATCGGCCCTGATGGACTCCAGTCGGCAGGATGCAGGGGCTGAGGGCGGTTGTGAATAATTCTCTGCACTTGGGGTAGTCTTCTGAGTTGATTTTCTCCAAGTTAAATTCAATCGGCAGCTCGAAGAGTGCCCGATCCCTATAGAAGTACCAGCTATGGTTGTTCTTTGCAAACCCATCGTAGAAGGATACAAACCATTTGGCTAGCAGTTCGACCGATTGCTTGGATCCAGCGTGCATGGCTGCTGCTTCTCCGTAACTCAGGCATCTGGTGGTGGTTATCTCATTGCCTTCGTCGTCCTCGATCGACTCCAACCGCGGGAAGCACGCTTCAGTCAAAGGTGGCCGATCGGCTATTTTCTGAGTCATCAGCACCAGCCAGATCTGAAGAAACCACCAGGGACCCCCAGTGTTGACAGAGGCATTGGTAGCTATCTTAGAGACTGCTTGGTGGAGGGTTTGGTATAGTTAGCCGAGGAGGTATTTGCCCAAGGGTATTTTTCTTTTTTCCACCAAGGCCTCGGCTACAACCTGCCAATTGGCGGTCGGCCCAGAGCTCGAGCCGCAGAACAGGAATTTCTCTAGCCACATCATGAGAAATGCAGCGTGTTCCCTAGGGCCGACTAGTCCTTCCTTCATGTTCGTGGCCACATAGCCGCTCCATCCTCCTATGGCCTTTGTCTTGAACTGGTGCTGGCCCTTCTTAGTCAAGCCTTCAGGGTTAGCCAGCGATGAGATGTCTAGTCCAATGGTCATGACTACGTCGGCTAAGGTGACTGTCATTGGGCCTTGTTGAAACATGAAGGCATTAAAAGTATCATTCTAGAAGTATATTGCAACCGACATCAGTGGTTCATCTCTTTCCATATCGGCTATGGATAAGGCTAAGCATTGAGCTATTCCTACTTCTTCCCAATGGGTTTGTTTTGTCGATTGCATTCTCTTATACCACTTAGGCCAAGATTTGTCCTTGGACGACCACGATTTAAAAGTTCCAGCCCAGTGATTCAGAGTGGGTTTCCTCATGTTGTAGGGCATCCTATTGGTTTCGTCTATTATTATATCAGTTGGGTCCTGATTGCCGATAGGCCCAAGAAAGTATTTGTTTTTCTGAGCAAGGTTGGGAATAGCTATCTGATGGGACAAGTGCTACAATCAGAAAGAAGAACAGATTCATAAATCAAAAACCCTAGAATGCAAATTTATAGGTTCAGGTGGAAAAGAAAGGGTTTTGAGCCGATTAGGGCGTACCTCAGGGAACTCAGCAGATGCGGCGGCTGATGCGATAGCGGCGATGGCGGAAGAGGCCATCGTGTGAGCGAAGATCGCTGGAGGAAGGAATCACCGATGCGGGTCTTGAGAACTGGGCGGGTTGCCGGAAAGCTCGAGGGTTGCTGAGGTGGCTGTTTGTTTGTGATGGCGTGACTTGTGTGGCGGCCGCGGGGGCGGTATTTGAAGAGTTTCTGCGACGGTCGAAACAGAGTCATACTAGGATTGCGCCTTGGATTTGAATCGCCTAAAATCTGCAACATTTCATATCGCGGACTTGGGGGCATGTGTTAACGACCAAATTTGGTAACCTAACTCCCGGGTTTGAAGCAGAGATTGAAGCGGAATTGGAGAAGATGCGCGATATGAGAAGAGACGGAAGCAGAATCAGCTACGGAGCCAGTCGGCTGAGAGCGAATCAGACTAGGACAGCCGATAGCCGATTCTGAGTCAGGGTGAAGTGGGACCAATCCCGATGGAAAACGTAGAGATAAGGAGTTGGATTCGGTTCCCAAATTGCGCGTTAAAAGATATTGCCATCTATGGATAGAGTCCTGTAACGGCAATTGTATCTGTAAATTAGGAATTTGTTTAGATTTCCTATTGTAATACGGCATGGGACCATATCCCGGGATATTGTCGTACCATGTTTAGAATATTAGATAGAAACTGTGTCTTGCACGAGTAGTTTTATTCTTGGGTATAAATAGGACCCGAGACCCCTGTGAATATAATCAATACACAATCAATCAACTTTCGGCGCATCGCCTCCTATTTTCTTGAGACGAACACTTTATTCGGCTTCGGGCTGCATCGTTTTGATCCCCGATTAAGGTAAATGTTTGTCATTAGTGGTGTATCTCATCGAATTTAGTGTTTCCATCACTATGATACTCTAGATTCAATGATTTATACTGCGCTAGTTATCATATATCGCATATAATCTAGAACAATGTCTAAATCTATCTCGATATCAGCCTGTTTCTGTCAAGAACTAGCAGCCGATAGAGCTAGATCTAGGGGTTGGCCCGGATTATATGCGATATCCACCATCTTGAGGGGTTTACATCAGCTATAATAGATCTGATTGTTCTTTTTATACTTAATGATGCATCAATTTGACCTATTAAGTCGTTGTTAGAGCTCTTATGATTTATTCGGCTAGATGTATATGCTTAGAGACAGCATCGGGGTTTCAGCCGGCTTTATCTGTTTTAATATTCTTTTAGTATGTGTACTATTAGATTTATTAAAGCCGCCTCTTATATTAAGATCTTACACTGGTTAAATGCCCTAAGCCAGAATCAGCCTGTCAGCCACAGCCGACAGCCGACTGATCTAGGCTTAGCGCATTTAGCCTAAATCAATATCTTTTCATAAGATGAATCGGAGTACTAGCCAATTCACAGTTAGTCCTACGGTATCGGCTAGGATATTAAAGTATATATTTATTATCCTTTTGTATATTTAGATTAAGTGGTTAATACTGTCTCGGCATAGCCGATATATCCCAATCACTTAGTTTAAATATGCTTTGGGATAGCATATATATATGTTAATTGATTCCCTTAGCCGATCCAGTAGGATCTAACCTAACCCTTAATGCATACATCTTTGTTTTTTCTTGTTGGTTAGCAGATCAAACCAACTGGCACGCCCTATATTTCACAGACAGCTGAGAAGGACCTACACTCGAGCTAAGCAGATCTCCCAGGCCAGCGCGTGAGAGAAATTTCTCATCAACACCTCCCTCCTGCTTCAGGCCAAGAGCAGTTTGCAACCCCTAGTTTGCAAGCATGGAGCTGGCAACGGGGGCGATGAGGAGCCTGTTGCCCAAGAAGTTGTTTCAGCTACTCGAGAAAGAGTACGGCCTGCAAACAGGCGTCAGGGAGAAGATCAAGTCTCTGACGGGAGCTGGAGGTCATGCACGCCGTCCTCTGCAAGATCGGCGATGTGCCATCAGAGAAGGTCAATGAGCTGTCAAACTCTGGGCGCGCGATGTCAGGGAGACATCGTCCACACATTCTTCGTGGGAGGAGTTGTACGCGAAGAAATCAAGTGCCGAATTCTGAGCCTGAAGCGAGGCTTATATAGCACTCCAGGCTCGAAACATGCACCTGCACCAGCTTGGCAGCGGAGGATATGCGGGGAAGGAGGAGCAATGGCAGAAAGAGGATGAGGTGACAAAGGCATCGAACGTGCCGCCTCCATTTGCCGATATCCCGCATCCACATGCAAGAGGCTGGACAAGGGCAATGGTCGTGAAGAACAACGATGAAACATTCGCTATGCCAAATCCCCAAGATCAATAAGTTTACAAACAATATTGTAAGTGTCTCACCTTAATATGTTTAGTTTCTTTACAGATATTGTACACTCGATTTATACCGATCTCATTTGTACTGCAGAAAGAGTTGGTTGTTGTAAGACAGTCCTCCCAAGAGGCCTGCTCTGCTAGACGCGAGGATGACATCCTGACACAAGCGTTGGGCACCGATGAACACCATGGATGGACAAGGGTGGCTCTACCATCCCCTGAAAATATGGATTTCTAGAATACGCCGGGCAATATAAGAAGCGAACCCTCAAGAAAAGATGCACGTCTGGCTGAGAGGATCTGGGAGCAGGTCAGAGCTAAACTAAGCTCTGAATTTGACGAGAAGCTAGTCTAGGTGGAGTCACGGATCAGGCAGCAGATCCGAGCCGAGCAGCAGACCATCGAGCCCACCGTTGCTCCACAACGAGAAAGTCCAACGCAGAGACGGAGCAGTTGTGCATCAACTGAGGCGATGGAAAATCCACCACTGGTCCTAGCCGCCTCGACCATATAATGGTAAAACTCTTAGCCAAACTGCGTAACACTCTTAACAAATTCATTTTCTACAAAGTATTCAGAAAATATGTTTGGATCTATCGCAGGAACCGAATAACTGCGTGCTAATAGTTAGGGTGATGCCCTCTTTCATGGTTCCGGCGGTCGAGGGACTAGCTTTCAAGCTGAACGCCGATATAGGAGTGCACGAGGCGCAACTTATGGCCAAACATGCAAAAGTGCAAGTGAACACAGTGAAGGTTGAATGGGCCCATCTGCCTATCCACCAAATGACAAGATCCTAATCCTAGAAGTTGCACGTGGAAACTTTATCCAATGGCCCAAGGAGCTCATTGACATCAAGTTAACTCCGAGGTCATCCCCTCCATCTCCCTTAGATGTTCCATAAGATGACGAGGTCGAGCTGCAGTATGACACCGATTTTGGCGGGTCTAGCCCTGAAGGGCCTGCTCGCTCTAAACCACCATTGCTGAAGAAGGGCAAGAAAGCGGCGGTTTATAACATGTCGGAGCCATCTTTGGAAGTGTCAGTTGAAGTACAGGACCACTTCATTCACATGGCAAGGCCACCAGCACCAAAGAAACCAATTTTGGACTACCAATGCACGATCAAAAAAAGAAATTGCGAGAATTTTTGAGGGAAAAGTTCGTGAAAGACATCACACAGAAGTATGAACAAGAATTTTTAGAAAGTTCAGGGCTGAAGAGTTATACTGATGTGCACAATATTGCACAGGCCCTTCAGGCAGCTAAGTTCAAGTTCGGTGCTCCTTTGACCACCGACAAATATCGCAACGCCATTAGGAAATGCAATCAGATGAGAAGGATAGAAGAGTGGTATCTACAGATGGCAAAGGAGGGTAAGGAGACGTTCGCCGTCTTTTATAGGAACGAGGACTTCCATTACAAGGATGGGATAATCTGGGTCCCATTTGAGGAACTATTTTAGCTATACAATCTGAGAGACCTAGATGTATCGCTACTTCAGTTATGCACATTGAAAGCATACTCGAACCCCTCGCTAGTATTTCTAAGTTGATATCCTCGCAGAGTGTCTAACTTATTTTTTATGCAAAATAGGGACGCTTGAATGTCGAGCAACCTATTGAAGGTACGATTCCTCGATCCAGCGATTGTCAATTTCAATTAGATTGATGACGGCCCAAGGTCCCAAAAATGAGTGCTGGACTACCTCTATAACTCCTTTGTCAAGCTTAAGGACATGAATACAATCCTTTTGCCCTACAACTTTAAGTAAGTGTGGCATTTGTTATTGTACCTATCATTTGTGCTTTAAGGTGTTAATTGTTCTCTCTCTTTGTATGCAGCCATCACTGCCATCCATTTAAATTATTACAAGATTGTCCTCATGGATGGATTGAGGAAATCGCAAGAAGCTTTTCAATCCATCATTGACATCCTAAATAAGGCACTTGTAAAGTATAAGAAGAAGTGTATTCGACACGCTCCATGTGTCGATACATTCCGGGTTTGCTGCCACCGTTGGTGCCAACGTCAGGATCCAGGCACAAGTACATGTGGTTTCTACGTGATAAAATTTATGTGGATTTTCCTGGAGGATGGCAACTGGAACATTTTGGATTCTGAGATTCACCAATTTTGTTTAGACGTAAATACACGTTTCTAAACACATAGTATATTTTCACATATTTAATCCTTCTATTTGCAGAAATTAGATCTCCCGACAAGTAAGTTGTTGTCATATGTTTGCTTCGCCCTCACTGAACAACTCTGTGAATTCATATTTCGACATTTCATCTCGTCGAGCGGCGCATATCATGTTTCGAGAGCTCCAGATGGGTTAATGGTTTTTCTTGAGGCTGGTGGCCCTAGTGACACTTTAGACAGTCGATCGACGACAAAGACTAAGCATTAGAGTCGATCGACCATGAAGGACTATGACTGGACCCCAATCCAATAAGCAATAAATGATATTATGATATTATTGTAAATTATAATTTTGTCAAATGTGTTTATGTGAAATATGTGAATAATGGATAGTATGTGAATAGATGTGTGAATGTCGGATGTATGTCAATGTATGTGTATGTCGGATGTATGTGAATGTATATGAAAGGGGATGCAAAGGGAAAATGCAATATATCTCTGTTTCTCTTATTTTTGCAGCGGGTATGGCTAGCAAAGGCCTGAGGCTAGCCAAAAAACAGAATATATATTTTTTTTGGAAAAAACTCATCGGTGACGGGTTTTAACTTAAGCCCGATGGAGATGTTAGTCATCCGTGACGAGTTTAAGTTAATGTCCGATTGAGTTGTTAGTCATCCGTGACGGGCTTAATTTAAGACCCAATTGAGTAGTTAGTCATCTGTGACGGGTTTTGCCCGATAGAGATTACTTCTCATATCAGTAACCTTAACGTCGTAACGGACGTCATACCCGACACAGATGATGGGTTGCCGCTCAATTGAGATGAGGATGACAATTGTAGTGAGCGTTGTCCTCAAGTCCAAAGCTTTCGCTTCCAGAATCTATACAAAAGGGCAACAGAGCTTGTTGGCATTGATGGTCCAAGGGACGATCTCATAAACAAGCTATCCCTGGGGAGTGATGTTCATGTGTCCGACGAGAAGATGAATGTCATCTCTGTCGTTTGATTCGGAGGGCTGGGCAAGACTACTCTTGCCAACTTGTCTATGACCGCCTTAAACCGCATTTCAAGCCGCGTTTCAGCTGCATGGCCTCTGTTCAGTCGGCCAGAATCCTGACATAAATAAAGTATTCGATGACCCGGTTAAACCGCATTTCGAATGCGGAGCTTTTGTTCCAGTGGGTTATAATCCTGACATGAAAAAAGTCTCTAGAGACATTCTCATTGATCTTGACAAGGAAAAGTACACGAATCCGAATATGATGGTGTTGGATGAAAAGCAGCTCATGAACGAACTCGAGGAATTCGTCAAGGAAAAGAGGTATGAGTGTAATCACCAAACCAATGACGGTCACTGCTTACGTTGCGACTTTGAATTCCAGTATCTATACAATTCCTTCCTTATATCTTATTAAATAAAGGATGAAAGGAGCTAGCATTTTGCATCTCACTACTACAGAAGAGGTAAAAGGTGCCGGTTGAGAAACCCCATTAGGTGCCGGTTTCCCCAACCGGCACCTATTGGTCGGCACCAATGACGAAAGTGATTGGTGTCGGTTCTTCAACCGGTACCTATTTAGGCGAATAGGTGCCGGTTCGTGTAGAACCGACACCTATTTATCCGACACCTATACGGACCGAACCCCATTCAATGAGGTGCTCCCAATTTCTTCTTATGGACCCACTCATTTAACCGGACCCACCATATTTACCGGACCCACCAAATTTTTCCACGCAACTAAGCGGGCCCTCTTTCGCACCCGCGAGTTAGAGTTACAGGCATGAGCGACTGAGTCCAGCTGGCCATGCGCATGAGAGATGCATATTTAAGTTGGTGTTGGTCTTATTCGGTAAGCGGTATGGTACTAATCGAGGGAATAGTGTTTTCTGAGAATAGGTGTCGGTTCTTATTACGAACCGCCACCTATATAGTATAGATGCCGGTTCTACTATTCACCTATAGTATAGGTGCCAGTTCTACTATTCATCCGACACCTATTCGTGAAGAATAGGTGGTGGTTCGTAATAAGAACCGCCACCTATAGTATAGGTGCCGGTTCTACTATTCATCCGACACCTATTCGCGAAGAATAGGTGGCGGTTTGTAAGAAGAACCGCCACCTATACTATAGGTACCGGTTCTACTATTCATCCGACACCTATAGATATAATAGGTGCCGGATTAATTGAATCGACACTTTTTGGACCGTTACCTATGAGCTTTTTTGTAGTAGTGTCTCAAATCTAGAAAACAGTACAATCCTAATCGATGTAGATTGATTTAATACAGTTATAAAAATGTAAATGTGTTTTCAGAAAGCATAAAAAAGTTGTATAATGTACATATATTTTTCTCATACAAGTAAGTATTATTAATTGAGGTGTTTTACTGTGGTTGTTTGGTTTCTGCTGGTTTCTTCATCCATAGATTTATCCTGGCCGTCGAAAATTATTTAATAAATTTGAATCAAAATAACGTGTTTAAAAGTATTTTAGTAATTAACGTCGAAAATTATCCTGGGCGCCATTGTTACTCCGTGGCGGCGTGGCTTTGATTCGTTCTCGCCTCCGCAGCGCCTCGCCTCTGTGCCCCCTCGCTCCACGCTGCCTTGGCCGCCTCCCTCCACGCTGGCCCCCTCCCTCCTCGCCACCCTGGCCTGGCGGGGCCGGCCTCCCCTCCCTCTGCGCTGGGTCAAGTACAGCTTCATCTTCGAGTTTACAACCGGAAGGAAGCTCAAGTACCGGGACGTCTTCCTCGTCTGCACCGCATCCATGGGCCATCATCGTCGGCGTCATGTTCACGCACCTCTCGCTCACCGTCAGGGGATACCACGCCCAGGCCATCCCCAGGTTCTTGCTCCTGGTGAGCTCTTCTTTCTTACTCCCTCCTGTCAGACTGTCGTCACTGTCAATAACCAAATTCAGATCATGATTTCTTGCTCACTGGATGGACATGTTGATCTTGAGTTATTCTAGTCGTGCAACTGGATCGTTTCAAAATGAGAATAATCATAGTAGTAATGGAATCCGTTGGTGCTGCATGTCGGAATGCAGGGGTTCCTGCTGCTGCTGTTCTGCCCATTCAACATCGTGTATCGGTACACTGGGTTTCAGTTCCTCAGGATAATGAAAAACATCGTTTTCTCAGCACTCTACAAGGTATTAGTACATCATATCTCTTTTTTTCTAATCTCCATGGAGAATAATGGAACCAAATTGATCCAAAGTACTATGTTTTTATATATCATGGTGGTTTCTGGATGTTTGGACTTCAGGGTCACTTCATTCTTTCTAGCTGCTCTCGAGGTGATCCGAAGAGGGCATTGGAATTTCTATAGGTAACTGAAATTTCAGAGCTCTGAGCAACCACTTGTCCTCAAAAATAAAACAGAAAAAGCTGTGGCAGGATTTAGGCAAGAAAAATGAGATCCTGAGACCTGTGACATATGATGTTTCTTTTTTTCAGGCTGGAGAACGAGCATCTGAACAATGCAGGCAAATTCAGGGCGGTAAAAACTGTTCCACTGCCATTTCACGAAGCTGACGAGGACTGATACGTGCTACAGAATACTGAATGATCATCTGACCAAGTGACCATAACTAGATCTAACTTGTTTCTTAACCACTCTATTTTTTTCCAAAGAGAAAGTCTCGAGAACAGTGGAGAGTTCAGTTCAGTGACTGAAATATTTTCACTCTAATTAAGCTTAGGCGTAGCTGCTTGCGCAAGCCGTTCATTCAGGGTTCAGGCTTCAGGGAATGGCGTCTGTATGCAACTGAAGACAGTGATCCATCCCTAGATGCATTAACATGTATAAAATACGCATTGCAGTAAATCAAATGGCATGAAATTAACTGATTACGTAAACCTGCAATCCTGCATGCCGTTGTTTTACTTTTGTCTGGCATCATTTCACTGTCTTTGGTTTCGTGCGATGAACAAATACTACTATAGCACCAGTCTTTATTTCACGTCAAGAAAAAATATACAAAAATGCATGCCAAAATATTATTACAAGCCAGAAAGAAATGATTCCTATGAAAAATCTAGTGATCATACTGTCATGCACAACAAGATCAATGGCGAAGCAGCGCCATGTTCAGCTTCGGTAATGACAAGTGCTTGTACAGTGTTGTTCTCAGATGGATGGCAAGCAACGAAAGAAGCCCTTGGGATCACTACCTGTAACGTGATGATTGATTGATATCCTCATTGTCAATTGTCAATTGTTGTATAAGTAATGAGAAATAGTGTCACCTGTTCCATATCAATGTGTGGCCGCACCCAATCATCCACTTGGGCGAGAACATTTCAACCCGCAGGTAGATCTGGGCCTCGTTGAGCAATGACACGTAGACCTGGAGCATTAGCCATTGATAGCATTGCTTTCCTCTCATGCTTCAAAACAAAATTCTTATCCTCAAACTTCAATCCATAAATTGACTCCCCTCCTGTTCCATCACCAGCAGTTATATCTCCACCTTGTACCATAAAGCCTTTGATAACACGATGGAAGCAAGATCCCTACAAGAACAACAATCAACAGACATGGTCTCAAAGATTACTGTGAAGACGTGGCAACAGTTTTCAGTGAAGTATATGCAGTTGTATCAGGACAAAGTTTTCATCATCATTTTTTTAAAGCCCAAGGAGGGTCTCAAGCTGGGCAAGGACTCCAAGCTCAAGGACCTCAAGGAGTCCTTCAAGGAGCTGATCGACTAGTGGAAGAAGGCTCTCGACACCGAGAGCATGGACTCTGTGAAGACCAGCAGCCGGCTGAGCGACACCCCCTGTGTGGTGGTGACATCCAAGTATGGGTGGAGCGCCAACATGAAGAAGATCATGCAGTCGCAGACCCTCTCAGATGCTAGCAAGCAGGTGTACATGCGCGGGAAGAGGGTCCTTGAGATCAACCCCAGGCACCCCATCATCAAGGAACTCGCACGACCGCGAACGCTGCCGCCGCCGACTCCAGGATTGGGAAAAAGCCACTGCCGCCGCCGCCTGCACGGTTGCGAATGTCGCTGCCGCCGTCGCCCGCACGGCCGCGAACGCCGCTGCCACCCGAACGACCGCAAACGCAAGAAGGTCTCTGCGTGAACACTCCGACCACCTCATTCGACCAGATTTACATGTTAATTTACTATACTACCCACTCCTTTCCAGTTCCTTTCGGTTTCTCCTAGTTCTTTCTTTTGAGTTCTTCCTAATTCTTTACTGTTGGATCTAAAGCGATGGAGGTCCTCATTTTTTTCAACCACCGTAAAAGTGCTATTATTAATTTATTATCTAGCTGCACAATTGCAAGAAAATCCTGCTAGTCATATTATTCAAACAAATTTAAACATAGCAAGCTCATTTGCTACCAAGAGTTGCTAACAACCACATTAATCGGTGTGAGAAAAGAGAGACATTCATCATGTCGATTTTGCAGGCCCCAAGCTATATAACAAATTAATGATGTAGATTAACTTGTTATTTGTTAGAACTACTGCAACTTATATAATAAGATGCAGTTGTATTTTTAGCACTAACACAAGACATACATCACATACAAACATTCACTATAAAGGGGGTCGAATAGAGCGCCTCGAAATTATTTCCCAAATACTCATCAAAAATATTTCTCTAAAAACTTTCTTAGATGCAGCTATTTCCTTAGCCAGATTTGAAAAGAAATTGAGAAGAACTCAGAGTCTTGCTAGTTCGAGGACTTCAACCTCTCCATGTACCCGAAGACAAATAAGGTAGCTTCTCCCTAAATGGCAAGACATTCAAATTGCGAAATTTAAATTACGGTATTTAAATTGCAAGAAATTAAATTACAAGAATTTAAATTATGAGAGGAGGAAGGATCAAAGAACTGAAATTAAATTCCACAAAGTCAAAAAATATTCATTACAAAAGTGTGGAAACAAAACACTCAAAGACAAGCAACCATACACCTTCACTTCAAAAGCCCTAAAGGCAAACTCTCACAAAGAGGCACAAGGGACCCTCTCAAAGGAACACCCAAAACCTAGCCTCTACCTCTCTATTTATAGCCCAAGAGTTAGCTGGAACCCCTAAGACAATGTCCTAATTGCCCTTAGGGTGAAACCTTAACTCAGACGCAATCTGGATCATCCATTTTTCCTTAGAACCGAAGGAAGCATCTTGTATTTGAGCCACGTCGGTTGCAAAGTCTTCCTAACATGGTTTTCATCCACCGCGTGTCACCTTGTTCTCAACCTTGTCACACGGTTCCCTCGATCACTATGGACCTCAACTCCTCGTGGTGTTTAGTCCCGATCTGTCATTGACCAAGGTTGACCTCAAGGGTCCAACCTTAGTCCCGCCTTGTCTCATGGCCTCTTAACCGCACCGGACCTCTGCTCCTCCCTAAGCATAGTCTCGTTCCATGTCATTGACCAAGGTTGACTTTGATCACCTGCATATGCATAAACTAAACGACCATTGTCTTGGCACAGATATCGCAACCTGACCCACATCAGTGTACGCACACATTTCCTGCACTTTCAACACTCACCAATTTTCCATCACAATTGAATCAAAACCACCCTTGGTTTCACAATTTATCCCTTGATGAAAACATTGGCAACTTCAGGAAAAATTTTGAAAATTCCAAAGCTAACAATTTTGCAAGAATTAAACTTGCTTAACCTGAAACAAGTGAAAAATCAAGACCATGTGACAAAGAAGATAATAAATACAAATGCAAGAATGCTCTCCCTATGTGCCTAACGCCCCCTTTCACCAAGATCTAAAGCAAAATTTTAAATTCTGAATGAGTGCATATTTCTTCCCCTTTGATAATGATGACATCAAGAGCAGAGTGATGCAAAAACGTAGAAAATAAGAGTTTGCAAATTTTAATTTGAAGTGGACTTTGGAAGTTATCTAAAGGCACCAAGATGAATGCATGGATTACTCATGAACAAAATGGAGCTTAAGCCTAGCTAAATAGGTGCAAAATAAGTACGAAACATGATATGAGCAACAAGGTTATATCACCAGCAAGCAAATAGCTTTCAACTAAATTAGTAATTTAGTGTGCAAGGTTATTTCAAGAAGAAGCATAAGAGAAAGCAATCCAGCTCATAAACATTTAAAATTGACATCAACAAAACAATGAACCCATGCTATTGTGCTAATGCCCAGTTCAAGTGAGTATCAACATGAAATAAAACAAAGAAAATGATCTTCCAGCTCGTTCACATTTTCTTTTTAGTTCTTGTTAGATTTTAAAGGAGAACTATAGCACAATCGTGATGGTACATCCAATCTTATCAGTCAACAAGTGATGGGAGCTCCAAACATTGTCGTCTGACCTCAACCAAATTTTTCAGCTAGAGTTCCCATTGTAGGCAATCTCAGTGCTATCGTCGGCACTACTAATGGGTAAATGCACTGAGCAGCCCGGGACAAAAGCAAAAGTAAATCACACAAATCATAACTGATAAAAAGTATGACTGATACTAAGCATGAACAATCAAACATGAGCATTCAATAACATGTACAAAAAGCTATTGCTAAGAGGATGTAAACATGGCATATCTATGAGAAGGATACTACATCAAAAACAATCTTCTAGAGCAAGTTGTGCACATTGATTTAGTTCAGTGTGGATTCAATTCAAGCGGTAACAATGTGCCTAAAGAGCATGGCATGAACATACAAGCTACTTAAGCACATGTAACCTAGGCAAAAGATCTAGCTAGCATAAAAGTAAGACATGAATATCATAAAGATGATCTAGCTAACATAAAAGTAAGACATGAATATCATAAAGATGTCCTGTATATAACAAGCAAAACTCTTTTAGTGAACATGTGTATAATACAATGCAAGATAATAAACATGACGCACTATGATACACATGCATGTAAGAGCAAAGAACTTCCCCTCAACGCAACCCATTAAGGGTGGATCACCCCAAACTCACTCCGCAAGAACTCAAACTAGGCTTGATCAAGAAGTTTGGTAAAAATATCCACAAGTTGTTTCTCGGATTCAAAAAACTCTAGCACTATGGTAACTTTGTCAACGTTGTGTTAACGACCAAATTTGGTAAGCAAATCCTCGAGTTTGAAGCAAGGATTGAAGCGGAATTGAGGGAGCATGTGATTCTCGGAGACAGAGGCCTCGTCGGCTGAGTCCGAATTGGCTAAGGAGCCAGTCGGTTGAGTTCGAGTCGGATAGGGTAGCCGATAGCTGATTCTGATTGGGAAAAGCAGATGAGACCAATTCTGGGAGGAAAACGTGAATATAATCATTGGATTCGGTTTCCAAGTGCTTCGAAGATATTGCCATCTACGGATAACGTCCTACAACGGTAATTGTATCTTTAATTTAGAATATTTTGTATAGTTTCCTTGTGTATCATAACAGGGGACCCTGTCCCAGGATATTGTCATATTTTAAATAGTAGATAAGATAGAAGCCGTGTCCTACAAGGATTTTGTTGTAACCAGGTATAAATATGGCATGAGGGTTTGTAATTAAACAACACACAACCAATACAATCTCGGCGCATCGCCACCTTTTACTTTTACTTGCAATGTCGACAAGTTCTTGCCTCGCATTGGGCTGCATCGGGTTTCGATCTCCGAGCAAGGTAATTCCTTGTTACAAGCTGTTTGTGCTATCGGGGTTAGTTCTTGCATCGTCATGACACTCTGATCTCGTTATCATGAATTGCTTAATTTATCATATGCATCATATAATCTGGAACAATGCTAGATCTAATCCACGATCGGTTGACGTCTCCTCGAAGATAACAGTCGATAGGATTAGATCTTGGGGTTGATTTAGATTATATGGCGTATCCACCATCTTGAAAGGTTTTCATTAGTCTATATAGATCTCATATTTCTTTTTGTACTTAATGTTGTATCAGTTTGATCTTTTAAGTCGCTCTTAGAATCATGTAGATCTATTCGGCTCAATGACTGCTATTAGAGATAGTATCGAGGTTTCAGCCGATCTTACCTTTTTTAGCCATCTTATATGCTTTATTAGTGCTAGATGTGTAAAAGCCGTCTTTTATATTAAGATCTTATTCTAGTTAAATCTGCTAAGCCTAGTATCAGTCTATTAAGTCATATTAACAGCCGATTGATCCTTGTTTAGTATATTTAGCTTGAAATAATATCTTAGTATAAAACTATATCGGAGTACTAGCCGATTCACATTAGATCTACGACATCGGTTAAGTTATAAATATATATAATTATTATTCTAATGCATTTTTAGATAAAGTGATTTATACTGTCTCGGTATACTATCGATCTATTCCAATCACTTAGTCTAAACATGCTTTGGAATAATAATTATGTATTATGAATATTTATAGCCGATCGAGTAGGATCTAATCATAATTTAATTATCTATTCTTTATTTCTTGTTGGTTATAGGATGAAACCAACTGGCACGCCCTAAACACCGAAGGCGATCCAATTTGGACCTGCACTAGAGCTAAGAAAATCTCTCAGGCCAGTGCGTGGGAAAATTTCTTAGGCCAGTCTGGGATACTGGTCAACACTTTGAATAACATGATCAGCATAGTGGTGGACTCCAGGATAGCCGAGCAGCTATCGAGGGGCCTAGTTTTCCTCCCTGATTGCCGATTTCCTGGCTACAGGGTGTTGTCAACACAAGGACTGCCGATTCCTCCTATTGGACAACCGACTGCCCCAGGATCGGTTCCCATCCAGCCGAATGTCCAATCATCGACTACAAGGCCGCCACCCAAGGTTTTGATTAGGCAACAACCTCAGGATTCAGGCCACGAAGTCCAAACGGTGTCCCAGGAGCAGTGGAGGCCATGTTCAATGCCAATCGGCAGCCCCTCACCAACAAAACGCCGATCGACAAGCATACAACGGGTTCCCCTCAAAACCCGGTTGGTCCGCAGCTTCCCCCTGAACAACAACCTCCAGTGATGCCGCCTCCTGCCATGCCTCAGTTCCCACACCAATATTCAGGGGGCAACTTCAGCCAATATTATCAGCCTCATTCACCCCAGATGCAGTATCGGCAAGGTCCAATTCAGTATGATCAGTACGAACCGATACAACACCAGCATGCTCAAGAGGCACAACAGCAAAATAAGCTTTGGGCCAATCTGATAGCCGACATAATGCGAGATCAGTTCAGCCTCAAGCCAAAGGACTCTGGCAACATGTACTGGTACCCCTATCCGGAGTACTTCAAGAGGGTTCCTCTGTCGAACCGGTGCAAGGTACCAGATTTTTCAAAATTCTCTGGGCAAGACAACGTTTCAACGTATGAACACGTCATTCGATGTTTAGCCAAATGTGGAGAGGCATCGGCTACGGACACACTCAGAGTGAGGTTATTTCCATTCTTGCTATCAGGATCAGCTTTTGCATGGTTCTCTTCTCTTCCTTACAACTCAGTACAAAACTGGGCCGATCTTGAGAAACAATTTCATCACTACTTCTACTCCGGCACCCATGAGATGAAGCTGTCGGACCTCACAAGCATTAGGCAGAAACACCATGAATCGGTTCAAGACTACATCCAAATATTTAGAGATATGAGGAACCGATGTTATAGCCTGGTGCTATCCGATTCACAACCGGCCGATTTAGCCTTCCAGGGTCTTCTAGCGCCCATCAAGGAGAGGTTTTCGACTCAGGATTTTGAGGGCCTAGCCCACTTGCTCAGAAGATTATGGCGCACGAACAACGATTCCAGGAGGCCAAGAAGGCTTTTAAGAAAATCAGCCACGTCGCCTACGCCTCAGAGTCTGATTCACGCGATAGCGATGCCGAAGTAGCAGCAGCCGAGTGGGCCAAGGGAAAAAAGACCATCACCTATCAATGGGTCAAAAATTCCGCTAAAGAAGAGAAATACGACTTCGACATTACAAAAGCCGACAAAATTTTTGACTTGCTACTTCGGGAGAAGCAGATCCAACTCCCGACCAATCATGTCATCCCATCGGCTGAAGAATTGAAGAAAAGGAAATACTGCCAATGGCACAACACCGGCTCTCATAGCACCAACGATTGCAAAGTGTTTCGCCAACAGATACAATCGGCTATAGAGGCCAGGAAAATCAAGTTCGAGGATCCCAAGAAGCTGATGAAGGTTGATGGGAACCCTTTTCCCGTTAACATGGTTTGTGCCAGTCGCCGATCGACTGATCATCATCCTCGAAAAAGGATAGCCTAGTGAGATTCATGAAGAAACATGAAGGGAAGGAGACAGGCAGGGTCTACAAAGTACATCCAAGGAGATACGATCGACAAGAAGGGGCTCATCGTCAACAGCTTGATAGCTTCGATCACCATTGGAGCTGCGACTTCTTCAAGTTTTGCTGGGAACAGGGGATAAGGCTTCCATCAATCCAAGACTGCCCGGCATGCAGTGGATACGAGGATCAACCAGCTGAGAGCTCCAGCCAATTTATACCGAGGGTGGTTCGGCTCAATCAAAAGAAAATGCCTGTTCATCAAAGGCTGGGCCCCATCCATCAAGATTTCTTTCAGGAGGACTTAGAAGACAACGAAGAACAAGCTACAAACCCTCAATGGTGCCCTTCCGATATTTTTATGAAAACATAAAAGCGGAAGGTGCAACGGCTAAAGAGCGAGGGTCGGCTGAAAGAGGTCCAGGCTGAAATCGACTATCGGCTGAAAAAGAAAAAGGAACAAAACTGTCCAAGGAGGCAATGGCGCGTAAAAGACAACGTTGTCGCAGTCGATGAGGACCCAACCGACTAAGTGAGAAGAAAGGCCAAGGGAAAGGCTGTGGCCGCTGCGTCGGTCAATATGGTTTTTGTGCTGCCAGCCGAATTTGAAGCGGCCCAAGCCGACGCAGACGTCGTAGAAGAGTCATCGGCTACACTTATGTTGTCCCCGGAGCAAGCAGTATTCGAAAAACCCGGGGGACTGAGCATTAGCATCTTAAGCCACTATACGTTAAAGGATTCGTTAATGGAAGGCCGATGTCTAAAATGCTAGTCGATGGAGGAGCCGCTGTCAATCTAATGCCCTATACTACCTTCAGGAAGCTGGGAAAAGGAGCTGATGATCTAAAAAGACAAATATGGTGCTCAAGGATTTTGGCAGGAACCCATCGGAGGCCAAGGGTGTCCTTAACATTGAGCTAACCGTCGGCAGCAAAACCGTGCCCACTACATTCTTTGTCATTGACGGGAAGAGATCGTACAGCCTGCTGCTAGGAAAGGACTAGATTCACGCCTACTGCTGCATCCCTTCAACAATGCATCAGAGTTTAATTCAGTGGCAAGGGGACAAGATTGAAATCGTGCCGCGACAAAGTTAGTAAACGTCGCCAATGCCGATTTGACCTTATGGGAAATCGATGGCATTGATTGCCTGTCTAGCAAAGTTTGGGAGGCCGATTTTCTGAAGGTGTCTAATTCTGATATACAGCCAATCGGAGACAAAGAGCCTCAATTATTACTTTGAGGGCGTCATGGAGGGCTCGAGCGTCTACACCAAGGACACTGTGGATGATCTGGATGGCAAACGCGGGCAAAGTTTTATGTCGGCCGACGAGCTTGAAGAGGTTGATATAGGTCCAGGAGATAGGCCTAGGCCGACATATATTAGTAAAAATCTTTCTTCTCATTTTAGAACCAAGCTTATTGATTTATTAAAGGAATATAAAGATTATTTTGCTTGGGAATATTTTGAGATGCCTGGTCTTAGCCGATCGATTGTTGAACATCGGCTCCCTATTAAGCAAGGATATCGGCAATACAAACAACCTCCTAGGAGGTTTAAAGCCGATATTTATGATGCAATTAAGGCCAAAATCACTCGGCTGCATGATGCTGGTTTTATTCGGCCCTGCCGGTACGCAGAGTGGGTTTCCAACATAGTTCCAGTGATCAAGAAAAACGACAAACTTAGGGTCTGTATCGACTTCAGAGATTTAAATAAGGCTACCCCTAAGGACGAATATCCCATGCCAATAGCCGATTTGCTCGTTGATGTAGCCTCAGGAAACAAAATCATAAGTTTTATGGATGGTAATGCTAGATATAATCAGATTTTTCATGCCCGAGGAATATATTCATAAGACTGCTTTTAGATGTCCAGGTGCAATCGGCTTGTATGAACGGGTCGTTATGACTTCCGGGTTGAAGAACGCTGGAGCTATCTATCAAAGGGCCATGAACTATATTTTTCATGACTTAATCGGCTTCTTGGTCAAAATTTACATTGATGACGTTGTTGTCAAATCCAAGGAGGATGAACACCACATAGCCGATTTGAGAAGAGTCTTGGAAAGAACTAGAAAATATGGCCTAAAAATGAGCCCTACGAAGTGTGCTTTCGGCGTATCAGCTGGTCAATTCTTGGGCTTTCTTGTTCACGAAAGGGGAATTGAGGTAACTCAAAGGAGCATCAACGCTGTCAGGAGCATTCAGCCTTCGCAGGACAAGAAGCAGCTGCAATCCCTGATCGGCAAAGTCAACTTCATCAGGCGCTTCATTGCCAATCTGTCCAAAAAGATGGAGCCGTTCACACCTTTGTTAAGGTTGAAAGCCGATCAAGCATTTACTTGGGGAGCAGAACAGTAAAAGGCTTTGGACAACATCAAGGATTATTTGAGCTCCCCTCCAGTATTGATCCCTCCACAAAAGGGAGTGTCTTTCAAGCTATATCTGTCAGCTGACGAGAAATCTATCGGCTCAGTTTTAATCCAGGAGCTCGAGCGGAAGGAGAAAGCAATTTTCTATCTCAGTAGAAGACTTTTGGATGCAGAAACAAGGTACTCTCCCATGGAAAAGTTGTGCTTATGCCTATATTTTTCATGTACAAAGTTGAGGCATTATTTATTATCCAACGAGTGCACGATAGTCTGCAAAGCCGATGTAGTTAAATATATGCTATTGGCTCCAGTTCTGAAGGGGCGAGTTGGGAAGTGGATCTTTGCCTTGACGGAGTTTGACTTGAGGTATCAAGCGCCTAAAGAAGTCAAAGGGAAGGCCATAGCCGATTTCATTTTTGAACATAGAGATGACTCAATCAGCTCAATCGACTTCATGCCCTGGACTCCAACTTTCAATGGATCAGTCTGCACACATGGATGTGGCATCGGCTTGGTAATCATCTCACCCGGGGGGCAAGTTTTGAATTTGCTTTTACAATCATGCCTCACGCCACAAATAATCAAGCTGAGTACGAGGCTGTCCTCAAGGGTTTACAGTTGTTGAAGGAAGTTGAAGCCGATGCCGTAGAAATTATAGGCAACTCACTTTTGGTCATCATTCAATTGTAAGGAGAGTAGGAATACAAAAACGACACGCTGATGGTCTATTATCAAAAATACCGAGAGTTGAATAGTTTTCAGCTAGTTACATTAAAACATATCCCTAGGGAGGAGAATTTGGAAGCAAATGATCTGGCTCAAGGGGCATCGGGCTATAAGCCGATGACAAAGGAATTCGAAGTAGAGATCGCAATCATCTAAGCCGACGACTGGAGGTATGGTGTTCACAGTTATTTACAAAATCCTTCTCAGCCGGCTTCAAGGAAATTGCGCTATAAGGCTTTACAATACATTCTGATCGACAATGACTTGTATTATCGGACGATTGATGATGTGCTACTCAAATGTCTAAGTGCTGGTCAAGCCAAGGTAGTCATGGGAGAAGTGCACGAAGAGATCTGTGGTACTCATCAATCGGCTCATAAAATGAAGTGGCTACTTCACAGAGCTAGATATGTTTGGCCGACTATGCTGGAAGATTGCTTCAAATATTATAAGGGTTGTCAAGACTGTAAAAAGTTTGGGGCTATCCAGAGGGCACCGGCATCGGCTATGAATCAAATTATCAAGCCTTGGTCATTCAGAGGATGGAGAATTGACATGATTGGCCAGATTAATCCATCCTCAAGCAAAGGACACAAGTTTATATTGGTAGCAATCGATTATTTTACCAAGTGGGTGGAAGCAATTCCTTTGAAAAATATTGACTCTAGGGATGCAATCGAGTTCGTCAAAGAGCATATCATTTACAGGTTTGGCATCCCTCAAACCATCAACAGCCGATCAGAGGTCTATCTTTGTCTCAGACGAGTTTGTTCAGTTTGCCGACAGCATGGGAATCAAGTTATTAAATTCTTCACCATATTATGCTCAGTCTAATGGACAGGCAGAAGCCTCTAACAAGAGTTTGATCAAGTTGATAAAGAGAAAGATCTCTGAGTATCCAAAGCAATGGCATACCCGATTGGCCGAATCATTGTGGGCTTATCGGATGGCCTGTCATGGATCAATCCAAGTGCCTCCTTACAAGTTAGTCTATGGACACAAAGCCGTTTTGCTATGGAAGAGTGTCATCAGCTTATGAAGGATTCGATTGCGAGATGAGTTAATAGCCGATGATTATCACAATCTGATGGTAGACGAATCAGAGGACTTTGTCTTATCAAGGATGTGTGCCTTGGAGAAGATGACTAGGGATAAAGAGAGAGTGGCTCATCATTATAACAAGAAAGTTGTGCCTAAGTCTTTTGAAGAAGACGAGTTGATCTGGATGTTGATACTGCCAATTGGTACAAGGGATAACAAATTCGGCAAGTGGTCACCTAACTGGGAAGGGCCGTTCATGATCCACAAGTGTGTCTCTAAGGGGCCTACATGCTAAAAGGGCTGGATGGAATGGTATTTGGAAGGGCTCTTAATGACAAATATTTGAAGAAATATTATCCTAGTATTTGGATCAACTCATGATTCGGCTAAGTCTATGTCGATGCATGTTAGCCGATGTGTTTCGGGATTACGCACATCGCCTTTAGGAAAATTTAACTACAAGTTTTTCTCCCCTTTGGTTTTCGAAATGGCTGTGCATAGCTGACATATGCTAATTGGTGCTATTCTATAATTTTGTCAATGATGAAGGCAACATTGAAAAATTAGGGGGGCATATACCATACAGAATCATAATCAGTATACAATACAGAATCACAATCAGTATAAGAGGACTTCGATTTTTTGGGGGGGTTTTGAAAATTTTTCGAGGCAGTAAAGATTTTGGAAATCGACACGGAATATATTACAACATCCAAGGCACAGGAGCTTGCCGATTACAAAAATCGTATACTACCAAGAGTTCACAAAGTTATTATAACTAACCCTATTACATGCCGATGAAGTCTTTGATGGCCGACATTGCCCGCTGCCAAACTTGATCGACTTCTTCGATCGCCTTGGCATCAGCTGTGTCAGTTCCAGGGATCGGTTTCAAAGCCTTTGTAAGATCCGCCAGATTCTTCATCGAAGCTTTCAGTTTGGACTTTTGATCCTCGATGGTTTTGGGAAGAATGGCAAGCCGCTGCTCCTCCAAGGTTATATCGGCATCGAGCTTGGCTAGCTCTGCCGCCAATTCTTCTCTCCACTTGCGTAGCCCGATCGAGGTTGGAGTTGGGTTCAGTTGTCATCTCGTCCAATTTGGCTTTCTCGGTTATAATCTTCCACCGATTGGTTTAAATGGTGTCCTCTAGAGCTTTCCTCTCTCGCCAATTAGCCATTCTTTGTCGCACCCTCTCGAATTTGTGCCGATGAAGTTCAAGGAAAGCGGCTTGGGAAATGATGTCGGCTAAGTGGTCTGAAATCCGATCTTGAATTTCTTCAAGCCTTCTTCTTATCGATCCACAATCGGTGGCTAGGAAGTCTAGGGAGCATTCCAGCCATTTAGCTATGTCGGATAATTGGCCTTTTAGGTCATCAGTGAGAGGGGCTAAGGATTTGATCGTGGTCTCCTCATCATCATCCATGAATTCTTTTATGTCAAAGGAAAACATGTCGGCTAGGTTCTGCAAAGCAAAAGTTGAGTTTTGAAGTGTTGAAAAGTTTAGAATGAGCCAATTTGTGTCTGAAAGAAAAAACTTAAAGGGATGATGGGAGTTGGTGTCTCTTCTAGGGATGATGGGAGTTGGTGTCTCTTCTGCCTCGACATGGTGGCTGCCCCTAGCCAATTGAGTCCGTTCGCTCGATACACGGGGGGTAGCTGATGGGGAGCGAGGAGGCTGCATGAGAAAGAGAGAAGAGGCATGATTGGTTTAGAATCAGTTGAATAAAAAATTGAAAGTGATTTGAATATAAAAATACCGATGGAGGTGGAGCCGGCTGTTTCCTTGAAGCCAATCTCTTTTTCTGCAAGGCGAAAACTCAATAAGAGTTGGAGTGCAGAAATTTAGAATGAGATTTTTTTCAGAAAAAGCACATATCGGCTGAGGTCGATGTTGAGGTTGGTGTCTTGTTGGACTTGGCATTTTTTGAGGGGCTGGGTTATTGGCTGGCGGCGTTTGTGCAGATCTTCTTGCTTCACTTATGGCTGCTACAGCCTCGTTGACAACTTCGTCGATTTCCTCCTCCATCACCTCTTGATCAAGGGCCTCTTCTATGTCAGGGTCCAATGGCGGTAGATCATCGGCTGCGGCTATCTTCTGTTTCTTGGAAGTTTTCTTCTTCACAGCCGATGAATCGGCAGCCGATGGCTTGGCCCTTTTCTTCCTTTGGAGGGGCTCGCGGGTTTGGCCGTGCAACAGGGTGGCTACCTTAGGCGCATTGAAGAAGATTGGTGAAGGGGCGAGGCCACCATTATGTGGGAACAGTCCTGGAGCATATTGGATCCTAACCCCAGTGTTGCTGATGTGAGGAGGAGAAGAATCGGTTGTCCGCATATATAAGAAGATATAGTTAAGTTTCCGAAGAATGTTAGTTGACAAATGAAGAAAGCGGCAAAAGAGGAGACGTTTACCTCAGGGACCGATTCTAGGAGAATGGTTGTCATATACATCGAAGCTGATTGGTGAAAGAGGTGCTTCTTCAGTTCAATCCACCATCGGGTGAAAGCCGCACTCCTCATCATTGCCAATTCCAAGTTATCAATGCTGCCAAGGGGAGGACCTTCGATGTTTAATAACTTATGCATCATCAAGCCTGAAGTGATCTCTCCCCTGGTTTGGATTTTGTCAATAAAGTACAGACCAATCGACAGCTGACCCATTCCCATTTGCATAGCAGCCACCATGGGATGATAAATTTCCTATGACATTACGATATTTCTGCCCTGATGGATGCCGACAGGGAGGATACATGGAGAGATTGCAACTGAGAAAACTTATCTTGAATTTTCATATTTTTCAGAATTGATTTCATTGAACCTGAAGTCATGAGGGAGTTCGAAATCTTCATAGCTTGCATAAGGGAACTAGATTCCTGTGTTCTTGGGGAACCCATCATACAACTTATAGAACCAGTCACTAAGGAGTTTAGCCGATAGTTTGGATCCAGAATAGGAGGTGGCAGCTTCTCCGAATGACATGCATCGGCACATGGTGATTTCTTCACCATCTTCATTTGTAATCGGTTGTGTCTGTGGAAATTCGGCTTCGACTAGTTCAGGCCTCCCAGTAAGTTTTTGAGTATGGAGTATCAACCACAGTTGCAGGAACCACCATGGGCCGATAGTGCTTATAGCCGAATTGGTTGCAATCTTGGCCGATGCTGCGTTCATCATTTGGTATAAGTAGCCCAGCAGATATTTGCCCAAGGGGATCGGTTGTTTTTCTACAAGCGCTTCGGCTATGCGCTGCTAGTTGGATGTGGGGCCACAACTTGAACCATAGAATACAAACTTTTCCAATCACATCATTAGAAAGGTTACATGCTCCCTAGGGCTTACAGAGTCAGTTTCCATATTTTGCCTTACAAATCTGTTCCAGCCTCCGATAGCCCTAGTTTTGAAAGAATATTGACACTTGGTGTTGAATCGGGCAGGGTTGACCGATAAGGTAATATCCAGGCCGATGATCATGGTCACATCTACCAAGGTTGGTGTCATTGGTCCTTGTTGAAAGAAGAAGGCATTGAAGGTGTTGGACTAGAAGTAGCTAGAGCCGATAGTAATGGTTCGTCTTTGGGCATATCGGCTAATGTGAGGGCTAGGCATTGCGCTATCCCTAGTTCTTCCCAGTGAGCATACTCGCTAGCCGATATTCTAGTGTACCATGTTAGCCAGGACTTATCTGTAGAAGGCCATGATTTGAAGGTTCCAATCCAGTGTGATAGGCTAGGGTTCGCTAACCTATAGGGGATTCTGTTGGTTTCGGCATTAATCACGTCGGTTGGGTCTTCATTGCCGATTGGGCCCAGAAAGTAGCGGTTGGTGTGAATAAGAGAAGGGATTGCAATTTGGTGCACGAGGTGCTACAATGAACAAGAAAGAGAAGGGGCAAATTACAAAAGGCAGATGCCAAATCGTGGTAGAATAACGAGGCTACGGGCGATGATGTTTACCTCTGGAAACTCAGCTGATGATGCGGTGGAGGGGCCGTTGATGAAGACATTGCAGGAGTTTGGGGTTGTTACCATGGGGAAAGTCGCCTACGACGCGAGAACATTGGGGAGGTCGCCGGTGAAGGTGTAGGTTGAAACTGTTTGGAGCTGAGGCGACGGAGGCAAAAGTGACAGCGTGAAAAATCTAAGGCGGTGGTTGTTATTTAAAGAAACGTGGTGACAGCCGAAACGAAAAAATCCTGAAATCTCTCCAAGATAAGATTCGGGAAATCCGCAACATTAACAATATAGCGGACTTGGGGGGCATGTGTTAACGACCAAATTTGGTAAGCAAATCCCCGAGTTTAAATCAAGGATTGACGCGGAATCGAGGGAGCGTGCGATTCTCGGAGAAAGAGGTTGCGTCGGCTGAGTTCGAATCGGCTAAGGTGCCACTCGGCTGAGTTCGAGTCAAACAGGGTAGCCGATAGTTGATTCCGATTGGGAAAAGCAGATGAGACAAATTTAGGGAGGAAAGCGTGAAGATAATCATTGGATTCGGTTTCCAAGTGCTTCGAAGATATTGCCATCTAAGGATAACATCCTACAACGGCAATTGTATCTTTAATTTAGGATATTTTGTATAGTTTCCTTGTGTATCACGACAGGGAACCCTGTCCTAGGATATTGTCGTATTTTAAATAGTAGATAAGATAGAAGTTGTGTCCTACAAGGATTTTGTCATAACCGGGTAAAATATGGCCCAAGGGTTTGTAATTAAACAACACACAACCAATACAATCTTGGCATCGCCACCTTTTACTTTTACTTGCAATCTTGACAAGTTCTTGCCTCACATTGGGCTGCATCGGGTTCTGTTCTTCGAGCAAGGTAATTCCTTGTTACAAGCTGTTTGTGCTATCGGGGTTAGTGCTTACATCGTCACGACACTCTAATCTCGTTATCATGAATTGCTTAGTTTATCATATGTGTCATATAATCTGGTTCAATGCCTAGATCAAATCCACGATCGGCTGACGTGTCCTCGAAGATAACAGTCGACAGGATCAGATCTTGGGGTTGACTTAGATTATATGGCGTATCCACCATCTTTAAAGGTTTTCATTAGTCTATATAGATCTCATGCTTCTTTTTGTACTTAATGTTGCATCAGTTTGATCTTTTAAGTTGCTCTTAGAATCATGTAGATCTATTCGGCTCAATGACTGCTATTAGAGATAGTATCGGGGTTTCAGCTGATCTTACCTTTTTTAGCCATCTTATATGTTTTATTACTGTTAGATGTGTTAAAACCGCCTTTTATATTAAGATCTTATTCTAGTTAAATCTGCTAAGCCTAGTATCAATCTATTAAGTCATATTAACAGCCGATTGATCTTTGTTTAGTATATTTAGCTTGAAATAATATCTTAGTATAAAACTGTATAGGAGTACTAGCCGATTCACATTAGATCTACGACATCGGTTAAGTTATATATATACATACAATTATTGTTCTAATGCGTTTTTAGATACAAGTGATTTATACTGTCTCGGTATACTACTAATCTATCCCAATCACTTAGTCTAAACATGCTTTAGAATAGTAATTATATATTATGAATATCTATAGCCGATCGAGTAGGATCTAATCATAAGTTAATTATCTATTCTTTTTTTCTTGTTGGTTACAGGATCAAACCAACTGGCATGCCCTAAACACCGACGGCGATCCAATTTGGACCTGCACTAGAGCTAAGCAAATCTCTCAGGCCAGTGCGTGAAAAAAATTCTCATCAACACATTGTCACACAGAAAGTGCTACGGTATCTCAATGTGCTTGGTCCTTGAAAGTTGAACAGGATTCTTAGCAATGTTGATCAAACTGGTGTTGTCACAAAGCAACAGAACAACAAAAAAAAGACAATCCATAATCTTTCAAAGTGAAAATCATCCAAAGAACTTGACTGCAAGAGCTGGCAGCAGCAATGTATTTAGCCTCGGCTGTTGATTGAGCAATAGAGGACTGCTTATGAGAGACCAAGAAACCAAGGAAGTGCCAAGAAAATGGCAAGTGCTAGAGGTAATCTTCTGATCAATCTTACACCCAACAATATCAGCATCTTAAGAGGCTCGAATGGAGAGGATAGAAGAGCAAGAGTACCAAATACTGTACTCAAGTGTAGACTTGATGTAGCGGAAGATGCGCTTGACAGCTTGGCGATGTGAAGTTCTTGGAGAAGCCTAAAACCTAGCGCACACGCACACGGAGAAGTGGATGTCCGGACATGACGCTGTCAGGTAGAGGAGGAAGTCGATCATGCGTCGATACTCGTGTTGGTCAACTTCTTCAACATCCTCATTAGGACCCAGCGATGAAGTAGTTGCCATGGGAGTGGCGATAGACTTTAGTCAGCCATCTCCAACTTCTTCAACAACTTCTTGGAGTACTTGGTTTGATGAACCAAGATGCCTTCCTTGGTTTGTTTGATTTGTAGACCAAGCAAGAAGGTCAACTCTCCTATCATGCTCATCTCAAATTTCCTGCTCATCACATCTGAAAACTGGGCAACTAGAGCATGAGAATAGCCACCAAAAATGATGTCATCAACATATATCTAAACAAGAAGAAGTTAATGCCACTACGAAGAGTAAAAAGAGTTTTGTCAACAGCTCCCATTTCAAATCCATTTTGAAGCAAAAAGGTTCTCAATTGTCACGCCGAGAAATTTAGCTAAATTTCTAGACTATTTTGTGTATTAAATCCCTGTCCAGGAATCACCTAGGGTACACAAAATGACAAATCAATAAACAGATCCAAACGTAAAATAAAGCGTAAAATAATTATAGATGAGGCATTTAGTCCTCACACTCGAAAGAAGGCAGCAGCAGTGGAAAAAGGCGATCCTAGCGGGGCTTCAGCTCCACTCCACAGGCAAACTCAACTAGGGTCTAAGCCTTGGTCTTCTAACTCTGTCTTCAACTCAGAAGCACTACACTTCTGGAAAGATGGAAATGCAAGGCTGAGTACAACCACCATACTCAACAAGCCACATCGAGAAATGCAGGCGTGCAAGGGGAGACAAGAGTGGCTTGGGCTATTTTGCATAAATGCAATTGTAAAACCTTTCTATTTTAAAATAATAAAGCACTGATTAATTATGTCAAGATTAATCTTTCACTGAACAATGCTAAACCACGTTGAACAGGCCCAACCAACCCACCTAAACTAATCCACAGTTCCATTAAGTCAAATTATGAAGACGGGACTAATCACGGTGAATCTGGTCGATCGCCCATAAACGCGGGCACGGCTATTTAAATAGTTTTACTCTGGCCAGAGGTGTACAACTTTACCCATAAGACACGATTCCACACATGTTGCCATGCCCCGAAGTATCACCACGATACTACAAAGGGGAAAGTCGTGACAAGACCCTTCGCATAACTCCCCCTGACCAAGCGATACCACACTGAGGCTTCGCCCCTACCCCTAAATCCAGAGTAGGCAGCCCCATGGTCACTTGGTGAATCCGGCAACCGCATAGACCTTGGCCGGTCCATCCGAACTCCATCACGCCCCACCCTTGCTTTGGTACGTCAGCCAGGGAAAAGCTACACTACAAGTCTAGCAGTTTTCAATTCTTGCTTGTGGTAAGTACGGTAAGTCTTCCAGGGTTTTCCATGAACCGGTCCTTAATTGCCATGGGTGCAACAAGCAAAACCATGGACCCACAATCCACCATTAAGTCACGTTTTATTTAACCTTTATTCCAAGGTAATACCGGTCCATGACCATCATTCATGTGACTATAGGCTAGTAGTTTAGTTCTCCCATTAGGTGAGCTAGTGTAATTAAGCATGGCTAAGCGTAATGAATTCTAGCAAGGTCACACATGTGATGCAAGCTAGTCAAATCATTACCAGGCACGGGGAGTTTCTTTTAAACCATAGAGCTTTATCAAGTTTGAAAACATGATTTGGAATTTTTGGATTTTTGAAACCAGTAGGTCGTTTGACATAGACTTCTTGCTCAATGACACCATTTCGAAAAGCATTTTTACATCCATTCGAAAAAGTTTGACACCTTTAGAAGCAGCAAAGGCCAATGAATTTGATAACTTCTAATCTAGCAACTAGCACAAAGGTTTCTTCAAAATTCAAGCCCTCAACTTGGATGAATCCTTGTGCAACCAGTCTAGCTTTGTTTCAAACAATAGAACCATCTTCACCTCTTTTATTTTTGAAAACCCATTTAGTTCCAATCACTTTAGACCTAAGGAAGGATCTAGTAAGGTCCAAACATTGCTTCTTTCAAAATTTTCTAACTCTTCGTGCATGGCATTAACCCAATTCTCATTAGATAAAGCATGACTAACATTTTTGGGCTCAAAGGAGGCAACAAAAGCAGAATTAACAAGATCATAAGCCTCCGATCACCGATTGAGGCGGATGTTGGTTCTAGATGTGTCGGGGAGCCGTAGGTCCTGATGTGCCACCATCGATCTCCTCAAGTATAGCCAATGAAGATGAAGTAGCTGGAGCTTCTCCTATAAGAGATGTAGTGGAACGAGAACCAATTTCTTGCTCAGGAGGTGAAGTGGCTAGAGGTGGGAGAACAGAATCATCATCGTCCTCAACTGATTCCTCTTCCACAAAGATGCTTTCATCCAGAAAACCTGAAATGTCTGCTCTAGCACCTGGGATAGCCTCATCAAAAGTAACTTCACAACTTTCCACAATGTTGTTAGTTTTAAGAACATAAACTAGATAGGTATGAGAGTGAGCTGCATAACCAAGAAAGATGCCATCAGAAGATCAAGACTCGAACTTGTCCAAGTTTCTAGTTTTGAGAACAAAGCACTTGCAACAAAACACCCTGAAGTGTGAAACACTTGGTCGACGACCAAATTTGAGCTCATAGGGTGTCTTGTGCAAGATGGTTCTCAAGAAGATATGATTTGTGACATAGCAAGCAGTAGAAATAACCTCAGTCTAGAACTTTCTTGGTGTAGCAAACTCATCAAGCATAGTTCTTGCCGTATCTATAAGTGTGCGGTTTTTCCTTTCGACTACACCATTTTGTTGTGGAACATATGGCGAGGAAAACTGATGTTCAATTCCAGAGGAAGCATGAAAAGATTCAAAAGTAAAGTTTTTGAATTCAGAACCATTATCACTATGAATCTCTCAAAGAGATCCACGAAACTCCAAGGCCAAACGGTGAGTAAGATCTCAAAAGAAGCCAAAAGTCTCTTCCTTTGATTCAAGAAAATAAACCAAAGAGTAATGAGAGAAATCATCAACAACTATTGTTGGTATTTTTTACGGTCATAGATAAATCAGCAAGCGCATGGAATACCATTGTAGCACTTCACCCGAGAGTATTCCAAGGTATCGAATTTCTCCGGGAACATGTGTGAATTATCTAAGGGTCAGGTTCATCCAAGGACACTAAGAATATGTAGGCGAGGGTATAAAGAGGACTTCTATGGTTGTATCTCTAGATAGGTGGTAATTATCTACTCAAATTACTTACTTCGGGCGCCGGCTTACACTCAGTCTGCCGAGTGACTCCGACCTATAAGCTCTACGACGTATCCGAACGTGGAGGATTATAAAGGACGGATAGGGCTGTCACCACCTACCGCCTACCTCTACAACATGTGGAGTACGCGACAAACAAAGGTAAACCTTAGCCTAGACACCATGTTTATGCTAATGAATACTATTCTAATCTTGGCCAAGAACACCCATCTTCATCAGGAGTCTTAGACTAGAGCACCCAAGAATGGACGATGATCTTGTAAGTAAATGTAGTAAAGTAATTACTCTGAGTAAAGTAAAGCAACCATAGTAAATCACGAACACTTACTTGATTTGAATAAGCATCCGTCGAGGTATAAGATAGGAGGTAGGTGCCGAGATACCCGGCACTCCTCTGAACTACCCCTCACTCTCTATCCTATTTTCTAAGCACTAGAAAACTAGAGCTATGCCTTTTGAATAGAGCTTTGATCTTCTTGTGTTGTGTGTTGGATGAAGTGAAGTCCCCTCCTTATATAGCCATCATATGGTGGTTTAGAGTGAGTTTTCAACCGCCATACTTGCATAACCGCCATTGTGGTTTGTGGATGGCTGAGGAGATGCCACGTGGTTGGTGGAGAAAAGGGGAGCCAGGATAGGTTTAGCCAAACCAGGGTTCAGCCGAACCCTGTCCACCATCTTTCTCCACCGTCTTTCACCAGCGACTTCCATGTGGGCCACCCCTAAGACGGTTAAGGGTGGTTTGGTCCCACTTTCAGTCGGTTCAAGCTGACTTGTGGGCCCCTCAATCCGTGGTATGCTGACATGGCGAGCGTCGATGGGTTGAAGTTGTGTTTCTTCGCCACGAAAGCATGCTTTTACTTCATTTCGATGTATTATTCACCTACATACAAATATTCATCAACACTTGTGGAAAGGATTAGTAAATAACTCTACCACTAAATTGATGTTCATCCTTTGTTCATTTTATGCAGGAATTAATGATCGGATTTTGGCACTTAAGGTCCGTCAACAAGCTCCCCCACATTTAGTCCTTTGCTCGTCCTCGAGTAAAGGTTGAGTACTAAGGTGGACCATGACTTCTTTTGGTATAATGCTAACATATAAGTTATTCCAAAACATATATGTATCTGTGAATTTGAATGTGTCTATCATGTTATCCTGGATTATTGAAAAATGGAACAATCTAGGTTTCAAGTTATCTTCATTCCTTATGATGAAGTGACTTGGGGTTTTTCAATAGGTTGTCAAAATGGAAAAACATAGCTTTACTCCTCGGATGATTCTCTCATGTCACTTAATGTGTTTGATTTCTCACCAAGGCACTGTTTTGTGTCTTTTCTCGTACTTTTAATAAGGTTTATGTGAGGCTCAAGGTAGGAAAAATCATAAGACATACTTCCATTAAATATTTTGTAAAGTCAAAAAGTAGATCCAAGAGGCTCAAGGTAGGAAAAATCATAAGACATACTTGCATTAAATATTTTGTAAAGTCAAAAAGTAGATCAAAAAAAATATTAATCATGCAACCATGTCAAGCTTGTGCATAAATTTGGAAGGGTATATATGAGTGGAAAGATGAAAAAAACATATGTTGGTTACTCCTTTTATATGATTCTCCTCCCTATCTTTTGTTAAGAGAACATGGCTAATTTTTTTCTTCTCTTTTTTTCATCATGCTCGACAATATTTTGTTTCTTCTCTTTTGAGCATTATGGTTTTCTACCATTTATTTTTTCATATATTCTTTTAGCTCATGTCTCATTTGGTATGGATAAGGGGATGAAGAATCATAATTATTTATAGTCTTTATTTTGTGGAAAGCTGATGGTGGATGCAAACTTTCGGAATAGAAGTTTACATATAGTGATGAATGAGATTTTTTTGGCTAAACCTCTAATGTAGAGGGAGAGCAATTTTATTTGGTGGTTATGCACACGACTTTGATTATGTAGGCATGGAAAGATTCTAACAAATGTCTAACTATTTGACCAAACTCAAAATGACATGTATAAATTTGTGAAGGAGCTAGACCTCCTTTTTCTTTTTCTTCTTCTTCTTCTTTCTTCTTTCTTCTTTCTTCTTCTTCTTCTTCTGCTGCTTCTTCTTGTTCTGCTGCTGCTGCTATGATGAAGTTTGTGAAGGAGCTGGGCCTGCTGAGGGAACTAAGGTGCTCCGGACTAATTTTAATGTTTTGAATGAGAGCTCCTGGAGTCCCTAAGCAATCTGCACAATATCCGGGACCTGCACATTGGGGGTTCACCCATAGTGACGAGCACTGCAAGATCTGTCTCCTGCCGGCATCTCCGATGCCTGTGTCTGAATTGCTTTGTGTTCTCTGGAATGCCAGCATGGATTAAATCATCGCTTACTCTGAACCTCTCCTGTCTGTATGTGTATGTGCTAGTTGTGAAAGAGCAGGACATGGAAACCCTTGCGAGGTTGCCAGAGCTCCGTTGCCTCGTGCTGCATTCGCGTGAGACCAAATTGGTAAGCATAAAGATTCATACTGAAGATGTTGGCTACTTTCGGAAGTTGAGAATCTTAAGGATACTTGGAACATCTACCTGGTTTGATCTGCACGGCAGCAAGTACAACATTAGAGGCAGTAGAAGCTTAGCATCTATTATCATGCCAAGCCTTGAATTCCTCAAGTTTGCTGTCCATGTGCGGTTCCTGAAAGATGCAACCCAGCTTGGTTTTGACAAACTGCTTAGCTTCGAGAAGCTTAGAAGAAGTTTGCTCCAGAAAGTCACCATATATAGAACTGAAATGTGTGGAGGTGCCCGTATGTCGGAGGTGGAGGAAGTGGCTGCTGCATTCATGAACGCACCTGCGGTCCATCCCAAACACCCAACTGTTCAAACCAAATGGCTAGAAGAAGAAGATGTGCTCTCACCCTACCAAGAGCTACAAACTGATCATGCATGCATATTGATAGAGCGACGTTTGTTCATCTGATTAATTCGTAGTTTCATACCCATGTTGGTTTGAGTAGCAAAGGTAATTACTTCCCCTATATTATACTGTGTTTATATTCGTGTAAAATTTAGCAATAATTTCTAAACTTATAAGGGTGCCACATCAAGTCCAAATCTCCCTAATCAGGCTTTACCTCCCTACTCCACCACACTCATCACTTCTCTTTCTCTCATCCATCTCTACTCCTCTCCCAAGATTTGCTCGACACCGTGTTACATACATCCTCTCGAAAGGTCTTGTCATCCTATGGCCAGCTGCTCTCCTCTCCATCATCCATAGCATCGCACCTATAGGAGCGTAGAAACATATGGCCTCCCAGGTTGGTCTTTCGTCCAAGACATGTAATAGAAGCATATTTTCTCTTGATTTGAGTTCACATGCTCATGAGTTGATATATACATGAGCAAGCGAAGTGTAGGTATTCATCTTTACACTACTAGAGAAACGATTTTTACATGTGGGCCAAAAGGCATCTTCCCGTGCGGAAAGCCTGCCCGCATGCCCGAGATGATCTGGGAAAAGACCATTGTCGCGTGCGGGCGGCCCAACCGCACGGGAAGATCAATTATCCGTGCGGTCGGCTTAAGCGGCCCGCACGGGAAGATCGATTATCTCGTGTGGGCCACTTTACCCGTGCAGTTCGTTGACCGCACGAAAAGATTGCATCCCGTGCGCATTATTTTATGTGCGCTATAGCTGCATGTGTTTAGCTATAGGTCTAACTCTCTCTGTATGTGTCCTCTCTCATCTCTCTCCTCTCCTCTCTCTCTATCAATAATATTATCGATAGACATTTAATTATTTCCTCATAAAAAAGATATAAATGTACACATCATGCATGTTCATATATATATCAAGTTTCGTCTCGCAATTTACAATAGTTCGAAAGGACATAAAGAATAGACTTAACTGGAAATGATTACAGATGGCCTTTTCCCCACTCTCTAAGTCGTTTGAATTTATCGTCCATCGCAAGCTTGCTCTCCGGATCGTAGAAATCGCCCAAATGGTTGCAGACATCGCGACGGATGAAGCAGCAAATATCTGCAACCAAGTTGAGCATGGTTCGATTGTCGAACTGGTTCGTTACAACTGGAACGGACTCGATCTGTTTAAGAAGAAATACACATAGATATGATTGGAAAAATTATACAAGATCGATCTTAACATGTAGAAAGATATTTTCTATGAACATACTTGTTCAACTTTGTAGTATATCTCCCGTAGATTCTTAGCATCTCGCACACGTAGTAGCCGCATAGGTTAGTGCCTGGAGGTTGCTTATAACACTGTGTTGAATAAAATTATATATGTACGTCAATATTTAAAATTAAACATAGTATAAAATATCGGCATATAGAGAGCATGTAATTACCGGCCATTGTGTCTTCACGAGAAGCTTCTTCTTTTGTGAATCCTTGATCGGTCCACCGTGTCTTACATAATGTGCGTGTGCTCTATGTAGACAAAATAATTTGTTTCAGTCAATTGTTTCTTCGAGAGTAACAACAGACAAAACTTATTAAATGGTGCATGATAGTACTTACAAATTTAACAAGACGAGGAACTCTTTGAATGTATCCTCCTTGTAGTGTGTCAGATCGGGCACTACGGCCATGTGGTCCCACGGATATACCAGAAAAAGTATGTAGTGATCGCTGCAAAGAATATATGTTAACGGCAGGTGATATCGTAGTAAACTATTGGTTATACAAAAGAATATTACGTATCGTAGCGCATAAGGGACCATGAGGACATTTTTGTCTTTGTGCTCGACCATAGATTGGCCCAAGTACAGTGCTACCGCGACCATCTTCGCCTTGTGCATTTTTTTGATGGTCGTGTTTCTTTGGGACTTCATTTTGCCTTTGAGCTCATCGCAATCTGCACGAACATGAACCTCGTGTTCCGTCCAGCATATCCTTGTTAGGTTAATGTATCCAACTGGATAGTTGGTCTTTGACGCGTCATGAAATTGCATCCTAAGTAATGCAAGCGGGTAATTTTTCAGAAGTTAGTTTGCAAATGAATTCATTTATGACATTAAGTGTGATTGATACTTACAGGCAAAACGCAGCAACGAGATTTATATCCATTTTTTCCATCTTGAATAATGCGTGAAGGTCGTTGAAATCGATTACCAGTATCCCATTTAGTCCACTGGTGAAAGCGTGATCCGGGACCTTCACAGTAACCATGCTGAGCTCCATTTTGGACGCCTTTAGGTACCAGTCATGCATTAGCCTCATTTCCCAGGGCATGTCTTCCATGACGTGCCACGGTACGAACGGCTTGCCGTACTCGTACTTTGATGGCACTTCGTCCAAAGTCCAGTTTAGCAGGTCCTCCACTTGGTTTTTCACCGATTGTTGTGAATCCGACAACTTTGGAGTTTGATCCTGCTTCTTGTCAGTCAGCGTTCTCCCCCTGAAAGCCTGGAACGTTAACTTCTCCTCGTATACGACCATTTCTTTCTTATCATAGGTTGATCTAGCCATTTTTGGGATAAGCCGACAAGGTTCAAGCTTGCTCGGACTTGGAAGACTTGTGGTTTTAAGAAGAGGCCTTTCAGGTACCACCAATGCTGACTGTGATGTCGAAGGAGATTGATGAATATCTTGTATATCGATTGGAGGTTGTTCTGCGGCAACTTCAGGGGCTGATAGCTTTGGCGAATCAGGACCGTTTTGTTTAGGGGGGAGGGAGGTGGGGAAGCAGGCCGATTAGGTGGCAAATCTGGCCCTGGTGGAGAAGGAGGTGCAGGCGCAACAGCAATCTGAGGAACCGACGGGATTGGGGATGCTGACTGTGGACCGACCAGTAGGATATCTCATCGATGCCATAGTATAAACTGATTCACCACATCCCCAAGCAATTATATCCCTTCCAGTGCTAGAATATCTAGCTCTAAGCTATTATGCTCTGCATGCACCTTGGCCACTTGCACCCTTGCATATTCCTGAGGGATTGGCGTGTTGTGAAATTGATGCCCTGGTATAGCAAGTCATGTACCCACCTCCTTTCTCTTCACGGCCCTTCCTATCGACACGAGCAGGCTGCATAGCGTCGGAGCAGTTATGTTATCTACTAGATAAGATGCGGTGTCAACTGACCCGACGCTGCTGGGCATCTGTACTATTGGTTCTTTGAATTGCTGAAACAAGTGTGGGAAGGCTTGGCTATTTTGTGCAACAAGAGAGTAGAAATGTTCTTCAACTTGTTTTGCTATCTTCTCTTCCAATTTCTATTTGTACCTGTCCCGTTTCTTGTAACTTGTAGCTTCCTCAGAAAACCCTTCCTTCCAACTCGTCCTTGACGATACACCCCTTACTCATATAGAATGTTCGGGGTTGCCCAATGCAGGTGTCAACTGATCATGTTCCCTCTTGGCAATTAATTCCCCTGACTTCTCTTTCTCCGCAATGTCCTTTAGACTAGTGGTCACACGTTCGATATCTTGATCCACGAAAAGGATCTCTCTCTCATTGGTTACTTGGCTCGTGCTCCGTGCCCAAACCCAGTTTTTGCATCTACAAGCAGGGGTCCTTAACGGCCCGCACGGGATAATACCCCGTACGGTCGCTTAAGTGGACTGCACGGGATATTGCATTTTCCCGTGCGGTCCAACAACCAGCTCCTTGGGGACCGGTTTTTTCAGGCGCGATCGCTTATGGCCCGTCTAGAACCTATTGGGGGCCTCGTCCAGAAAAACCAAATCTCCAGTAGGGTTAGCCTGAAGTAAAAATTGAGCACTTGTGACCGACAATGACCCCATCAGTTTAAGCTGTCAGTGAGTCCTGGACCGTTTCCTCACAGATACATCACCGACGTTTCACAGATACAGCACAGATGCTTCCGAGATGCATCTTGGAAGAAGATAATGGGAGAAAGAGGAAAGATAACCATAGTTTTTTACCATGCAGCCCCCAATTGCGAACGCCCTTGGTTCTATTTGGAATGTGTGCACTGTAGTTGCATAGCCTGGAACTCATGAGTGGTCAGCTCAGTTTGCACTAGTTTTATTTTTGTTTGTTCGCTTCTCAGTATGTTTATTTGCTAAGTATATTAAAAATGGACAGCATGTATGGATGTGGGCAGAACCCATGAGTTAGTAAAAAAGGCCTGGAAGGCGACATTGTTAGCTCTGGACATACTCGAGCACTACGTGCGCTAGATCCAGCAGCATCCTTAACCTCAAGCTAGTATGTTCAGCATTTTTGCACATACATCTTTTGGTATTAGTACTTTATAATTGAGTTTTAAATATTGACCATGCAATATAAACCTGAAATATATCAGCTTACGTTCTATTTAATGCAAGGAAGAGATCACAATATCTGTTGACGTTTGCGTGTATGTATTTCACAAAGGTCTATGTTTACACCCAAATTTAACACCTATGAACGAAATAGAGAAAAATTGTCAAAGTTTGGAAAGTATCAGGTTTCCTTCAAAAGGTTGGTCAGACCACAGGTATATGGCCGGTCTTACCGGCTAGTAGGGTCGGTTTGACTATAGGTATATGGCTGGTCAGACCATCAGAGTCCGAGTCCAAAGCAAATTTCGTCGGGTCTCGGGTTTTCTTGCTCGGGAAGGTATGTCTCATGTTTCTATTGGTTTCTACTCCGAGTTGGACGTGAAGGAGGACCTGTGAGAGGCAAGACCAACATCTATTTAAGGGACAAGGCCGGTTCAATTGAGATCTATCTACCCCCAATCTCTACAATCGAATCGTTCTTTTACTTTTATTTTTCAGCCATGTTTTTTATTTTACCCTAGTTTAGTCCATCTTTATCGGTTTGCGTCGTAAACCGTCTACCACCGCTGCGAGAGTGTGACATCTCTTTGTAGTTTTGTCCTGAAAACCTTTCGTTTGCCCATGAGACGGGTAGTTGTCCTCATATCGATCTAAATCAGCCTAGAGGCTGATTTTGATATCTAAATTGGCTCCACTAGCCGGTTTAGACGTCTTCCACAAAACCTATCTTGATTTGGCCCTTTGGCTAGATCGGGGTGGTTGGTGACTCTATATCACCGCAAGACATTTAGGTGTCCCGTCATGATTATCTTCTTGTCAAAAAAGTTGCCAACACGACTTTTGGCGACTCCACTGGGGAACGATTTATTCGGCCATATTACGGCCAAATTTCGTTGAAATATTCAGATATTGTTTTGTCAAATCAAAAGTTTCAATTTTTGGCCATACGACCGGGATCAATCTATACTTCGGCTACTACTATCGTTTCTGCCTCAATCTACGCCGAGTGTCATCTTTGCCTTCGCTACAAAGTTTCGGCATTCGGGTATTGCAGCCGAAACCGATTTACACTCACGTGCGTCAACGCAAAGTAGTAGGGTCAGCAGCATCTTGCTGTACATGGTCAGAAAATCGGAAATTCAATCCAATCCAATCTACTGTGTACACGTGTTAAAAAGATCAAGCTATCCAAGCCGATCTACTACTATTCGTATAAAAAACACACAAAGCCGATTCCTACTGTATCGGCTATCTCTGTGAAGCTTTGATTTCTTCAAATTTTTTTGCTACATACATACAGTAACATACATAAAAAATCAAGACCATATATTAATCTATTCGGTCAATTTTCGGTTATGAGCTATATGACCGAAATTAATCAAGCAATTTCTTCATCAACCATGGTGAGCGGGAACAAGGTCAACGAGATCACATTAGAGGAGATGTCGGCAAGATCGCTCATCAGGACCCATCAAGGTGTGGTTCTCAAGCCTGGTCCTCCTCTCAAACTCATCCATGATAAGGTAACCTCTAATCCGCCCGACCCATCCCTTGCAATTCAAAAAGTTAATGATCATTGTGTAGATGCATCTGCTACTTCTAGTTTTGCTTCTATACAATATAATGCTAGGAGGGATCAATGGGTGTTTATACAGCCGATTGCACAGGAATCGGCTATATGCAGAACGTAGCTGACGATATGACCGATCATGATATGGTCTAGCCAGACACTAAGCCGGTCAGATCGTGCCCACCATGGCCGGTCAGACCATGTACTATGCCGGTCAGACCGTGCCCACCATGGCCGGTCAGACCATGCCCACCATGGGCGGTCAGACCGTGTACTACGCCGGTCAGACCGTGCCCACCATGGTCGGTCAAAATGTGTACTACGTCGGTCAGATCGTGCCCACCATAGCCGGCCATACTGTGCCCTATCTTGGCCAGATCGAGCCTCTTGCGGCCGGTCTAACCGCACCACTGACCACCAGTCAGACCGGACCATGGGCTAGTCAGATTGGGTGCTTGGCCGCTCAAACCGGACTACCTATAGCCGGTCAGACCAGTTCCCTGGAAATTTTGCCAGATTTTCATACCACGACTAGCAATAATGATTTTAATTATTATTTACCACTTATTAATACTGTTAGTCATGTTATTTCACATACCCATGCTATTTGTGCCAACAGTTGCTATGAGCCAGTACAAAATCATCAAGTTGATGGATTGGCACAAAACATGCATTATGGCCAGTATAATCATATTGTGCCGCCACAACCACCTACTCCTAGGCCACCAAATCCACAACTAAGGCCTGAGAATATGGAAGAGCAAATTAGAAACATCATTAGAAAAGCATTTGGAATTGAGCCAGGAAATTATGCTAGGGTTTACCAAAAACCGTATCCTGATTATTTTGATAACATACCATACCCTCATGGTTTTAGAATACCTGAATTCACTAAGTTTAGTGGTGAAGATGATAGGACTACTTGGGAACACATAAGCCAATTTCTTGCACAATGTGGTGAAGCTAGTACCAATGATATTCTCAAATTGCATTTGTTTTCTTTATCTTTGTCCGGTACTACTTTTACATGGTTTACTTCTTTATCAGCAAATTCTATTCATACTTGGGCTCAATTAGAATAGAAATTTCATGATTATTTCTACACTGGTGAAATTAAGCTTAGGTTGTCTAATTTAACATCGGTTAGGCAAAAACACGATGAATCTGTCATTGATTATATCAAAAGGTTTGGAGACGCTAGAAACTGATGTTTTAGTTTGAACATAACTCAAAAAGATTTGGCCAACATTGCACATAATGGATTGCTTGATTCTATTAAAGAGAGATTGAATGGCCAGATATTTCTTGATGTTGATTATGCGTTGCATGAAGCTCTGTCTCAGGATAGCCGGGTGGATGATAATAGCTTAAATGCTAGTTTGGATGATAATGCAATAACCAATATAGCCAAACCAAGCGTTGGTTCGGATTGTGTTACTACTTTGAACAATGATGGAATAACATGCATGGCCGAACCAAGTGATGGTTCAGATTGTGTTACTAGTTTGGACAACGATGCATGTATAGCTGAACCAAGTATTGGTTCGGATTGTGTTGCTAGCTTAGATAATGGCATCATTGAAAATATAGCCGAACTAAATGATGGTTCGGATTGTATCACAAGCGATAGTGAAATAGTATTGTCACCTAATACCAAGTCACAGATTGGTCATGTGAATGTTTGAAAAGATAGAGACAATGTCTTGCAGGGTAGTGATGAAATAGAGTTTAAAGCAACATTGCATACATGTGAAAGGCCGTATCCAGAACATATAGATTCAGTCCCATACCCGCAAGGATTTGAGGTGCCCAACTTCACAAAATTCATAGGTGAGGATGCTAGAACAACAACGGAGCATATTGGCCATTTTATTGATCAATGTGGTAAGGCCGGTAATGATGATTTGCTTAAGTTAAAGTTGTTTCCTCTTTCTTTGTCAAACTTTGCATCTACATGGTTTAGTTTACTTGCTCCTAATTTAATTTCTACATGGTCACAAATGGTGCATAAGATTCATGATTATTTTAAAGATGCAAGCATGATGGAGCAAAAACCGGTTGATAATATATTCATCGGTCAATTATGATACTATTTTGATTACACCTATTGCTAAGACCAGGATTATTCGTGATTCTCTTCCTATTGTTCCTATTGATTTTGACGACAAGAAAGTGTTGATTCGGTGTAGCCAAGCCGAATCTACAAAAGGAAAAAATGTTATTATTAGGGATCCTCGGCCCGAGATAATTAGGATCAAATAATGCTAAGGCCGAAGATCGTGAAGTTACAAAAGATAAGTCATCTAGTTCTATAAAGACTAAAAAGCCGAAGCTCACTTTTGAGATGCTTATGGCTAAATACAAGAAGGGATTAGCTGGTCAACGATTTGATAATCATACTAGTGATACAAAAAGACCAAGATCGCTTCCTAGAAAGAGATTTGGTCAAACGTCAAAGCAATCGGAACCATCAACATTATCAATTCCATACAAACCTCTGGTTGTGATGCGATGGTATCCATATCCAATGCCATCGTTTGGTTAGCCTTTTATGTATTATATATCGTGGATGCCTCAACCCCTATGCCGTTTCATCAAGAATGGAGGGAATCACCTAGGTCAATACCAAGTTATTCATCTAAATCAAGACAATACCATTTCTCACAAAAGAATCGGTCCGGTAGATCAAAGGCACACAAGATGAAGAAGGTGTGGGTGAGAAAAGAAGCCAAAGCTCCGAAGGTCGTTACTATCAAGGAGGAGTTTCAAGATGTTCAAGTACTCTTGGATATGCAACAAAGGGGTACAAGCAGAGAAGACCGAAGGCGACATCGTGATCGCCAACAATGGTGGTCGACCGGACAGCTTGAGCGGTCCAACTGCCAGCCTACGACCGGTCTGATCGAGCCATTAGGTGGTCTGACCGACTACTCACAGCCAGTCTGACCGGGCCCAGAGGCCGGTCTAACCGGGGGGTATTGGTGATGAGTGGGATGAAAATTGAGGGCAACATAGGAGTGTTAGTGATATGCCTTAGAGGCAACATGGAGATGTTGGATATCATAGTCAATGTTTATGTATAAATGAATAAAGTGTTATTTAGTTCATGAAATAGACATCTTGTATTGATCAATAAGTATGCGACTTATTTATGAGACTCTATATGTATGAATCTATTTCTAAATGATCTCTGATCATATGTCATATTGTTGGAACAAATATGATTCTAAGATTGGCATGTTTATTGATTCATGATCATGTCTCATAGATCATGGTATGGAGATACCAAATCAATATACATGGACATGTGTTAGAGAACACATTGTTGGATAGACCCACCATGAGACACTACAGGAATTAATGTGCCATTAGTTGGTCTCAGATAGTATTGGTACAAAGTCCTTAGACCTGATATCATCATGGATTCCAACATGTGTAGTAGCCTACTTTGGGACTACCAAACGCTATTCCGTAATTGGGTAGTTATAAAAGTAGTCTTCGGTTTGCTATGAAACATGAAGTGAAATGTGAACGATCAAGATGGAATTTGCCCCTCCTTTAAAGAGATATCTCTGGGCCCCACGAGGTAATGGATTATGGAAGTGCATGGCCATGCCGAGTTGATTGAGGAGTCAATCAACAGACAGATAATCCAATACGGTTCGAGTAAATGGCTAAGCTATTGAAAGGATAGCACACATCTTGTCTATAGCTTAATTGGTATTGTGAGGCAAAGAGATTTGTGTACACATTACAGGTTCAGAGTCGATATTATATTCTTGTATACTATGGTGTCAATATGTGCTGCTAGGCGCCGCTGTTAACAGATCGGCTCAGTTGGACTCGAGCCGACGGTCGGCTGAGTTTGACTCGGGCCGATACCGAGTATAGCTGAACCTACAGGGTCACACGCTTAAGGGGATAGAACAAGCATTCGAGTTGGACTCGGATACGGCTCGATCGGATAGGGATCCGATCAGATAGAGTCCTATGGGCTTACGATGTATGGGTGGTCAACTCTATGAATTCGAATAGGATCCGATTCAAAATAGAGTCCCGATCGGCCACTAGACCCAGTCAGCCAACTCTATATAAAGGGGCGAGGGGTGGGGAGTTGTAGCATCGCATTAAACTGAATCAATCTGATTTGGCTCAACAAAAGTCGGCGATATCAATCTCCACGAAAACCCTCCCCACCTTCGAGCCAAAACCCTAGCCTTGCATCTTGTGCTAGCACACAGGTGTTAGGCATTCTGTTCCCGGACGTGTGGATATTGGTAGAGGCGCTGCTACATTGCGGTGTTGTTTGTCGGCTACGAATCGGCTGTGGTGGAATCGGCTGCGGTCGGGCGCATCAAAGGTATATGTTGCTACGAATCGGTGTTGTTTCCATGCTTTATTGATATATGTGTAGCCCCCCGACTGACGACCCAAGAAGCCATCTTGCTTGGAGTTAGCAGTCGAGAAGAACATGAAGCTCAAAAAGGTTCTAAGTATAATATCGTCGAAGATGCTCAATATTCCAAGAATTCTCCACCATGGTCCCGTCTTCATGCTTTAGTCGGTATGCTCCTGGCCGAGTCACCTCAGCGATTATGTATGATCCTTCCCATAATGGTGATAATTTGTGACGATCCTTGGTGGTCTGAACTTTGTGCAAAACCATATCACCTACGATGAAAGCTCGCGCCCGAACATAGCAATTATGGTAATGCCGAAGTCCTTAAAGATACCTTGCCGACTGGATCAAGGCTGCCTCACGAGCCTCCTCCAGTCAGGTCAAGTCATCAACTCTGTCTTGATCATAACGCTCATTGTTAAAGCTGCGAACTCGAAGAGATTCATACTCTATCTCATTCGGCAGCATCGCTTCTGCTCCGTAAACCAAGAAGAAAGGAGATTGACCAGTAGCCCGACTGGGTGTACTCCATAATGACAATAAAACCAAAGGCAACTCTTGAACCCATCTTCCGGCGTAAGGATTTAGCCTATCAAACACTCGAGCTTTGATGCCTTTGAAGAACCATGCCATTGGCGCGCTCAACTTGCCCATTACTTTTAGGGTGCGCCACCGATGCATAGCAGATTTTGATGCCAAAATCTTCACAGAATTCCTTGAAAACGCCTCCAGTGAATTGAGTCCCATTGTCAGTTATAATTCTGTTTGGGACACCGAACCGGTGCACAATGTTGAGTATAAAGTCTCGTGCTTTGTCAGCGGTGATCGTAGCAACCGGCTTAGCCTCAATCCACTTGGAAAACTTGTCGATCGCGATGAACAGATGTGTAAATCCTCCAGGAGCCTTTTTGAAAGGACCGACCATATCCAAGCCCCACACCGCAAACGGCCACGATAATGGAATCGTTTGTAACTCTTGGGCTGGATCATGGCTTTGTCGAGCAAAGAACTGGCAACCCTCACACGTGCGAACCACCTTGTCGGCGTCGGAGACCCTGTGAGCCAGAAGAAGCCTTGTCTATAAGCTTTGCCCACCAAGGTGCGTGCCGCAGCGTGACTGCCGCATACGCCCGAGTGGATGTCTTGCAATAGTTGTCATCCTTCCTTAGGCATGACACACCTCATTAGAACTCCAGAAGGGCTTCTCTTGTATAGTGTATAATCAACCATGACATAGCACTGACAGCGACGTCGGATTCGTTCCTCCTCAACCCGGCCTACCGGCAGCTCTTGCTGAGTTAGAAACTTGATGAGTGGAGACCTCCAGTCGGCGTCGAGCATGGCAACCTGGTTTGTAGCTTCCTCATTAGGAGTTGATTTGGTGACAACAGTCGGCTTGTAAAGGTGTTCTACGAAGACGTCCGTCGGGGCTGCTTCTCGCTTGGACCCGAACTGTGCCAGCTCGTCTGCTGCCTCATTGTTTTGCCTCAAGACATGGGATAACTCCAATCCATCAAACTTGTCTTCGAGTTTGCGGACTTCTTGTCGATAGGCCTTCATAGTTTCGTTTAAGCAGGACCAGTCTTTCATTACTTGATTGACTACCAGCTGGGAATCTCCTTGCACAATCATCTGTCGTATCCCGAGTGACACAGCGAGTCGTAGACCATGAAGCAAAGCTTCGTACTCGGCGACATTGTGTGAGGCGGGGAAATGAATATGAAGGACATACCACAACCTTTCCCCAGTCGGAGAAATTAGCACGACTCCTGCTCCCAAGCCAGTGATCCTCTTGGATCCGTCAAAGTGCATGGTCCAGTATTGTAGATCTTCCCTAGGTACATCTTCTTGTCGTTCGGTCCACTCGGCTAGGAAGTTTGCCAGGACTTGGGATTTTATGGACGTCCTCGCCTTGAAGGTTAAGTCCAGCGGCATTAGTTCCAGAGCCCACTTTGCGATGCGCCCAGTAGCCTCCCAGTTATGAATGACATCACCGAGCGAAAAAGAGGTAACGACGTTGACCGAGTGCACCTGAAAATAGTGTGCTAACTTCCTCGCGGTTATCAGAACACCATATAATAATTTTTGTACATGGGGGTAGCGAATTTTAGCTCCTGCCAGCACTTCGCTAACAAAGTAGATTGGCCTTTGAATCTTCTGGGCTTGTCCTTCTTCCTCACGCTCAATGACAAGAACTGTGCTGACGACCTAGTGAGTTGCTGAGACATACAGCAACAGGGGTTCCTGAGGCTGAGGTGAGGCTAGGACGGGCGGCGTCGTGAGGAACTCTTTGAAGTCTTGAAAGGCTTTATGGACTTCCGTGGTCCATTGGAAGTCGTCGGTCTTCTTCAGCGACCTGAAGAAAGGCATACCTCGATCACCGAGTCTGGAAATGAATCGGCTTAGCGCCGCCATGCAACCAGTGAGCTTTTGGACGTCTTTCTGGGTACTCGGGGCTTCATGTTCAAGATAGTGTTGATTTTCTCTGGGTTTGCTTCGATGCCGCAATGAGATACCATGAAGCCGAGTAGTTTGCCTGACGGCATACCGAAGGTGCATTTTTCCGGGTTCAACTTCATTCTGAAGGCCCGTATGTTTGCGAAGGTTTCCTCTAAGTCGGCGATCAGGTCTTCCTTTCGCTTGGTCTTGATGACGACATCGTCGACGTAAGCTTCCACGTTTCTCCCGATCTGCGTCTGAAAACATCTCTGGATCATGCGCTGATATGTGGCTCCGGCATTCTTCAGGCCAAAGGGCATCGTGATGTAGCAGTAAGCTCCAAACGGTGTGACGAACGTTGTTTTGAGGCAGTCGGACTCCTTCAAGCTGATATGATGGTAGCCCGAGTAATAGTCCAGAAAACTCAGGAGCTGGCAGCCAGTTGTTGAGTCCATGACTTGGTCGATACGAGGTAGTTCGAAGGGATCCTTAGTGCAAGATTTGTTGAGATCGGTGTAGTCGACGCACATGCGCCATTACCCTGTCTTCTTCCGAACCAAGACCGGGTTAGCTAGCCAGTCGGGATGGTAAACCTCTTTGATAAACACAACGGCTAAGAGTTTTGTAAGTTCTTCCTTGATAGCATCTTTTCGATCCTAAGCAAAATGATGTAGTTGTTGTTTAATAGGTTTCGCGTCATCTTTGACGTGTAAAGAGTGCTCGATCACCTCCCAAGGAATACCCGGCATGTCAGATGGTTTTCAAGCAAAAACATCTTTATTATTTTGGAGGAAGGTGACGAGCGCGCTTTCCTATTTAGGATCTAGCTCGGCACCGATTACAGCGGTTTTGGAAGGATCCGATGGATCAAGGCAGATTTCTTTGTTTTGGCGTCGCCTTGTCCCGACTGGGCTATCTTCTTTGTGGGAATTTCACCCTCTTCGGATGTCGATGCAGCCAGTCGAATTTCTTCCTAGCCACGTGATCTCTCACGAGATTGGGCCATATCGCAGCTTTCTTTATCGCAGGTGAAGGCTTGTTTGACGTCGCTGCGTAGGGTAATAACACCGTTGGGACTGCGCATCTTCATGCAGAGATAAGTGTAGTGTGGTATCGCCATGAACTTGGCGAGCGCAGGTCTTTCGATTATTGTGTGGTAGGCCGCTTCGAAGTCGGGCACCTCAAAGGTGATGTTCTCCGTCCGGAAGTTCTCCCGAACTCCGAAGGTGACTGGAAGGGTGATGTGCCCGAGTGACGTAGATGACAGCCCCGGGATAACTCTGTTGAAAGGGGCTGAACTCGGCTTCAACTCGGATCTTGGGATCTGCATCTCGTCCAGTGTCTTAGCGAATAAAATGTTGAGGGCGCTGCCCCCGTCGACGAGGACGCGCTTGAGCTTTATGTTTCGGACCACCGGGTCTTGTACCAGGGGATACCGTCCCGAGTGAACCACTCGGTCAGGGTGATCCGAGCGGTTGAACGTGATGACCACCTCCGACCATCGTAGATATTGTGGGACTTTGGGTTGTGCCGCATTGACCTCATGGTCAGTCAGGTTTGCTTCCTCTTGGACTTATAAGCCTGCGGCCCCACGAAAATATGATTTAGCTCGCCCACGGGGTCTTGAAAGGGCTCTGATTTGCCAGTCAGGTTGTTCTTCTTGGTCCCCGATGGGTCGGCTTCATCAGTGGACTTCTGGTGTAGTTGTGCCGCGTATTGTTCGGCGAACTGCTTGTAGATAAAGCAATCCTTGGCCGCATGTTTGTGATGTGGATGATGCATGCACTGAGCGTTCATGATCGTGTTGTAGGCTGCAACCCGGGGACGGCATTGGGAGTTTGACGTTGTGGCGACCAGATCCTCGGGCTTGCGCTTGCGATCTTTCTGGTCGTGATTGTTGTTGTCGTTGTCCTTCTTAGGATGTCGACTGCCTCCCGACTGCTTGTCGTCCCTTTTGTCATGCCGATCTTGCCGTGAGGCCTTGATCGCGTCATTGGATTTGGCGTAGGAGTTTGATGTCTCGAACATTTGTTTTACCGTCTTCGGTGGCTTACGCCCAAATTTTTCGATCAACAACTCATCACGGACACCATTCTGGAATGCGGCTATTATGATGTCATCAGTGATATTGGGGATCTTGTTCCGCTTCTCCGAGAAGCGCCAGATGTAGTCCTTCAACGGCTCGTCTGGTTTCTGGATGATGTTGTAGCGATCGAAGTGGGTCCCAGGTCTTTCGAAAGTGCCTTGGAAATTGGCGATGAAGTGGTCCCGAAGCTCACTCCACGAGCTAATCGAGCCTCTTGGCAAACTCGTGAGCCAGTTCCTGGCTGAGTTGGCGAGGGCGACGAGCAAGTAGTTGGCCAAGGCCTTGCTGTCTCCCCCTGCTGCGTGGATGGCGAGAGTGTACACGGTCAATCACGACTCGGGATCGGTCTTTCCGTCGTACTTCTCGATTCCTGTGGGCTTGAAGCCACTCGGCCAATCCACTCGACGCAAGTCCCGAGTGAACGCAGGCACTTCGTTGTCGTTGTAGTCGGGCGACCTCCTTCGGTCTTCTTGGGAGCGCTGCTCACGCTCCCGATGGCGCCGGTCATGGACTTCCCGCAGATCTCTCGGCGGGGTTCTTTGCAGGCTACTACGGTAGTTGGAGTTATAGCTGCGACGGATCCGGTCGTGGACGGGTAGTCGACCATGTCCTCTTTCGCGAGAGTCGGCCGATTGTTCTTGATGCCTCCACATTGTCTCGTCGCGGGGGTCTCTTGACCTAGCGGCCGTCTTGGTTTGCTCGGGCCTCCTGTAGTCCTTCGACCGTAGCGGCGGAAGTCGGCTTCCGTCAGGTGTTTCAGCGACGGACTCGGTTGGTCTTCGTGCTGAGGTGGAGGGAGAGCAGTTGGCTGTAGCCGCGACGATGGTCTTGATCTTGTCCAGGATTGGTGTTACCATAGCGGGTGCCGCTTCGATAACAGTGTCGAGGAGGGTGAGCACTCTATATCACCACAAGACGTTTAGGTGTCTCGTTCGTGATTGTCTTCTTGCCAACAAAGTTGTCAACAGTCTATATTTGTTGATATTAACATTTGATGTGATTACCTTGGTTTTTACTAATTATCCTGTCATGTTTTCCCCTTTCTCTTTCACAACTGATTACATTTCTCAATTTATAGTGCAAATTTTGAATACCCACCATCAAAATCCTGCGCCCGTCTCTGATAATGGTTATATTCAGAGCAGTAAACGATTCTGATAAGCATTGTGTTTTATTTCTTTTCTTCATCGGTTGTCTGTCTGCTGTATAGGCATAACGGGAAGGGCTTTTGGCTCTCAGCTCGAATGCTATTCATAAGTCATAAGATATGGAAATGGGAGAGCGGTGACGAGAATCCTTGTGGCATGGTTAGACGGGAGAACTGAATTATTTTGATTTGAACACTGCAGTTCGATTTGGTTGTATGCTGAAAACCATCACTACTTTTTGTTAGTCCACCACATCTGTCCCACCTCAACTATGGCAACCGGAAAGTGGCATTCCAATGACAAATGACACTACTAATGGCAACCCTGAAGAAGCAGCTCCCTTCAGTGCACTACCCAAAAAAAAAGCAGTTATCTAATTTCTGCATCTGGAGGCGAAATCTCGTTGTTCAACCTTATGACTTTCGAGGTATGTCTTCTTCAGTCGTATACACAATAAGCTGCTAATTTCATGGTTGATCTCTCACAGGTCATGACTACTTCCGCAAAATATTTTTCTTTATTTCATAGTTGCGTCATGGCCTTTCTTTGACTTCAATGATTTTTTGAATCTCTCAGACCATGACTACTTTCATGGCAACTCCACCCTCTGCAACTTTCCTCGCATTCTGCCCTCTAGACTATAACATCATGGCTATTGGAACGGATAACTCTTCAATCCTAATCTACAATATCCGTGCTGATGAGGTGAGTGAAAGTATTTGCAAAACGCATTATATATGATTCCCACTGGAAGTGCAGTGTACCCACCTTGAAATAATATGTACTGGTTTCAGACTATATATCTCCTCGTCTTTTACTTATGTTTTTTTTGAACTAGGGAAGCAGAGCTCCCCAATTTCCATTAATAGAAATGAACATGATTCTTACATGTTAACTGTCGAAACTCGGTTTCAGCAATAGAAAATTGGGGGTGCAGTCAAGATTGCCAAGCTCGATGGGTTAAGTGGAAAACAAGGATTTAGACAGGTTCAGGCCCTTTCGTGAGGTAATATCATACTCCTGTTTCGGGGATTCGATCCGCCGAGTGTCTTTATTGATCTCGTGATCTTGTGTATCTAAAGCTGAAAGCTGATCTAACTTCTGATATCCCTCAAGGGACGCCCCTTACCCCCCTTATATAGTCTTGGGAGGCGGGCTTACAGATCGGAAACCCTATCTCACTCTAAGTCGGTTTCCTCAATCTTACCAAACCGTGACTATGAGCCGTTGCCTTATCTCAATCGGCAACATAACACCCAAGTCATATTTGGTTTACAGATATAGCAGGCGCAATCTATCCTACCTCCAATCGGATAAACTTGCCATGTAGATACCCGATTGCCATAATCTCCACAGTAGCCCCCGAGTCCTTTTCAGTCGACGAGACAACTCAACTTCAAACCAAGACAGTACACAGCCAAAAACCTCTTTTGCCGAGTGCTTCTGGCGCCGAGTGATTCTATCATCTTTGTCTGAATCTCCCGAGTGGCTCCAAAGACTGTGAAGGGCTGGAAAATATCTAAAAAATTCTCAAAATTAATATCTAAGCACATCTCTTGATATACCTAATCAGATGTAGTCCCCGACCGTATGATTAGCCAAAAATAGACCAAACATACGAGCAAGGACTATAAAGGATCATACTCATGTAAATGCTTAACTCATGTTAAAGCATATATAAAAAGTCTCATCACTTAGCAAGCTCGTGCTCATCTGAGTGAATTTGCCCGTGTCATCTCAGGACATATAACTTAATCAATCCTTATAAGTGGAAAGCACTCGGTAAACTCACGCTTGTCCGAGTGGATCTGCCCGAGTCATCTCGGAACAAATATTTTAATCATCCCTCATGGGTAAACAAGTTTTTCAGTCGTCTGAAAAATATGACCAAGTTATTAAATAGCTCTTGCCATAATACTGGTCCCAATTTATAAAGATCTTCACCAAGGTGGAAAAATAGCATTGATATAATCACTCAATCAAATGCTAAAACACCGTACAGCCCTTGTCATCAAGGCAACTATAAAAAGCTTAGCTTTTGGTCACCTTTCGAATTGCATCGTGCTAGCTTCTCATGAAGTCAAGCAAACCGCGGTATGAAAGGATTTCCAAAGGTATAGGGCATTCGGACACGTGCATATTGCCAAGGCAAATCTGCTTAAGCTCATCCACTTAAGTCCCTAAGGACACGCGTCGGGCCACACCTTAGCTGGGCCGTAGGTCTCTCATAGGCTCGGCCCAATCACGAGAAAACCTAGCGCAACCCTCAAATCTCTTTACAAAGCCTCGAGGTCATCCCCGCCACTTCGTCTTCCCGAAAAAATCCTCTTTTGGCAGCACTGTTCACCAACTTCTTGTGGAAAACCCTAGACTTGCGCGCACCCGCATCCATCGATCCAGGACCTCGCCCTTCGCCACAAACCAGCCTCCGCATCGAGCTTTCAAGATTCCCATCTTAAACTTCCATCCTTTTAGCCAGATTTGCTTCCCATACAAACCACATTCATGGCGGACAAGAAGAAAATCCCATTCGAGCAGTGGGCTACTTCGGATGTGAGGGAGTCTACCCTCAAGGAGATGGTGAAGCACGGCGTGCTTCCCCCCAAGGAAATCGTGGGCTGGCGCCCGGCGGCGGGTAAAGATTTTCGCACCCCGAACACTGGTGAGCTTGTTGTTTTCACATCTTTCTTTTACTGCGGGTTCAGCCTCCCAACTTCTGAGTTCTTTAGGGGACTTCTTGATTATTATGCTCTTCGACTCTACCATTTGAACCCCAACTCTATGCTTCACATCGCTCTCTTCATTCATGTATGTGAAGCTTTCCTTTGCATTCTTCCCCACTTCCAACTCTTTTGCCGCATGTTTTACCTCAAACCGCATCCGAATAAGGACCACCCATGCGTTGTTGGTGGAGCGGGTTTTCAACTCCGTGGATCCCTCTGCAAGGAGTACTTCTCTCTTTCCTTGAAATCCTCCAACAAGGGCTGGCATGTAAGCTGGTTCTATATCAGCAACCTCGAACCCAGCCTGCCAAACTTTGTCGGCCTTCCCCCTGTGCCTAAGCATACTTGGAGTACTATGCCGGTAGTCCAAGATTGGGATGAAGCCAACAAACTGCTAGCGAAGCTCTTGGAGATGAAGCAGAAAGGTCTTCACGGCGAACAGATCACTCGGCACTTCATCCGGAGCCGACTGGCGCCAATCAAAGAACGATCGAAGCCAGCCTTCGAGTATGAAGGCGGGAAGGACCCCAATCGGGAAGACCGGGATCCCCTTAGTTTCGAGATCCTGAAGATCCGGATGTACAAGATTTTCTCGACTGGAGTCGCAGTTGAGCGCGCCCTCGTGCTGCTAGTTCTTCCCTTCAGTCTCTACCGACCTCCTCCTCAGGTAAGCCGACTGACCTCTTTGTACTGTCTTGCAATCTTGATGTCATACCTCCGAGAAGATGTAGCGAACGCGGCAACGCCGATCCTGCTGTCTCTATATCATCAGGGAGTCGGGGCTAGCTCACTGGATCCAGTCGAAATCTTCGATAAGCTGCGGAGAGCCCCCGACCAATATTTGACGAACATCACCAAGGCTGCTACCATGGGGGCTAGCCTTGCTCTTGCGCAGACCAAATCTCTCTACCCTCGAGTGGATGTCAACTCAGTCGGGGAAGGCTTCGCCGACGGCACCTCGGATGAGCAAGCCCTGGACATGATTAGTGAGGCGCAGGATTCGGCTAAGAGGATTGCCATTGATGTAGTGAACAATTTTTGGCCTTAACTCTCTTGTAATCATTGTCTTGTAAACATTGTACGATTGCGACGTTCTGATGCTTCCTGTAAATATTCAGTCTATTTATGTTAACGCTTTGATCCGAGTTTTCATGTACAATTTCTTAAGTAATTTCCGTCCGACTGTCACCAAGCCTAAGCCTGATTAGGTCATCGAGAAATTCTCAGTCCTTATGCATTGAACTCGAATCAAGGATCGTTAAACAATGATAAACCGAATCAGGCGCAAAAGTTAATGAGAAAAAACTATGCTTTATTGACATACGTATAGCCCCCGACTGCTAACTCAAGAAGTCATCTTGCTTGAGGTTGGCAGTCAAGAAAAACATGAAACTTAAGTAAGTTTAAGCATAGAATCGTCGAAAATGCTCGATGTTCCAGGAGTTCTCCACCATAGATCCGTCTTCTCGCCTTAATTGGTATGCACCTGGCCGAGTCACCTCAGCAATTATATACGGTCCTTCCCATAAGGGGGATAATTTGTGACGGTCCTTGGTGGTCTTAATCTTGCGTAGAACCAAATCGCCAACGATAAAGTCTCGTGCTCGAACGTTGCGACTGTGGTATTGTCTGAGCCCTTGAAGATATTTCGCCGACTGGATGAGGGCTGCCTCTCGGGCCTCTTCCAGTCGGGTGAGGTCGTCCACTCGGTGCAGGTCATAGCGTTCATCGTTGAAGCTGCGGACTCGGAGGGATTCATACTCCATCTCATTTGGCAACATGGCTTCGCGCCATAGACCGAGAAAAAAGGAGTTTGGCCGGTAGCCCGACTAGGTGTGGTCCGCAGAGACCATAGAACCGAGGGGAGCTCTTGAACCCACTTGCCTGCGTAAGGACTTAGGCGATCGAACACGCGGGCCTTGATGCCTTGGAGAACCATGCCGTTGGCACGCTCGACTTATCCAGTGCTTTTGGGATGTTCAACTGACGCATAGCAAATCTTGATTCCGAAGTCTTCGCAGAATTCCTTGAAGATGCCTCCTGTGAATTGAGTCCCATTGTCGGTTATGATTCTGTTTGGGACGCCGAAGCGGTGCACGATGTTGAGGATGAAGTCCCGTGCCTTGCCAGCAGTAATTGTGGCAACCGGCTTAGCTTCAATCCACTTGGAGAACTTGTCCATTGCGATGAATAAGAGTGTGAATCCTCCTGGGGCCTTTTTGAAAGGGCCGACCATGTCTAAGCCCCACACCGCAAACGGCCAGGATAATGGGATCGTTCGTAGCTCTTGGGCTGGGACGTGGCTCTGTCGGGCAAAGAATTGGCAGCCTTCACAGGTTCGTACCACTTTGTCCGCGTCGGAGACCGCGGTGAGCCAGAAAAAACCCTGTCTGTAGGCTTTGCCCACCAAGGTGCGTGCTGCCGCGTGGCTTCCACATATGCCCGAGTGGATGTCTTGGAGCAGCTGTCGTCCTTCCTCGGGTGTGATGCATTTCATCAGGACTCCAAAAAGGCTTCTCTTGTATAAGTCGGAGTCAACCATGACATAAGCTTGGCAACGATGTCGGACACGTTCTGCCTCGTCCCGGTCTTCCGGCAGCTCTTGCTGAGTTAAAAATTTGATGAGTGGTGTCCTCCAGTCGGTGTCAATCATGGTGACTTCATTTGCAGCTTGTTCGTCAGGAGTGTGCTTTGCCGCAATAGTTGGTTCATAGAGGTGCTCGACAAAAACGTCTGTTGGGGCGGCTTCGCGTTTGGACCCGAACGGCGCCAACTCGTCAGCTGCTTCGTTGTTGTGTCTCAGGACGTGTGATAGCTCGAGTCTGTCAAACTTGTCTTCAAGCTTGCGGACCTCCTGTCGGTAATCCTCCATGGTGTCGTTTGGACAGGACCAATCTTTCATCACTTGGTTTACGACCAGCTGGGAGTCTCCCTTCACGACGAGCCGACGTATCCCGAGTGAAACTGCGAGCCGCAGTCCATGCAGCAGGGCTTCATACTCAGCGATGTTATGTGAGGCGGAGAAGTGGAGATGGAGGACGTATCTTAGCTTTTCCCCACTCGGGGAGATCAGCACAACTCCTGCTCCCAAGCCGGTGATCCTCTTGGATCCGTCGAAATACATGGTCCAATACTGAAGGTCTTCCCGAGGTACATCTTCTTGTTGTTCGGTCCACTCGGCCAAGAAGTCCGCCAGGGCTTGTGATTTTACAGACGTTCTCGCCTTAAAGTTAAGTCCAGCGGCATCAGCTCCAGGGCCCACTTCGCGATGCGCCCAGTTGCCTCCCGGTTGTGGATGACATCGCCGAGTGGAAAGGAGGTGATGATGGTGACCGAGTGACCCTGAAAATAGTGCGCCAATTTCCTCGCGGTTATCAGAATACCATATAGTAATTTTTGTACCTGCGGGTATCGAGTTTTGGCTCCTGCCAGCACTTCGCTAACAAAGTAGATCGGCCTCTGAATCTTCTGGACCCGCCCTTCTTCTTTGCGCTCAACCACGAGGATCGTACTGACCACTTGGTGAGTGGCCGATACGTACAGCAGCAGGGGCTACTGGGGCTGGGGTGAGGCTAGGACGGGCGGCATCGTAAGGAATTATTTGAAATCTTCAAAGGCCTTGTGGGCTTCTGTGGTCCATTGGAAGTTGTCCATTTTCTTTAGCAATTTGAAGAAGGGCATGCCTCGTTCGCCGAGTCGAGAGATGAATCGGCTTAGCACCGCCATGCAGCCAGTGAGCTTCTGGACAGCCTTCTGGTTACTCGGGGGCTTCATATTCAAGATAGCGTTGATCTTTTCTGGATTGGCTTCAATGCCGCGATGTGATACCATGAAGCCGAGCAGTTTGCCTGATGGGACGTCGAAAGTGCATTTTTCCGGGTTTAACTTCATTCTGAAGGCCCGAATATTTGCGAAGGTTTCTTCTAGGTCAGCGATGAGATCTTCTTTCTGCTTGGTCTTGATGACGACATCATCGACATAAGCTTCCACGTTCTTGCCGATCTGCGCCTGAAAACATCTTTGGATCATGCGTTGGTATGTGGCGCCGACGTTTTTCAGGCCGAAAGGCATGGTGATGTAGCAGTAGGCCCTGAACGGCGTGATGAATGATGTCTTCAGGCAGTCGGATTCTTTCAAACTAATCTGGTGGTAGCCCGAGTAACAGTCCAAAAAGCTCAGGAGTTGGCAGCCGGCTGTTGAATCTATGACTTGGTCGATACGAGGCAGCCGAATGGATCTTTGGGGCGGGCTTTGTTGAGGTCGGTATAGTCAACGCACATGCGCCATTGCCCGTCTTTTCCGGACCGGAACTGGGTTGGCTAACCAGTCGGGATGTAGAACTTCTTTGATAAAACCGACGGCCAAGAGCTTTGTGAGTTCTTCCTTCATGGCATCTTTTCAATCCTGCGCGAATCTGCGTAATTGTTGTTTTACCGGCTTTGCATCATCTTTGACGTGTAGAGAGTGCTCAATCACCTCCCTAGGAATTCTAGGCATATCAGATGGTTTCCAAGCAAAAACATCTTTATTATTTTGGAGGAAGGTGACGAGCGCGCTTTCCTATTTGGGATCTAGTTCAGCGCCAATTATAGCAGTTTTCGAGGGATCCGATGGATCAAGGGAGATCTTCTTGGTCTTGGCGTCGCCGGATCCTGATTTGGCTATCTTCTTCGCGGGGATTTCACCCTCTGCCGAAGTCGATGTGGCCAATCAGATTTCTTGTTGGCTGCGTGATCTCTCGCGAGATTGGGCCATGTCGCAGCTCTCCTTGTCGCAGGTGAAGGCTTGCTTCACGTCACTGCGAAGAGTGATGACGCCGTTGGGACCCGACATCTTCATGCAGAGGTAGGTGTAATGGGGTATCGCCATGAACTTGGCGAGTGCAGGCCTTCCGATGATGGCGTGGTAGGCCGTTTCGAAGTCGGCCACCTCGAAAGTGACGTTCTTCGTCCGAAAATTCTCTCGAACTCCGAAGGTGACCGGGAGGGCGATGTGCCGAGTGGTGTAGATGACAGCCCGGATGACTCCGTGGAAGGGGCTGAGCTTGCCTTCGTTCAGCCCTCGGGATGCATCTCGTCCATGGTTTTGGTGAATAAAAATTGAGGCGCTGCCCCCATCGATGAGGACACGCTTAAGCTTGATGTTGTGGACCACCGGGTCCAAGATGAGTGGATAGCGCCCCGGGTGAACCACTCGGTCTGGGTGATCCGAGCGGTCAAAAGTGATGGCCACCTCCGACCATCGTAGGTACTGTAGGACCTCGGGTTGCGCCGCGTTGACCTCGCGGTCGGTTAGCTTCTATTTCCTCTTGGATTCATAGGCTAGCGGCCCCCCGAAGATGTGATTAAGCTCGCCCACGGGGTCTTGAAAGGGCTCGGCATTCTCAGCCGCGTTGTTCTTCTTGGCGCCCGATGGACCGGCTTCATTAGTCGGCTTCTTGTTGAGTTGCGCCGCATACTGCTCGGCGAATTGTTTATAAATAAAACAATCCTTAGCCGCGTGCTTGTGATTGGGGTGATGCGTGCACTGAGCGTTCATGATGGCGTCGTAGGCCACGACTCGAGGGCGATGTTGGGTCTTGGAGGTTGCGGCGACTAGGTCTTCGGATCGGCACTTGCGGTCCTTCTGGCCCTGGTTGTTGTTGCCGTTATCCTTCTTAGGGTTTCGGCTTCCTCCTGCCTGCTTGTCATCCCTCCTGTCGGGCCGGTCTTGGCGCGCTGCTTTGATGGCATCATTGGATTTGGCATAAGAGTTTGCCATTTCAAACATCTGCTTCACCATCTTTGGTGGCTTGCGCCCGAACTTCCCGATTAACAGCTCATCACGGACTCCCTTCTGGAAGGCGGCGATGATGATGTCATCGGTGATGTTGGGGATCTTGTTGCGCTTTTCGGAGAAGCGCCGGATGTAGTCCTTCAAAGGTTCGTCCGGCTTCTGGATGACGTTGTATAAGTCGAAGTGGGTGCCAGGCCTCTCGAAGGTGCCTTGAAAGTTGGCGATGAAGTGGTCCCTCAGCTCACTCAACGAGCCGATTGAGCCTCTTGGCAGGCTCGTGAGCTAGTTCCTGGCTGAGTTGGCGAGGGCCACGGGTAGGTAGTTGGCCATGGCCTTGTTGTCGCCGCCTGCTGCGCGGATGGCGAGAGTGTACACGGTAAGCCACGACTCGGGGTCGGTCTTGCCGTCATACTTCTCTATTCCGGTTGGCTTGAATCCGTTCGACCAGTGCACTCGGCGAAGCTCCCGAGTGAAAGCTGGCGCTCCATCATCATTGCTATCGGGTGATCCCCTCCGATCTTCCCGAGTGCGTTGATCTCGCTCTTGGTAGCGGCAATCGAGGACTTCCCGTAGATCACTCGGCGGGGTCCTCGGTTGGCTGGTTCGATAGCTGGAGCTGCAGTTGCGGCGGACGCGGTGGTGGACGGGTTGACGTCCATGTCGCTTCTCGCGGGAGTCGGCTGTTTGCTCCTGATGCTTCTGTGTGGACTCGTGGCGTGGGCCTCTTGGCCTAGTTGTCGACCGGTCTGGCTCGGGCCTCTTGTAGTCTCCTGACCTTAGCGGCGGGAGCCGGCTTTTGTCGGGCGTTTCAGCCACAGACTCAGTCGGCCTTCGTGCTGAGGTGGAGGGATGAGCGTTGGCTGTGGCTGCAACGATAGTCTTGATCTTGTCTAGTATTGGAGTCACGTCGGGGGACGCCGTCTTGATGACGGTGTCCAGGAGTGGGAGGCGGCAACAGCGTTCTGCTGTGGCGTCTGGAAGATATTGGTGTTGCGGACTCACGTTTGAAGAATAGCCTCCTGAGCGGACCGTCCGGCTACCCGTAGATCCTGCTTTCTTCTATCGGCTTCCTCCTTGCGCTTCTTCTCTTCTTCTGCTAGCTTGCGCTCTTGCTCGATCCTGGCTCGCTCTTCTTTCGCAAGCCTGCGGGCCATGGCTGAGTCGGACTCGGCCACCTCAGCCATAAGGACATCGAAGTACTTCGGCTCATAGTCCTTGTTGCAGTCGGAGTCATCGGCTTCGTCCGAGGGGATGTCATAGAGGTTGTCAAAGCCTGTGGAGCTGAGATACTCGTTGAGTTCCGAGGATGAGCATGAGCCGAATGGCTGGAGGATGACGGCGATCTCCCTCGATCCTGGGTTGCTCGGATCTGGATCATTCTAGTCTGAGTCAGAGCTTGAGGACGCGGACTCCTCCGAGTGGATCAGCCTTGACTCGGGGAGAGGAGTTTGCCGTAGATCTCGGCGGCGTTTGGTAATCCAAATGGCGTCGAGAGGTCTTCTTCCGAGTAGATTGTTTCTATTGGGGAGACGAGAAGATTGCTGTAGATCTCAGCAGTGTTTGGTAGTCCGAACGGTGCCGAGTGAGTTCTTCCCTCAGAGTGGATGGATTGCATCTTGGAATCCAAGATTTTGTTGTAGATCCTGGCGTTGTTCGGGAGCCCGAACGTCGCCGAGTGGGTCTCTCCTCCTGACTGGTCCGAATCCGAGTCGAAGAGGGAGAGCTTGTTGAAGTTGTTGGTGGCGAAGTCGCCGAAGCTTGAAGAAGATCCCATCGCGCTTGGCGGCGAAATTGTTGAAGAAGTCTTGACGCGCGGTCCCCTACCTGGCGCGCCAACTGTCAAAACTCGATTTCGGCAATAGAAAATTGGGGGTGCAGTTAAGATTGCCAAGCTCGATGGGTTAAGTGGAAAACAAGGATTTAGACAGGTTCAGGCCCTCTCGTGAGGTAATACCCTACTCCTGTTTCGGGGATTCGATCCGCCGAGTGTCTTTATTGATCTCGTGATCTTGTGTATCTAAAGCTGAAAGCTGATCTAACTTCTGATATCCTTCAAGAGACGCCCCTTACCCCCCTTATATAGTCTTGGGAGGCGGGCTTACAGATCGGAAACCCTATCTCACTCTAAGTCGGTTTCCTCAATCTTACCAAACCGTGACTATGAGCCGTTGCCTTATCTCAATCGGCAACGTAACACCCAAGTCATATTTGGTTTACAGATATGGCAGGCGCAATCTATCTCTACCTCCAGTCGGATAAACTTGCCATGTAGATACCCGATTGCCATAATCTCCACACTAACTCGTTCATAAGGAGATAAAGAACGAAGACCACATGCTCCCCCCTCACCATGCGCCATCCCACCGTTGTGGGGTTGATAAATGACTACCATGTTTCTCATACCAACATCAACACAGGAGTTTCTCAGTTTTTCGTCAAAGATACAGATTTCATCATGTTTCAGACACAATCATTTTTGCCATCTTCCAACTGATTCTTTTCCTTAGTCTTGTATCTTCCCTGTCTTGAAGCTCCATCGTGTTGGGCGCCATAAATTTCAGCGGCTACCTGCCTTAGCAATCTGGCCTGCTCCTGGAGGCTTCTTGCCTCGTCCTCCCTGATCCGCAAAATGGCCCAATTGGCTATATTGTGTGCTACCTAAAAAATTACCTCAACAGGATCATTTGGAAGTATATTTTCAAAGCAAGCCTTATTTCTAATCTTCCAAATACTTCAAAGAATTGCAGCTACCCCTACTGACACTAACATTCTATCCTCTTGGAGAAAATGTTCAACCAGATTTCCATTAAGTTTTTAACCCCCACAGGTATATCACAATTCCATTAAGTTTTTAACCCCCACAGGTATATCACAAGCAAACACACATTCCATGGTATTCCACATAAACTTGGCAATGCTGCATGTGAAGAAAAGATGGTCTATACTTTATTTTTTTATTACAAAACTGACATTTATGAGTACCCTTTTTTCTACCTCTTCTAATAAGATTATCTTTTGTTAAAATGCTATTCCTTAGAGCCAACCAAATAAAAACTTTGATTTTCACTGGAATCTTAATTTTCCAGATCTTTTTTAGAGGAAATCCACTTTCCTGTAGTTTCATTGCATAATAAAAGGATTTAACAGTGAAAGCCCCATTTTTTGTGTGTCCACACAAGCCTATCTTTTTCTTTTTTCAGCACTTCCCCTTTGCACATTCTTTGATTTTCTCCCATTTTCTAGCTCTATCCCCAATCAGTGCTCTTCGAAATCTGAAAATATCCCATCCTTTTTCGAACACTTTTGCTACTGTAACCCTTTTTTGTAAAGGTTATGTTGTAAATATCTGAGAATTGATTGGCTAATGATTTAACCTCATCCATATATCTTCCCAAAATAGTGTCCCTTGTCCATTCCCAACAACTCTTCTACAATATGTTAGAAACATATCTTTCACTTCTAACAGTCCATACAAGAAATGTGAGTCCCCAACGCTGTGTTTAATCAACGCCAGAGGTTTGTTTTTCATATATTTATCATTTAACATTTCCTGCCAAAAGCCTTCTTCGTTCTCCAATTTCCAAAGCTATTTCCCCATGAGTGTTATGTTCATTGTTTCCAAATCAAGAACACCAAGTCCATGCTGGTCCTTTGGCCTACAAATCACTGGCCATTGGACCAAATGGTACATTCTAATACCTTGATCTTCCTGCCACATAAACCTTGTTCTATAGTAATCCATCCTCTTTTTCACTCCCTTGGGCAATCTATAAAAGGAAAGCATGTATAAAGGTACAGTACTCACACTAGAGTTTATCAGAGTTAGTCTCCCTCCTATTGCTAGTAATTTCCCTTGCCAACAACTTAACTTCTTTTCTATTTTATTTTCAGTAGGTTTCCATTCTTCATTCTGTATTCTTTGCTTATTTACCGGGATCCCTAGATATGCCATAGGCAGATCTCCTTTCTTACAAGTTAATATAGAACAAAAATATAGCTCTTCTACAAATTAATATAGAACAAAAATATAGCTCTTCTTCCTAATCAAGCCCTACACTAAATAACTCACTCTTGTGAAAATTAATTTTCAGACCTGACATGTTCTCAAAAAGGCATAAGATAAATTGTATATTCTTTGTTGTTTCAACAGGATCCTCCATCGTGAATATTGTATCATCTGCATATTGTAATATAGAAATTCTTTCTTCCATCTCTCCTTTTCTTAAACCCCTTATCAGCCCTTGGCTTTCAGTATTGCTCACCCATCACAGTAAGAGCTTCTACAGCTTAGTGAAAAAATAGAGGAGAAAGGGGGGTCTCCTTGTCTGAGTCCCCTTTTTTTTCAAAATATGGTGGCACACAACCTTCGTCCTTTTATAGTTTGCATTATCCAATCATTCCACTTATCAGGGAAACCCTTAGCTTTCATCATTTGATAAATAAAAGACCATTTTATTTTATCATATGCTTTTTCAAAATCTACTTTAAAAAGAATTCCTTTTCTTTTTTTAGTATGTAATGAGTTCAGTATTTCATGTATCATTACTACCTCTCCATGACGTATCTTTGCTTCAAGAAAGTTGTTTGGTTTTCAGAAATTAAATGATGTATTACTTCAGTAAGTCTATTCATCATCACTTTAGTGATCATCTTAAAACTCACATTTAGTAGGCAAATAGGTCTGAACTTTTGGATTTGTATACACTACTGCAGATTTGGTTTTTATGGATGAGGCCCACAATAGTTTTCAGGCGGGCCATAAGTGACCTCGCCTGAAAAAACCAGTCCCTAGGGGCCGGTTGTTGGACCGCACGGGAAAAGGCATTATCCCGTGCGGTCCACTTAAGCAACCGCACGGGATATTATCCCGTGTGGTTACTTAAGTGGACCACACGAGATAATGTCATTATCCCATGCAGCCCTCTGAAGCACCCGCACGGGATAATTGTGCATTATCCCGTGCGGCCCACTTAAGTGCCCGCATGAAATAATATATTTTTTCGTGCGGTCCCTTAAGTGGGCCGCACATGATAATGGGTCATAAATATCTACCCAACCCGACTGTAGCCATTTTAAACTTGGCGTTTCTCTCTAAAAAAGCCAATTATAGCGGGAAGGTTTTCAACTCCAATTCTTCAATTGCAATCAATACAAAAGGTAACATGCTTGATCTTCTCTTTTATTTGCTTTCATTTTTATAAATTTTTATTCGTTGACTGCAAAGATATTTGAACTTTTTCAACTTGGTGTTTCTCTCTCCAAAAATAGGCAATTATTGGGGGAGGAGGTTTTAGACTTGAAATCTTCAATTGAAATCTAAAAGGTAACATGCTTGATCTTCTCTTTCATTTGCTTCTGTTTTAGTAAAATTTCATTGGTTGAATGCGAAGATATTTAAACTTGTTTCAATAGGTCATTTTGAGCTTTTTTTAAATTAGTAGGTCAAATATATTGTTTTTTGAATGACCCATTATTTTTTGGTAATTAATAGTGTATTAATATTATTTTTTGTTGTGAATGAGGGTTTAGTTATAAAGTAGGATTTAAGTTTTTTATGTAGAAAATACATGCAATATAATATTATTTTTTGCTATGAATTTTTTTAGATGGATTGGACATGGATGTATGAGACGCGGAGAACTCATCCGTGTTCATCAGAGAAGCATCAACATTTATTAATAAGGCTAAGGCACACACTTTGAGAGAGAATAGGAAGGATATTTTTTGTCCTTACGTGGATTGCAAGAATCATAATATGTGGAAAGATCCGAATGTAATTCTGGGACACATAATTCAGTGTGGATTTGTGGAGAAATATACAGTTTGGACTTATCACGGGGAAGTCGCCGCTCCTGAAGAGATTCCTGATATTTGGTTCGATGAGGCAGAGAATTTTATAATTGAGGACATTTCCCGTGAAATGACGGATGATTTTGGCGACTCTGGTTTTGACGATGCAGAGGTTGATATTGATCTTGATCTTGAGTATATGTTACGGCACGCTGAACCAGAGGTCTAAACAGAGAAAGCAAGAGATTTAAACAATTGAGAGGCGTTGCAGAAATCAGCGAAAGATCTTTTGTCCGATCAATCAAAGGGATTTGACATGGATTATACAGTGTTGCGATCGGTGCTAGAACCTCTTAGATTGAAGGTCAGGCATGGATGGTCTGATACTAGTTTCAACGACTTGATGGGTCTTCTGAGAGCTATGCTTCCTAAGCCTAACTTGTTGCCAGCAAACACCTATCAAGCCAAGAAATTGATATGTCCATTATCTCTTGGTGTTGAAAAGATCCATGCATGTATTAAGCACTGTGTACTTTATTGCAAGGAATATGCTGACTTGGACAAGTGTCCAACTTGTGGGGCGAGTAGGTACAAAAAGGATAACAGTGCCGCTGATAGTGATGTTGCCAAACCAAATGCATTGGTCAAGCCAGGAAAAAAGATTTCGGCCATGGTGAAGTGGTACTTGCTAGTGAAAGATCGCATTAAGAAATTATTCTCGAACCCCACTGACGTCGAGTTGATGAGATGGCATCAAGAGGGTCGAAAGACAGATGGTATGATTCGACATCCCGCCGATGCTCGACAATGGAGAAACTTTGATTCAAAGCACCCAAAATTTGCAAAGGACCCAAGAAATGTCAGGTTTGCGTTGAGCACGGATGGAATGAATCCATTTGGTGACCTAAGCAGCTCGCACAACACTTGCCCAGTTCTACTCACCATGTACAACCTTCCTACATGGTTATGTCAAAAGCGAAAGTACATGTTGTTGACTATCTTATACAAGGGCCAAAACAGGCTGGCATCGACCTAGATGTGTTTCTTGAACTTTTGATGGAGAATATGCAAGAAATGTAGGAAGAGGGTCTACGATTGTTTGATGTGTACCGCCAGGAGTATTTTACTCTGCCTGATATCATATTCGTTACTATAAATGATCTACCAGCAAATTTTTCCCTCTTTGGACAGATTAAAGGAAATACCGAATGTTTGATATGCCTGGACAACACATCGTACATATACCTGACCTCGTTAAAAAATTTAGTTTACATGCGTCATCGTCGTTTCTTACCACAGAAGCATAGGTATCGTGCATGGCTAGCTTTTTTGACAAAACTGTTGAGGAAGGTACTTCCCCGAAGCAAAGGATGGTTCCACGGTGTTCAAGCTGACAAAGAGCATAAATGTCATGTTCGGTAAGGGAAAGACTGCTGCAGGCAAAAGGAAGAAAGAAGTTGGTAGAAAACACATTGCCCTTCAAGAAACATTTAATTTTTTTCAAGTACCTAACGTACTGGAAAGACTTGGAAATTCGTCATGCACCTCAAGAAAAACGTGTTCGACAGCATCATCGGGACTCTACTTTACATCCCTAGTAAGACAAAGGATGGATTAAAGTCACGTAACGACCTGGTCAATCTGGGATAAGAAAATATCTCCACCCGATAGAGATAACGAATGGTAAGATTGAGATTCCACTGACATGCTACTCAATGACACTAGAAGAGAAAAAAGCTTTCTGTAAATGTCTTCGTGGTTTGAAAGTGCCGACTGGATTCTCATCGAATATCCAGAAATTAGTATCAATGAAAGATTTGTCGATTTCTGGATATAACGCTCACGACTGCCATAAGATGCTTACGGTATTCCTCCCTATCCCTATAAGGACGGTGAAGCCACTGCGCACCAACGTAGTGATAACAAAATTGTGCTATTTTTTAATCAAGTTTCACAGAAAGTTTTTGATCCAGAAGAATTAGGACCCCTTCAGAAATTCGCAGTCGAGACAGCTTGCCAGCTAGAGATGTTTTTTCCTCCATCGTACTTTGACATGATGGAACATCTCATTGTTCACATTGTCCCTCAAATTATTAAACTTGATCCTCTATACCTACATCAAATGTGGATGTACGAGCGATACATGGCTGTTCTGAAAGGGTATGTCTGTAATCGCGCTCATCCGGATGGCTCGATGATAGAGGGTTACACAACTGAGAAGGTTGTCGAGTGTTGCCTAGATTATATGAAAGATGTCAACCCCATTGGGATACCGATGCATCGACATGACGGAAGGTTATCTGGGAAGGAGACTATGGGAAGAAAATGCTTCTACGACAACGATTACAAAGTGGTATCAAATGAACACAACAGTGTTCTTCAACAACTCGCCATCATTGAGCCCTGCATTGAGCAACACTTTTTCGAGATCAGAGCATGCAATCCTGGATGATCCGACGATTGGGTTTTGAAAGAACAGAAGCGCACTTTTCCCCAATGGCTGAAGGATCAAAAGCTACCGTCTAGTAAATCACTCGAGGAAAAAACAATAGAAAGACTTGCAGCTGGCCCAATAAGCCTTGTGACCTCATGGCAAGGGTATGACATCGGCAGATATTCTTTGTACACAATCAGCAAAGACAAGAAAAGCTCAGCACAGAATAGTGGGGTTCGTGTCGATGCGTTGGACGCCACAGTGCAGACGAAATCTTACTATGGGATCATACAAGAAATATGGGAACTTGACTACGGTTTAAACATTCATATCCCTGTTCTCAGATGCCAATGGGTGAAATATAGCACGGTAGATAAATTTGGATTTACGTGCATTGAACGGGGTAAAATTGGACACAAGGATGATCCATGGGTCCTTGCCTAGCGTGTTGCACATGTTTTTTATGTGAAGGACCCTTCCGATGAAAAGATGGACATTATTGTATCGGACAAGCAAAACATCATTGGTATTGACAACATTGAAGACACGTCCAATTATAATCAATACGACGCCATTTCATTATTCACAGATCTTCCTACGCAAATCAAACGCATTGAGAGTGTCCTCAATGAATCAAAGTTTTCATCCGTACGGAAGGATGTTAATCCAAGAATTATGAAACGTTAGTTTGTTTTTGTGTATAACATGTTTCTGCGAGCGAATGTATCAAACTTATGGTGTTACGAGTGAATGTGTCGTTCTATATCGAATGTGATCAATTGATATATTAATATGTGATGAATTTACATTGATTAATAAAATTAATATGTGCACTGAGATATTTATGCATTGATAATTTTTTAGTTTTATAGTTGTGAATGGAATAATTAATATGTTAATTAATAGTTTTTATGTGCATTAATAGCATTGATATTTTAATTGATATTTTATCTGCATTGATAGCATTGATATTGTATGTGCATTGATATTTTTTAGTTTTATATATTAAAAATAAGTAGGGCTATTATCGTGTGCGGGCGGCTTAAACTCCCGCATGGAAAAACCATCTTTCCTTGTGGGCCATTTAAACTGACCCGGGGTGAAATCATCTCTCCGTGCGGGCGGTTTAAGCAGCCCGCACGGAAAGATGTTTTTTTCGTGCGGGCCCTTAAGACGCCCGCACGCGATAATAGCCGCCTATATAATGGCGCGCAGGATCCCGAAAATTTCTAAGTCCTCGGCGAAATCTAGATATGTGCCGCCAGGCTGCCAAATTTTCCTAAGTCCCCACACCCTCAACCGTTGACCGCCGCCCTCGCCGCCCATCCCTATGCTCTCACCGCCCATCCCCGTGCCGCCCAACGCCCCACGCTGCACTTCCCCACGCCACCCCTAGCCGCTAGCTGCACTGCTGCCCATCTCTCTCTCTCTCCGTCGTCGCCGTCGGCCTCACCGCAGCTGTCGCCGACCGCCCGTCGACCCATGTCGCCAGCTCACGACCGCCGTGACGCCCGGCCACGTAGCACCACACTGACGCCCCTACTCACTGCCCGACCCCGTCGGCGACCCCTCACCGGCCCCCACACCGACGCCGACATCCCTCCTCACCGCCCAACCCCGTCGGCGATGCCGTCCCTCCTCACTGTTGATGAGAAAATTTCCCAGGCACTGGTCTGAGAGATCTGTTTAACTCTAGTGCAGGTCTAAATTGTTGATTCAAGGTTCGTAGGCATGCCAGTTGTTTTGTTCCTGCATTCAACAAGAAACAATAGAAAGTATTAGCTTGCAAACGATAGCCGCTCGGCTGGTGGCCGATGTCGTATCTTCTAGGGTTAAGCCGATGCGGTTACACTGAATCGGCTGAGATAATTCAACTTAATCCACAGGAGAGTACCTTGTTTCTGCATCCAAAAGTCTTCTGCTGAGATAAAATATTGCTCTTTCCTTTCCTTCAAACTCCTGGATTAAAACTAAGCCGATTGATTTTTCATCTGCTGACAAATACAACTTAAAAGGCACTCCCTTCTGTGGAGGGATCAAAACTGGAGGGGAGCTTAAATAATCCTTGATATTGTCTAAAGCTTTCTGCTGCTGTGGCCCCCAAGAAAACTCTTGATCAGCTTTTAGCCTTAGTAAGGGCGTGAATGGCTCCATCTTCTGAGATAAGTTAGCAATGAAACACCTGATGAAATTTACCTTGCCGATCAGAGATTGTAGCTGCTTTCTTGTCCTGTGGAGGTTGAATACTCTTGATTGCATTAACACTTCTTTGTGTCACCTCAATCCCCCTCTCATGAACAAGAAAACCAAGAAATTGCCTAGCCGATATACCGAAGGCGCATTTGGTAGGATTCATCTTCAAGCCATATTTACTCGTTCTTTCCAATACTTTCCTTAAATTGGCTATGTGGTCTTCAACTTCTTTTGATTTGACAACAACATCATCAATGTATATTTTCACTAAGAAGTCGATTAAATCATGAAAAATATAGTTCATGGCTCTCTGATAAGTAGCCCCAACATTTTTCAAGCGAATGTCATGACAACCCATTCATATAGGCCGATTGCACCAGGACACCTAAAAGCAGTCTTATGAATGTCTTCTTCAACCATGAAAATTTGATTATATCCAGCATTGCCAGCCATAAAACTTATGATTTTATGCCCTGAAGCTGCATCGACCAATAAATCGGCATTCAGCACGGGGTACTCATCCTTGGGGATGGCTTTGTTCAAGTCACAAAAATCGATGCACACCCTAAGATTGTCGTTCTTCTTGATTACTGGGACTATGTTCGACACCCACTCGGCGTATCAACACGGCCGAATAAAACTAGCATCATATAGCCGAGTAATTTCGGCTTTAATCACATCATACATATCGGCTTTAAACCTCCTGGGAGGCTGTTTGTATTGCCGATATCCTGGCTTAATGGGGAGCCGATGTTCCACAATCGATCGACTAAGACATGGCATCTCAAAATACTCCCAAGCAAAATAATCTTTATATTTCTTTAATAAATCAATCAGCTTGGTTCTAAAATGAGAAGACAAGTTTATAATAATGTATGTTGGCCTAGGGCTATCTCTTGGACCTATATCAACTTCTTCGAGCTCATCGGCCGACATAAACCCTTGTCCTAGCTTGCCATCGAGATTGTCCATGGTGTCCTTGGTGTAGACGCTTGAGCCCTCCACGACGCCCTCAAAGCAACAATTGAGGTTCTTCGTCTCCAATTGGTTGTATAGTAGAATCGGACACCTTTAGAAAATCAGCCTCCCAAACTTTGCCGGACAAGCAGGATAAGGATAAGGATAAGGATAAGGATAGCGATACATGTTGCTCGTATCCTTGGGTTTGAGGCCGAATTGCTCTCTCATCACGCCGGCTATCAAATCCACCCAAGGCTTGTTTTGTTGAGGGATCTCGTGTGCTTGTTGGTGCATCGGCTCGTATTGATCAAACTAGAGTGTTCCTTGCGGATGCTGCATCCGAGGCAATGAGGCTGATAGAGCTGATTAAAGTTGCCTCCTGGATAATGCTGGGGAGATTGGTGCACCATGGGAGGCTATTGATCCTGAAGAGGCTGCGAGAAGATAGGATGTTGAGGGAAGCTTGATAGATAGGATCCTATCGGCACCTCGAGTAGAACAGGTGGTCGATCTGTGCTGAACATGGCCACGATCTATTCTGGGGACATCTGAGGGATCTCATGGCCCGCATGCTGAGCTTATGGCCTTATCAGGACCCTGGGTTAAAAGTTCGTCGGCTTTGATGCCGATGGTGGCAGGAACGGCTTAAGGGGAACCGATCCCTGTGCAATCGACTATTTTGGAGGAACTCTTGAAGTAGTCGGCAACCCATCTGTAGCTAAGGACCTGTACTAAGGAAATTTACCCTCAGGGAGGAATACTGGCCCCCTGGCTTGGTGTTCGGCTATCCTAGAGTCGACAACTGTACTAATCATGTTGTTGAGGGTGTTGACCAGTATCCCAGATTGGTTGATCAAAGTATGATGAACCGCATAATCGATCCTGTCTTGGAGATTGTTCAGCTCTGGCCCATCCTCCTACTTGATTTCTTAAGGCTTCTTGCCCTTGCCAGAGCTAGGTTCAGGCTCGTCATCGGCTGGCAGTTTCACTTTGTACCTCTGGACGACCGTGCTGGACCGAGTTTGGGTAAAAGAGTGCAGATACTGACTCTGCATTTTTTTCATTATCTCCTCAAGCTCAGCCTTTTGCTTTGGCGTGAACTTGTCGATGGTGATAGGAATAACGTTGTCTTAGTCAACCTCGGAAGTCTTGATGTCAACCATTGTGCCGGGTTCGTTATCTTTAGTCCCACCGGGCGTGCCAAAAGCATGTTGATGAGAAAATTTCCCGCGCACTGGCCTGAGAGATCTGCTTAACTCTAGTGCAGGTCCAAATTATTGGTTCAAGGTTCATAGGCGTGCCAGTTGATTTGATCCTGCAATCAACAAGAAATAATAGAAAGTATTAGCTTACAAACGATAGCCGATCGGCTGGTGTCCGATGACGTATCGTATAGGGTTAAGCCGATGCGGTTACACTGAATCGGCTGAGATAATTAAACTTAATCGATCGGCTGAAGATGTTCATAATATATAATCCAAATATCAAAACATGTTTACACTAAGTGATTGGGATAGATCGGTAGTGTACCGAGACAGTATAAATCACTTAAGTCTAAAAGTGCTCCAATATGCAGATTATATATATATTTCAATCATAGCCAATGTCATAAATTTAACGTGTATCGGCTAGTACTCCGATACCACTTTATACTAAGATATCACCGCTAGTTAAATATATTAAAAAAGGATCAATCATAGGTCAAGATGACTTAACAGATCGATTACGAGCTTAATGTATTTAATTATAAAGATATCTTAATATAAAGGGCAGCTTTAACATATCAAGTAAATATAAAACATACGAGGCAGTTAAAACAGATAAGATCGGCTAAAACTCCGATACTATCTCTAATAATTATCATAAAACGGGATAGATCTATTAAGATTCTAAAGGTGACATAATAGATCAAACCTAACCGATGCAGCATTAAGTACCAAAAGAAACATAGAATCTATAGGAGTCTATGAACACCTTTCAACATGGTAGATATACTATATAATCCAGATTAACATTGAGATCTAAACTTACCGGCTATCATTTAGCGGTTGATGCTAGCCGATTAGGGTTTAGACCACAATATCGATCTACATTATATAGCATATATGATAACTATGCAGATTACGAAAATAGGATTAGAGTATCATAATGATGGAAGCACTAATCCCGATAACGCAAGCTGTTGTGACAAGAATTATCTTTTCGCTAGAGATCAAACAATGCTGCCCAACTAGAAGCAAGAACTCGTCGAAACTATTAAAGGAAAAGGTGGCGATGCGCCAAGATTGTATTGATTGTCTGATTGATTGATTCTAAATTACATGGTCTCGGGTCATATTTATACCCAATTGCAGGACACGACTCTTATCTGTAACTACTATTTAAAATACAACAAATATCTGGGACAGGGTCCCCTGCCGTGATTCTCAAAGAAACTATACAAAATATTGTAAATTAAAGATACAATTGTCTTTTCAGGACTTTATCCGTAGATGGCAATATCTCTGAAGCACTGGAAACCGAATCCAATAATGATCTTCACGCCCTTCCTCCGGAATTGGTCATTTGTGTTATCCTGGACGGAATCGGCTATGCTAGATATCCTCATCTGACTCGGTCTTAGCCGATTGAGTCCTCAGCCGATTCGTACTTAGCCAACGCACACTCTGTTTCCGGGAATCACGCACTCCAATTCCGCTTCGATTGTAGCTTCAAACCCGGGGATTTGGCTTACCAAATTTGGTCGTTAATACTTATCGGCCCCGCAACCACTAAAGGTCAGACATGAATTGATGCCGTGACTTGTTTGAATGGATGCTGTGAATTGTTTTTGTTTTTGTGAATGGATGGATGCCATGAATTGTTGTGAACTGTTGTGAAAATTACGAATGGATGGATGGATGGACGATTTAGGGTTTTGTTTTTGTGAATTTTTGTGATGGATGGATGGTCTGTATTAGATATGTGAGAAATGAAATTCTTTTTGTTGATATCAATTGACAGTAAAAATGATGGGTAGGACTTCAAATTTTTTAGTCAAAAAAATGGATGTATATATTATGTCAAAAAATGGATGGATGGATGGACGATTTAGGATTTTTTTTTGTTTTTATTGGTCTGTATGACATATGTGAAAAATGAATTTAGTGGATCTTTGATTTGTTATATGCTATGTAAGAAGGTACTAAATTCCAAATTAAAACCTTACATGCATTGATGCACGAAAATATAGGATGGATGGATGGATGGTGGATATATTAAATAGTTATTATTGTAATTAATTAAATTTTTCATATTGTAGTCAATATTATCAATCTGGTTCTTATTATGCATGTTGGCAAAGTATTCTCAGCCACTGTCTGTCTATTTCCATTGCCGGTGTCTATATGAACTTGAGCCGTGTGCATGGATGTTTTTTTTAAGTACCCGTGTTATCGTAGTTGATGAATTTTTGATTTCATTATTTGATGGAACTATAGAATTGTAAAATGGACTGTTATTTGATGGAAATATAATATTGTAAAATGGACTCTTATTTGATGGAACTATGGAAATGTAAATGGACTGTTATTGTTTTTTCTATATTTGAAGTATTACCTATATCATAGATATGCAAACGAAGTCTCGAGGAGTTATGCGTCTATCCTTCTCCTTTCCCTATTTTTCTCTCGGTCTCTCCTTAATTAAATTCCCAAGGCCCGACAATTAGTTAAATTAAATTAACTTTCATACATGGCAAAAACAGGGCAATTAGTTAGTTAAATTAACTTTCCACTTCATCCTCCTCTCTTTCTCCCTCTCTTTCTTTTAGAAGTTAAAATATGGTCACTATGCATTTCACTATGTCTTTCTGTAAATTATTTTGCTCGATGATGAATTGGAGCCATTCAAACATGTTGCAAATTGCAACATCCAAACACGGTTCGAATTATTTAGGCGTGTTGAAGGCTTGGTGGCAAGTGAAGGTCTCCGCATCAATCATTGTTTCAAAGGTCACAATGGAGGCCTTCTGCTTGCCACCTGACCTACCACAACGCCTCATGGTACTACAAATATAGTCTTGTTGTTCTGAGAGCAAACAAATAATACATTTGATAATTTAGAGTAGTTTACTAAACCATTACTCATATATACACCATATTACAACTATCTACTCCCTTTGTTCACAAATTTCACAAATTATGTGTTATGAACAACCATAGATCAAATGTCGAACGAGAAAGCTTCCTCCGAGGCACCCAACGTCAAACCAACGCAAGAGGCTTCGAGCGAAGGCACATGACAGACACCAAGCGATCCTTTCAAGATCGAAGTTACGCCAGCACCATCGGCTGAAGAAGACCCCGACTACATCCCTATCGAGCAAGCAGTAAGTCGAGCCGTATTGTTATGAACTAATCCGTCTCTCTCACCAGATCGCTTTTAATGTTTTATGATGTACGTACAGATGGAAACAAGGCACCTCTCAAAAAGAAAGGCCACCAAGTTTGCCGTCATAGCCGAAGTCGAGAAAGACACAACAACGTTCGGTCCGGTAGAAACTGGCACGTCCACAAGCGCTAGAGGACGTCAAAAGAAAAGACGTGGTTAGAGAAGTAAGAACCAACCTCCCAAGGAGACGTACTACATCACCTCTATGAACCAGGATAGGAAGCCAGTGGAGCCGAAGGTGGCAATGACAAAATTTAGCAGCACTTACGGGGTACTGGGCAGAATCCATGGCCCTTTAAATGTAGATTCCTGGGAGCAGGTGGATGACAACCTGACGAACTTTATGTGAAATGAGTTGCAGAAGTGGCTTGTATTTCTGCCTGGTTCAGAGGCTCTGGGAAAAGAGTTCGCCTTGAAAACGATGGTGCATCGGTGGAGGTAGTTGAAGTCGGACATGAACACTAACTACGTGCAAACGAACAAGTCTCCATTTGAAGAATACGGTGGTATTACGCCACCGAATGGGATAGGTTCATGGCAAAGATGACAAGCCCAGAAGCCTTAGCACGGAGGAAAAAGATGTCCGTACTAGCAAAAAGGAACAAATACCCGCACTGATTGGGCTCTAGCGGCTATGATGGCCATGAGAGAAGTGGCGAGCAATCGAAGAAAAGTTTGCCGCCCAAGGCAAGCCCCTGCTTGTAGATGCACTAAAAGAAAGAAGAAAAAACTAGGTTTGGGCACGAAGCATGGGCCAAGTCACCGACGAGGAAGATTTCCTTTTTTAGGATCCGGATAACGAGCGTGTGACCAGTAGTCTGAAGGACATTACAGAGAAAGAGAAGACAGGGGAATTCATTGCCAAGAGGGAAAATGATCAGTTGACAACTGCATTGGGCAACCCTGAACATTCCGGACGAGTAAGGGGTCTATCGTCAAGGACGAATTAGAAGGAAGGGTTTCTTGAGGAAGCTACAAGTTACAAGAAACGGGACATGTACAACTGAAATTGGAAGAGAAGATAGCAAAACAAGTTGAAGAACATTTCTACTCTCTTGTTGCACAAAATCGCCGAGCCTTCCCAAACTTGTTTCAGCAATCCGAAGAACCAACAGTATAGGTGCCCAGCAGCATCGGGTCAGTAGACACCGCACCTTATCCAGTAGATAACATAACTGCTTCGACTCCATGCAGCCTGCTCATGCCGATAGTCGATAGGAAGGGCCGGCAAGAGAAAGGAGGTGGGTACAGGACTTGCGATACCAGGGCGTCAATTTCACAACACGCCAATCCTTGAAGAATATCGAAGGGTGCAAGTGGCCAAGGTGCATGAAGAGCATAATAGTTTAGAGCTAGATATTCCAGCACCGGAAGGGAAAGAATTGCTTGGGGACGCGGTGAATTTGCTTATACTATGGCATCGATGAGATATCCTGCTGGTCAGTCCATAGTCAGCATCCCCCATCCTGCCGGCTCCTCAGGTTGTTGCTGCGCCTGCACCGCCTTCTCCACCAGGGCCAGATTTGCCACCTAATTGGCCTGCTTCCCTACCTCCCTCCTCCCCTAAACTAAAAGGTCCTGATTTGCCACATCTATCAGCCCCTGAAGTCGCCGCAGAACAACCTCCATCCGAAGTACAAGATATTCATCAATCTCCTCCGACACCACAGTCAGCATTGGCGCTACCTGAAAGGCCTCTTCTGAAAACCACAAGTCTTCCAAGTCCGAGCAAGCTTGAACCTTGTCGGCTTATCCCAAAAATGGTTAGATCAACCTATGATAAGAAAGAAATGGCCGTATAGGAGGAAAAGTTAGTGTTTCAGGCTTTCAGGGGGAGAGCGTCGACTGACAAGAAGCAGGATGAAACTCCAAAGTTGTTGGATTCACAAAAATCGGTGAAAAATCAAATCGAGGACCTGCAAAATGGACTTCCGACGAAGTGCCAACAAAGTATGAGTACGGGAAGCCATTCCTGCCATGGCACGTCATGGAAGACATGCCCTGGGAAATGAGGCTGATGCATGACTGGTATCCAAAGGTGACTAAAAAGGGCCTCGGCATGATTACTGTGAAGGTCCCGGATCACGCTTTCATCAGTGGACCAAATGGGATGTTGTTAATCGATTTCAACGACCTTCACGCATTATTCAAGATGGAAAAATGGATATAAATCTCATTGTTGCATTTTGCCTATAAGTCAATCGTATTAAATGTCATAAATAAATTCATTTGCAAACTAACTTCTGATAAATTACCCGCTGCATTACTTAGGATGCAATTCCACGACGTGGAAAAGGGCAACCATCCGATAGGATACATTAACCCAACAAGGATATGCTAGACGGAACACACGGTTAATTTTCGTGAATACTCCATTGAGCTCAAAGGTAAAACGAAGTCCCAAAAAGCCGTGGTAATCAAACAAATGCACAAGGAAAAGATGGTCACCGTAGCACTGTACTTGGGAAGAGCGATGGTCGCGCACAAAGACAAAAATGTCCTCATGGTCCCTTATGCGCTGCGGTACATAATATTCTTCCATACAACCTATATTTTTACTACGATAGCACCTACAATTAACATATTTTATTTGCAACGATCACTACATACTTTTTCTGGTATATCCGTGGGACCACTTGGCCGTAGTGTTGGATCCGGCACACTACAAGGAGGATACATTCAAAGGGTTCCTCATTATATTAAATTTGTAAGTACTGTTATGCACCATTTAATAAGTATTGACTATTGTACTCTCGAAGAAACAATTGACTCAAACAATTATTTTGTCTACATAGAGCACACACACATTACGTAAGACACAGTGGACCGGTCAATAATCCAGAAAAGAAGAAGCTTCTCGTGAAGACACAATGGCCGATAATTACATGCCTGCTATATGCTTACATTTTATACTATGTTTAATTTGAAATATTGACGTACGTATACAATTTTTTTCAACAGTGTTATAAGCAACCACCAGGCACTAACCTATGTGGCTACTACGTTTGCGAGATGCTTAGAATCTATGGGAGATACACTACAAAGTTTGAAGAAGTAAGTTCAGGGAAAATATCTTTTTACTTGTTAACATCGATCTTGTATAATTTTCCTATCTATATCAATGTGTATTCCTTCTTAAACAGATCGAGGCTGTTCTAGTTGTAGCGAACCGGTTCGATAATCGAACCATGCTCAACTTGGTTGCAAATATTTGCCACTTCATTCGCCGCGATGTCTGTAACCATTTGCGCAATTTCTACCATCCGGGGAGCGAGGTTGCGACGGACGATAAATTCAAACAACTTAGAGAGTGGGAAAAAGACCATATGTAATCATTTCTATGTGCTTTCGAACTATTGTAAATTGCGAAACAAAACATGATATGTATATGAACATGCATTCTATGTACATTATATCTTTTATGAGAAAATAACTAAATGTCTTTTAATTCTTGTGCGAATATATACATTCATCTCGATCGATCGATAATATTATTGAGAGAGAGAGGAGAGAGAGGAGAGACATGGAGAGATTACAGACAGGAGAGAGCTAGACCTAAAGTACACATGCAGTGCACATAAAATAATGCACACAGGAAGATTAATCTTCCCGTGCGGTCAATTTAACGAACCGCACGGAAAGATCAATTATCCCGTCCGGTCGGGTAAAGTGGCCCACACGAGATAGTGAATCTTCTCGTGCGGGTCGCTTAAGCCGACCACATGGGATAATTGATCTTCCCGTGTGGTTGGGCCGCCCGCACATGAAAATGGTCTTTTCCCGGATAATCTCGGGCATGCAGGCAGGCCTTCCTCACGGGAAGATGTCTTTTGGCTCGCACGCAAAAATTATTTCTCCAGTAGTGATAGCCTCTTTACATTTAGGAATCAAAGTTATCACCTCATAGTTTAATCTGTCTATATCTAAATTCCCTTTGTGAAAGTCATCAAACATTTCTTTTAGATCCCATAATTTTTTTGTAAAATTCAATGGGGAACCCATCAGGGCCAGGGGCTTTGTTATTGTCCATTTCAAAAACAGTTTTTTATTTTATTTTCCATACTAAAAGGTTTAATTAGTCTTCCCTTGTCCTCTTCCGTAAGATTAGTAATATCCCCCAAATCTAATTTGATTGAAGTTTGTTCAGGTTATCCAAATAGACTTTTGTAAAATTTTGTAATATATTTCGTTAAATGACTGTGTCCTTTTATCACACCTTCTTCCTGTTCTATGTAGAAGATACAGTCTTTCCTTTTTCTCCAATAGCTTTAGCATAGTATCTAGTATTATTATCTCCTTCTATTATTTCTTTCCCTTTACTTCTCCGGAACCATTTTATCTTCTCCTCCCTAATAACTAATTTCAGCTTGACTTCTAACTCCCTTCTTTGTTCTCTTTCCACCACAGTCATCCCATTTATTTCACATAACTTATCTATCCTTTCCATTTCATCCATAATTTCTTGTTTTTTCTGTATATGCCTTCCCAATTCTTATTCCAGCCTTTCAAGGTTTTCCTTAGCATTTTAAATCTTGCCTGCCATCTTTCTATGGTATACCCCTGTCCCATTGTTCTGTATCCAAATTTTTTTAACTAATTCCTGTAAATCTTCTCTTAAAAACCAGCTTTGTTAAAATTTAAAATTCGATTTCTTGGGTATATTATCCCCTATTCAATCATGAGGGGTACATGATCAGAGATGGTCCTCTCCAAGGCTCTAACCTTTGTCAATGGATGTATACTTTCCCATTCCATATTGATAAATACTCTATCAAATTTCTCAATGGTTGGATTTTCATGATCATTACACCAAGTATATTTTCTCCCCCATGCTTCTCTGAGGTTTGGTTGTTTAATTATAGCATTAAAGATAAAGCTCCATTTATTCATAGCCCCTTTTATATTTTTCTCATCTTCCTTTCTAATGATATTAAAATCTCTGCCCATTACCACTGGTATATTCAGATCTTGGCACACTCTACCTAGTTCTTTTAAAAAATCCTTTTTGTACTTTGCTTGTGCAGCTCCATATATCACTATTAAATCCCAATCCCACTTGCCCTTTTTATTCATCATTTGTATTTTAAGACAACATTTCCCCTTCTAACAATCGTTAACTATGCTTTGTTCTTTATCAACTGCAAAAAGGATCCCCCCAGATTTGCCTCTAGCAGGCAACCCGGTCCAATAAAAATCTTTTTTCCACTTAAGTAGTTTAGGAAATTACTATTGAAGTCCTGTTTAATGGTTACTTGAATCCCAACAAATTTGAGGTGATGTTCCTCAATTAAGTCCTTTAACTATTTACTCTTACCCTCTCCACCAATTCCTCTTATATTCCAAAATATTCCTTTCATGATTACCTTTTTATGTTCCTAGCCTGCCTTTTATTAATTGCTTTTGGAGTGACCTTGCAAATCACAAGGTTTCCTCTAGCATTTTTGGCTTTCCTTTTGGCTGATTTAGATCGTATCTTTTCTAAAATATCCTATAGTCTGTCAAATTCAGAATCATTGTCACAGGCCAAGTCTTCAATCTCACCCAAATGAGGTAATTTGTTTTTAGACTTATTTTCTATAGTCCCATTCATTTCATTTTTCACAAGGTTCTGTTGAAAAAGATCTAACCTAGCTGCTTCAAGTGATCTCAAAGCATCCAAATTATTCTCTACCATCTCTAATGAGCATCCCAAATAAACTCCAATTAAAGAAGCCATATTGAACAAAGACAAATTGGAATAATTTATGAAAGAGGGAATATTTGTCGGAATTTCCGGAGAAGTGCCGGGTTTGTCGGCATTCTTCCATCGGAGTTCCGAAGAAGCGCCTGAGCTGTCGACCTTCTTCTTGCTTGTACCTCGGAGGATGCTTCTTTTATAAACTATTCGATATCTCTTATGCTATTTAATTATTTTACTTAAGTGAGATATATTCTCATCGGTGCGGGTTCGTCGCTTAGTTTATAATTAAGTGCTTTAGTATTAGGATTCTGGATAAAGAAAAAAGTTCCTACGTAGGGATAGAGTAGGTAATCAATAACTTAGGCGTGGTGTCTAGGTTAGCGGTTACCTTTGTTTGTTGTGTGCTCCACAGAAAGTGAGGTAGGCGGCAGGTGGTGACAACTCTGTCCGTCCTTTTCATCCCTCCATGTTCGGGTACATCATAGAGCTCAAGGTCAGACTCACCCTAGCAGACTAGGAGAGAGCCGGAGCCCGAAACATTCGATAGAGTTTTACCTTTAACTTAAGATAACTAGTTAAATCCATAGGAATCCTTTCTAGCCAATTGTAGGAATACGCGTAGGCTACGATAGCATAAAACAAAAATTTTCTACCATGCAATCCGGGAAAGCTTGCAAGTAAGGGTCTACAGATTGTTACCAAGTGACGTGCAGTGCAACAGAAAAACTACGTTGGAGAAGTCAATCCAACGTACGCACATCGGGAAGTGTAGCCGACCTCGAATAATGACTTGCCGACCCGGTCAGTGCCTTGCCGACCCCGATGCTGATTCACCCGACCACGTCGGTTCGGTCCAATTCGCCTGACCGCCCGACCTCGATCCGATTTGTCTAACTACCATAGCTTGCTCTGATACGCCCGACCTCCTGACCTTGGCTCGAATCACCCGACGTCGCAGACGCCGTTCCGATCCAACCGATCTCGCTGACTTACACCGCAACGTAGCAATGTCTCTACCAGTATCCACACATCGAGGGAGGGAATGTTGAACGCCTTGTGTGCTAGCACTCGACGCACGGTTAGGGTTTTGGCGCAGAAATCAGCGCTTTGGGTTTTCATGGAAGATCTCTACTCTACGACTTGAACGTGTTCTGTCGTGTGTTCTCTGATCTCCACCCCACGTGTCTCTTTATATAGAGTTAGCCGACTGGGCCTTGTGGCCCATTGGGACTCTATATTCAATCGGATCTTTATCCGAACTAAAACGTATCCGAGTCAAACTCAAATACACATTCCATCCAGTTAAGTGTGCGACCATGTAGGTTCAGGTACACTTGGTTCCGACCAGAGTACATCTCGGCCGACCCGTCAACAGCAGCCCTAGCAGAACGTATTGACACCAAAGTATATAAGAAGATCATATCGGTTGAACATGTAATGTGTGCACAAATTCCTTGCCTCACGATACCAATTAAGCTATAGGCAAGACACGTGTCATCCTATCGACAGCTTAATCATTCACTCAATCTCATATTGGATTATTTATCTGTTGATTGACTCCTCAATCAATTTGGCATGGCGATGCACTTCCATAATCCATTACATTGAGGGCCCAGAGATATCTCTCCATAGGAGGGGCCAATTCCATCTTGATCATTCACATCCCACTACATGCTTCTTTATAGCAAACCCGAAGACTACTTTTATGACTACCCAGTTACGAAATAGCTCTATGTAAGCTATTACACATGTTGGAATCCATGATGATCTCAGGTATAAGTACTTTGCACTAACACTACTTGAGACCAACTAATGGCACATTAATTTCCTGTAGTGTCTCAATGTGGGTCTATCCAACGATGTGTTCTTTAATACATGTTCACGTTTATTGATTTGGTATATTTATTACATTATCTATGAGACATGATCATCAATCAATAAACATGCTGATCTTAGAATCATATTTGTTCCATAGATATGATATATGATCAGAGATCATTTAGAAATAGATTCATACATAAAGATAAGTCACGTACTTATTGATCAATACAAGATGTCTATTTCATAGAACAGAATAACACTTTATTCATTGATACATAAACATTGACCATGATATCCAACATCTCCATGTTGCCTCTAGGCATATCACTAACAGTCTCCCACTTGCACTAGAGTCAATCATGTAAGTATCTAATACCCATTGCTTTAGTATGTGCCTCATCTTCTGGCTGAGGGAGAGGCTTTGTTAACGGATCGGCAATATTTAGATTCATGTGCACTTTGCATATCTTTACGTCACCTATGTTCACTAATGAGATGGTATCGCCGAAGAATGTGTTTGGATTTCTGATGCGACCTAGGCTCCTTAGCCTGCGCAATGGCGCCACTATTTGTTAGTGATATGCCCTGGAGGCAACATGGAGATGTTGGATATCATGGTCAATGTTTATGTATTTCTGAATAAAGTGTTATTCAGTTCCATTAAATAGACATCTTGTATTGATCAATAAGTATGTGACTTATTTATGAGACTCTATATGTATGAATCTATTCCTAAACGATCCCTGATCATATGTCATATTGTGAAAACAAATATGATTCTAAGATCGGCATGTTTATTGATTGATGATCATGTCTCATAGATCATGGTATGGAGATACCAAATTAATATACATGGACATGTGTTAGAGAACACATTGTTGGATAGACCACCCTGAGACACTACAGGAATTAATGTGCCATTAGTTGGTCTCAGGTAGTGTTGGTACAAAGTCCTTAGACGTGAGATCATCATGGATTCCAACATGTGTAGTAGCCTAATTTGGGACTACCAAACGCTATTCTGTAATTGGGTAGTCTTCGTGTTTGCTATGAAACATGTAGTGGGATGTGAATGATCAAGATGGAATTTGCCCCTCCTTTGAAGAGATATCTATAGGCCCCTCGAGGTAATGGATTATGGAAGTGCATGGCCATGCCGAGTTGATTGAGGAGTCAATCAACAGACAGGTAATCCAATACGATTCGAGTGAATGGTTAATCTATTGAAGGGATGGCACACATCTTGCCTATAGCTTAATTGGTATCGTGAGGCAAAGGGATTTGTGTACACATTATAGGTTCAGAGCCGATATTATATTCTTGTATACTATGGTGTCAATATGTGTTTCTAGGTGTCGCTTTGACAGTCGGCTGAGTTGGACTCGAGCCGACGGTCGACTGAATTGGACTCGCGCCGACGATCGGCTGAGTTCGACTCGGGCCGAAACCGAGTATACCTGAACCTATAGGGTCGCATGCTTAAGGGGATAATAACAGGCATTCGAGTTGGACTCGGATACGGCTCGATCGGATAGAGTCCTATGGGCTTACGAAGTCCAATCGGCCAACTCTATGAGATTCGAATAGGATCCGATTCAAAATAGAGTCCTGATGGGCCTCTAGGCCCAACCAGCAACTCTATATAAAGGGGTGAGGGGTGGAGAGCTGCAGCATGCATTGAACCGAATCAATCTGATTTGGCGTAACAGAAGTCGGCGAGATCAATCTGTTAGTGATATGCCCTAGAGGCAACATGGAGATGTTGGATATCACGTCAATGTTTATGTATAAATGAATAAAGTGTTATTCAGTTCCATGAAATAGACATCTTGTATTGATCAATAAGTACGTGACTTATTTATGAGACTCTTTATGTATGAATCTATTTCTAAACGATCCACGATCATATGTCATATTGTTGGAACAAATATGATTCTAAGATCGGCATGTTTATTGATTGATGATCGTGTCTCATAGATCATGGGTATGGAGATACCAAATCAATAAACATGGACATATGTGTTGGAGAACACATTGTTGGATAGACCCACCATGAGACACTACGGGAATCAATGTGCCATTAGTTGGTCTCGGGTAGTGTTGGTACAAAGTCCTTAGACCCGAGATCACCATGGATTCCAACATGTGTAGTAGCCTACTTTGGGACTACCAAACGCTATTCCGTAAGCGGGTAGTTATAAAGGTAGTTTTCGGGTATGCTATGAAACATGGAGTGGGATGTGAGTGATCAAGATGGAATTTGCCCCTCCTTTGGAGAGATATCTCGGGCCCCTCGAGGTAATGGATTATGGAAATGCATGGCCATGCTAAGTTGATTGAGGAGTCAATCAATGCACGGATAATCCAATACGGTTCGAGTGAATGGTTAAGCTATTGAAGGGATGGCACACATCTTGCCTATAGCTTAACCGGTATCATGAGGCAAAGGGATTTGTGTACACATTACAGTTCGAGCTGATATTATTCTTGTATACTATGGTGTCAATATGTGCTGCTAGCGCGCCGCTGTTGACGGTCGGTGAGTTAGACTCGAGCCGACGATCGGCTAAGTTAGACTATAGCCGAAACCGAGTATACCTGAACCTACGTGGTCGCACGCTTAAGGGGATAGAATAGATATTTGAGTTGGACTCGGATACGGCTCGATCGGATAGGGATCCGATCGGATAGAGTCCTATGGGCTTACGACGTGTGGGCGGCC